>CM036241.1:25912415-26554915 GCA_020698575.1 Bostrychus sinensis
GAGGTGTGTGCTCGCCATTGCAGACTGGGAACACCCCACAAGAGCTGCAGTTTTGGACATATACTCTGACCATCATCTAACATCACAATTTGGCCCATGCCAAACTTGCTCAAATGCATGTGGTGAGCAAAGGCTGGTCCGTGAGGTTCAGTCCAACAGATGAGCAACTGTAGCTCAAATTGCTAAAGAAGTTAACACTGATACTACGATGTCGGAATACAGCTAATATTATGATCATAGGGCAATTGATCATAGTGTTATGCTTGACGGGTATACATACTGTAGGTAAAATGGGGAAGTTAAATTACCCTGTTTAGTGACCCCTTGTGGTTGGATGGATTAATGCCTTGATGATCAGATCTACACAGAAATGCCTAATTTGTATTCTGCATTATAGTAGAAGGGCATTAGTTGTGTTATTTATAAAAATTAGACACATTTCTTTTTCTGTTTCTATAACCGTACTGTATAATGACACAGAATTAGAAACTCTACTTACCTGCATAATGGGATTGCATTGGACAACCAAGTGTTATTTGGGTCTTGGGCACTGCACAAAGTCTCTACTCTCTTCTAGAGAAAAAGACTCATTAATATCAGTTATTTTCTCCTCCTGTGGGCAAATCATACTCTTTGAAAAAAAGAAATTACACAGGAAGCAGAGGATGTCCCAGAGGTGTGACCCCAATTAATACTGCCATCTTCCGTGTCTGAATTGGACTCAACCTTCAGTGACCACACTCTTCCCAAAATCTGTTGTCCATCCTGAGTCTTGGTTCTTCAGGGGATTCTGGTCACCTTACTGCTCTTTCCTTCAGCTGTCTGTCAGCGACCACTCCATGTATTGATGTTTCAAGGACTCAGTCAATGTGAGTGCGCTGACATGTTGGGATTTTTGTGCTAACTGGACTGCTGTAGTCAGAGCCCCTTTGTATTTTGATGACTGTTGTCATTGATTTGCCCTCGCAACTTCTTCTACCTGACAAAGTATGAGCTTGCACCTCCAAACAGCTGAAAAAGCAATCTCCCAAGTTAAATAAATATTTAATAAGCTGGGTTTTAAGAATTCATTCAGTTTTATGGTAAAAATCAAGTGCAACAGTGAATACTGGGATATTCAGGGAGATAACTGATCAATAAAAAAGTTTCCCTTGCATGGGTTGACATAAAAACTCACCAGTGTTAGCAGATAGCTTAGTTACTTTTAGTCTTTGGTGTAACAGTATGCACCAGTGTTGAAAACATACACATAGTAGATTTTAAAAAATGTATAGCAAGCTTTTTTTTTTTTTTTTTTTTTTTTTTTTACTTTAACTTAGTTTTTCAATGAGAGAACCATCATATCAGGTCAAATCTATGAACAGTCAATGTGACAGTCGCAAAAGTTTAGTGATTGTCATTCCTTTAGTAAAATTGTATGTTTTATTTCATATGCCCTTAAATATGCACAATTGTTGAAGATCAGATACAGTTTTCTACAAATCTTTAGAAAATGCAGATTCCACACAGAAAAGCTGTCGGCAGCAGGACCTGGGATTGAACTCAAAACCTTTTTGCTGAGTGAATCACACTAACCATCTCATTTGGTGATTTTAACCAAGAGTTTGTACACAAGTCTGACAGTGGGGAAAATTCTGGTGCGTTTTGGACATTTGGGAAGGTCATGTCATTTTGGACATTTGGGAACTCTATGAGAGAGCTCTCCTTTTAGTAAATAATCCTAGAGGTCTTCCCACTGTGCTACTACAAAAACTGTAAAATACTGTGCTTTCACAAATAGTCAGTAGATCAGCAAAAATATTCTGAAAGTATATCATTGGCATTACATGTACAAATCCATATTGAGTGCACCAGTGTTGAAAACATTATATTTTCAATCAATCATTATATAATTCTCGCTTTGTGCAAATAGACGCTCATTTTTCAAAAATCTTGTTCATGGAAAATATACAGTATCTCTAGTATGCAGCACCCGTAACATTGTCCTAGTCATTGCATACACAACCCCCCTGTCATTTGTAGAGTATGAGAAGGACCAGTGGCCAAACACCAATTTCACTCCTGGGGATGGATTAAATATTCTTGTGCTGCCACAAAGTGAATGTTGAAAAATCCAAAACTTGTAATCAAATATAACTTGTAAACCAGTCTTTTCACTACTTCTGTGTTGTGCTCACATACTGTATGTGCTGGGCTGTACCTGGCATGTGCTTGCTTCATGTCTAACTCGAGTGTCAATCAGAGGCTCTCCTGAGAGATCAGAGTCAGAAATATAGAGGGCAGTGTTTTTGCATGAGCTAATACAACCAATTGATGCATGTCTTATACAGCTACATTTTACACATACTTTGATAGACTCAAGCGTATAAGATCCATGACTTTCTCTTTGGTTGATTGCAGATGAAAATGCCACAAAGCCTGTGTGAGCGTGTGATTGACAGATGTTCTTTGGAGGCATCCGTCTCTAGAGACGGGCTGCTCAGTGGTCAGGAGAGCTCAGTAATGCGACATGATGATGATAGATGATGCCAATGGGACAAGGCTACCTTGTGGATTAAACATAAAGAAATGTGACATTGAAAAATTGTTTGAGTGAAAAGTTTCATTTGATCGAACACTCTGGGATTAGGCTCATCATCTCCCTCCTGGGGGGTAGTACAAGGGGAAGTACATGACCATGCTTCCAAACTGAAAAGAGATCAAATGTAAATTTGGGTAGCTACGTTCTTGGGAAGGGACCTTCCTTTTTTATTTTTTATTTTTTGGATGAAACGTATGTAATCTTATTGTAATAGGAATCATCTGTGGAAAAAATGGCAGTTTAAGAATGGGGAAGTTAGATAAAGTCTCTACTGTAATGCCTCGTCTGTTTGCTCAGAGAAACATTGTTAAAAGGTAACATAAATTGTATAAAATGGAAGCTAAGAAAAACAGATCAAAATGTGATGATGCAAGATGTGATGTGTAACAAGAAAGATAATGGCCAGGTTGCATTGGTCTAAAGTTAAACTTAGACAAAGCGGTTGAGGTTTACATGTATTAACAAAATAAAAGCAGAAAAGCTAATCGCCGACCATAGTGAATGGTGAGTGAGTGAGTGAGTGTGTGTGTGTGTGGTTGTGTGTGTGTGTGTGTGTGTGTGTGTGTGTGTGTGTGTGCGTGCGTGTGTGTGTGTGTGTGTGTGTGTGTGTGTGTGTGTGTGTGTGTGTGTGTGTGTGTGTGTGTGTGTGTGTGGGTGTTGTAACAGCACCCAGAACAGCAGTAGTGCAGCTTTCAGTTGAAACTAATATCTACATTCTATTTAACCTAAAGCTAAGTTTGCATAGTTGACACTTACTTTTGTTTGTAAAAATAGCTTATAGTACATTTCAGATCAGTATAAGACTAAGATCTTGGTCTAACTTACTACGAGTGTAGTCATGAGAATAGTGAATGCTTTGGAAGCAAAGCTCATCCAACAGACATTTTTTTTTAAATGAAAAAATAAAATAAATTCCATATTCTGCTGATAATATGCTGTACCCTAAATGCACTAAACTACACTACTGTATTTCCACATGTATTAAACTCTGGTGGTCAGTTTTGCACATGGTGACCAGCTGAGCAGGTCACAAAGAAACAGATTTTAAAAACATAAACAAATGGACTGACTAAATTACATAAGATACATAATGTAAAGGGAAACATTTCCCACCATGGGTTTGAGTGGTAATATGGAGCTTTTTATTCAAGACTTTGTTGCAGGTCAGTAGCAAAACAGCACTGGTGGAAATGGTAATACTGGTTGAAAAACAAAATGGCAATGAGTCTGACAAAATCCTCTGTGAAGGCCACCTCTGTGTTGTACTCATTCCAATCTCACAGTAACAATGTAAATTTTCTTCCCGCTGCTTGAAGTGAGTTTACAAATTAATAGCGAATGCATGCAACTAGCCTCATTATGTCATTAGCCCAGTCTGAGCGCTCCTCTGGCACTCTCCAGGGCAGCTCCTAGTCTTATTGGGCTTCACTCTTTGCATTCCCACACATGCAACCTTCATTTCAGTTCATGAGAATCACAACCTGTTGTCAGATGTACCACCGGGGAGCCATCATGCCCTCACAGCCCGCCTGTCTTCTGCATGAGAAGCAAATAGCGGCCAGGGGAAGGCAGGAGGTAATTTCTGGAATGTGGCTCTCAAAAGAAATACATGCTTCCACAGCTTACAGAGAGGCATTTTTATTCACTCTAACGCCCTGCAAAGAGCCTTGTAGAGCCATGTTGCTGAGGCATGTGTTTCTTTGCCCAGTGATTGCATTAAGTGCTGTTGCGGGCCGTGTTTACCTTTTTGCCTTTGAGGATGCCTCGTAGGTGGTGTCTGCATCTCTCGTGGCAATATACAAGAGGCGGTTTGGGGGCTGCTGGAGTGCCTGTCGGAATGGAAGAACAGGCCGCTGAGGTTTATAAATAAAATTGACAGCAGGCACCTTACCGAACCCTGACTTGAATGTTCAAAAGGTTGCAGCATTTTGTAAGATGGCTAGGGAAATCTCTGCCTCTAAAATACAGCTGAGAAACACTTACTAGGTATAAATATGAAATGTGCTAGCCCCAACGGAGAGCCACACTGGAATGATGTTGACGCTGTTCCAGTGTGTCAGAGGGGTGCGCAGTGGAGGGATGTGCAGGAAGTATTATTGAGGGGAGGCAGATTGTTTGAGGATTAATTCTAAAAGGTTCAACATAAGCAGAAATGCTTTTCAGAGGATATCAAAAGAGTGACACAAAGTTGCTTGACTGCTGAAGCTAAAAAGGAAAAATTGCAAAGAATCTCAAGGTAATAAATGCTGGCTCTAGAGTGGGGGTTTGATTGTCTCAGATGTTTTCAGCCCTAACTTGGTGTGTCTCATTAGATAGCCTAGTCCTGAGAGTTCAAACACAAATGGGCTAGAAGTTAAATCCAGTTCAAGTACAAACTACAGTGTGGTGAAATATATCTGGAACTGCCCCAATCCATATTTTCATTCATTCAGTAAATCCAGTTTAGATTCCTCACACCATCGATATATGCCTATATACTATTCATGTCTTCGGTGCCACAGGGGAGCACATACAACAGATCTCCTAATGTGCAATGATCTGTATTTTAATTTGACAGTTTTTACACCACAATGCCCTTCATGTTGGTTTCTTCTCCATTTCTCCAGGCTTAGGACTAGCACATGGACTACACTGCCATGAGACCCATGATGGCTGGATTACTTGCATGCAGTATAATGATATTCCATGTCTACTGTGAAGCATAAAGTTAATGTTGACTTTATTGTTCCTATGGAAATTTGTTCTTTGCATATGGCTCATATAAGACAACCTGTCAAGAGCAGTGGGCAACCGCAGTGCAGTACCCGGGGACCCTCCAGATCATGAGCCAGAATGGAGAATTACCCCATTGTTCATGTTTAGTTTGATGAAGGAAACTGGAGTACAGAAAGTAAAGCACAATAGTAAAGAAAAGTCACCTAAGCATGATGAGAACTGGCAAAATCCACAAAGAAATGCCTGGTCCAGCCATCAAACCCAGGAGCCTCTTGATATGAGTGCTTACCACTTTACCACTGTACTGGGGTTTTCCATCTTTCTTCATTAACATGGCAGGAGAGAAAATTGTTTATTCATTTGTAACTTGCACTTTAACACAAAAAAGTATTGGGTCTAGTTGTGGGGTTGTAAATCAATACCTTTCCACAATGAGACGTTGTATGAAATGGCTGTGAGCATCTCATTTGCTGCTGGGCACATTTCAAAATAACAGTTATATTTACAAGACAGACCTGGCTTGTGTTTGGAGCAGCTGCGCCTCAGGTCTCCAGGTTAGTGCAAGTGCTAACATTTTCAGAGCCAATACCACTGCATATCTTTGACATTACAGTAAAATTGCATGCCGTGTTTAATATGAGCATGATGTTCTCCCCTACGATGACAACTACTCTCAAATGATATTGCTTCCCTTGGGGAGTTTTGTGTCCTAAAGCTACTCTGAATTAAAAGCTACATTTGCAGTTTGGTTTGGAACATAAGCTCATTACATTGTGTGACAAAAGCAATCATTACAATACATTCATCCCATAAATCATAATGAAGAAACAAGAAATCATGACACCAGGTACACACATACTGTATTTGTATGTATGGAATGTTTCAAATCAGTCTCCCCCCCAAAAAAACATACCATGTGAACGCTGATTATGTTCATTTTTGGCGAAAATATATACATACTTAAGTAAAAACTATTTTCACATTTGTGGCTATATTTGCCATTTAACACTGATGGGGAAAGTGATTCACAAGTGAAACTCACCGATTGTTTCTGAGACTGTGCACTCATTTGCAGCTGAAGTCCAGGACCAGTTTCAACAAATTTTGTAAACTTCTGATGACAATGCCCTGTAATGCTCTTCACAAACATGCCAAACTGTATAATCCACATACAGGTTTATTCTTGTTTTTGTTTTTGCAGAAAAAAAAGTGTAGCTTTTAGTTACAAGTGCACCTTGCTAATGCCCCTAACATTTATGTGTAATACACAGTGCACCACGTTTGTGAGGAGCATTACAGGGCATTGTCATCAGAAAAAGAAGGTTACTAAAGTTGTTGACTTGGATTTCAGCTGTAAATGAGCGCATCCACTCGACTTCGAAAACGATCAGTGACTTTCGCTTTTGAACCTCTGTCCCCATTAGCGTTAAAGAATACAGAGTAGCATTAATGTATTTTTGTCAAAATATCTAGGCTACAAAATCAGTGTAATGTGAGACTGCAAAAGCGGTCTCTGTGTATGTTTTTGTTTGTTTTTTGTTTGTTTTGTTTGTTTTTTTTGTTTTTTTCCAGTAAATCATAATGTTAATTTTGAATATTTTGTCATTAAAGAAAACCCATCAGGCATAACCGCATGAATACCTGCCTGATAAAATTGTATGTGTTATGATATGTGGAATATTGTATGCACTCTATTAGAACCACCATTATTCACTTCTTCTGCAATATGAGCTACACTAGCTTGTTGGATCAGACCACCGCAAACCCCACAAGAACTGTGGTTTTGGCGAAGCTCTGACCCAGTCAGCTAGCCATCAAAATGAGTCAAACTTACTCAAATCCTTACGCTTGTCCATTTTTCCTGCTAATTCATAAGCCTTAAGCACAAACTGTTCACTTGCTGCCTAATATAGTCACTGACAGGTATGCAATGAAGAGATCATGTGTGTTATTCACTTTACATGTCAGTGGTTATAATGCTATGCCTGATCAGTGGGTTTTGGGAACCAGGAGTATGTTTCCATTGACTTCAGGGTTGGTTGCCTCCCAGTGCTAGCATGCGGTGCTGTTAGCAGTTAAAGCCATATCATATACAGTATGTCATACAGTGACATAAGCCTGCAGACATAACTGCTAACCAAAGCAAACAAAGTGATATGAAAATATTGGTTTGACTTTAGACAATATTCTTTATAGTGTTAAATAGTAAAGAAAGGCTTGCAATGCATTTCTCTTCTATTCCCTGTAGCTTCACACCAACCTCTAAAATGTCACTGCTGAATACTTCAAAAATTCCTCTAAAACACTTTTAAGCTAAAAACCCTGTTCCCAAATAGTTAAAAGTGATTTCAGAAAATTATGAGATGTCTATGAATACATGCCTCAAAATCTTAAATTTCTGTCTGGGAATTTTTAACTTTCCTACCAATGTTAATTATAATTTTTCTTCTTTGTTAATTTTAGTATAAAATAAATTACCTTTCAGGAGCTAATTACTATATATCCCACCACACTGGTCGCAGCCCTTTAAGAAGAAAGTGTACCAAATCCATTTATTGGTCGGCACATATGTTAATTACAGCATATTCCAGGTAACTGCCTCATTACGCTTTTTGAGAGAATGCCAAGTGCGTGCAAAGCTGCTATCAAAGACAAAGCATCTATGTGAGAAATCCTAAATATGAAACATATTGTAATTAAGGATCTTTGTGGAAGCCATTCATCAGAGCTTGTTGTAGCCAATTAGCCGTTCACAATTTAAAAACACTGTCCCGTTTGCAGAATGTACATTTTTTGGACAATTTTCTTCATCAAAATGCACAATGTTTCCTCATCAACTAATCAAGTCACATTTTTGAAACAAGTTTGGCTTCAATCATGTGCGTGATTGCCCATGCCCTCAGCCACTCTGCTTGCAAGTCGCCTTTCTTTTTTGATTGTTAAAGAAGTCTGATTAAAAAGTTTTTTCTTTTTTACTGGTGCTTCCTTCATTCTTTTTCAGTTTCATTATTCAGTTTTTTTTCACAGCCAGTGCAGAGATGTTAAGTGAGCCCCTTGGAGATAATAGTGCTGCCCATTTCCCTTGGCCAGTAATGCCACACCAGTATTATTCAGAGGGACCAGCATGCCACCATTTTTCTCAGGTCACAAGAGGTCAAGGTAGTCCTGCTTTTTAAATTTCTTTGTCCTTTCTTTTGTTCCTGTCAGATGATTAGTATATAGTCTCTCAACCTACTTATTACTCTGCCAGCCAAAGGGATACGCTCCAATAACTCCTCAGCAGGAAAATGGCCGAATCCACCTCTGCTTTTCTACTTAGCGTGCCATTTCCTGTAAAAAAAAAACATAATAATTTTGAAATCTGAGTTCAGAACATCCAGTCGGGACTCAAAGCAATTGAATGCCTAAAAATGGAAGGTCATTTTTTATGACGGACACAATATAGCAACATAAAAAGTGTACTCTTTCGAAAAATATGAAATTGTATCCATGTTTAGAATATAGTTTTAGGCGACAGGAGCGGAGGAAGAAAGCACTTTCGTTAAGTCAATAACTTGCACAACTGCTATGGCACCTTAGGGTAATATCACACCAACCTGAAAAAGGCATAAGTGGATATTTATTGAATAACCGTCAAAGCTCCTATTTCTATTCAAAGTGTAATGGAAAGTTTGTAAAAAACAAAAAAAAGAGTGTGTATGTTTGCGCAAAAATGACTTCTATAAATCAGGGCGATGTACAGAACTTAAAGCACCCAATGTACATACAATAAAATCTGCCCTTAATAATTAAAAATAATAGGACGGCGTATTTGAATGTCAGCCATCTAACGGCTCCATTTCCTCAGAAAGCTGTTGTCCCTGGGGAGCTGATTAGGTGAGAGTTGAGAGAGGAGTTGCTCACCTGCTTCCCTCCCAGTTCGGGGGAACACTTACGCTGGCTGTAATGAATAGAGCTGGACGTGATATTTGAATGTCATCTCTGCCTCGGGAGACACGTCCAATTTGGCAGTGTAATAATAATGTCAGGCAGGAACCGTGAACTTGGACTGCGTTATCACAAGAAGAGAAGCGATGGGTTGTTAGACTTTTCTGGGGTTGAAAAAAAAATTGAGTGACGATTGGCTTGTCATTTAGGGAAGTCACATGGATGAGGGTTTGTCTGCTGATGGCAAGAGATAACAGTGTTTACTTATACAAAAATAATTTGAATAATATTTGAAAGAATGAGTGGGTGCACAGCAGAGTGATTAATGCTCCTGACTCTCAGCAAGAGCTTCACGATATAAAAGCTAACCCAGTTTTAAATCTTACAGTAGGTGGTGCTCCTGTTGAGAAGGTTGAAGAGGCAAAACTGCCAGAACTCAGAGTAGATAACACCTTATCATGGAATAAATATATAAACAACATCATGACTAAAATGGGAAAAGGTTTATCAATAAGAAGATGCACAGAACTAACTCAAGCCTTTATAGTATTTAATTATAAACAG
Source organism: Bostrychus sinensis (assembly GCA_020698575.1). NCBI lineage: Eukaryota > Metazoa > Chordata > Actinopteri > Gobiiformes > Eleotridae > Bostrychus > Bostrychus sinensis. Next base: position 25,922,203 of record CM036241.1, read on the forward strand.
AGCAGCTTGCATTGTGCTTAAGTGTCACTACACTAGCAGTGTCAGGAAAATGCACAAAATGTTGCGAAAAGACATTATTCATAAATAAATATTCAGCCAAAATAAATATTTGTATTTTACCAAACATGCTATAAAAGGGGGATGTGCACTTGCAAAACCTAGAACTAATATACAGAAAAGAACAATGTTGTACCATACAACTGTGGAATTCAATGCCTCAAGATGTTATGAAAAGTAGAATTTGTTTTAAAAGATTGTTAAAACAGTAATTTATGAAATGTGAGACACTGTGAAATTCCTTAGATGGTTTTATGACTACTGGGTGATTTACAGGGTACGTGGAGGTAACACTGTAATACATGAATTATTATTGTACAATAATTTACCACATGAATGATTTGCCATTCAAAGGTGTTTTCTTTTCATTTTTGTTTTGTTTGTTGCCAAGAATCATTTGATAAAGATATCTTGTTGATGTAAAGAACAGCAATTGTTGCAGCTAAATGTTTAAATCCTCCTTGTGTCACGTTGGGTCCTCTCCTGGAACTCCAGCTTTGTCCAACGCAGCTCCAACTCTGGCTCGTAGCTGATGGAGTACAGTAGGTTCACACAGACAATGATGGAAATAAGTAGAACAGGGTAAAAACATTAATGTTTATAAATGTTTAAAATGTGAATGGTGTCTTCTTTTACCAGTTAGAGTTTTCATTTGATGTGTCATTTGGGACTTTCAAGATGGGAACATTTTATGTTTAGATCAAACAAAATGTATATTTAGAGACCGGGGTGCATGTTTTGATTGCAAATAAGATATTGCACTTCAATTGCTGGATATTTTGGACTGTTGGATATTTTAATGCTGCTTTAAGACTAATGTAGAAAAAGTGTTGAGTGAAGCTCTGAGCTATAATCCGGTGTATTTACGGCACGAGTTGCTGTTCATTAATACACGCTGTCCCATATAAATAAATAAATAAAATAAAATAAAAAAGCTATACCCATTTTTGATGTAGTCAAGTAAAATTTTTGCATTGGGAGATTTCAGCATCACTGTGTCTGACTGCCTAGACAAGTTTTAAAAATGTAACCAGAATGCTATAATTTGTATTGTCTATTTATAAACTGTTTATTTATTAAATTATTGTTCATTTTATATTTGATAGAGCTTTATTACAGCTATTATAGTGAGCTATTCTAATTGCTATAATGATGATTACATCCTCATATACTCTATATATTTGCTATGTGAGCCTTAGAGAATTGTCATTTGTCAATATTCTCCAAAATAAACCCTTTATGTCTAGGTGATGTATGTATTTATAGCAATAACACCAGCATCCACTGTTTTACTCAACTTAACCATTTTTTTCCCTCTCTCTCAGCTCTGTGGCATCTTATTTAAGCACGGCGCTGACAGGCAGGGGCTGGTTGGCAGCCAGTCTATTGTCACCTATATCATTATGAATCCTCTTTTGAGCCCTGACAAGTTCTCCATCATACATTTCAGCCCCCTGCTGCAGGGAAGAATCTGGCCTGTCACCTGAGGCCAATCTCCCAGACACTCCACTTTTTAGTCCTTGTCACTCTGCAGCGCTGACCTGTGATTGGCTTTTCTGCTCGTATACACACGGGTGGATGTCCTTAACAATGTGACAAGCTGACAGCTGGGAGGCTGTGTTTCTTTTTATTCTTTTTTTTTTTTTTTTTTTTTTTTCTGGGGGTGTAGGGGATGGATATACAAAAAAACATGTTTTTTTTTTTGCTGCTTCTTCATGCTATAGATGTACAGCATCATATGGGTTCCCTTGCGTTTAAAATCATGTAAGCACTATAATAAATGGGAAACAAAAAAGCTTTTCTTTCAAATCTTCTGAACAAAAGAAAAGTGATACTGAGTATACTGTATTTCCCAAATGCATTTGCATGGAAGTAAAATGCATTAATTGTAAACCCACTGTTTCTGAAATATCTCTTGTGTTTATTAATCACTTAAACATGAACTGAGTACTTGGTGTTATAATAAGTTATCAAAGCTTAAACCCAAAGCTGCTCCCACCCCTCCACTCTCCCCCAAAAATTGATCATTGTTTTAGTAGCCTCTTACTAATAACTTTAACCTTGCTTTCTGTGATAGTATGTTCTCTGGTAATAACAGGAAGAATGCTATCTTGGGGAAGAGGAGATAATGGAGTGGATTAATCTGTAAATACTGCATGAGATCACCCATCAAGTCTGGCCAAAATGATACTTTAATGTACAGCAGTAAATCATCAGTGTGTCAAATCAGGAGCCACTCTGTCCTGTTTATTGTGTACAATGTGGTATACAGTATCTATCTGTGCTTGTGAAGGATAAAAGAAAATTAACATTTTTGTTTTAATATAAAACACTGACAGTATAATTGGGAAAATAAGCATTTATTTTTGCATTAAATCACTGCGTTCTTGGCGAGGGGTCAGGGGATAAATTTTCCGACATGGAGCTTCAAACTCCAGCCACAGACTGTAAGTGCCAGTCTCAAAACTGCATAAACGCCAAGGCCAAGGGCATCTGGCATAAAAAACCCATGCCAACTTACATATGCAAATGATAAGCTGTGGCAACCGCTGACAGAAAGCGAGACATTAAAACGGAAATATCTTTCATTCTGAAATGGCCTAAACCACCAAAGATGCTTGAGAATATTTGGAGAGCTACATTTGGATTTTAGATTGTCTTTGTCAATTGTGTTGAAATATGCTGTGAATGTTAGGAGATAGTTTAGATATTAATGACCTCTGGACAGCACAATATCTAAACACATTTGATCTAAAATAACTCTCTCAATGTTAAACTGTTAAACTTAAGTACAACATGCCCACTCCTGGTGCTCCACCAGAATGTATATTTATTGTTTATGTATAGATATCATCTTTGCATGACGCTTGGAGGTTACAGGATGTTACATCATTTAGGCATCACTGTCCCCGCCCACAATAAACCGGTACTATGAAGTAATGGAAAACAACCCAAACCAAGTAAAACCGAGTTGAATAAAACCAAGTAGTGCTGGTGGAGAAGGGCTATAAGATTTTGTGGAGTATGTTCTTCAATGCAATGAATCAGACATTAATCAGGAATTAAATTTTGTCTTTTGCTTTTGAGTCTTTTGGCTTTGAAAAGATACTAAATAATATATCAGCTGTCAGATCAGCTATAAAAGTACATGGTGTCCTATATAAAGTTAAGCATAGTGGGAAAATCATCTGAGAACTGTGAAACAAAGAACTTTAAGTCTTGTTTGTCCTTGAGGTAAGGTTACTGTGGTGATGTGTACAAACAAAAGAACACAAATATAGTCACCACAGGAGAGTGCTCCACTACCTGCTGCCTGTGGGTCAGCAGCCGCTCTGTGGACTTGGATTCTGTCCAGCATCTATGAACTCCTGCAGTCAGGTATGGGTAAAACAAAAGAATGAGTGGATCTGCTGAATGCTTCAATTTGTGCCCTTTATCATTATAGAGGGAAGAGTGGGGAAAACAGTCAGTCTGTGAGTGGAATAATCCCCTTAGCCTGTATAGTCCAGTGAGTCCACTTTTATTTCTGGAGAAGTAAAGGGATTAAAAAGAGAATTCCTATGAGTTCACCATTGTGGAGTTTAAAATACAATCAATCAAAGTAACATTTTCAGTTTGTGAAATTTGTAGCTTACATTTACATTTACATTATCTGCAGCACATCTTACAAAAGCAGAAGATGATCTCCTTTCAAAAATAACCAAGATGGTGCCAGTACCGAGCATTTTATAATTTCTCTCACTTGATTATCGGTGTTTAGTGTTTCCTTTGTCATGTGTTGATTCTGTTGAAGTCCACGTTGTTGTTCAGTCCTCTTTGTGTTTTGTTTTGTTTTTTCTTGTTTCTATTTTAACAATGTAACAACCACATTCAGACAAACAGACTTTTTCCACAAGTTTTTATTGTTTTTTAATACAAAGTATACTGGCATTTTATGGCAAAACCGGCCACAATGTTTGTTGTTTGTCATGTTTGTTTTGGATACGGGTCAGCAGCACACTACTTATGTCCCGCCCATGTTTCTCTGATCGGTTACTCCGCCTGTGATTGTTCTGTCCAGAGAAATTAATCTTAAGTGAAAGGATACTAGACTCTTTCTATAGAACAAGAAAGAATTATTCTTGCTGGCCAGGCTACAAGAGCAGTGTATTGTGTATAACATGTGTCATGCTCCTGTCTGCTTCTTCAAAGAATCAGAAAATATTATTATGTATTGATTACCTAGTTCTTTCACTGCAGGCATGATTTGTTGTATTTACTCCAGAATGTAGGGGGAGCTCTAAATGGAGCCAAAAGAGCACAGAAATTAGAAACATTTCTGTATTCTGCTTTAAATGTGTAGAGATTATATTTCAGCCGCTGGGGTGAATGTTGTACATGGATTAGTGAATAATGCAGAGAGCCTCTGCCTTCCTGATATGCCACCCAATCAGATCCAAGTCACAGAGCAGGCTGCTTCCTGCAGATAAAACCCTATCTCTACAATGCACATACACAGGTAATTTAGCTCATTAGGATGGGAGTGAGAGTGTGCTTGTCTGCTTATTTCTGCAGATAGAAATGTGTGAATTTGCTTTTTTCATTCATTCATCTTCTTCCATGCTGGTGAATTGAACCTATCCCAGCAATGGACCTTAAGTGGTGCACACCCTAAACAGTGGCCAGCTAGTTGTTGGGTTGAGAAAGGCACATACACAGGGACAACCCTTCACTCTCACTCATTCACTATGGACTAACACCTAACACATGCATGTGTTTGGATGATGGGGAAAAGCCGGAGAACCCACAGAGAACTCACAGAAATGTATATTTGTAGGATGAAGATGTATGTATATTAAATTGTTTGGCCAGCCTTAACTTTGCATTCAGTCAGTTAGAAGGAAATGCACACTGACATGAAGACTTTCACTGGGACAGTTCAGTTACTTTTGAGATCCACAAAAGTCAAAAACACTGAAGTTAATTTCTGCATCACAGAATTAGCAAATCTAGGAACAATTGTACAAATAACTTAGTCTTGTCTTGTTCCTCAAGACCTAAAATAAAATAGTACATAAAATTCTTGCATTATTGTTGACCAAAATTACATAAACATGCAAAACAAGTATACTGTTAATGTCTCTGTATAATATCAATGGGAATTTTATCTTATTTTTTTAAGGTTTTACAGGTTAAGCAATGCTAACATGCTAACTAAACATGCAGGAGGAGGAAACTTATCCATGTGGTATTCTTGTGTGTTCCGTACAAGTCCAGCAAAAAATTGTCCTATTCATTGACTTGATGCTTGAAACTTTTTATCTCGTGCAGGATAAATATTGAGCTGATTGTAGAGAAGCTCACTATCAGGCCACCTGCTAATGTTTACTAGCCACTCAGTATCAGCTAGGGATGCACAATATGAAAAAAAAATCATGCAATATGTGATAACTATGTTGAATAATGATATGATTGGCAATATTTTATTATACTATTTTGACATAGTTAGATCAATGAAATTCATGCAAAAATATTAGTCTTGTAACTGTGTCAAAATCAAAAGTTACCAAAGACTAAACCAGGACTGAAGAAGGCTAAATGATGACTAAGTTTAGGAAATCACCACTAAATCTAGACTTTTGAAATTATTAAATTTGGTCACAACACATTTATATTTTAGGCTCTGATATGTTCAGTGTAAACAAAGTACAAAAACATTGTTAAAATAAATGTATTTTCTTGATGTTGTGGCTGCTGATATTATGATTACAAAAATGTTGCAATATTTTTGAACAGCCTCAGTATCAGCGAACACATAATCACTTGGTTGTCATACAAAAATCATAGTTCAGCTCTACATGAAGTTTGTGTCTTTTGCGATGTAGAAATCAGCTCATGCAAAAAGAATTAAATTCACAGTTATACTGTAGATAGATATTTCAAAAACTTTTCAAGCTGATGAAACACAAAGTGGCACAAGTGTTTTCTAATAAGGCAGCACCGAGTCTGTATAGTTCCATTTGCATCTCTATTTACTTGCCCCTCTTCCTGCTTCCTCTTCCTGTTCATTAGTTTCCATATTAGGCTCATCAATAGGAAGTGGAATGATTAGGATGTGGCCTGAGCTGGTTCCATTTGCACTCTCCACTCTGTGTCCACAGTAGTATAAGTGGACAGTATGACTTTGGTGTCTGGTCCTCTAAACTGTTTCTGTGGAACATTCACCAGAGCATGCTTAATGGACCATGATGAGAGTCACTTATCCTCTACAGACTCAAGAGTTATGTTTAAAATAATGATTGGGTCATCTGGAAAGTTTTCTGTTGAGGAAGCAAAAGACAGCAAAACTAATAAGAAAAATCATAATTTCTTGGATGCATTGTGATGTCTCCTAATCTGATGCAGTATTAAAATCATCGTGAACAAAAAAATGTGAAATTTCAAACTTAAAGCAACACTCTGCCATTTTAAAGTTTGCATTTAGTATACCTGATGTTACATTTTACCAATGGCACATTTCTCTCACTTTATTCGGCAGACAGTTAGTCGCACAAAACATTTTATTCAGTGTAATATGGACAAAATATGCATTAAGAGAAGTCCTGGACACAAAAGTTAGTTAAGTGTTGATAGTCTACAACCCGAATAAAGGACTGCTCAGATGGCTTTAGAACCACTGTCAAGTTAAGATCTGTAAGTACCAAGTGTCAATAAAGTGGCTATTGACTCACTGACTGCGTTGTTTATAAAACAGTTGGGGTGCTGGTGCTGTGTCAGTCTTTTGCTTAAAGAAAATGTGCTGCACATTTGGTTTTTCCAGTTTAAGTCTGTGAGTCTCAGCAGGTGCGTTAGGACACAAAAGTAAGTAACTGTGAATTTGAATAGCTTCAATATTCAGCCTTTTTAAAGCCTAAATGTTACTTGATTAAAAGACACTGAAACATTAAAATGGGCATGAGCGTTGAGGTGCTTTCTGACAGTATACATGTATATTTTAAATATGTGCAAGGGGGGGCTCCAGAAGCTCTCAGCCCCAGGGCTTACTAATACTATATGATGGCCCTGCACATAGAGTTACTCTCTGACTGTGTACATTTTTCTTAACATTGTAAGTATAAGGTTGAGATTTTTTGGGGTCTGACTCAATAGCCACTAGAACCAGAAAAGTATGGCATTCAATTTCTCATTAACACTATCTTACAAACAGTACAATGCACCTGGTTTCAGAGGCCAGTTGTCAGCCGTCACATCAGCGCCTCACTTATCCAGACAACAACAGTGCAGCTCAAACAAAACATTTGTCACCAGCACACGGGTAGAGGATGTGCACTGGTCTAAGGCGAGGTGAACTGTCAGTGAGAACACACTCGAGCTCTGCGACGGGAACGAATTAGAAATAAGTCAACTATAACATCACATAACTGGTTTCCAGGGTAGTGCTTGTGGTACTCAATCAGTGAGCTCTGTGGTAAAGCCAACTACATTTCTCCCAAGTCAGACCTTTCTACAACACAAAAACACCAATTTACCAGTTTGTTTATGTTTCCAGACGGTTTACATTCACTTTGTGTGACATAAGGTATGTTAGGTAATGCAGTTTTAACTGCTTTTTTTTTTTTTTTAAACCAGTAGATATAAGTCAAGAATATTTTTCAGTGGTCTGTCAAAATCTCATTCTTTAAGAAAAAAATATCTCTGATGTTTATTTAATGTTTTTTCCTCTCACCATAGAAAGACATGCATGTGTAGGAGTTTTTGGCCTTTGTCCAGGCAGGGTGTATGCCACACCTGAGTCCCAGATATGCTGGGATCGGCTCCAGCCTAACAGAAATAAGCAGGAAAAGCAATGAATGAAATCTAGACTGACACTTTCATTTTGGAGCAGGAACTCTTTGTTCATAGACTGTTACTGTTGTTAATGAATAAACTTTTTCTTTCATATTATCCCATCCAAGGTCAACAGAGCAAATCAGCGCAGCACAGGTTCTACGCTGGATGCCCTTCCTGGCACAACCCTGTCCATTTATCCAGGCTTGGGACCAGCACAAAGAGTATGGCTCGTGACCTCTTACGAAATTAAATAGAAAAAAAAAAGAAAACCAAAATTACTTTGGTTTACAAGTCTCCTTACCCCTCAGCAAAAATCGATGCTCAGAACAAATACAAATGTGATTCAACTTCAGCAGTGCTCAGTTTGTCTCTCTGGGGAGATGTACCGGCAGAAAGTAATAGCTAAAGGGGAACTGCCCCTTACTACCCATTTTTGAAGTTATTTTTCAAGATTGACAAATGCAGATAACTGACCTATTTCAAATGCCAGCTTCACACCTGATATTGTTCACCCTGAAGTTTTCTGTCCTTGATGATTTAGAGAAAAATCTCAAAGTGATTGAAAAGTGCTTATAAGTCCATTTTACTGTTTCCCATTATCCATTTGACACTCTTCAGTTCAACATACAAAGAACTAAAATCAATACACTTGAGGAGTGGTTGGATGGCCTTTATCTTTTGTGGTGGATGATTTGGCTGTGTGAATAATTCATCAGCAGAAAGCTATGGTCGGTGCTAGTGAGCTCCAAGGATAGGAATAACAGCTACAGTATTTCTTATCACTCTTAATCTAGACGCTGCAGTAATGCAATTCCTAACATTTAGCACTTAATGGGGTGTCAGAGCGGGAACATGATCTAAAACCATTAGGCCTGGTTTGTGCAGACGTTCCAAACAGGATTTTCCTGCCTTATCTCTGTCACTGAGCTAACGGAGGAAGCAAAAACCCACCAAGGTGTGAGCACAATCTTGACTTTGAGGCCACATCAGCTTTTTACTTCAATCAGGCAAACTATGGCCCCTTATTCTGCTTTATTCTTTCAGAGCAATGCTTGACCTTTTTAGGGTAGTTACAACAGATGCATCCAATTCAGCGAAAGGGGTCAAAAGCCAGTGTCTTTGTACTAGTCCCAACCTGGATAAATGGAGAGAGTTGCATCAGAAATCGGCAAAACATTATGCAAATGTCTGCACAGCAGGAAACAGATGTTTTAGGAAGGAAAAAGACCAAAAGAAATATACACAGTACATACAGTAGATAGATAGATAAACACTAACCTTTTAGAAATGACCAGAAGACCAGAAGAAAGAGAAGAAAGAAGTATGATGTCCAATGTCATCTGCTGGTAGGTCTTAACTTTGGATCATTTACCCATAGCATTTAATCTGGGAGCCAACAACTCAAATTTTTCTATTTTTTTTTTTTTACATTTTTTCATTCTAATGACAAGACCTCCAAATGCTGCTGAGAAATACTCAAGTCCAGATGATGGAGATGAAGTGAAGTAGAACAAAGAAGAAGAAGGATGTCCACCTGTGCACACTATTTCTACTGCTAGGTACTGCTTATCCTTGGGTCCTTTAGCAGCAACATCACTTCTGGGAACCAACTGAAATCTTCTCTTCTTTTCAGTGTAATGACAAGAGCTGCAAGTGCCACTTCAGACCAGCAAGACCAGAAGAAAGAGAACAAAGCAAAGAACAAAGAATAAGGAGAAGAAAAAGAAGCACTTTGGTATAATCAACTGCGATTTTCTTATGACTATGAGAGCAGAATGCAATACAAATATAAATAAATTATAGCAAATGCTCTAAAATAGATTTTGCCAGAGTAAATACTGTTACATCAAAATATTATTACTCCAGTAGAAGACGCAAGACTCTTTGGTACTTGAGTGACAATAAGAAAGTACTGAGTGTAGACCATAACCCCAAAGACTCAAACATAGAAAAATACAGCATTTATTTATTTATTTGTTTATTTGTTTTTATCTAAATGATAAAATATGTTTGACATTTTGGTGACTTTTTACAGAAATGTAGAGGTATAGCATCAGTGAGACTGAGGGGTGGCAAAATTTCACTTATGTATTCATTATGTCTGAACAAGTGCTGAACACATAAATGTTGCCCATAAGCCCTTGAGTACAACCACTGTACCCCACATTTACTATACTAGATGATGTTAATATCTGCTACTATCTGTCCTAATTATGTCTTTATTTTATGAACAAAATAAAACTTAAGTATATCTGTTGTTAACCAAGTCTCACAGTGATTATTTGTTTATCATAATTTAAAAGGCAGTACTTGACTCTGAAAAAACAGGAGCGGATATTGTGTAAACTTGTTGATGGGAGATATTCATTAAAGACTGTAATTTGTCTTCACACTCAAACTTTCAAATATATTTCATGAATGCATGAGTGAATGATCACATCAGAAATTATATATACAATGAAAGGAATATGTAAAAGAACAGAAACAGTCTCTTCAGCGTCTGTCAGTGTATGTGGACTGACATTCTGTCATGATGGAGACGAGGAGTCTTCCAGGCTGAACATTCACTTTACCTCCATTACAGACGTTAGGCTAATGTACTGACAGGTGGGATTCTGAATTGAAAAAAAAAAATAAAAATAGCTCACATCGCTCATCACCATGCATAATGTATATTGTCTTTAACTCTAAATGCACATTTGCATAACAGTGTCTTTGGCCAATTGAGGATCACTGCCTTCTGTTGTTTACCTGTTGCCCTCCATTTGTCCAGACTATGGGCATTTTCCCCATCACACCTCTCCCTCATGCAGCAGCAGATACATATTTAAATACTAAATCATAAATGATAAGATAGTTGACCTGGTGCTAAGTCACTGCCTCACATGGCAGTCACACCCCCTCAATACAGTTGGACGCTCTTTGGAAAAGTCATTAGTAATAATAATCATAATCATATTCACAATCATTATAATAATAATAAACATTGACAGATCATTTTATTCCGTGTGCTAACGCTCTCCTTGCTCTACAACAACTACCATATTAGGGATATTGCTGTTAAACTCTGCCTCAAATATAGCTACATACACCTTGTATTACTGTCAGTTTCTCCCCTTGTCTTGTGTATGTATGGTATTCAGCTTTGTCAGTAAAGTAGAAAGTAAAATGTTTGTGTAAAAAAGGGGATGAGTCTTAGTGGCAAAGAGCAATAGATAAAATAATATAACACTGCAACTACATTTTATCATTTTAAAAATGGTTCTTTGTAGCTCATAATACAGAATATGTATATTTCACATCAAAGTATCTTGATATACCACTGACACTCTTGGGGAAACTCTTGTCCCCCCCCCCCCCCCCCCCAACAGTGTTCAACAGGGCTGATACTGCAAACCAGCATAGTTTTGTTTGCAGCTCCACTGAAGTCTTCTAAAACCAATATAGAAGGAAACACAATACATGTCCACAGCATTATGGGAATTACTCCAAACCTGGGACTAGTTATTGACTTTGGTATTGATCAGACAAAGTAATAGTTCGTCTTTTCCCAAACAGTGTGTTTCCTCACCGTGATAGATTTACTGTTTGTGTAGCTACTATGTCTTCCTGAAGAATAAACACGAACAATAATTGGACTGATGTTTGAACTGATAACTAGGGCTGGGAATCTATAAAGAAAAATTAACTAATTAATCGCAAATCTGAAAAAAATGTATCACATTATGAATTCACGTACAAACATAAAATTGTAAATTTAGAACATTTATTTTGAATTAACCTTCACATACTTAACTGTAAACTTGTGCAATGCAAACAAAACTTCCAAAGAAAATAAATTAACAGTCTCTTTGAGGGGTGCACGGTGGCAGAGGTTAGCGTTCTCGCCTTTCAGCAAGGAGATCGTGGGTCGAGCCCCGGGCCGACCAACACACCATCACACGAACTCTCTGGGTGACTCTAAAGTGACTCTAAATTGACCCTAGTGAATGAATGTGAGAGTGAATGGTTGTCTGTCTGTGTTCGTCTCTGTGTCAGCCCTGCAACAAGCTGGACCCTGTCCAGGGTGTACCTCGCCTACGGCCCAAAGTTACTGGGATAGGCTCCAGTCACCCACAACCCCTAACGGGAATAATGAATGAATGAATGAATGAATGAATAGTCTCTTTGAGACCTGTAACTCAGGCAAAGTTTGCCTAAATAAGGTACAACCAACAAATACACAAAACTTACCTAAAAAAGCATGTGTAATCTCGTTTAGAGCTTTAACAAAAATAAGTTTAATTCTTCAATTAATAACAATTATTGTGGTTCACAACAGTGTAAATACTATGAACTGTGTTACTCCAGTGGTATCTGAAGTCATCCTTGCATAGACTGCACATAACTTTTGTTTTGTCTATATTGCTGTCTGGTGATGATTTGAAGCAGAATTGTCCATTTAGCAATGTGTCTTTTTGGTCACTCATGTTGCTTTAGCTCGTTCACTTGTTGCATTAGGCTCGTTCGAGATGAACTGCGCCTCGCCTGGATTGTGATCGAGAGTGCACGGCCGCAATGAGAGGAGGGGAAATACACCTGAACTGAAGTCGGGCAGTTTGTGGCTCAGATCACGCACCATCACGCCCAAAATCCACTTCTTGCGTTTGTTGGTTTATCCATGTCAAAACTGTAAATTTAGTCTGTATTTAAAAAAAAAAAAAAAAAAAAATAGAGGCGGGGGAAGAAGGAGAGGAGGGCGTTACGTTTCTGATCAGCACTAAACTCAGATCCAATCACCTGTCCGTTCACCGCTGACAGGTGTGCGTTTTCCCATCATGCACCGGGCCGTACAGCCTCCGCAGTTGCTCCTGATGAACTGTGGCAGCTCAGGCGAGGGTCTTGTTTGGATCTCACGGTGACCGTCGCACTTGTGGCATCAGAGCAAGTCCGGAACAAGTCGGACACAAATCTAACCGGCGTGCACTGTGCACAGACCAGTCACTGAACAAAACTGCGCAGGTCTGGCTCATCTCGAACGCGCCTGATGGATGGAAATGGAAATGTGTTGTCTTCTACGCTCGCGCGGTGCTGCCCCGCTGGAAGACCCGTGGCGTGTTGTTGCCTCTGTCAGTGTCGTTGTAATATTTTTGTTGTGATCAAATTAATCGATGCGTCAATTGAAAGTAACGCGATTAAATAAAAAAATTAACGCACTGCGTTAACGCGATCATTTTCCCAGCCCTACTGATAACATATAGTACTTATGGAATTACATCTTTGTATTCAACCATGCCATGTATATTGTGTGTACTACTGTAACTGCAGTTTTTCCCAGTGTTACCTTGAACTAGTTGTACTCACAGTCTTTTAATTGTATACAATTAGTAGTTTATTTAGTAGTTATTTAAGATATAGTTTTATGTATTATTTTAGTCTGTTTAATCTGGTCTGATTTATTTAGACTTATTAATGGACACTTGTAAAGTTGAAATGTATAGTTACTGAAAAGACTAAATAGTAAATACTACTGCAACTGTGGTGCTGCTTTGCCTTCTATATCAAAGTACTGCTAGTACTACTGCTGCAGATGGTACAGCTATGGCTGCTACTACAAATACGGCTATTCATAAAAATTGACTTTAGTAAGAGTCTTACTGTGACAGGTCACGCTCTGCACATATCCTTGTTAGGGCGTCCTCAAGCCATTCAGCAGCCTGCCCACACCAGGGAACTTAGCTCGTGCTGTAGCCTGATGAGATGTGCCAAAGCAAGCATTCAATTGTAGACTGGTCTGTCACTCACCACTGATGGAGCCACAGGTCTTAAAAACACTACATTTTCTTTTTTTTGTTGTTTAAACCTCACTTCTGTGAGAAAAATAACCAAAAAAATAAAAAAAAATAATAATAAAATAAAATAAAATAATAATAATAATAATAATAATAATAGGATAAGTAGTACATATCTCAGAGCATTAAACGTATGGTGTGTTTTCACTCTAAAAATCTGATTCAAGGTACAGACCAAAGTTGAAAAGACAGAATTGTGGGGGGCTGGTTCTCTTTTGACCAAATGTACCATTGATTTTCCCCCTCAATCATGTCATATGTGAGTTATGACTCACATATGACATGAATGCACAACCTGCTGTCAATAACATTCAAAGAACCACCATTAACAATTTTAGCTGCATTGTTTTAAATAAAAAAAATGCACTTCATAAAAATTACTCCTAAAAATCTTGGTACCACTCCTTAGTCTGCACCAAATTCTGCAGGCCCAATACTCACAAAATATTTAATCGATGCACTGGCCTTGGACCTGTGCAGGGTCTGTTAAAGTGCCGGTCTAATAGTAGTTTTTTTTTTCTTTTCTTTTTTTTTTGCCATTGAGCAATGATCTCAGAAAACACAGGAGCTTGGGTGTGCAATCGATTTCCAAATGCCTATCTAGAGATACGTAATGACAAGACTTAGGTGAAAGGACTGAAACACATGTACAATAATCTGTATCTAATGTTGCATTTTAGGGAGGAACTGGTTCAAGAACTATTCATTCATTCATTCATTTTCTACCGCTTATTCCCGTTAGGGGTCGCGGGTGACTGGAGCCTATCCCAGTAACTTTGGGCCGAAGGCAGGGTACACCCTGGACAGGGGCCAGCTTGTCGCAGGGGTTCAAGAACTAATGAATAAAAATCTTTAGAGAAATGTATTCAGATAGAAATCTTAAGACTAAAGAATAAAAGAATTCATGGTGTTAAAGGAGAACTTTTGGTTCCCCTTAAGCCAAAAATGAACAGTCACTGCAGCTTCAATTATTCTGTATTCATTAACCTCAAGAGTACATTCTGACCATGAATTTGTTAATGTTATTTAACAGTGTAAATTTCAGTCATTCACTCAACTCGATTCCTTATTCTGTTGTTATTGTGGAATAATGAAACTGAAATAATAATATGGAAGTGAAACATACTTTAAAATAATATTACATTTAGCCTGGGGAAGGTACGTTTTCGTTACAGATACAAGTATAATGACTGTATCCGCTTGGGCTTGAATATGTGAGCAGTGCAGCCCTCTTGTTGCATTTTGTCAGTTAAATCCTACCTTACATCTGGTAAATTAGATAAATGAAGACATGCATCAGGAATGAAATCTGTTGTAAAGATTTATGGCAAATTAAACATGCAAATCTTAAATTAGCTCTATATCAGATGGGGAGGATTGGGAATGCTACAGGGGCTGCTGATGTTAGATGTCCTGGCATGGGCATAGGTTTGCGTATGGACCACAGGGACATGTCCCTACCAAAATTTCAGACCGACCAAATTGTCCCTACCAATCACAAGTTGAAATAGCTAAATATTACCGCCTTTTTTTTTATTTTTTTTTTTACTTTCTCTAACCAATAGTTGTAGGCCTGACTGACAGCAGCGCGTTGAAACGAGTAGGTTTGGTTGGGGTGTCCCTATCAAAGCTGACACCAAACCTACGCCCTTGTGTCCTGAAGATAGACGTGAGAAAGGCCAGATTCAGATGGTTTGGAAATGTGCAAAGGAGGGAGACTGAATATTGATAACAATGTTGATTTTAGAGCTCAGGCCCATAGATGTAGTGAAAAATGACAAACATCATAAGTTAGTTGGTTTTAAGAGGATGCAGAGGTAAGCTCAGAGGTTAGATGGAGGTAGATAATTTGCTAGTGACCCCGAAGGGAACAGACAAAAACAGACCTGGAGTCAAGTTTCTATAAAATATGAACAGATAAATATGAAACAGATGAGAAGTCCATTTGTGAATCCTTTAAAAAAATATGCCAGAATTAACAAAAGTATATTGCAGAATCTAGAAAACAAATTTTAAAAATGTGTAGATTTTCAGTAGTTTTGTTTAGTTTTGCAAGTTATTAAATACTTGCTATTTCTTTTGCTGTGTGTTTGTCTTTTTTAATCCTTGCATGGACATTTGCTGTTGAGGATGTGCTGATTTTGATGTAGTCTTCCATGTTGTAATACATTCTTACACAAGTATACTGCTCATGTATAAGCTTGTTAAACAGCTCCCCTCCTTTTCAAACACCAATTAATTCCTACAAATATAATTCACATAATTAACCAAACCCCCACACACACAGTCAGCCCATCAGCACCAGCTCATTTACTGTACAGACTTGTCAGTAAATATTTTACACTCACGGCTCTCTCTAGTGTCTGACAAGGAGAGCCTTGTGTAGAAAATGCACAATATTGGTCACAGGAGGCCTTGTCACCCTATAAAGCAGGCAAGTTGCTAATGACTTTTTCAGGAACTAATTTTCTGCTTTGTGGCGCAGGCCATAAAACAAGGTTATTCTCCTCCATCAGGGGATGAATAGAGGCTTAACTGTCCTCCCTGTTTATTGTCCCGCTGCAACATTTGGACATTGTGTATGCCGCAAATTGCAGAAAGTCTCAGTTGAATTTGTCGCCTGTAGGTTTTTTGTTTTTTTCCTTTGTCCATTAGCTTGAATGTGTGGAGTTATTGTGCATGTTGACAAAGGCGTCCGGTGATAGTAAAAAACAATAAAAAGTGGAACATGTGAAAAAACACAGTCTTTGTTAAATGTTTTCCAGGTACACCATGGTTTTGTCACATGATGGGGCTCCTCAGCTAGTACAGTGAGCTAGTGCTGCTAAGTGTTCAATATATTTTTTAAACTGGTGTAAAATAGAAACAATGACATTTTTCTTTTTTTGTGATGAATTTTTTATTGAAATATTTAGTATTTTAAAGGTGAAATGTAATTCATAAGCATATACAGCATGCATATGCAAATGACATATTTATATACACCAAAAATGCATATACTGTACACATAGTAAATCCATATATACACATAAGATACATACACACAACTCCCACCCCCCCACCCACCCATCAAATATACATCTCAGAAATAACTTTTGAATATTGCGAGAGAGCCTCTAATAAGTCTGTGTAGTAACTAGCCAACCATTTTGAGATAACAGTATCTGCTGAACTGTGCTCTGCATTAAATATAAGAGACATCTGAATACGGCTCTCCTCTGCTCTTCTCAGCGGGACAGGAGCAGGGACCAGGGTCACCGCCACCTGTTTGCACTGAGGCTGACACTTAAAAAAAAAACGCAAATGAATTGTTTGTAGGAGTTACTGTTTGTATAAGTTAAAGGATGCCCTATGGATCACCCCCGCTCTCACCACGGGTCCAGGACACACAGAAAGCACAGCTCCCAGCAACGCGCACCGATAGAGGAGGTGAATGGTGATATAAAATGCACACGTAACATTTATTAGTCAAAAGTTTTACACATGAAACTCGTCAGTGGTGTGAGAGGAGAAGGCTGTAGCACACCAGTGGGCTTGTCCTAAAGTCAAAATACATGCAAACGTCAGTGAGGCAGCTGCTCTCTCCTCCCTGTCCCATCAGTCTGAAGGAATATCACTGTAGAAGAGTGGGATGTTCTCCCTGAAAACAATTCAATGTTGCGATATACGCAATTTGTGTTAATGAACATTAACATGTTATTTTTTTTATCAATTGCATGCTGTTAACGTTGACAGCCCTAAAGTAGATACATATATAAAAGAGAGCTATAAAGGAAAGTTAACTTGTCAGTAATGACTTCAATGTGGCAATTACATTTTCTAAATATTGTATATTTTAGTTTTGTTATGGTGCATTTGTGAGGCCCACTGATCTAATGATGCTGTGTCCAAGAAATCAATGAATCTTTGCGGGTTCACATACTGTGGTGTTTTCCATCTGCAGGCTAAAAGTCATTTGGCTTTCTTTAATATTGAGATTTAAAATAGAAGTGTCATTAAGGAGTAGAACTTCTGGAGAACACAGTATTGATTTTAATAACAGTGACAGTCAGTCAGTGACAGTTCTTGAGATACTTTCCCAAAAGGGGAATCATATTTTTCTTTTTTGCTTTTCTCTTCCTGGGTTGCCACTTCAAAGCATCAGCCTCCTAGTGTGTGCACTTATTTGCATTACAATTTTGTATAGTCGTTTTTGCTGGATGTAATTTCTGACGCAACCCTCTCAATTTATCTATGCTGGAAACCAGCACAAAGTACACTGTACACTGCTTTAGATTGATATGTCACAATATGTCACCATTATCCATTTTTCTCTAAAATCTGAAAGGCTCTACTTCATAGCTCTACTCATAGTCAGCTGTGGTTTGCAGTTTTGGAATTTTTAAACCTTCATGATGCAAAAATGTAGCAGCTGATATTAATGTGACAGTAATGCTGAAATTAGGTTTTTAATGCTGAGCTCTAACTATTAAACGGGCAACCCCATGCTCTGAAAGTCAGCCACCTGCTAACGCTAGAACTCAATTCGACCCCCGGGGCCTGATACATGATGACTGGGTAAAGCAGATGACAACAGGATTTTAATCTACAGTTTGTGATGAGGTGAGGTTTGTTCAGCACATATACACCAGGGTTTCACAAATCAAGCAACTGCCCTTAAATTGCGGTGTCCTGTGGCAGGACAGCATTATAGGACAGCAGGGTCCAAAGAGACAGATGGAGCTCATACTGTATTATAGTATAGTCTGCTAATCAAGGGTATTTGCATTATCCATGCATTTGTTTTCTATCACTTGTTGGACTATTCTTGCTTATTCTAAATAATAGCTAATTATAAAGGTGAGGTCTAACATTTAAACACAAACAGATAACCTTTCATCCTCTAACCTCCACCATTTATTCATCTTAGAAACCATGACAACCTAGAGTCTATTCCAGATACTTTGGCTTTGAGGTGGGTACATCCTTGTAAATGGCTGGTTAGTTGTAGACCTGACATTTATAGGAGTATTCTCTCAGCACACAAATATACATTTGAACCCAGACGTTTACATACACTGTGTAAAAAGACAAAAAAAAAACATTTTTTTCTCACTATCTGACATTAACTTCTTATGCTTTACGTCAATAAAATTTACCAAAATTATTTCTAATATCTAAATAACATAACAATGTGATTATATACTATAATTCTTCTTAAAAAAAATTAGCTAGAACAAAATCTGTTTTTAAGCATATGTGAGGTGGTAATTAATCTAATTAAAAATACCTGTATTTGAACAGGCCAAGTGTACCTACTTTTTAAAATGATATTGCTGTGTTATTAGGCTGTTTTGGGGGCTCCTGCAGCACATTCTGATTCTGTTCCTCTCAGATCTTCTCTGCTGATTCCTGTTGTGTGCTGTAGAACATCCAGTCATTAAAAACAGAGGAAGTTTGCTGTTCTATAGGTTTTCAGGAAGGTTATTAGCCTGCAACATTAATGTTTAAAGAACAATGACCTGAAACTTCATTGTTGTCTAAATAGGCTGCCCATTCAACTTTTTAGGCAACTATATCACCATGGCAACGCAGACAGCTTTTCAGAGTGACACCAGACAAAACTAGAAAGCACCGCATTCGTCTCCTCCTTTAGTCCCATCCACACCGCTGCCTCTGGTGAGCACCTGCGACCTCATGTGCGCTCAATCTCCGCGTTATAGCTCCGCACCGCACCTCCGTCCTCCGCATCGCACCTCCACGCCAGCTTTGTCTGTGGCTCAACCCGACCTCCGCCGCGCATTACCGATGCGCTGCTGCTGAGAGAGTTGCGGAGTTTGGACAAAGTTGCAGGGTCGCACTGAATTCGCGGGGTTTGCTTGAATTCACGGGGTTTGCTTGAATTCACGGGGTTTGCTTGATTTTGTGTTAATAGTTGCGATCGCAACATCGCAAAATCCTGTAGGGACTGACTTTGCAGCGGGGCACTGTTTGTGCTCCGTCTGACGCCGCAAACCCGAACCAATTCCACACAACTGACAGACACTGTGCCTTTCTTTGGAACGAGTTCTTCCCTGCTCGCTGCCATGTTGTTTGTGTTCCTCTAGCACGGAGGGAGGGCTGGCGGACCTACCCACTATGAACTACGGCAGCCCAGAGTGCCGGTGGTGGACTTTTTTTTTTAATCTAATTTTATTTAAACAAGTCGACCTGCCCTACAAATTCGAATTAATCAAAAAAAGCCCAGCCCTAATGCGTGCTTAGGGTAATTGTCCATTTTGGAAGACACATCTGTGCCCAAGCTTTAACTTCCTGGGTGATGTCTTAAGATGTTGCTTATTTCTACATGTTCTTTTTTCATGATGCCATATTTTGTGTGAGTCAGTCCCACCTGCAGCAAAACATCCCACAACATGATGCTGCCGTCCCCGTACCTCACTGTTGGGATGGTTTTCAGCTTAACCCTTTTTCCTCATTATGGCCACACAGTTCAGATCACAGAACATGTCTCCAAAAATGTGGGTCTTTGCCTGTGTGAAGATTTACAAACTGTTTTTTTTTTTTTTTTTTTTTTTGTTCACTGAGTGACCTCTCTGCCCATGTCTGTACAGTACTCATTTTACTGTGGATGATGACACTTTCTTACCAGCTTCAGCCAGCAGCTTCATAAGGTCTTTGCCTTTTGTTCTGGGGTTGATCAGCACATTTCACACCAAAGCTTGTTCATGGTACACAGAACTGTTCTCCTTCCTGAGTGGGTTGTGTATACTTGAGTATAATTGTTTGAACTGATGAACGTGGCACATTCAGGCTTCTGGAAATAGTTCTCAAAGATGAACCAGACTTGTGGAGGTTCACAATTCTCTCTGATACCATGGCTGATTTCTTTCCCAGAAGCAGTGTGTTTGAGGTGTGCTTTTTGGTTTTAACTGTATAAAGCATCAGTCAATTTGAGTTTGATTTCCAAGCGTGGAACATGATAAACTTTCAACCAATCAGACAAAAAAAAAAAAAACACTGGCAGTGCACATAGAAAAAAAAAAAAACAACATAAAATTCAGTCATTTATTTATTTGCTTGTTTGTTTGTATATTGCAAAAGAGATCTTGATCTCAATGAGTCTTTTATCTGGTTAATAAATAAATATATATTAATAATTTTATTGACATTGTTTACCTCTTGGAAGGGACATGCCTTTTGGAGTGTTTTCAGCTTTCACTCAAACGATAGCCTTACTGATGAATGACTGCAGCAGTATGACTTAATTATGAGTGCACAGGAAATACAGTCCATCCCTGGTAATAACCGCCATTGCCGTCGATAAAAAGCCTGATAAAGGCAGACTTCCTGAGTGTGCAATGTGCATGTATAAATACAGGCAGAGTAATGAGAGCCAGGCTGCTGGAGATGACAGTTCTGTTCTTTATCATATGTTACTGCTTCATGGCAGCACCAGGGAGGCCTTAAATCTTCAGTTTGTGAATATTCATTCACAGCTGGCTTTCAGACAATGTGTGTGATCTTTAGGGATAACCTGCGATATAAAAATGACACTAATGAGAAATCCATTCATTTTAGTCATGTGACCCTATCTCTACCCTACTCAGGTGTGCTCTCCTAAGTGAAAACCTAATACATCACGTATAATGCATATTGCAAATAGGACAATAATTGTTTGAATACACTTACATCAGTATGTTTGCAGTAACATGGAGAAACATAATGATTGTCAGGAGTAAGCCTGTCCTGGGACTTATGCTGTCTCTGCTGAAAAAGCTTAGATTAGGTGCATGTCTCTTTAAGACCCTCTTTCCCCCTCTTGGCCACACCCACTCACTCTGTTAGCCCAAACTGGGAGTGTAATCAACATAGTTTTAAAGCAGCGAGTGCCACACTGCTAATCTTTACTCTGACTAAACTCCTGGTGGTTTAAGTGCTCGGAACATGTATTTGAAGGTTCATTGGCAATGTATGTGCAAAAAAAAGGCTTTATAAATATGCAGGAGCACTTCCTGGAGACGGTGGGATTGCACACATCAGCCAGTGAGAAGGTTAGTACCATAGCATACAGGAATTCTCGTGCACTTGAAACATATCACTTCACAGCAGGAAGGTCCCGAGTTCAATTCCAGGACCAGAATGTGTGGCGTTAGCATGTTTTTTCCTTCTGGGTGGGTTTTCTCTGGGTACTCCAGTTTCCCCCATCAACCTGAAGCACACACGACAAGCTAAACCTCCAGCTAGGTACTCCTGACCAAGATCTGGAGGAGTCCTTGGGTGCTGCACTGGGGTCGCCCACTGCTCCTGACACGGTTGCCCCAGTGGCACTGAAGGATGTGTTATTTGCATAGAACAAATTTCCCTGGAGGGACAAAAAACTATACCTTATTGCCTATCTGGACTAAGTCATACAAGTAAAATATGTAATTTAAATTTAAACTTTAAATTTTGCTGAGGATGGCTGAATGTTATTAAAATATACTGACAATGTGATAATGAATTAAATTTAACACTCGATATCCTTGTCTACTTAGTCTCTAGTCTTCTTAAATGCTGTGTATATTCCATGTATTTTATGTCATGTTCACTATTCAACTCTTTTGACTTGTCCACATGCTTGGATTAAGTAAATAAGTTGTAAACAGTTTTATTTGAAACATTGTTATTGGTCTCAGTTAGCAGAAAAAGCAGAATATATACAGAATATATATTAATTCCTTTTTTTTCTTGCATTGCTGTGAGAAACAATGCATTACTATAACCTATTATAATTTCTGTTGCATAAGATCAAGGGCTAAACTAATAAACATAGTGTCTGCTTACAATATGAGGCGATTTATTGGATGTTACCAGCTTAGTCATTAATGGACTAGGGATCTAAGCGCACACAGACACTACAGCTGATTCTACCATGCCACCTCATTTCCCAGTCGGAAAACATAACATGAACCAAGTCCCTAATGGTTCCTCTTCTCCT
Organism: Bostrychus sinensis; assembly: GCA_020698575.1. Taxonomy (NCBI): domain Eukaryota; kingdom Metazoa; phylum Chordata; class Actinopteri; order Gobiiformes; family Eleotridae; genus Bostrychus; species Bostrychus sinensis. The sequence continues at coordinate 25,944,856 of CM036241.1, forward strand.
GTGCTGTATCATGTAGGGACAGGAGGGATAAGACAGGAGACAGTGTTGAGTCACATTCAAACCTGCTCTAAGTTGGTGATAATGAGATCACTTTAGTCTGCTCACCAACTGTAGCATCACCACACTTCATTCAGATTTTAATACAGAGGTTTATCATCTTACTGCTTTCTTCTCTCTGCAGGTCATCTAGGGATATCTGCCATACATTTGTACTAATCACCACTTGCCATGTATTATAATTGATTTTCCTTTATAAGGCTAAATCGTCTTAATTCCTCTCACTATAATTAAGGCTTATAGCAGGATGATAAAACATTGTGGACCAGAGGTGGAATAAGTTATTCACTGACTTATTCAGGTGCAAAGAGTAAAATGTGAATTTTAACTTTGCGCAAGTATAATATACAATTATAAAAAGTTGGGGAAATCTGGCATTCATCTGTAAAAGTTTTGAAAAGGCATACAACTGTTCAGATTGTAAACTATAGTTTGGTTTGTAACACAGCTTGAGGGACTTTTCCAACTCACCAATCAATACTGTATTTACAGGCGATACTAAAGGTTGTTCTGTAAATGTTGCCAACAGTTTATTTATTTATTTATTTATTTTTTACCATCATCAAGGGCCTGAGTCACAAACAACTCAGAGGTTATCTTCCTTTTTTTTTTTTACAACTTTACATCAACTATAAATGCATAATTTTCCACACTTTGAAAACTCAGCTCTTTAGCTCTCTACTAAATGTGCTGCAGTGCTGTGGGTTGCCCAAACAGCCAAGGAGTCTTAAATGCATTTATTACAGGCAGGGTGTATGAGGGAGGCGAAATCACTCGAAACAGGCTTTCCCCAGGGAATAAATTATCGCACACAGTGACAACCAAAGTCACACCTCTGAATTAAGCCTGGAACTGTCAAATGGGGTTTGGGCATGTTTGTAGCTTTTCCCTGTTTCTGCCTCTGCATTTGGTTTGGCCACAACATGGGAGCTATTCTGGACCAGCGGAAAGTGTGTCTAATTATGGCTAAGAGCATTTATGAATTTCCTCATGGCGATACTTCCACCAGCACTTCCCTGTACATAAGGATATTAGTACAGCTTGAAATGATACGTGTACATATTTACATATTTTAAGTAATTCTTCCATCTCTGGGCATGCATTTTAATTCTGCAATTTTGCCACTAAATGCCACCAAAAACTATATATTCCACTATGAATAGGCATACCATTTTTTTATTTTTTTTATTTTATGCAAAATAAGGCAAGATTTTGATGCACAAAGGGTAATTGTGGTCATTGAAGTTGTGACTCAGCACTGCGCATACAGTCAAAAGTGCTGAGTGATGCTCCTCTGTGTGGGACTGACCTGTCACAGTGGCTGGCTCTCCCCACTGCCTCTGACACCCTAAAAGAGCTTGGCGGAGACATAGCTTGGCAGATCCACTCCCAGATAGCCTTGCTCCAACAGCTGACAGCCGGAGTGCTTATGAAAATGCAACAGTGGGTTGTGGTGAGGTGGTCCAGGACACCCAGGTGGAACAGGGGTGGCTGTATTGATTTTACTATGCAGAGGGGCACTGCACACTTTGACCTTGATCTGACCTCTGGGGTCAGTATCACTGGCTGTTGCTGATCCTTATGGCCAATGGGACTTAATTAAACAAAACCCCTATGTAATGGGGTGAATGAGCCAAAAAACAACACCTCTATGCTGACTAAAGGGGAGATAGTGGTATCCCAGAAGGCCACATCACAACAACAAATCTCAAAAAGAAAATCCAAATAGGAAAATACAACATTAACATGTACAGGTAAAGGTAAACAAAAACACGCTAAATTGCAAATTTTAAACAAAAAGACAGTGGTGGGGTTTTTCACTGGAAACTCTGCCTTCCTCCTACTGTCCAAGGACATACATATTGGTTCATTTGTAAATCTATTTTAAGTAATGGCTGTCTGTCACCCCCGCAATTAACTGACCAGTGTCCATATAGTACCCCACCTAAGGCCCATAGCTGAATAATGGTTGCAGACACCCACAACCCCTAACAGGAATAAGCAGAGGATGAATGAACAAAAAGATGATCTTGTTTGTGACTGGGCTGAAAACTGCCATATCAGGAATGGGTTTTATTACTGATAAATGCCATAAAGCAGTTTTGACCATGTAATGATATAATCATGTTTGAACTAGTATCGCCAATTAATTTTAGGATTTTGCACTGTAAATCATTAGATTCATCATTTTGTTCATTCGTCTCTCTTTTCCTGTGGTGGTCTTGGGTGTTTGGAGCCTGTCCCAGCAACGAGCCTTGGGTGAGGTGTACCCTTGACAATGGCCAGTCAGTCACAGGGCTGACAATTATGTGGTTACCATTGGTACCATGTGGTACTAATGAAATCTCCTTAGATGGTGGGCTTTGCAATTTGTTTTGTCAGAATGTTGTTGTAGAATCCCAATGGGAAAATGAACATGTCAAAAATACTACTTTGTGACTGTATGATGCATCTTCGTGAATCCATTAAACCATGTCTTATTCCTGAAGGAAGACAGTGGGGAAACTTGGATTTGTTATATGCAAATACGTCCTGTGGGTGGTCTTGAGTTTCTCAAAAACCTAGGCATGAGCAACTTGACTGACTCCAGCTGGGAAAAGAGCACTCCTGGATTCAAATCGGAGTGTGGAGCAGCTTAGGAGACCTGCTCTGACTCTTTGTTTTTTTTAGGAACTACCAGGCGCCATTGCAGTACCTTGGATACTTACCTCTACAATGCTGTCCATTGCTTAATGTGTGTGATTGTGAGCGTATAATCTTAAAACTATACTCACTTATAAATCTGTGACCAAATAGCGCTAAATTATTCATGATTATAGCTCCAATGATCTGGTTGTCTTTAATAGGTCTATAGACCTACTTCTATTACAGTCTACCACAGTTTTCATGTTTACACTGAATGATATAGTACCAGTTGAGCTTGTATGGCACAGTTTCTTTATTCACATTTCTTTGTATAAATTAATTGCATTTGGAGAAATTATTCAGCACATTACATATAAAATTTTAGTTTTGCTGGTTTTCACTCTATTGATGATTATTTATGACCCAATCAAAATTCTGCAGTGTTTAGCTCCATTCAATCTGTAAGCCTAGTATCAATACCAGAGTTATGGAAGTAATAGTAAAGGGGTCATCATATTAGAGCACTATAATACATGCTATAAACTAAAATATGCAAGACATAATTGGCCCTACTCCAGCTTTCCTAAGTAGGAGTCAATATCTTCAACATTATTAAAGATTAGTGCTGCCTTAGGTCCATTTAATCCTGAGATTAGTCCTAGTTTAGTCTGTGTTAAAACCCGTACATTTGTCACTTTAAAAACTCATTTGACTGTTTTCTATTACACGATTATCTTTACTGGTTAAAATTCTTTGGAGAATGACCATAAATGCCTTTTTAAACTACATTATGTTTAGAATCATAGAAAATCAGTGACATATTACAGTATGTGCTATATTTAGAGGGAAAACAACAATTTGAAGATGTCATACTCATATGAACACTTAAATATAAGCAGCAGCGAACGAGAAGTGTTTACAATAATAATAATAAATTCGTGCTCATCTTTGTATGCTGCTTGGACATCCCATCAGCAATAGCAGTGCTGAGGCAGGACATGCGGGAGGAGGCAGTGTGTTCCGCTTGGGCAGCCCGCGCTTTGCAAGTCTGTGCTTGGGAAGGCAGACACCACACATCTCTCCTGACTCTTTCTCCACGCTGTGAACTGCCTGGGTGTGCGCGACTGCTCGTCTTTGTATGTGTATGGGTTTAACTGAGAAAGGGAGGGAGAAAGAAACGCGCGAGAGATTGCTTGACGCATCCGCAGGAGCTCAGCGAGGAATCACTTCCCAGGATGCAACCTGCGAGACGCCACGCCGCCAGCCGCTCCCGCCACTCACACTGAACGGGGCGCACGGAGGAAACGGACGCTATGAGGGACTTATAGTAGACACAAACAACCGCATCAGCCTGTGAATGTAGACACCATCCCCTGCGCCGTCTTTACGCACGAGTGTCGCGGATATTTTTTGTCCGGGAGCGTCGCTTGTACAGCACTCAGTGATGTTTGTGTGCCGCAGCGTGTCTGAGGACAGGACGGGACTACAGTGAGGATCGGGGACGTACAGATCTGGGACAGGTAAGGCGCCACACCACAGCCATCATTCTTGTTCGTCTGGGTGTTGACTGCCGTGGGACCGGTTAGATACAGAGCCTCGTCCGAACTTTTCACGCCTGATGTGCACGCCCAACATGTGTGTACCTGTAAGTGCTACAGAGTGGGAACCTCATAGTAAAGTAGTTTAGAAAACAAGTGAGGACACAGGGGCGTTTGCTGTTCACTCATTCTTCTACTTGTTTTGATCTAATAAGTAATATTCTATATATGTAAATATATTATTATTATGACAATGTAATATTTGTGATGTTAGAGATAAGTGTCTGAGTGTGTGGCTGAGGGATATTGCCTTCTCTGAATTTAACCTGGCATGATCTGATGTCACTCCGCTGATGTGGTGTTGTGGTTGTGGGACTGTGATGGTGGCAGTTAAGTAATCTGGGGGCATTCCAGATGAGTGCAGATGTTTGGTAATCCCGCTGTTGAGTCTGCCTTCACTAATCTCCCCGGATTTGTTGATTATGCTGACCATGACCACCCATGGCCGTAGGAAGTGCCTAGTGTCTATAGTGCTTGAGGCTACAGGCATTAGGTGAGGATAGACGAAGGCTCGTTGGACTCAAGCAATTTTTCAAAGCAAAGCAAGTGTTTTCAACATGCGTGCTTTAACAGCTGCAGGTGATGAGTCTTTTGGGAAGTTGTTTATAAGCATTGGGTTGATATTGCCTGTGTCGGTGTGTGGTTGCTTTAGGGCTATATATGTAGATATATTAAGATCATTAAATAGCTCTGTATCCTCAGAATCAAGGCAGATTTTGTTAATTATAATTTTGGCAGATTTTTTTGAAAAATTCTTAATTATTCTAATCTAGCCTGAAGCCTAGATTTTACTGATTAGTGTTTAGGTAATTTTAAAAGAAACACACAACCCTATATTATTATTATTATTATTATTATTATTATTATTATTATTATTATTATTATTATTATTATTTTTATTATTATTGATTGCTACAGACTGGTTCATGACAGGGGAACATCAACATGTAGGTATGGTATGTAGGGACCACACAGCCATATATATATCCTATATAAATATATATATAAATATATATATATATATATATATATATATATATAGATAGATAGATAGATAGATAGATAGATAGATAGATAGACATTCAAGGTTCCACTTTTTTTTTCTTTTTTTTTTAATAAGTCACATGTATGCTTGGTTCTAACATTAGATGCTTAGTCAGATAAAAACAGAATAGCAGTATAAACGTGTGCCTTTTTGACACTGTCTGACTCCTTTGTTGAGAGATATCTGTTTGATAAGTTGATTAGCAATTATAAAGTACTCTTTGCAAATAAAATGCTCATCAGCTTTAATAGATTATGTAAATCTAAATTTTGCTCAAAATGTCATTAATGTCTGTGTAGCTTTTATCCATTAAGGATTTTGTAATAGCCAACAAACGCATGAGCTACAACACTTGAATATGCATAATAGATGTCTAGTATATGTACCATTTAAGCACTTCTGACATGCCTCTGTAACTTTAACTAGAAAGTGCTCACTCCAATGAGAACTACTGAAAGTAATTTCCGGGAAGCGTTGTGCAGGAGGGAAAAAAAAAAACTAAAATAAGCCTGCCATGTAGTGAGTCTTCACAGACACTGTCAGAGAAATGTGTCAGATGTGAAAGGATAACAGCAGCCAGTGCAAAGCATGCACTGCACACGAGCATCGTCTATCTGATGATGCAGTGTTCAGTGTGCGCCGCCGGAGCTGAGGCCGAGAGGCTGAGAGGGAGGGCGCAGTGTGGTGTCTGTTAGCACCACTTCTCTTCTAATGTGACAGGAGTGCAACTTATTCTAAAGGTTAGCTCAGTAGAAAAGAGAAAAGTCAACCTGCCAAGCTTTATGGAAGCTAAGTCTCTGCCTCTTTCTTGAAGAATGACCAAACGATATGTCACAAAAGCGTCAGGATTCAGATTATTTTGAGGTTGTATCAAAAAGAATTGCATAAGATGGGTAACTTAATGGCTTATATAGAGGTAGGGCATAAATGAGTGGCCATAAATGAGTAATTAAGTGTAATGTTTCACACCATGAGATGACATCAGCTGTAATTTTTATGGGGAATAGTTGTGTTCAGGATAAGCCAATAGTCCAACTTACTGTTTATACAAACAATTTACTGTATATAAATATTTGAAGTCATGACCATTTGTAAAGCCATCCCCAATTCATTATACTTCCTGACTATCAGCTTTCTCAAAAAGTATGGTTTTAAGTTTCATCTGGATAAATTGGAAGCAAATTACGTAAAACAGGACCTTTGTAACTGCCGGCTCTCCCAGTGTACTTTTAGAAATCGTAGGAACTACAACCCTGCAATTCCTGGGCTTAAAACAAATAGACACACAGTTGGATAGCCATTTCATAAAATCCACATTATTTTAGTTAAACAAATTGTCTGTAGGATGAACCTCCAAGCGGTGTTTAGTGAGGTTCCAGATGTTTGCTAAAATGGGTCAGGTTACGCAGCTAATGCTGCGCGGTTTCTCTTGGCACTCAGGGTTTATCCCACTATCCAAAAACACATATTGTATTGGTGCCTCTAATTTTCTAATGAATAAATGCAAATTGTTGTTATAATACAATCAGAATCTCAGTTTGACCCTAAAGAAATCCAATGACTCAAGTGGCCTATGGGCAGATGTGTTTTAAGGATACCACAGCAACTGAAGTGTTACTGGACAGCTGTCATCACTTCATGATAATAGCATTGGCACTGCTTTCGCTTTGGTCTGAGTGGCATTTTGAGAACGACTCTGTGCATCCCGCCCACATTTAGCTGCACACGGAACAGCCTTTTTATGAATGTCATCCTGGAAGCCGCCAAGCTCGTCCCCAGTGATGGAGCACAGAAGTGACGTGAAAAATATTCCAGGATAGGTGCATTTAAAGGTGCGCCATAAAAGTTTAATCGCCCGGTTTTCACAGAAAGTATCAAAGAAATGTGCCATCAAGGTCATTTTTATTTTATGTGTCTTCTAGAAATGTAGCTCATAGGACAGACTAACGGGTGCTCTTAGTACAAAGTGTTCCATTGCGTCAGAAAAATGTGACGAGAAGGTTCATGTGTGTTGCTCTCATGTGTGCTCGTTAGACTTTTACACCTTACTCTGGCTTGTTGTTCTGTTGTAAAGCAAACATACAGCCACTGGGACTTAGTTTTGTGATTTAGACACACTAATTAGTTACATTTACTAAAATAAATTGCAACATACGTTTTACTTCTATATGAGTAACAATATTATACTGAGTACTATTGTTGGCTACTCTACCCATGTCTATATGATACTAATGTATTGGTTTCAAAGTTTTTATGTTGTGAAAAAGTGAGAAGATTTGGAATTTTGTGTTTCTTGTGCCTTACTTTATTTTATAAAGATGTAATTTATTTATTTAAAAATTTAAATAAAGTTTTTATTTTTTGCAATACCAGAATAGGAACATTAGTTTCATCTGTCTGGTTACATCAATACTAAAACATAAATGAGATGTATGTCCAAACAATTACTCAATACTTTGTTTAGTAGTAGTTTTAACCAAAGACTTTTTACTTTTACTTGAGTAATTATTTGGATCACTACTTTACTTCTACTTGGGCAATATTATTTTGAAGTAACAATACTCTCACTTGAGTATATTTTTGGCAACTACCCACCTATATGACTATATCATCTTTTTTTTTTTTTTTTTTTTTTTTTTTTAGGAATTTCATGTATTCATTGTGCACTTTTAATGGATTTATGTAAATACTTACTATAGCTCAAAGCATCCACATAGGCTAACACACAAAATGTATATCTTTATTCAACATGGAATATAATCTACTATGTTTAAAAAAAAGTATTTTAGTGGTTTTCTATTTGTGTCATTCATGTCAGTCATGTGTCTTTGTGTCAGGTTTATTGTAAATTTGTATTGCTAGAAATAATAGAGGGCTTATAACCAAAAGGGCATAAGTGACAATTCACTTTACAACTTTACAGCAGAAACAGAAAATTACAATGCACATGTTTTTATCCATTATTAAAATATAATTATACACACAAATATATACATAAATAAATAAATTAAACAAAATCACACATGCCTTTTTTGGCCCAATACAGCATTTACAAATACAGTATAACAATTATATGCACTTTTGGCACTTGACTGAGTTTTAACAGATAGCTGTTGTTGGCGTTTGGTTAATAACTCTAATTAAAATGATTACACATAGGTATTATTTGTAAATCAGGTACACATTATATCACGTGCAGATGCAATATGAAGAGAAACATTTACAATTTATGATGTACAGTAAGTCATATAGTTACGTTCCTTTGCGTTAATTTGCTTTTACAGATCCCTTAAACAAGTTTATTACATCGTATTACACGTTTTTTTTTTTTTTTTCATTTTATTTTTTTTATTATTAGTACATAAAAAATAACATCTTAATTTTAATTCGGGTCTGTTTTACACTAATGCCTTCTAATAATCTCACCGTTCCTAACTTGTCATCTTGTCACCTGCATTTAACACACTGCCTCCTTCATTAGTGCTACTTACATAAAACAGTACCGTGTGATTTTCACCTTTGCAGGTCTGTGATTCTTTTCTACTGGAGTGCTGTGGGCTTTGTATACACTACACATTACATTACCGCCCGTGTCGGGGAAAAATACAGAACAAAGATGTGTTAGTAAGTTCCTGTTTATTCCTGTTTAAGTTCATACAGACAAGTTTCAGACATTTCTTTACTACCAGGGCCAAGGAAGAATAATATAACAGAATGTAGAGAAGTTACATTTAAAACCCTTAATACTTAATACTCAAGGGTATTAGAACCAAAAGAGCAAAAAGTGACTTTTTTTGGATAAAAGAAAGAGAGCAGACTGGATGTAAAAGGCTTGCTGATTGGTCAGTGCTTTCTGGAGTGGGCGGGGTTCACGGTAGCGGTTTGTCTAACTGAGTGTTTTGAGGCCTCATAACGGCCTTGCCGGAGAAAAGAGGAGCAACGCAAAATACAACTCCAGGTATGTTTTTTTAATAAGGGAACAACATTATAACATAATAGAATGCTCAGCAAAGTCAATTTTGCATAATATAGCCCCTTTAAGATGTTTTAAGTACACTTCTTAAGGTTCAAAACCAAACAGATAATCCCTATAGATAAGTAAGCCACTCTTCAGCTTTGTGATATACTGCAGCATTAAACGCCTTGATGTGTAATATAACTTTTTGCTGGCCCATCTTTTAATTGTAAATGATTTTTTTTTTTTTATAACCATAACCTGCGTTTCATTTGGGGGAGTACGTTTCATTTACCATAGAAAAAAGCTAGCAACACCAGTATCACACAACACACTAGTATCACAATTAGGATATCAAACCATCATTTAGTTCAACTTATCACAGTTGCCGACCGGGTTATTTTTACCCACACTACAGTGGATCAGCTAAAAATCCAATTACAGGGAAAGCCTCTTCAAAAGCACTTTTCCTTGAGTGTTTTCATTGAATTGGATTTCACTGAAACTGAAGTCTTTTTATTGTCCTCTGTACAAAATGTACCACCCACTCCTTCTCCAGTGCTAAAACAGAGCCAAATTGTCACTTAATCTACTCAGAGATGGGTCACAAACAAGTGTAACTTCCACCAAAACACACTATCAGAGTGATTGTATGCACACTGCAGTGGGTTAGGAGCCAACTGCTGTCAGCCATGAGTACTTAGAATTGTAACACAACCGCACTGCAATCTCATTTTGTGCTCATTCATAAAAGGAGGGGAACAATCTAAGATGTTTCAATGAGACAGCTCTATTTCCTGCTTTATTAATCGAGTCTGCTTCTGTAAATGTCCTATTTGTAATCCAATCATATCAGAGCAATACGGCTGCTTTATGACGCTCTGTCACTTCCAGGGCTTTTGGTTTCATCATGGTGCGCTCCGTGGGGGTCTCACTGCCTCAGCCCCAAACGTTTCCTAATTTAAACATTGTTGCACGCCGCCTCTCCTCGGGAACGACTTTAATTGAGTGCTTAATAAGAGACGCCACACAACTTGAGGGGCTTGTAAGCGCCGCGACTGTTGCATTATTAAGCATACTTATATAGTCTATTTCCAAGAACAGGGCATGACTTCCTTGAATTATCCACTGCACTGTACCTTGCGTGGGGTTTTTCCTTGTTCCTAACTCAAAATGCAAGAGAGCAGCCTGTTCTAGCCTGTTCTGTGTCTGATGGCACAGCAAATGCAATGTTATTGGGTATGTCTGATTGCGGCTTCAGCAGTTTCTTTAGTAACAGGTTGGGTGAATTGACAATAAGGGATGAACAAAATGTTGCAAGTATTTATTGCAATGCTAACCACCATTCATTCATTCATTTTCTACCGCTTTTTCCCGTTAGGGGTCGCGGGTGACTGGAGCCTATCCCAGTAACTTTTGGGGCCGAAGGCGGGGTACACCCTGGACAGGGGCCAGCTTGTCGCAGGGCTGCTAACCACCACAATGTCCATAATATTACAGGAAAACTAAATAAATCAAACTTTTTTTTCTGACAGAAATTGACACAGCGGTTCTCAAAATAACTGTCCAATTAGAGATTGGATCCAAGTTTAAAAAGTTTAACTTTATTATCTTAATGCAGCCTTCTCCATTTATCCATGGCTTGGCAATAGTAGACTGGTTTATGACCCCAAGAGCCTCAATTAAACTAGGGTATTGATTTAATATATTTTTCAATACATTTATTTTAGATAAATATGTCATCCTTATAACACAGATGGTTGAACAAGTGTATTGTGTACTGTGCTGGGTGTGGCTTCTTTGTCATATTCATTTTTCCTCCATCCTTTTGTTCAAGGCGTGCTTCTGATACTTTTAACTTTCACAAAGGAGCTGTTACTCCAACAAGCTTAAGATTAAACAATAAACAAACTTTGAGATTATTTAAGGAAAGGTGTCAGTCTTTCTGCTTGATGTTGTGTCGTTTTAAAAGCTTGCGTTCAGAGAGTTTCCCAGTTCCTCCATGTGTATGAAATCTTCAGAACAGCAGGGTGCCATAAGACTGCTCCAAACCATATTTCCCTCTTTAAAATGTATGCCATTCAAAAAAGCAAGGATCGTTTTAAATTCTCGACTTGGAGGGATATGTTCGCCTTCATTTGCATTACACAGGAGTTCCAAAATAACCTCTTTCTCACAAAATGCTGTTTGTTCTCCACCTAAAAGTACAAAGTGTTTGTGTGGTAGATATCTGAAGCGAAGTTCACACAAATAGCTTTGTGAACCCAAAAGTGGAGCACTGCAGTAAAAGCAGGTTTGGAGCTCCAATCTGCAACTATTTTAAGAAGGAAGTTTAAGCAATTAGGATATTAAGTGTTCATCTCCTAAATGTAAAACAATTTTGTATTGATTTTCATTCTTATATTTAGACTTTTGTTTTATGGTGGTCCTTAAAAACATTCAAATCAGTCAATATGTAGAAACAGAAAGCTAAAAAAAACTATAATTTATTGAAAGGTAAAATTGCAATGCTGTGAAAATTAAGAAAATTAAATATACAGTATATTAGCTATGTTTGAGTTTAATATTTACTGGATTATGATGTCTACAACAACTTATGTCTACAACAATCCAACAAGCATTCAAAAATAGTTGATCATCTGATAGAGTCATACCATAAAATCTATAGAAACAATAAACACTAACCTGGCAAACGTCAGGTTGATATGTAGCACTCTGCTCTGCACAGATTATTATTTAATTATAATAATGACGCATATGATGTAGCTGAACATAAATACTGCTACAATAGTAAAACAACATGGCAACATACTACTAACAAAATAAAGTTTTAGTGATGGATGGATCAATACGTGCTATGTTGGTTATCAGTTACTTAAAAAAAGTATCAGTACTACTTAATAACTACCCAGCAGCGTATTGGGCTGGTCTACTGAAGTCAGCCAACAGGAAGAGCTGCAAGTTAGCCATTTTGTTTGTTCTACTAGCAACAGCTCACTACTCTAAAAAAAATAAATAAATAAAAAAAATTGTATCATATTGAATCATAAAGTATGGTATCGCTCACCACTAGTAAGTTTGATAAATGCAGTGTAATGATGCTCTCCCAATTGTTTAGTTTAATAATATGACCATCTGCTGCTGCCCTGGTGAAATATTATACTCATAATCACCAGGACTTTGTTTGTACACAGCAATTTGTTTCCTGAAATTACTGCCATAACTAACTCTCTAATGTGTCACACTACATGCTTGGTCGTGCAGTGACTAGTGTGTTAAGGAAAGGTTAAAACATCTTCAATGACAAATATACACAGGATGCATAAGTGTCTTTTCTGTCCTTATAATTATCTAGTGATCTAAGCGGGAGCTGCTGTTGTTCTCTTACACACACATATACGGGGAGGCGGCCTGCGAGCTGCTGCAGGCGATTGTTGTGTCTCTAAGGGCACCTTCATGGAACAGATCGCCCCCAGAGACTCTTTGTGCTCTCTCCAGTACATAGTACACAGTCTCAGGCAACACACACACACACACACACCAGCCCTACTTTTGCATCTGAAAGTCCTAAATATCACCAATTAACAGTAATGGCTGCATTTAAAGGTGCATAAATGTCCTCTTTCAACTTGCAACAGAAATTAAAGTTGAAGATTTATTGAAATTGCTGCAGACTACAGAATTGTATTGGTTTCACTATACTTATATGCCATTTATATTACCATTATTACGTTTGGATTAAATAAATTTGGGATGCATTGTGTTGTAATGGTTAGTGCTCTCACCTCTCAGCAAGAAAGGTCATGAGTTTGATCCTCAGACTTGCCTGTCTACGTTACTTTGGGGTCTCGCCTCTTCCTCTCAACGTCCAAAGATGTGCATGTGTTTGGGGAGGTGTCTGCCTATCTGTCTGTCAGCCCCTAACTGTCCATTCTTCAGTATAAGCCCCCTAAGGCCCATAGTTGCTGGAATAGGCTCCCCAGTTATCTGTGACACCCAACAGGAATAACAAAAGATATAAGAAGACGGTGGTTTCAGGTATAGTCATATCTTTTCATATTTTCTCAAATATCCTAAATATGAATGGATGTAATTTTTTTATAATTATGCACAACAAATAACAAAAGCAATAAGGTAATAATACGTATATTTAAAAATGTGTTGTCGATTTAATGATAGCTCAAACCAATCCAGTGTATAAAGCATGTTGCTTGATGCAGACAGTAATAGGATCTGTGGCCCCATTCTGCCAGGGTGTGACTTTTTCTTTGTGCTGAGCTCTGTCCGTTTGACTGGCATCTGGGCTGGAAATGTGTCAGAGTAATACAGTGTAGAAAAGTCCGGCTTATTTGTGTGGTGTCCGAATGTTCCTCCCACAGGAGCGCTCTGGTAGACTCACGGTGAGAGCTGCGAGTCTACTGGGCTGTCACTGTGGCACCCATCTACCAACTGCATACTAGTAGTGTTTACACAAGTGTGAATAATGTGGGAAATTAGGAATACATGATATTAGAAAAACATGCATGTGCGACCATGTTGAATACAGTGATCCCAATATAACAATGGATTTTTAAGTTCAATTAATTTATGTGGTAACACAATTTTTTTATATATACTACTCAAAACTGAGTCAAAATCAAAACTTAACAAAGACTAAACCTGGACTAAACTGGGCTATATTGTAGCCTGTAGCCAGCTCCACCAACTTTCTTACAAAGTTTTTTCTGCCATCTGACTGCTCTGCCACGTCAAAAAACGAGAAATATGTTTTGCTAACTGCAATGGGCCACTTTCTCGTGAGACTCGAGACTTCCGTGACACCAGGTCAGCGACATTTTCATCTTCATTTCCCACACAACAACTCATTTAACCGTCACACAATCGCTGAGACAGTTTATTTAAGGTAAAAAATATTACTGAGTTGGTTTAACATTATGACCACTTCAGACAAACCATGCACATACACAGTCTTTTTCCCCAAGTCCTTCAGCAACTGGTTAATATTGCATATCCTTGTGCTTTTATGGCAAAAACGGGAACAGTCATACGCGTCTCTTCTGCATGTCCATGTTTGTTGTTGATATTGGTGCTTTGTCAGGTGGAGGACCATTTTGTTTTCTTATGATGCATAAAGCAAATTTACTGATATTGCAATAACGATATATGTTTATAATATATTGTGCAGCCCTATAAAATGGTGCATATATGTCTTTAAGAAAATAATAAGGCATGCCTCATTTATTTTTAATAATTTTTGTTACAGTATTTATCTTTCAAAATTATTCAACATTGTTTTCTCTATGCTTCTGAAAGTTGAACTTATACCCAGCCTCAAGTAGATGTCATAAACTCTGGCCCCTCATGGGATTACACTTTCAGTGTTCAGTGTTTTGCATTTAAGAACAGGTAATTCAAAATCACGTTTATCTTTTATGTATAAATCCAAATCCAGAGCAGAGCATTCCAGTTTGGGGCCGACTACTGAGAAGACCCGGTCCCCCCTGGTTTTAAATTTCATCTTTGGAACCACGAGCTCGAGCTGGCCCTCGGACCTCAGAGAATGCGGCAGAGTATAAATATAAATCAATCTACTATAATGAACTGAAGGAGGTTTTATTATTTTTGCAACCAAATGGTCCTGGTCAGTCTAAATGAATAGAGTTGCTGCTCACCCCACTTAGTTGCCATTTCTGTGGTGTGTTAAATTGGGTCCTTTAGAAAGTCTTGCACAGTTTCTCCTGGACTGTACTGGCTTTGAACACTTCTGGAGGACGAGTGAGAGGAAAGGAAGTGAAAGTTTGTGAAGTACATAAAAAGATTTAAAAAGAGATTTGAGCAGGCCAATCAGCTGTGCCAAAACTTCAGATAGTGAAGTGGAATTGGAGGGTTCTTATCATTCCAAGACACGGTCAAGTTGACCAACAAAGATTTCAGCTGCACAAACAGGCACCGCAATACTGACCACTTGTGAGAAAGTCTGTTTCAGAGTGCATCACAAAAAGGAACTTAAATACGTGTATAGAGTCTAGTGGCTAGTAAAGTGTATCTTTTCCTCCTTATTAATCTTTTGGATGTGACAATTTAATAATAATAATAATATCTTTAAAAAGTACTGTATTTTAGGGTTGCACAATATGAGAAGAACATGCAATATCTATTTTTTTTTTAAATATTGCAATTATTTGTTTGATATTTTGATGTACTATTTTGACATAGTTCAGTTCAAGCTCAATTAAACTGTATCACAATCAAAAGTTAAAAATGACTAAACCAGGACTAAAACATGGCTAAATGAGGACTAAATGAAGAAAATCTAAATATGGACTGAAATGATTTTATTTGGTCAAACACATGGTCATTTAAGGTTCTGCTAGGAAATTTATTCTGTTTTTCACATCCTTGTTTGCTTGTTTGGAGGATTCTTAGGGGTCTTTTTATGGCATCCTCCTCATTTCCTTTATGGACTCCACTGTAAATCTACTTTTAGCACTTGTTTGAACATGTTTGTTTATGTACCTACCCTGTACTGCCTGCAAGTGCACAAGCTTTATTACAATTTCCATATACAATTTCTGTATAATCACTGGAAATATTATGATCATTCAGCTTTACTTTTTCCATGTGTGTTATGTGTGAAATGTATCTCAGTCATCTCCTGGTAGATTAACCTCTAAAAGCTTCCAGTCAAAGAGGACACACTGAAGGCTGAAGGCACATTGCTTTGTCCTTCTGGGTGAAACAGACATACACATCAGACATTGAACGACCTCTCCAAAGTTAACTTTCCCTTTGAGCTTGTGAACTCTATGAAGTTAGGCGGTTCGCTTTGGTCTTTTCGCTCTGAGCACCCTAGTTGCGCTGAACACACAAACCACTTCCAATTAAATGGGTCTGCTTTGATAATGAGGATCTTAGATATGAGGATAGGGCCTTGTACATGGAGAAGTGCACAAGAGGCCTTAATAACTTTCAGATTAATACAAATCTGAAAAATAATTAGTTGATATGATGAGAGATTTTCTTTTTATTGAATTCAGATATTAAAATCAATTTGCTTGTAACTGATTTAGAATATTTCTGTGCACTTCTTCCACACTTTGAAAGCAAAAGAAAGTTTTTTTTTTTTTTTTTTTTTGTTTTTTTTTTCTAT
Source organism: Bostrychus sinensis (assembly GCA_020698575.1). Taxonomy (NCBI): domain Eukaryota; kingdom Metazoa; phylum Chordata; class Actinopteri; order Gobiiformes; family Eleotridae; genus Bostrychus; species Bostrychus sinensis. Next base: position 25,961,286 of record CM036241.1, read on the forward strand.
CTATTTGATCAAGGCTGCTCCTGTTGCTGCTCTTGGCACTGTTCACATTTTACACAGGTCGATGGATTTCTTTGGACCACTGCAGTACATTAACCAAACACGATAACTCCTACAAAGCTAATTTAATTTAAAGGATGAGGCTGCACCTTCAGCACATAGGTATACTTTTCAAGCAAGCTTTTATAATCTGTGTTTGTGACGGATGTAAGAATACAGCCAGTTCAATATGCATTTCATTATTTGGTCATGTTTTTTAGTTCACAGTGAAACAGATGCATTGTACTTATGGGATAGGTTTTTATGCTGGATGCAACCCTCTCTATTTATCCAGGCTTAGGACCAGCACCTATTGGCTGGAGTTTTTGGCTCCACATCAGGGAATCAAACCAGCATCAAAGGCAACACAACAAGCAAACAATCCCCTAATTTACCCACATACTCCACATATTGTAACATTACTAGCCCACATGCCTTTAAAATAGCACTTTACCCTTTGTCTTTCTCATTTTAATACAACGAAAAACAAATTTAAAAAAGATGCACTTATTGCATTATTGTTGATTACTAATATTTCAGTGGTTTATTGGCCAGCTGACTATCACAAAGGCACAAGCAACTGGACCGTTCTCATGACTCAGAAGATTCCTTTATAGTGTTGGCTTCATTTAGACTACCCTTCCAATAAATACTTTTTCAGCTCTGCATGTCCTGGAGTGAATTATTGACTAATTCAGAATCTTATTTATTAGTAAAGGTCATGCGTACGTTTGCGATTATTGTCCACATTTTGCCCATGAAAATTCAATTATATCTATAACTGAATCATGGCTGAAAATCTATCAATCTTTCAATTATCCAGGAAATTGTGGTCACTGACTGAATACATTGATTTCCTCCTTCCAGTATATCCTAAAAGCCCATCAGTCATTTTCATTACTGAGCTTCAAAAAGCTTGGGAATATGTGTAATTATGCTGCTATGGGCTGAATTACAGTGAACTCCGAGTATGAACCTACTTTATGTTTAAACCTGTCTTCTTGCTGTGTGCATGTATTATATGCACTTGTAAATGACAGAGAATGCTTTGTCCAATGCTTTTTTCCCATTTGTGTACTAAACTATTTGCCTGGAAATTCCAGACTCGCCGCTGTACCAGCTAATGAGTCTGGTCGCCTTAGAATCAATTCAATTTCTAGGGCGGAGCAAACCCGAGTTAACGGACAGCGTTGTTAGCCAATCAGAAAATGGCGGACGTGACGTTAACAAAGCGACAAGAAAGTGAGAAGATAAACAAACGGAGTAGTGAAGCCACGAGGGAGGAACAAGGGAGTTATTTCAACATTACCATACCATACCGCTGAATGAAACAAACTCTCGGCTCATCGGTGCGCCATCTTGATTGTTGTCGGCGAGGAGACGTGTACGAGTGACGCTGCTCACGAAGAACACGTGACTTAAATAAACCAATCAAAATGCACGGTACGGTTGGGATTTGAGTAAACCACTGCGGACGGCGTGGTGACCAGACTGATATTTCTCTGTAGAATAACAGAGACATATCAGTCTGGATTTTCCAGGCAACTAAACTATATCAAAATAGTGCAAAATGTTAAAATTATGCTAAATGAAGCGCGCAAAGCTGCAAAAAAAAAAAAAACAGGTGTGCAATGCTTTCTCAAAATCTTGATGGTGGCTGCAGATAAAGCCAGAAAAGGTGAGAGAAATCTTAAACATCTTACATTTCTGAAGTATATTGGACTTATTAAAACTATAGATCCCCTTGAGCCATCTATCTGTTATACTCTATACATACTCTAATGTAGTCAACCTAAAACTTTATAGGAAAGGTTAACACTAAAATGTTGTTGAGTTTTTTTTAAACAAAATGTCTAACTCCAGCTCACCCCAATTATCACCCCAATTATTGTTTTAATTCTGTATATATATAATATGTATATGTATAATATATATTTTTAACTTTTTGACACATATTTACACAATTACAACCAACTACCTAAATAGTTTTTCACCGTTTATAAGTGTTTATTTTTTTCTTAAACAAATTGACGAAGAGAACATCAGGCTCTTGTCTATTTACAGTTTCAGACAGCAATATTCAAAATTCTGATTTATATGTGTAAGTGTTAGCCCTGCAACTCACTTCCCACTTTACAGGGTGTACCCTGCCTAAAACCCATAGTTGCTGGCATAATCTACAGAAGAAGAGCAGAAGTTGTTAAATGAATGAATGGATTTTATGAAAGCTTAACAGCAAAAACCGTAGAGTGTAGTCAGTAAATTTGTTGTATATAGTACTTTTAACTCCGTTTAAAAAACATTATGAATTATGGACTATGCACATTTAGCATTGGCAGAAGGTTTGCTTAAAGCTGTATGCTTTTTTTTTTTTTTAGTACAGAATCTATTTTTCTTGTATATGCAACATTTCTTGACAGTCACACAGACTCTTACCTCATACTTTTCAAATCAGTATGCCAGCAGTAGGTATCCCATTTCAAACAGCCTCTTCAGCTCAGAGCAGTGGGGGTCTGGCTTGGATTCTCCTCGTGGTGGACAGGTCCCGAGTAAGGTAGATGAAAGATGCTCATGGGGAATGTGTTTCTAAATGACCGTGCCATCACGCCGTGGCTGAGGTGGAGAAGCTCATTTCCCTTGCTGCTATCACCAATCTACAGCCCACAGCTCATGGCAACAGGCGGGCCCAGCATACACTGACCACTAAATTGACCTTTTGGCTCTTCTAGTCCTAGTCCACACAAAGTACATTAAAAAGAACTGAAGTACTACTGGTTTTAAATAAAATTTAAATTTTGAAATTACTTTTGGGGGGGGGGGCATTATAGTAGAACTGTTAGTGCTCTTGCCTCCCAGCAGTTGATCAATCTTTGGGCCGGCCTCTTTGGGTAGAGTCTACATGTCCTCCCTGGTTTAATCTAAGTTCTCTTTAGGTACTCCAGCTTCCTCCCAGCATTCAAAGATGTGCATATGTTTGGTGAATTGGTTGCCCCTTGTGAATGACTGTGATGTGGATAGTTGTCTATCTGTCTCTGTCAAAATCATTTTTGCCCATTGCTTACAATCACAAAGATGGCAAGTTTATAATCCTGAGTGATTCTTAATTATAATTATGTAATAAAAAGTAAAATGTTGAACATAACAAAAATAGACATAACTTAATGGGATCTTTGTGCTTTTAGGAACAACTGTTAAAAAACATTTAAGTGTTCTCTAGGAGCGAGATATGGCCAAGTTCCATTGATATGCCTCTGACAAGCCTCTATATGATGTATGGAGATGAAAGGCGCTGTTCTGTAGGCGGAGACAGGAGACAGTGCTGGAAGCCACTGAGCTGTGAGAATAATGAGAATGTGGCCTTTACTCAAAGGATTGCATATGCTTTGTGTTTTTTATCTGACTCTCTCTGTTTAAAACTTTGTGCCATCAATAGGTGCAGAAAACACAGACTGTAAAGATCACTTTGAATTTGAGACTTCTTATGTCAAACAGGTCGCAACTCAAAATGCATATTTGACCCTGGAGACATTAAATTAATGTTATTTATGTCTTAGAACAGCATACTTGAAAGTGTTATATTCTTTGAATGCATACATCAGTAGAGCTTTGTTGTGAACTGCTTTGACTTCCTACACATTGTCATATTTAGATGCTGCACCCCACAAGCCTTTGCACTAATGCACAGACAAAAGTACTTAGATGTATGAGCAAGAATGTTCCCTGTAATTGTATTTTATGTTTTGAGAATGTCTGTGTGTTCTTGTGTAACAACTTTAAGTTAAGACTCATATTAACAGTTAGGTTTATAAGTATTTGGACACTGACAAGTTTTGTTATTTTAGCCTTTTTATGAAAACAATTCAAAAATTTATATGTGCTTAAAGTGCCTACTCTCAGCTGTAATGTGAGAGTATTCACCTCCAAATTGGAGAAAAGGTTTAGGGATTACAACTCTTCTAGATGCCTTTTTTTCAGGGGCTCAAAAGTAATTGGACAAGCTATTTCTTGAGCTGCATGGGCTATTTCCCTCATTAATCCATCATAAACTGAGCAGGTAAAAGGTCTAGACTTGATTCCAAGTGTTACATTTGTATTTGAAATCACATCATACAGTATCTCAATGGAAGTGAATCAGACCATCCATAGGTTGGATAATAAAATGGTGAAAAACACCTTCACAACATCTGCCTTAGTGCAGAAAACTCTTCAGGAAGTAGCTCTATCAGTGTCTAGGTCCACCATAACCAAAACCAATTGAATGAGGTCAGTATATTCAGGTAGTCAGCTGTCCTCATTCTTTGGACACATAACGTTGCAGGGAGGCTCTTACTTATTTGCTTAGTTAATTCCAGACGGCAACTTTTTTTTTTTTTTTTTTTGGTCAGGCACGGTATGATGCACATCAAAATGTTCAAAAAGCAGCAGTGGTTTGTCCATTGATTAGTTTCTTTTGAAGTTATAGAAGACACTTTTCTTTGAGAACTTCCCTGTCTCTTAGTGCATTTACATACTGTACACTTGACAGCCTGGTAATGTTTCTCTTCTGTATGCCTTTTTTGTCTTTGTGCAAGTTACAATTGCAATGTGTATAAATATTTAGTATGGATGCCGTTTTAACTGTTGAATGGTCTTATTTGTCTAAACGGGATCATAATGGAAGATGACACATGAGCCAGAAACAGAAATGTTCAAATTCTGTGCAATAATAAGTGTTTTTTTTTTTTTTTTTTATTAGGGAGACTGAGCTATAATAATACACCAGATGGTGTTTGGAAGCTATATTGTGCACTGAAGTTTTACATGACGATGTAATGATAGTACCAATGAGGACCCAATTTAATCCAGTATGTCTAATTTATGTACGGAGGATAAAAATATGTCAAATAGAGACACTTCACTTCTCTTTGGTAAAATAACAAATGAAACTTTTGTTGTATAAAAAGTATGATTAATGTTTACAGCTTACAACCAAACTCCACCTGATGCTCAGATCTTTGTGGCAGTTAAATAAATATAGCTAGTCATATAATTTACTATTTCACATCTGTTACTTAGCTGGGAATATTTCCTGAGTAAATTCAGTCTTCTGTATGTTGCCAAATCTAACCATGACGGCTTCTATGATCCTAAATAAATGTATTCTTTACTGTTTTTGGATCACACATTTAAAATCCTTTTATTGGAGTTCTGTTGCCTCTAAAACTCATATCAAATATCACACAGTAGGGTAAAAGTGCATTTTCTTAAACTGCAAATCATAATTTTTCACAGGCCCAGGGTAAACAATGTACTATTAATGAGTTCCATACACTGTCAAGCTATTGTGTCAGATTTTTTGTGACAATCTGAAGTTCTGTATCCCTAACAAAGACAGTATGTGTGGGGGAGAAATAAAGTAGATTGGAAGCAACCTGACAGTGAATATGTAATACGTGACAGCTTCTCTGCTAAGCCTCCAATCCACGGCTTAGAGAACTGCTACCATTCTGACATTCAACAAACTTTCAACTTTTAATTCTCACTCTGGGGAGATATTGCCCTATGTAGAGAGCGAAAGCACACAACTGTTGGAATTCTTCTAGATGTTTCTGGCATTTTTCATCTCTTGGCTTTGTACTTTGTAAAAAAAAAAAAAAAAAAAAAAAATGTGCGGCTTCTATGAAAGAACAATGCTACCAGAACTTTAGGAGTGCCTTTGCGTATATGCTGACATTAAGGCAGTCATCTCTGGAGTTGAAGAGTTGTGAAAATGAAAGTATGTGTGCAATATTTTATGTTTTTGTACACCCACACATGCTAAAAACTTTCAGGAAAATGGAAATACGTGCAGAGTTTGTGCTGCAGATCACCTATTGTTCCAAGGTTTTAAAAGATTAGCTTGTGGCAGGTGAAAGTATGGCGTTGGATTTGTGCCAAAAGAGATTAAAATCAATTACCTACAGTAAGCAGGTTGTGGGTTTTATCCTTGGTCCGATCACATGACTGCATGCCATTCTTTTGAGTATCACCCTCCAAACGCATGTGTTAAAAGAATTGGTGACTATTGAGAGAGCCTAAATGCGAGAGTGAATAGTTGTCTGTATGTATGGTTAGCCCTGAGACTAACTGGCCATAGTCCAGGGTGTATTTTCTGGGATAGGCTCCACTCAACCAGTCCCCAATGAGAATAGATGGAAGATGATATAAAAAACAAAAACAAAAAAAAACAAAAACAAACTCACAACAAGACAGTGCATAAGTATTCAATTTTTAGCTTTCAACCTTGCAAAAAGCTAGACTTGGAAGACCTCTGTATCCAACAAACATACTTTATGAGCAATTTAGTTTGGTTATTTGTATTATGTTATTTAGTTTATGGTTATTTTATCTATTTACACCCTATTGTTTTAAATCACTTTACCCATTGTTGTCCTATCAAGTCTACCTCATTGATTGTGATTTCTTAAGCATTTGTAATTTTTTTTTTTTTTTTTTTTTTTTTTTTTTACATTTAATTTTTAGTCTATGGCCTGACTTGACTTTTTCTCTTTTGTATCTTTGCTCTGTTGGTTGTGCTAAATCTGAGAGAAAGGGATGATGGGCTCTGTACTTTGTTGTAGTTTTTCTTATTTCTTACAATATATTTGAACTTTGAATTCCAATTTATGATGAACGTGAATCTTGATGACTAGTCTATTGTTAATTTTAGTAGTACATTTTATCTGTGTTTATATCTGTATTAATTTTTGGGGTTGATATTTTGGGCACAAACTTAATGCTATATATATATATGTAGTGTATCTTTCCCTGGATGTTTTACCAGTCATGTTTATGAAATGATCATACTGAACACCAAAGACACTGACATTTTCTCACCTGTTTCTTTTGGTACAGATCATACAGAGGAGCCGCTGAGGTGCAAATCGGATTCCATATTGTGGTGATTGGATGTAAGACTACTTTGACCCTACAAAATTGAAGATGATGTTGCTATGGAAACTGCTGGTGGTGCAGTCACTTATGGGGTGCCTTGCAGGTAAAGTGTATTATTAAGAACTTTTGATGCATGCCAAAGCTGCTTTTATGAAGTCCAACTCCTTATTCATATGTATTTGGGGCAGGTCAAAGAAAGAATAAGAAAAAAATAAGAAGAAAAATTAGCCATGTCTAGAAATGACAATAATCTTCTCTTACTGTTATCCTGAACCATTCTCTTAAGACATTATTTCTTTTGGGGTTATCTTTGGAAATGTGTCTGCTTCAGAAAAGTGTGATGACAGTGTGAATTAAAGGGATGTAGCACATCAAAGTAGCAATGAAACAATTTTACTTCACATTTATGGATAATAGAGATTTCATTACTAGAGGAAAAGTGCTGTGGAATATATTCGCAATGTCTCATTCTCTTTACATATCGCTTGTTCTGTCTTTTTTACTTTTTTTTCTTTCTTTCAATGACACAGGAGTAGAAAAAAAACTATGACCTGATGCAGCTCAGTTGTCAAAGGCAATAAGAAATCAGCATGTGTGGTAGAATCAGGTCTCTGACTTATAGCCCACTTTGACCATATATCTAGCAGGCTACCGTATTTTCCTGACTATAAGTCGCACTTTTTTTCATAGTTTTGTTGGTCCTGTGACTTATAAGCCGGTGTGTCTTATGTATCAAATTTAACATGAATCAAAGAGTAAACATTACCGTCTACAGCCATGAGAGGGCACTCTAGGCTTGTGACAACTACTGTCAGTAGTGATGTAGAATATGATGGAGAGCTTGAGGAACTTGCTTACTGGTAATTTTTTTCACACTCGCTGGCTTGTTATATTAATTTAGCTTATTCAGCCTCCCAGGAATGTTCTTTATGCTGCTGTGTAGCTTACGCCGGATTTCCACTGCATGCGTATCCGCTGCATTGCAGGCCGCTGCCAAACGATGGCGCAGACCCTCGCCTACTGGATACGTCTCCACTCCGCTACGCCAGGCTGGGGAACCCTGAGCAGCTCTGGAAGAGTATGCACGGAAGGTACGAGTTTGTGCCAAAAAGCCATTAATAAAGTCCAAAACTACAATTTATTCAGAAGCAGAAGGACAGAAAACAACAGTTTAATATGAGATCGCTTTGGAGTTCACTCCACTTTCATTTCACGGGGCTTTCCTCTCTAACAGGGAAGTAGCTGGGAACTAAAAAGCTATACGAGTGCAATATATATTAAATCGTGTCTGACATTGTTAGTAAACAGCCTACTAATATGGAGTATCTAAAAGATAATATGCTAAATAATGATTAAATGTAAATATTCTAATCAAAAATGTTTGTATGAAGTTACATTACTTTTAAATCCGGATGTTGTGCACGTCCAGTTTCCTGTTTGATGCGATCTGAGCTGCGGAGGTTGATCTGAACGGAGTCCGCCGTCGAATGGCGTTGAACAAAATAGACCTGCTGTGTATCTGTGGCTGTGGAAACGCTCTCATTCACTAGAACGGCTGCGTATTTACTGCGGAGTGCGTGGCGCAGTGCAGCGGAGTGGAGTCGCATGCAGTGGAAATTCGGGGGTTAATGTATTACGTTAACATACTGCGGACACGGTTGTTCTGTGTGCTATTGTGTAGTTGAATAACTTGCCTTTCCAGATTAAATGTCTGTTCTTGGTCTTGGATTTTGTGAAATACAATTTTAAATAAATGTGACCTATAGTCCAGTGCGCTTATATGTTTTTTCCTCTTCATGACGCATTTTTTGACTGATGCGACTTATACTCCAGAGTGACATATAGTCCAGAAAATACAGTAAATAGTATATCTGTAACAGTTACAAAAATAAGTAAGTAAGAAAGTTGGCAGTTGACAGTTAGAAAAAGTCTCAGAGAACAGGAAATAGGCTATAGTCTGAAGCTGACAAGTCTCATTACTCTCAGTAGGAGTGTTCGATAAAATGATATTAGATCGTATCATGAATTAAACTAATAATGAACTGCCGATCTGGAAAGATTTCTGGATTGTGCTATAGTGCAATTCTAATTGGTGCAGGTCTGTGCTCAAACACGGACAATGTGCTCTCCCCCACCTTCTTCTTCTATTGGTTAGCCTCTGCTCTGAGTGAGAAACAGGCATATTTAACTAATCAAAGTGATGTGCGAGTAGGGCTCTAAGCAGCGCACTTCAGTCTTACCTGAGCCACGTCTGTCCGATACCATTTACCTCATGCTGCCTTCGGACATTAAGTTTTGGAAAAATTTGTTTAAAAAAAAAAGGCAACTACATGTTACTGACCCCAAATTTACACAGAGGAAATGGTCACACCGTCTGTTTAAAAAGGCATCAGAGCTGCTGCTGTTACCCTGCATGAGTCATTCTCCCCCCTCTGTTTTACAGACTACTCACTGTCTAAACAGAAAGCCATGGCTACTGAGTCCTGTATCTTCATGTTGTCCTTGTTAAATGCTGCTTGGCATTGCAAATTATGTTACATTTCTCCCCCTCAAGAATCAACTTCTCGATGTGCGATGTTTTACATTACTGCTGTTTTCAGTGAGCCTTTATTTTGAAAGTGTAGTGGAAGTTTATTTTGACATATTTTGAAGTTTATTTTATTTGGTGCCTGTTTTCTGTAGAACTCAAACTTATCTTGCGCGTAGTGTCACGGCTAGTCATTCGTGTGATGCACATATGTCATCACCCTGTGTGATTTATCAGGTTAAATAAAACAAAAAGCAGTTATTACACATCTGACTGTTATGCACTGTTAACGCATTAGCTCTGAGTCTTTGGTGTAAATTGAGAGTAAGCGTCACAGTGTAGTGTAACCATTAATGATGTCAGCGATGTTGTGCTGCTTGTTAGAGGGGGCATATGATGCATTATTCAAGCTTTTTGAAATAGATTTGGACACTTTTGCATTAGTATTTTCAATGTTTTATAACTATTATTATAACTAATACTTTATATTTAGATTTTGTAGACTTTATAGATTTTTGCATGTGTTCCATTGGCTGAGAGGATCAATATTCATGAATAATAATTTGAAGTCATAATTGTGAGTAAAAATACATTTTTAATTGTATTATCACTGGTCAATAGCAATGATGTACTGTTCAATGGAATTTGAAACATTTTTAAAGCAATGACCTACCGGACCATGAAGGAGGTAGTGCTCACTATTAAATTGCAGATTCTTTTAAATATGTCTCATGGCAGTTTTGATACCTATAATATTACAACATGGAGGGATGCTTTGGGTTTAATGAAAACATGGGTCATTAAACAATAACTGTAACACAGAAACCTGTCAATCAAAGTCATCACATGATGAACATCGATGTTTAATAGACCATAAACAAAATGATTAAAACATATCCCTTTAGGCTCACTATTGCCATAAAAAAAGAACTTTAGGGACAAGAGCCATTTTGGAACAGTGGTGTTAATTAATTTGTAACAGTATGGGTTCTACATTTTGTCACTGCTATCCTACCCTCTGGACAGCAGACAAAGATTGATGGGAATCCACTGTAAGTATACAGTACTTCCTGCCTTAGAGCTGTTCACTGTAAATTAGCATTTTTAATATACCATTTTTTTACAGCTTTGTTTGTAAAATCCTGACAATTATTAATAAAACCATACATAGTGTAGTTATTAGTTAGTTATTCTCTAATAGCTTTGTTTGAAGGCAGCAGGGACCAAAGGCATTTGCCATTAGGTATATCCATATATATTTCCCAAAACAAATCCTCTAGCATTTGGAAATTCATCAAGAGCCATATGAAAGGTTGTTCATATCACAGCAGCAACACAATTAGCATAGATGAATTACTCAGTAGTGTAAACAGAGAAAGCGCCTTATGAGCTCTTTAGCATTAATATCCCATCAGACAATATACGATTATTAATGTCACAATGTCTGACTCTAATCTCCAGTGTAGAATCAGACCAACATTTGACTTGCATAACATTAGTCAGTCAATCAAACTCTGAAGCAGTTAAGTGAATTGATGAACAAATAAATTGACCTTTCATTCTGCCATCTAAGTTAGTAAAGCCATATTTTATTACTGTATTGCTTTAAAAGAAAACGCTGCGATATAAATGAGACCATAAGTTAACGCAAATCCCTTTCTGGCTTTTTCACATGTCCATCATTCATTTCCTGTGCAGTAAAGTTGAATTATCGCTTCATTATAGTGTGCTTCTCATTTCAGCCAGGGGCTCTCTGGCATTGATCACATTTTGATGGAGGACTTTAATTTGTCTCCTTTACAAATAGGCGGGGTCAGTAGAGAGCATCGGTGGAATCACTCAGCCTTTAATCAACAGGTATTACACCAATCAAGATGAAGAAAAGGCTCTATTGATGAGGTCTATGTTTGGGTGCTGCTCATTATTCACCACACATTACGGCCTGTTGTAAATGTCGGCCCTTTCTAGATTACTACATTACTTTAAGAGCTTATTGTTACAAACAGAGTCTGACTGGTTGTTTCCTCTCCTCCCACTATATGGAACAAAAACTCAAATGTTACACTTAGTTGTGTGGTACAACGGTAGTGGGCCCAAATAGTATGTGCAGTGTTAAAAGCAGTGATGATACAATTAGTATCAGATGCATATATGCCTAAAGCTGGAAAGTAACTAGATCAGCCATTCCCAAAGTCCAGACTGTCATGGCCTCCTTAAATTTCCAAAAATCCCTTGCGGATCCCCAACGATAAAACTTCCCTCTATTCAAAAGACTCTGCCATGTTTTTCTCCATATGTTAAAAAAAACATTACAAAAACACAGATTATTGACTAAAAGTTGTTTTAAAGTAATATTAAAAAAAACAAGTATACAACTGTAATTAATTTCAAATGTTTTTTATGTACGTAATGTTTTTAGGTACTTAATATTTTCATTGACTTTTTATATTTTTGTATGTTTTATTTGTTTTTATGAACTGAAACCATGTGTCTGAAATAATAATAATGAAAATAAATAAATGAAATCAAATTTAAATTGAAATATAGACAGCCTCTGGGGACCCCCCTGTAGTACCTTTGTGGACCCCCAGGGGGCTGCGGACCCCACTTTGGGAACCACTGAACTAGATACATTCATTCAAGTAATTTACTTATGTACATTTGTGAGAAATATGTAGGCTATAGTGAGAAATTGGGGAGAGAGCAGGGAGAGACATTTGGCAAACTGATGTAGTCCAGACTCTAACCCACAACACCACTCTACCACTGAGCCTTAAGGCCTAGATACACCAAGGCGACACCCAGACTGCCACCGATAAGACGGAGCGACAGCTGGTCTCTTCTCGTCTCCTCTCGTTCCCTCCCGTTCCCTCCCGTTTCCTCACGTCGCATGACCTTTTTCCCTCTTCATACACCGAAGCGACAACCGCCCTAAAGACGGTGTAATTACCCCCCCCCACCCCATACCCCCCCCCCCCGAAAAAAGCGGCAGATGGCGCTAGCCAGTGAACAAAACCGTTAAGACGGCTTCAGACGGGCGATCGTCACCTTGGTGTATACCCCCCTTTACAGCAGCGCCTGGTATGATGCCTCTAAATGTCACATTTCCTTAGAGCCCTCATTAATGTCTGTATGTTGGATGTATTTAAGTCTAGAGGTAAAAACATGTTTTACTACTATGTCTAATGTGTCCATTTGGAGAGCCAAAATGGACACCTTGAATTATGCCTAGACATAACACTAAAATAACATTATGTCCAAAATGCTCATGTCTATATTGTTTTTGGATTTAAAATGGTCATAAAAAAATAAAACTCTTATATATATATTCTAAAGTGTTTAACCTAACTAACTAGAGGAGACAGAGCCTTCTCAGTGGCAGCACATAAAATATGGAAAAGCCTCCCACTGCACATCAGATCTGCACAGACGCTTGTGCACTTTACAAGTCTGTTAAAAACCTATCTCTTTTCATTGGCGTTCAACACTAAGCATGCTCCTTATCTTTTAACTTTGTATTTGATGGTTTTAGTCACCTATTTTCTTTTATTTTAATTGTATTGTAATTACTGTATTTTTATGCTTTTTTAATAATTATTATTATTACTATTATTACTTTTATTTTATATTTTGTTTTATGGCAGTGGGATAGCACTTTGGTCAACTAGGGTTGTATTAAATGTGCTATAAATAAAATTTGACTTGCCTATTTACCAGTTACACTTAAAGTGAATCTGACTGCTGCGGTAAAAATACAGCTTTAATTTTAATTTGTGTATGTTTATTTTAGAGATTTTAGGCCCAAATTGGGGTTCGAGGCCCCAGGGAGACCGCAAAGGCACTGCAGGGCCCCCCCAGAGGATGTCTATATTAAATAGAGAAAAATAAATGAAATTTAAAATTAATTAGTTATATACTTGTTTAAAAATATCACTTAAAAACAATTTTAGTCATCAGTCAGTGTTTTATCGTAATGTTTTTTAAAGAAATCTATGGTGAAAAACTGACATAGTGTTTTATGTTGGGGGTCTGCGTGGGATTTTTTAGAAATTTAAGGGGGCACGGCACTCTTGGCTTTGGGAATGGCTGATCTAGCAAACACAGCAGCCTACACTCATTACTAGAACGGGCTATATACTGTTTTAAAGTATTTTAATAATTGGCTCAGATCTGGAGATGTCTCTGCTGTGTAATGGCTCCCAAGTGCTACCCTGGTGGCAGTAAATTAGTAACAGTGATGAAATGATGGACGAGTTAAATAAATGGATTTCATGCTCAAAATAATTTATTAAAACTGCACACAGTCTCGGTTTTGCACAATATGATGCCTGTTATGATGATATCTAATACCAATAGGGAAGTGGCCTCTGAAATACAGCCTTAAAGACTGTCAGGGGGTACTGGAAAATGAATAGTGAACAGTATTGTGAAAATTAATGAATTCAGTTATTTTCCAAATTATTCTAAACGGTGTTTTTAAAAATGCATAATGATCAGCATTTCCTTGTTTCTGTACTTTATTGTCTGTACAGCTCATGATATTTGTGACAAAGGCAAATTATTGCATACTTCTCTCCTCTTGCTGGTCAAGTTTACCCACCAGACATATCATATTAATATTATATTCAGGCCTTAAACATTTTGGGAGGTGTAATTCTCTACTGTGAAAGTAAAAGAGAACATATTTCAAAAACCTTCAATAACATTTACTGTAACAGGAATACAGGCTCTTCTTCTTTATCTTGCAGCCTGTGAATATCCAAGGCAGAAACTCTTAACCCACTGCTGTGAAAGGATGTACTTTAACATTCAGAAGTGTTTGTCCTTCATTTCACTGGAAAAGTATGTGTTCACTATTTTCAGATGAGCAGCTCAGTATTGTAACATCTCTAAGGTTGAATGCAGGCTTTCAGTGGTAGCTCCCACACATGACACAGTAGAAAAAACTTGACAATGGGTGGAAAAAGGCCGTGAATAAGGGAGCCAGAACCAGCAGCTGATTTGAGCAGATTATATGTACAAAAATATTAGTGGATTTAATACTATTTAATATACTGTTAATATATATATAAACAGAGGCGGAGTGGTAATCTGGAGAAACGGGACATTTCCCAGTCGGCCGGGAAGTGCGTGAAGTGCTGTCAGTAGCCACCCCCATTTGGAACCGGACCTCAGCCCAGAGCTAGCCCATGGCCTGTGGCATAGGCGATACAGGCAAATGTGCAGAGTGACTGGGGGGCGCCTGCCACTGCCCTGTACCTCAGCGGACAATAATGGCTTAATGACCCTGATAAATAACATTAATTATGGACACTAGGGAGAGTTTTGAGTCTATAGATGTGTTCTAGACCTGTCAAGCTATAAGTCACTTTTTGTTTGATTCCTGTAGTGTTCTCTGAAGCATCTGTCCAGGCTCAGTGATGAGACTGAAGACTCTGTGAGCCTGCGATGCAGGGGCGGAGCAGAGGTGGGGGCTCCACTGGGGAACCACTAACAGGGAAACTTGGTCACACATTTAGACAAAAATAAAAGTTAATTAAATATGAAGCCCAGTTTTATGTAGCAGTGTAAAGGCAGCTCATAAGTTGTTATAATAAACTGTTGTTTTTGTCTAAATAAGCTGTATCCATATTTTCACTACAGTGTAGTAGCCTGCTGAAAATATCATAATATCATCTAAAATCACCAGAATACAGGAATTTACATCTATTTTGTTCAACGTTTCCTGGGGGAGGACCCCCAGACCCCCCACCTAATATAAGATTACAACAGAAACAAAAAAGTAGATGGCAATATAGACAAAGCCACAGCCACATGTGCAAATACAATGTTGTTTATATAGATACTAATACTGGATATCTTGGCAGACTGAACTTAGTGTGACATAAAATAAATCACGGATAGAACCCTTAAGGAGCTGGTCAGGCCCATTGTCAGTCTAATGCCCTGAACCCAAGAAGTACACAAGTAGCCAATCATGAATGCCAGAAACAGAAAGAGGTAAGAGTCTTCCCCCACCTACAAGGACAGACATACCAGTATCACTTGACAATTGCATTGCACACATGGGAAACTAATTTGTCAGTAGCACACTAAAGAGATGCACCTGGTTAGCAGCACCTAATTATATAGCCCATGGATTTGCTTAGATGTTGTAGAATAGTTTAACACCTAATTCAATCAGGGGCAGTTGTTATTTATTTTTTATTTATATTTCTTTACATGCAAGTACTACTGATATGTATTACAGAGCAAAAGACAGGAGGCAGAGCTGGAGGTTGCAGATGGTGGTTCTCTTTGGGAGTGACAAGGAAGGATAAAGATTAGCAATGAGATGGGCAGCTCATGTTAGACGTTTTGGAGATCAAGTCAAAGAGGCCAGACATACTGGAGATGGTTTGGAAATGCAGAGGGACTGTGCAAATATCTTTAGAAGGATCTTGAGGTTTGAGCTGCCAGAGAGGAGGCCTAGTAGAAGAACAGAGAAGTGGAGAATAGAAAGGGTTAGATGGAACCAGATGATTTGTTGTTGGGAACCCTGAAGGAAACAGCTGAAAGCATACGAAGATATTCTCATAAATCTAACCATAATTATACTCCTGGAAACTCACTTTTGATTTTGTACATGTCTTGTTTCCTGCTTCCTCTTCCACTTCTCTCTCTCCTCTGCTTCCAGAATCTTAAATCCTGCTTGTTGCCCTCGATTATTCAAACTAGCACAACCACAATGATCGCGCTTGCACTCTTTTCTTATATTCATGCTCTCGTGCACATTTTTCACCAGCCACCTTTGTTTTGGCAGCAGAGAGTTGGTTTGGATTCATTTGGTTGGTCTGTCCTTACTGTCAGTGTGCAGGAGATTAAACAAGTCGTCTTACCAGGCAGGCACACATTTTTTTTTTTTCTACAGAGCTACACACAAATATGCATGCATACACACACGGATTGGACACCTTATTGGTCTTTGTGAAAGTCTAGTTTCCAGATATTTTTAGGCACAGTGTTTTAAAATACAATTATGTGCCCAGTGTGTGAAAAGCAAAAGAAATATGTTTTTGTTTTTTTGTTTTGTTTTTTCATAACAAAGAAGAGAACAAATCAAACAGGAAGCCGTTTTTATTTCAGTGACATGGTAACAAAAAATGTCCTCCATCTGTAACTTTAGAACAGAATAATAATACTTCTGATGTTCATTATCATTAGGGATGCACCGATACCGATACCAGTATCGGGTATCGGTACCGATACCATGTCCAAGTACTCGTACTCGTATTCATAAAAGTGGGCCGATACCAACAACCGATACCACTTTACAGCGCTGTCACGTGACATTCCCCTCTCAGCTGAGCAGTGATAACCAGTGGAAGGATTTCAAAGTGAACTGTATGGAGATAAAAGCAAAGCTGGCTCTACATTCTGCTCAACCAGACTTATCCCAAATCATACGTGAGTCCTGAAACTTAGGCAGTTGTCCTTTTGTTGTCCTAGTTGTCCCGAAAATGATACCAGCGCGGAGTGTGAAGCAGTTGTCTGATAAAACATAAGAAGTACCGTTGCTAATTGTGTTAGCTGCTGTGTTAGCTGCTGTAGGTCCTGGCGAATCTCCGCTGGTTATGCGCAGATGCTCAATCTATCTTTAAAATGATTTTAGCGACTGAATAGAGGAGAATCTAAGCTTTAAAATGAGGTATAACATGTCCATGTTGAGCAAATTTTAGCCATGGTTAGCTGAGTTCAAACCACTCTGTTGTAAAAATAACTTAGCATCGCAGAGCGGGGATAGACGGCAAAAAGACGACACGGTATGGGATGAATGACATACAGTATTGTGACTGTATAAACTATAAAGTAACCCCTATATAAGTACTCGTATCGGCACTCGGTATCGGCGAGTACTCAAATGGAAGTACTCGTACTCGTATCGGTTTGAAAAAAAGTGGTATCGGTGCATCCCTAATTATCATATGCATTTTGCATAGTTTATGACCTTGTGCAAGTGACTGTACGACAATGAGGCCCAAAAGTGTCTAGCTGTAAAATGTAATTAATATATATATATATATATATATATATATATATATGGATTTTTACCTACATTTGCCAAATATGAGTAATTATCATTCACATAATAGAGGTAAAGTTGTTTAGATTTACTAGAAAAACATGAACCACCAATGCGATGCACCAATGCAATAAACTACTACAATAACTACTTATAAACAATGAAATTTAAATGTATATGCATGCTCATATACATACATAAACAAACATAAATAGAGGTTTATTTACATACATACAATCATTGCTTGATTTTATGCTCAAAGGGGAGTGGGAAGAAGCTCTAGCTGATTTGCGTGACTAACCTTTTTTCCTGCTTTTATTTGAACAAAAATGCACAACTGGACCAATTTGCTTTTGTCTAAGAAAAAACAAAAGTCATGCTTCATATATCACTTTAAGGCCCAACAATGGATCTTTTGAATAGAGAGTATCTTGCAATTAGAGCGGGACCACAAATTCATCATGAAGACTGCGCCAATAGTATATTATGCCTGTAATCGGACTTTGAAAGTGCACTAGGGAGCCTTTTAAGCAGCTGAACATGTTAGTAAATATTTTTTTACCTCATTTATATTGTTCACAAAAAGACTGGGGGTGATAGTTCTGTGCAACCTGCAAAATATGAGCTCCCCTGCATTATTCTTCAAGTGACATGTTTATGCATTGTTTACACTATTCATTATTCACCATCACACTATATATGCCACTGAAAACAATAGCCCGCTCCCCTCGCCTTGACCTGCTCCTGCAACAAAAATCTGAGAGGAAATCTAAGATTGCTTAGTGATAAACTGTGTGATACATTAAACTAATTATATACATATATTAAGGCAACGAGGTATTCCTCTGTTTTTGGGCCAAAGGTCTTTCAATGAAGTTGCTTTTTCTTCATTTAAACGGGCTATATTTCGCAAAATTTACTTTTCTGAGCGTTCTACCATGTTATGATGTTGTTTCCTGAACAAAACCATACGAGTTGCATTTTGTTTCAATCGGGCATGTTTGAGTAATCCTCTATTTTTTTACACTGAGTTTATGAGAGGAAAAAACGTCTCGTATCACTGGTGTCTGCCTTTTCCAACCGACCACGCCCTTCCCCTCTCACGGCCCTGTCCCCTTCAGGAAGCACTGCTACAGCTCACGCCTCCCCCGCAGCAACCAAACAAACCCACCCCTGAACTGCAGAGGACACCACTCAAACACTCAGTGCCGAAGGGACATGCCAGCAGTGGGACAGCAGAAAGGGAGGGCTCTTAAAGTGACAGGGACGTAATATGACTCAAATGATGAGTTTCTTCAAATAAGTTTTTTTCAATAATTATGCCTGCTTCAGACCAGAGTAAAGTCCCTGCATAGGTTTTTCTGGAATTGCCCTGGAATAGATTGTCTTGAACAATGCACCAACACAGAGCTGCCATTTGACAGTGCAAATAAAAATGCCCAAGGTGACAATTGTACTAACTCCTAGACTAGCCACTTTTCAAATGTCACGTCCACTGATTTGAGCTGTACTCCAAACACACATTCAGCTCTGGCCAGATATAGCTTCTGCACACACAAGTGCAAATGTGTTTATCTCCAGAGTAAGTCAACACTGGAATTTCTCTGGCACCGGCGAGCGATGCATACACAGATGGGAGACGTATAAGAGCGGATACTGTTACTTGAGAGGAAAATACATATAAACTAATCCAATCGCCACACAAGTTGAGCGCAGTCCTAGAGCTGCTAAGTTCCTAACAGCATGCACAAATTTGATCACACCAGGCAGCCTCATCCCCCGAGAGGTTTTTAATATCAGTATAAATCATGTACGGCTGAAAAAAAAGAAAGTGAGCTCAAATAATCCTCAGGTGGTCCGAGCAGAAAGGCAAACTATCTCCAGAGACCACCTTTAATGAATATTCAAATGAATTACATGTTTAATAATGTGATATATTAGTATAATGAGACTGTAAAGCTGAGTATAGATGTCTGTATGTAATGTGAAAAACAGCAAATAAAATTTTAAGGAATTTAGGTGTCAGCCATTGTCCAAGGTGTACTCCGCCTAAGCCATTTGCGACCCCTAACAGGAATAAGAGGAAGAAGCTGAAGTACAGATGAAAAATTATACATAATACTCCACTGCTCTGTTTCTTACTGTATTGTACCTTTCCCAGTTAACCCAGTTTTCACTTTGTAACGCCAAATAACTTTTGACCATGACTTATTATCATAAATATGTAGCCATAACGTCTTTTTGACTACCTCTCATAGAAAAGAGGTTGCTGAGTTCACCAGAAATGCCACTACATATGCCAATACATAACACTGTTTTTCTTTGTATATTTAAAACCACATAACTATTTAATCAGCAGTTTATTTGTTTGGAATGACATAATTTAATGGCTAAACTTGGTTTCTACTCTAAGCCTGTGCAGATCACTGAGTGTGAAATGAAGCCTTGCTGCTAAAACATATTCCATACATCAGTGTCCTGACTATAGAAAATGAATATTCCCAGCTCACTGAACTACTTATGTGCTGTGACAGAACTATCTATTCTCATAGTTAGAAAAAAGTAGCAGCACAGATTCTCTGTCCTCCTCACCACAAACCTATCACAGGGGCTTTTACTCTTTGCTACTGTGGCTGCTTTAAATACTTTACTGTACTTAAAGGTTCTATGTGTTCTTTATAGACATTGGGCCTCATTCGTGAATATGAATCTCTTAAGATTCTTCTAACTGCTCAAGAGAACTCCACATCACATTCATGACATGTTCTCAAGCAGCCAGATTCTTCTCAGATGAGCACGTAACTCTAGGGACAGCACAAACACTGCAGCCCTCATTAACATGACATTTAAAACTAAATGACTATGTATTAGGACAAGAAACACCCTCTAAACCCTCATATATGAACATGACACCAGGGGCGTAGTGTCTGTCTGCAGCAAGGTCATGGCACAGATTCCCTCGAACGTTGACATTGACAGCTTCTTAACTAACTAACATTAGTTAGTTGAGAGGTGTAAGCAGTTGGCCTAGAAATATTGAAATAATTCTGTGTTGGCCACACACATTCTGTATATTTATAGCTAACAAATCAGGAACATGTCAAATTAACTGTAGTTTTCATACTCGTTATCTTTAAAACCCCATTTTGTTCTTTTTCTGTATAGTTTTGGTCCACTTAATTGCAAAAAACAGCGAAAACGTTTTTTATCTGACCACTTATTTTGCGAGTTAGGTGAATAAGTTCATAATGCATAAACTGTCACTGACAGAAGTGAAGATGTTTTGACAGTCCAAAGCTGCTCCACTGTAAACACTTGATGGAGAGATACAAATTTGGTAATAGGTATTTAACAAACAGAAAAATTTCATGATCCCTGCCTGTGTTCTGTTCTGTGTGTTTTGTTTCCCTAGTGTTTTATTTTGTAGTCGGGGTTAGTCCTTGTGTTTTTCAGTTTTACATCCTGCCTCCTGTGTTTCCCGCTTGTTCGATTGCCTGCCCCGCCCTAATTTGTTTCACCTATGTGCCCCTAGTTTATTTGTCAGTCCCGTGTGTAAAATGGTACTGTAACAATGTCACTGGCCAAGGCCAAGTGTCATTACAGCACATTTTGTATTCTAGTGAAATATGTTTGTGACAAGGCAGGTAATTGTGAAAACATGGCCTTCAAATTGTAAAGTAAAAAGTGAAATACACATATGTGTTTCCTACAGAAGA
This sequence comes from Bostrychus sinensis, assembly GCA_020698575.1. Classification (NCBI taxonomy): domain Eukaryota; kingdom Metazoa; phylum Chordata; class Actinopteri; order Gobiiformes; family Eleotridae; genus Bostrychus; species Bostrychus sinensis. The sequence continues at coordinate 25,982,539 of CM036241.1, forward strand.
GGATTGGGGGCACTAAACAAAACTGTAATTATAAATAAAATGCAGATGTTTACTATTTTCATATTTATATAATAACTGGTGTATGCTGACAACATTATACAACATATTTTTTCTTATTTATTATCGCCCTAATTCTCTTTCATACTTGACAAACCAATTACATTTTGAAAAGTGAAACTACACTGAAGGCTAGATAACTCAAAAGAAATGAATCCAAAAGGAATCTCATAATCAGAGCACAGTTAAAATCATTATAACGATCTACATTGTAATTAGAATCATTTCAGAAGTCTTAATCACCATGCTTATTTAGAATCATTATCTCAAACATGTTTAAACCCAAACAACAGTTACAAGAATACAAGAATACTCCCAATATGCACTTTTACTTGTGGGTTGCCCGTCACAGTGTGCCTTCTATACAGACAAACAGCACTTGTTGACCATGGCAAGTGACAAGTCCTGCATATGAGAGTTCAGTAGCGTGAGGTGACTTTTTCAAGCGGGCAAGCAGACACCTTGACTTCATTAAGTTTTATATGACAACGTTTTGATTTAATTTAAATTTAATTAAAATCACTTAAAGTTCCAGTACCTAATATATTTTTCATCTAGTTGAGAAAAATGGTTTAGACCCCATATAGTATATCGCAAAAGCAATCGTTTTTGAAAAAATCTTGCTTTATAATCCCATCTGTTGGTTATTATAAGCAATTTTGAGAAATGAACACTCAATAGAGATAGGAGAAACTCCAACGCAGGGACGATGGAGGCCTTGGCCAATCACAAGCCTCCTGACGCCCATGGACTTCAGAGAGAACCCCATTGGCTGTTGCTGTACAGTGTCTTTGCCATGGTCTGTGCGTGCACAATTCGTAAACAGAGACAGCATGGCGGCTGAAGTACCAGAGGGCAAAGTGGCGATTCCTGCATTAGCAGTTACAGCATACACTGCTAAAGCTCCTAAACAAAGGAAAACAGAAGGAGTAAAGACACCAGAAAAGCGCAAATGGGACGATAAAAGAAATAAAACACGAATAAATATTGGAACTGTATTCCAAAGATGGAGAGAACTAATGTTACGCGACTGCATTGCAAACTAAGTTTCTATTCACTATATTTTTATTAGCATTGTGGTCAGTTTCTCTTGTTTCGTTACATTTTAAACGAATTGCAAACAGATATAAGCCTTACGTTGCCAGGGCTTAGCCTTATGTTGCTAATGCTAATATAGTTAGCGCTGTAGTCTCCGGACCTTATCGCTCTTGAGACCCATCATTTCAGAGCTCCACACACTCAGCTTTCTCATAGCTACGTGTCCTCACCTACTAACACCGATTTGTGTTGGGACAGGATTAGCAGTCTATATACAGTGAGCATGAAATGCACATGTTGCCATTTTTATGCCTAAATCTCCGTTTCACTCGCTGCTTCAGTCTCGAGTTGTGCACGCGTATGAGCCTCGCGCATGAATTCACGCGCGAGACGAGAGAAAAGCCTGGGAGGGGTTTGTGAGAGTGAGTAAGGAGCTAAGGGCGGGGCTTCCGTTTGAAACTCAACTGTCTCTCTCTCTCTCCTGGTTCTGAAAAAGACAATCAGGTACTGGAACTTTAACTGCAATCCCGTCAGTGTTTGTGTAGTAGGCTGTTTCAAACTATCTCACACTCTTCCTATATAATTAACATTAGTAACGCTGTTTGTATACAAAAGAATTCAACATTACAACTTTTTTTTTTTTTTTTCAAAAAGCTGGCCTTCTCTGTCGAATTATCAAAGAATGTACCCTAAGTTTTTGTTTTAACTTTAATTCATAAGCACTAAAACAAGGATGGATAGATGAGTGATGTTACAGCCTTACAGATGAGGGAGGCCTGTTCATCAGAACACACTGAGATCAACACTAGACTGGTGCACTGTTAATGCTGCTTCACTATAATAAAACCTCAAAAGAAGCCTTACACATCACACCACAAGCCTCCATTTAAAAACACCGCCTCCCTGACACTCCCCTCTCTACTCAAGCTGCAAATCCAGTCCATGTTACTTTTTTGAAGAAACGTCCTGTATGTCCTACAGCTGAGTTTGTCCAGAATAACCAGAGCCCAGTTCATTCACACTTCTGTAATATTCACATTCATTGCCGCTTTCTCCTCTCCACTCCCCCAGCTCCACTTCTTACGAACATGTCTAACACTTAACGATGTACGTGAGGCTATCCATTTATATGACACACAGTTTTATGCACCAGCGTGTACTCATGAGGAACATGGACAAGGTTTAAGCTACAAACTATGACTTATCTGTAGAAACGCTGTCAGACACTTTGGCTGCGGATACCTGTAGAAAGTGTTTGTCTAACGCGGTGCATGCGCACTGTAATGTATGGGACTGTAAGCTGCACAGTGCGCTGCTTATCGCCCGCTGCAGCCAGAGATCGCTGTCACTGAGCCTGAGACTGACCACAGCACGCATGCACGAGCCTCCAAAACAAGCTGCTCAGCCTCTGCTTGACAAGCTCCAGGCAAAAACAGTGCATCATGACTCCACCTCCACGGAGGTGAAAATGACAGAAAAGAATGGCAGAGAGGCAACCGAGCTTGCCTTGACAGTACCTGGAGTGGCCAGCAGGGCACAGAAAAAAACAGAGTGACTGAATGATTCTCTATAGAAGTGAACGGCAAAATTAAATGTTTGGAGAGATAGCGATTTAATTTCATTATAGTTTTAATCTGTGTGTTTTTTAGATTTGACTGGTCAAGCACTGTTTGCCTTGCACGCCCATGGGAGAGTTGGTGAACACTGAAGTGCACCAAAGATAGATTAAGAAATACCCGGTCATCTAACTCCAGCACTGCATTCTGCTAACTAAGCTTTTTATACTACACAAATACAATTTACTTAAATCAGAAGGTGTACCTAAGCACAATTTTCTCAGATTGGATTTTGGAACCATGCCAAATTTTGGTTACCCTTTTAGCATGTAAATATTTTGTAAATAGCAGTGCTTTATTATTAGCAAAGTAACTCAAATAAGTTGTCTGTCTTCAGGCTTCATTCTGCTTTTAGCCCTCTTTACTACGCAAAAGCAGCACAGGCATAGGTTTGCTTCTTCTTTTTTTTTTTTTTTTACTTTTTTTTGGCTCATGGAACCCTTTTTGGTTTAGTATCTACTGGTTTTGTAGTTGTGCTGTTAGCTGAGTCCACAGTCACAGCTTACTGCTCACATGTATGCATCTGCAACCTCAATGTGGAGCTCTCTTCACAGTCTTTTAATTCCACATCAAATCTGTATACATAGACAACCTGCAAGTTATGGAAAATATTTTTTACTTGTGAATAAATCAACTGTTATTATTGTTGCAAATCTAGTATTTACATTTTTTTAATAAAATTATTCCCTAAAAAAATATTCTATACCTTTCATATGTTTCATAAAAGTGTGCTGGTTTCCATTGATTTACATGCAAATATTTTCCATCTACAGAAGCCATGTGATCTCCCAGAAAGGAACTGACTTAGGCTCTCTACTGTGTTGTGTGTGACATCAGCAACCTTTTAAAGTTGCCTCTACAACTGTATTATAACCATGTCTAACAACACCTTTCAATTGCAGTAAATGCTGCTCCATGGAAAGTGCTGGGTGAGCAGCTTGGCACACAGTCTGAGAGAGCGAGCCCTAATGCGGATACACACACATAGCTGCAGGAGCTGTGCAGCCATTTAGCCATGTGTCACCCCAAGATCTACTGAGCCAGCCACAGGCCGCTCCCAGCACTACACAATATGCACTTGACCAGTATGCCTCCAGCCAACACTCACTACAGCAAAACATGGGAGTAGCTGTGGAGCAAAATTTAAATACATATTTGCATCATCAGTTACAGGAAATGCAAGTAGACATTTGAATTAATGCCTTAGTCAGACTATTATCAAACTTTTACCATTCTGTTATTGTAGTCCCACAGAATGACAGTAATCCACATTTCTCGCAGTCTGAGCAAGGCTATTGTTGTATGTATTTAGCTAGCTGTGCGAGCCAATGAAAATTAAATTTATAAACAGCTATGCAAGCTAACATACCATTAGATGTATGCACTAATGACTTGCAACATTAATATTCTAAATGAAGAAATAACAAGCATTGAAAAACATGATGAAGTTATTTGAAAAGTTAGCAATGAATAGTGTTTTGGGAGACTTACAGAGACATTTGATGACTGCATTGTGCAGTCATCAAATGAATTCTAACAACAAGCAAAAAAAGCAAAAAAAAAAAAAAAAGAAACCTCCTGGATGAAACCACAATCCCCCAGCGTAAAACAATGGTGGGACAAAGTTAAAGAAGTGATGACTATGGAAAAAGTGACACCAAGACTTACAAAACAGATGAATTTGAAGATTTATGGTCAGTAGTAATACAAGTAATTACAAAGTATAAAATACCCTAACCAGTAAAAGGTACTTGTTTGTGTAAAATATATATACAGTTTGGAATGAAGGGATGGGTTAAAGTGCACATAGAGGTGAAAAAAAAAAATTGTAAACTGTAATATACATTTGTGCTGTATGTGTATATTATAATATGTATGACTGACTTTATAATATATGGGAAATTATTTGTTTCTGATATGCACATTTCTGGTGATGAAAATAAATTCAAATTTGCAAAAAAAAGAAACAAATGCTAGTGAATGAGATCTTCACACTTGCACACTTAAGCACATTAATTACAAAGGCAATGTGCTCTCACTATGAAAAAAAATCCATGTGACAAATGAATAGATCCAACTTGTGCCTGGACACACTTGAGCAATGGATTGTAGTGCACTGTCAGAATTTCGGTTCATATTGAGAGTTGAATGCTACACATTATAGCCTTAATGCTGCTAAACCTAAGATATCGGCACTAATTTGGGAGTGGTATCTCTGCTAAAGACACAGTGAAAAGGTTGAATACTGTGAGCTCAGGAGTGCTTTATGCATGCATAATGCATTATCCAAGCCCTTGTAGCTTCAGCTGAACAATCAATTCTAGATATTTGGCTGAATTTTTGGACAGACAATACATGTCTTGTGGGCTTATCTATAAGATAAATGTTCACTGTGCATCTATTATAATATATTAGGATATACTGTAATAAATAGTCAGCATTGTTTATGAAAAATAACTAACTTTTTTTAGTGTTCATACAGACTAGGATTCCACTGAAAATGAATGGCAGCCATTGTTGACTCTTGGGGCTTGTTAACAGGTGGCACATTCGACACATCCTGGAGTCTTCTTTATGAGTCGCTGATGATGTGTTTGTGTTAGCAGTGTACTCTATCTGGTGCTATTGTGATGTGAGATTTAAAATTCCTCAGTGAGCATCATTCTAGTGAATGGCTGGACGTGAATTAAATACAGGACGAGGAGAGAGCGCTCTTCTATGGAGGATAATTTGGCATGTCATAACGGGATGAGCACAGCAGGTGTAATTAACACATTGGTAATGGCTGCGTTGTGTATGCTAGCTCACTGGAAAGGCTGCTGGGACTGTTACCAGAGCAGAGCATTCATTAATGTTATTAGTAGCACCTGGGAAAATGGTACTCACTGTAGAAAGAAAAGAAAAAGAAATAAACATAAAATAAATTATTTCACTGTTATTTTGCTGAATCAGCTTTGTTTCGTAATTGCCTTCTACTTGTGGTGCCAGAACTCTTGACTAATCAGAGAGTGAGGGTTCTATGTGGGTCAGCAGTGAATCAGCTTTAATTAGCCATGTGGCCAGGTGCCTTGTTTCCTGAGCCAGTGATCATCATTATAGTCCCACACTTCTCTCTGCTCGCTCAGTCCAGTCTCACACAAAGCATCCATTTGTGGTAGTATGGCTACACAGCTTCAAAAATCAGTAATGGTAAATGGAATATGCAGAACCAGGAGATGGTTTGTTCATATGTCATGCTGAATTGCAATGGTGCCCCGAACAACACTGCATTTTTAATGGATAGAAAGTTTGGAATGTAAACTGCATTTTGGCAGTTTGTGCTTCACTTAATCAATATATCACCATTACTCATTCATGTCTGACATTAGTATTGTAGCTTCTATAAAGATAACATCAATTTTTATATATTTTTTAAATACTCAAAAGGAAATTTAAGTGTTAGAGCCCCCTCAATTTAATGAATTTGGCACTTTATTAAGATAGTCAGAAAGAATGTGTTGTGGTGTGCTATCATGCAGCACAAGGTTCCAGTTACACAGCGGCTATTCAACAAATAATCACATTTATTAGTCATTTTGCCCTAGTGAAGAAAAAAGTTTTTACCAAGACAAGGACACATCAGAGTTCCACATTTTACACTCAAATGACCAAGTGATGCTGACTCACGCTTAGCTCACAGTGAGCAGCATAAAGGTCATTTTAGAAAGGACAGTGCCGTTTAAAGGAATTTTTTTTCTTCAAATCTTTTGAATTTAGGCAACTGTTTGTCACACAGCATTACCACTGTATTCAACATTATGCCAAAGCACTTTTCCCTTCTGCTTGTGGTATGAAAATAACAGTGTAGATCCATCACACAGGTGATCCATCACTGGGACATGTCAGGCATTTTATAAATGCACTATTATTGTTGTTTGATAATAATACAGGGAGACATGGCAAAAGAGTTGGCTTGTATGTTTATTTGGTTGTGGGTTTGATCCGTGGGCAGGCTGGCAATGTTTCTTTGTAGAGTCTGCCTTAGAAAAACAATTCTACTAATGCAGGTTCTCTTTCAAATCATCCTTCATGCATGATTTGACTGTTCAGCCCTATGGCCCTACATTTGTGTCAGAATGTGTAGGATTCATGCACTTACAATAAACCTAAATGTATACTTTACATTGTTACAGTACACCAACAATCTAAATGGGAGCGCTTTATAAAAGTACTCAAATGAACATTAGTGTTGAGTGATTTGACTGTTAACCCCGTAGAACCCAAACATAGAAATATTTGTTGGAAAAAATCATCCGTGCTAAATTTTAGTCAACGGGGATGGGTAAGAACAAAAATTTGTCAATATTTTTGGTAAGCAGCATTCATGAATTAGTTAATACATTAAAAAAAAAAAGACTCCTACTTTTTTGCCATGACCTTTGAATTATATGCTGCATATTTGCAACAGAGGGTGCTAAGGGGTTAAGGATGTATGTAGGTTTTAAAAAGTACTGACTGGGAACTATATTAGACTGCCTGGCCTCTCTATTTTAATATGAACTTCAGAAGATGAGAATGCATAACTACAGGCTGTGTGTGCTGTAGTGTGTGTCATAACAGAAGTGCTGCTGGATGTTCTCTGCCATGCAAAGGGATGCAGCCTGTATGTGTCTGTGTAATGGTGCCCAGTGCCCATGAAGGGCATCTCGGAGGTTGACATGCCTGTCAGATGGCCCTCCATGTCAAAGTCTCCTCTGGCAGCTCTGCCCCTGTCACTTGAGGCCATTTTCTAGTGACAGGATGAACAGTGACCTCTGTCATTCCGCTGGCTGAGCAGCCTGCAGCCAGCCTGCTGGTGGCGGGCCAGCTGAGCCATGCTTCGAGGTACACCTTGTGGCCTTTTGCCCCCAGGTCTCCAGTGTGGCCAAGCACACATCCAAATGGGCCCAGCTGTCCCCACTTCATTATGTTCTGATTAAGAGGAACCTACTGTGGGAGGTTGCCTTGATCATGTTCAGAGGCTCTAAAACCAATGAATGTAACCAATAAAATTTGTACATTTATTGCATTATGTCTGTGAAGACTCTCACTCATCCAGGCTAATTGCATCCCAACACAAGTTTTAAAAAGCAGTCATCTGGACTTTCAATTCAATTCTGTTCAATTCAATTCTGAAATTGAACTGGTAAGAGAGTTGGTTTATATGCTCCTAGGAAGGAGTTTTTGACCTGAAACCACTCAGGGGCTTTCATAGTCTATTTAGTCTCCTGAACCAATAGAATTTAGTTTCAGGTCTAAAACACCTCCTTCCTTGGCGAAACATCTTCAACTTTAAAAAAAACAAGTCCAGATGACTGCTTTTTTAAGCGTTTGTTCCATTTATTGCATTATGTTATTAATATTTTAGAAAATTGTATGTCTTACTGGTTTACTTCCACATCCCTCTGCCACACTGTATGCTTAGCTAAGTCTTTATTATCTATTACACTAACAATGCAACATCCATGGTCACCTCAGTTGCTATATGCTGTTGTATATGAGCAAAGATTATAGGTTTATAGACATCGCTTGGGAGAGTGTATTGACAGTGTAGTTATAATAAATCAGTGTCTCATATTTATGTTGCTCTGAATCCAAATATTCATATCAGGTAATAATAGTAATAATACTCATTTCACAGTAGAGACACATGGCCTAGAGCCCTGTGTGGCTGAGTGGCTGACAGTTTTATAAGCCCGTTCTGTGCTCTATTAAATCCTTCATTAGTGCTGAGATCGACCTGATGGCAGCATTAGTGAGCGCTCAGCTGTATAACTCAGGAGCGTCTCTAGGTGTGTTCACCTGCTCTTCCTCAGGAGGCCCCATTACATGGATCTGGAGAAGCAGGGGGTCCCCAGACGTACTAAGAGCCGTGCCCTTGGTAATTGCTAGTGTTAGCGATTCACAGCAGGTTCAAGAGAAGAGTGCCTTTCTCCTCTCCACACTGGCCCTACATCTTTGTTTGTCTTTGCCAACTCTTGCCTTTTTGAAATGCATATCAACACATCTTTTATTCATGGTTTTTGGAGTAAAATCTGTCAGGATCACCTTGCTGTTGTCTGTAGGCACAAGAAGTGTTGGCCCTGTGTGTGCTCAGCTTTGTCATTTCAAAGCTAATTTTGCATTGTTGCTTCTGTCTCATGCTGCCCAAAAGAAATGAATGATTTATGTGACTGCCACTCTCTGGGAGTAGAACAACCAACATTGTACAGGGCATTCTTTGCCAGCTCCAAAGCTTCTAGGGATTTTTTTTTTTCCAAATCAAGAAAGCAATGCTAATTAAGAGCCAGGGAAAGCACAGGGAGAAGACATTTGTTGGCACTGAAATGATATAAACCCCAAGCTGAAGGGTTTTACTGCTGTGTCCTCGTCATGTTAATCTCTATACTAAAGACATGAACTTTAATTAAAATCTTTAATTAAATGTCACTTTTATTTACACATAATAAGCATACAGTAAGGCATCCAGACAGCTCCCCATTAGTGAAGAGGTTAGTGCCCCCATCTTTCATGAGGTGGATCAGGACTTTGATTATTGTGCTGATCCCAAGTCCGGGTTGTGTCAGGAAGGGATACTTTAAATTACCCATGCGACCCATTCAAATAAATCTCAGTGTCATCCCCTGAAGGGGGCAGAGGAAAGGGACTTTCTTACATTAAGTCATTTTTTTATTCATTCATTTATTCATTCATTCATCTTCTTCCACTTATTGCCGTTAGGGGTCGTTGAAGACTATTCCAGCAGCTATGGGCCTCAGAAGGGGTACACCATAGACAATGGCCAGGTAGTAGCCTGGCTGACGCAGAGACATACACTGGGTCTTTTTGATTTGCCAGGATCTTTTGTGGTTGAACCACTTTAGAGAGATCCACATAATCAGCATCTCACCAAGTGCTGTTCCAAGGTTAAATGTCCCCATGTCCTCTGGAACTTGTCTTCTTCATTTAGCGAATTCACAAAGGATGCACCTCCTCTGTGGCCTAACCTTGCTACAAATTGCCCACAATGCACTGCAACCACTTTTATTTTTTGCAAACTTTAACAATTTAGACAAACTTAAATACAATATATAAAAGTCCTTCCAAAAGAAGATGTCTGTGAAGACTTTCACTCATCCAGGGTAATTGCATCACAACAAAAGGTTTAAAAAGCAGTCATCTGGACTTGTTCTTTAAAGTTAAAGACATTTCACCTCTTATCCAAAAGGCTTTCTCAATTCTGAGATTGAACTGGTAAGAGAGCGGGTTTATATGCTCCTAGGAAGAAGGACATTTAGACCTTAAACTAAATTCTATTGGTTCAGGAGACTATGAATAGCCTGACTGGTTTCAGGTCATTAGGAGTCCTTTGTCCTCAGCTAGAGTGAGGGGGGCAGTGGTTAACCCTCCTGAGCCTGGTCAGCTCCTTCAGATGACCTGAGTAAAACTGGTTTGTTTTGTTTAGATTTCAGGAGACTGTTGTAAACAGATTGAAGGCTGGATCTGAGACCACCTTTTCTGATATGCGAAGGTTTATCTTTTTTGACAAAGATTGCTTCTTTGACTCGTCGCTCAAGCCATCCTTTCTCTCTGGCTAAGATTTGGACCTCACTGTCCTCAAAGGAGTGGTTTCTGGCCTTCAGGTGGAGGTGTAGTGCGGATTCTGGTTCACTGGAGTTGGCCCTGCGGTGTTGGTATAACCTCTTGATCAGAGGTTGTTTGGTTTCTCCAATATACTGTTCATTGCAGTTCTTTCCTGGACTGTTTTCTTATAATCCCTTTGGGATTTGGAGAAGCTCCAGTTGGGATATCCACAGGTTCTGAGGGCTTGGTGGACATGTTGCTTTTCTTTCCTCCTTCCACCAGAGCTTGTCGGCACCTCTTGGGCTCTGTGCTGTAGTGTCCTAATCACACTGAGCTTGTGCTGTAGTGGGTGGTTTGAATCAAATAACAGGTACTGGTCTGTGTGAGTGGGCTTCCTGTACACTTCCACATGGAGCTGCCTGTCTTCTTCAATAACTGCACAGTCTAAGAAGGCTAGGGTATTCTCCTTGGCGTCCTTACAGGTGAACTTGATGTTCTGGTCCACAGCATTGATATGCCCTGTGAATGCCTTCACTCCCTGGATTCCAAGAGGAGATAATTTAAGATAAGATTCAATTTTCAATAAAATTGTATTTATACAGCCCAGTATCACAACAAAAGTCACCTCAAAGGGCTTCACAAACAGTTAATCAAACATATACACAAATTAGACTTAACACACAATCAACACAAACAATAACTACACTAAACTATACAGACCCAGGACATTAATGACTTTAGACCCTCCTTCTCGGTAAGGAAAAACTCCTAAAAAAAAAACAGCTGTGGGGAAAAAAGAAGAAACCTTATGGAGACCACATTGAAGGAGAAATCCTCTCCCAGGATGGACAGGCAACATGGGTCTAGGACTGTTAGTCCATTAGCTCATCTATAGTATCATTGTTCAGGTCTGTAAGGATGCAGCAGATGGGCCTCATCCAGACAGTTGAGTGGGGGTAAGTTAGAGGTCCAGGAAGTCTATAGGAAATGAGGTTGAGGGCCCACAGATTGGGACATGAGCACAGATGGGGTCAGCTAAGGTCCAGTTGTCACTGGGACATTGATCAGCAGCCAGGCATCAGAAATAGTCCCACTCCCCTACTATTGCCCCATATTGCAGCACATAACAAGCTGCATCAAGGAACGTCGGTTTTGCTTTGCAGGGCCTGACTCCAAAGGGAGGCTTCAAATCAGCCTCCGGAGAAAGGATCCTGGCAATTGGGAAACACTCACAGACAGACAACCATTTACTTTCATGCACATTCACTAGGGGCAATTTGGAATCACCACCTCATAACACATGCTTGTCTTTGGCAGAACTTGAAGATAACCCATATCCATTCATAAACATATTCAGTCAGTTACAGTTTTATAACTTCTCAGCATCACATTATCCATGTTTATAACTGCTTGTTAATAAGCTTTATTAGCACTACCACTCTGAGCCTTCAATGGGATAGTGCTAGAGGTAAAATTTTGATAGAATACACACAAAAAAATATGTGTAAGGCGGTTGCCTTACTTTTGGATTATAAGTTGCTCTCACAGTGAAGACATGCTTGTATTTGGTGCAGGCTCTGACCTCTAATGGGCCTCTCTAGGCAGAGGAACTCATTAAGGAACTGTGGCTGCCACCATAAAACCAGAGTTATGATCTTTTAGCAAATGTAATGGCCCCTGCACAGGATCGAGACTGTGTCACTGCAGAGGGAAAGGGAGGGGCTAGTTTTGGTGCTCAGATACAACAACTGTTACATCATACAGGCTAAGACTTGCAAGCTTATTTCTCAATTCCCCACTGTATTGAGTCGTCCCAGTGAAACAGTGAATGCTCTCTGTCTGAACGGAAAAAAACACCAGGTTAATTATTTACTTCAAAGAGTATTTAGAAGGTAAACAGAACAATGTGTGTGTGTTTCTCAAAAAACATGCTAGTGGTGTAGTCAGTACATAAATCCCACTAATTGAGCACCATCACATAGCATTTTACTTTTTTTTTATTTTTATTTTTTTACACTGAATATGAAAAAAAAAAAAACATGAAGTGATTGAAATGTTTGATTTCCTTTCTATGCAGAAATCAAGACTTAGCAAAAGATATGTCAACAATATTCCCCATGTGAAAAAAAAAAAAACTTGGTCCAGAAGACAGTAGCAATAAAAAGTTCTCAAAATAAAATAAATCCATTCTTCAGTAAACAGCTAATGACAAGGAGACAAAGGAAAGCTGTCACCTGTCAATTATATTTTAGCACATGCACAATGCCTGTGAAGACTGGAGGATAAATTAATCCAAAAATATGCCTGTCAAACTTGGCAATGTTGTGGTGTCATAGTTGGTGGATTCAGCCATACCCACTCCATGTTATAATGTGGGCACATCTGGCTTCCTCCCACTGTCCAAAGACATGCATGTATCCTGTAAGTGATTTGGTTATCCTGAATTGCCAATATTCTCAAATCCATACAGCTTTAATCTTTCTAAAGAAGAAAAGTAGTTCTGTGGATAAGACTAGACAAGCCATTGCTTAATCAAACATGTGCATGGCTAATTTGCAGAAAAATCTACAGGTAATTAGATTAATGCAAAGTGAACATGTGTGTTTGCTGTCCATGAGCAACTCGGTGAAGACAGTTAAGACAGTAAGTAATATATGTAATGGTAAAGATGAGGTAGTTGCCAATCTCACATTGAAAAGGACTTGACTTTTTAGAATATTTGCCTAATAGCCTACCAAAATGGTAAAAAAAAAAAAAAAAAAAGAATGTTTTATGCAAGAAACAAAATCTTAACAATCAGCTGTCTGAAGTTGTTTTGTTTTGTTTTTTTCTCACTTTTTGAGAGACTAGTAACTCGGAGACAATATACATGTATCAGCATTTGTTACTTGTTTAATCTTAACATTTTTAATTTACAATTTAACCTGCCTTGTTATGTAATGTTTATGTGAAGAAAAAAATGACTTAGTAGAAGGTTGAAGTAGATAGAACATACATTCCTGTACTCTTGTTTAAGCATTTTGTTATTAAAAAAAAATATGACCATTGTGCAAATGAATGTACTTTTCCCAGTTACTCATCAAAGAAAGCTATATTTTGGACAGTTTCTAACAAGTGAGATGTCAAAAAGCCAAGAAATGTCTGCATCATTAGCAGTGCTCTGCTTTGACTCATTCGTCATAAAACCTTGTTTGAACTACCAGATTTCATATCACATGTAACTCTTGGTAACTTATCTGAATTGTCAGAAATATGCAATTTCTAGAGTGATTTGAAAGTGCTGTAATGGGGGGCAACTGAAAAAAGAAACCTGCCTGTACACAAACTGGTTCGAATTGTATGCTATTATAGTAATAATGAGTAGAAAAAAGGAGTAGTGTTATAGTGCTCTACCAGATTTATTTTCCCTTGTATTTGAGGAGAAGTATCTATTCAGTTAAGAGCACTGCATAATAGACGTCATCTCTGGAAAAACTGAGACTCTGAAACCTAACCTGGGATTTATTATGTTTCCTTTTTGACAGACGGGGAACTACAGCAAGGATAGAATTTTTTGCCAATTACATGCTTAGAACAAATGAGGATGGGCCATTTGGATCAGAGACACCTTCATTGGTTGAGTCCAATTTTTATACACTCATATATTGGCGGCGGCAAGTCCAACTGGAAAGACACAAATTTCAGCGCTGGCTCCAACTACGTACACCACAAAACTGTAGAAAATGAAAAACTTAACCTGAAGAGCAAGGAAACTGTAAGAGATTATATTTATGAATAGATGCAGTAAATATAACATTAGTACTTGCTAGAAAAATAAAACATCAGAGCGGTGACTGTATATTACAACTCAAGCTCATCTGCACACGCACACACACACATACAGGCCTGTAAATCTTATGAGATACCAAGCACCCATAACTGTGTAAAGCACCACTATAAATGCAGCCGTACTACTTTTATTTTATCAAACAGGATCCCTGCACTGTCCCTGCAAGAAGGGAGGCAGTAAAGATAAAAGCTTGTCTCATATATTTGCAGCCCATTAAACATCTCCAAATCTTTGAATGTCACAATAATACAGGCTTTTCCCCAGCGCTGTGGGTATTCCCTGCAGCGCTAACCTGGCGGTGCTCCCCCAGCCGTATGCAGATGAGGCCTGTTGTAGCAGCCGTTTGCAGGTGTGTGCTCTACTGGGAACGCCATGTGCGCTGTGCCAAAGTGTTAGGGAAAATATAGTAAAAATCATACAGTGACCCACTTCTCCCTTTGCACAAGACTGGGACTTACCTGAGAGCATGCACATATGAATTTAATGACACTAGTGAGCTGTATGCGACAGCATCAATCAGCCATAACATTATACCATGGCTCCTAGCATACAGTGGTTTGCATATTCATTTGGATTATGTTTTTAAACTGGATGCCATTCCTCGCACAACCATATTGTACAAAAAGTACTCTGGCTTGTGATCCCCCTGTGGTTGTATTAAAAAGTAGGGGTGGGCTATACTGGAGATTTTTTACCAATGCATTACTGGGTCAGTATCACAATATTCTGTACATAAACAAGCAGCCTATGTGCTTTCATCTAAGGCGTCGTCAGTGTAGCAGTGTCATCCTATGTTTGTTTTTTTTTGTTTGTTTTTTTTGTTTTTTTTTTAACATGCAGATAAAACATAAATAGACAATAAAGACAATAATTACAAAAAGTACGAAAAAAAAAAATGATGCAGGCAGTCTTTCCCAAAGACATAAGGCACCTAAAGAAAACCAACAATGACTGTTCTATATTATTACCTATGTTATTATAAAACCATGTTCGAAAAAAAGTTGGTGGAAGTATAAACTTATTTAGTCCTACCCCAGCATAAATACTATCAGCATAGATTACATTGTGTTTATATCCCATTCCCTGAGTAATTAAAACACAAGTAAATATGTAGTATACTACTGAAACATCCAACATGCCCTGTATTATTTACAATATATCCGTACTCATAAGCTTTTATCAATATCCATTATACAATATTATTAGGCCTGAGCTCCAAGGATGGCGCAAATTTGATAATTTATGTAAATTTCAAAAACACCCCTATGGAAAGGAGCAAAAGTCAAGTTAGTCGTAGACGAACGAAATTCAGGTCAATGATCAGTCATGTCGGACCAAACAAAAAATTATATTGAGCTGTTGCTAGGCAACCAACAGGAAGTCAGTAATATTGGATTGATCATGTGACAAGGCGCTGGAGGCGCCATTTTCTCCTCTCGTACTTTAACGAACTCGTCCTAGGGCGTTTAACCTAGCGACACCAAAATTGCTCCACATCATCTAGAGAAGTGGGACATTAAAAGTTGTTCAAGGTTTTGTAGAATATTAAACGGTGTTGCCGTGGCGACGCAATGAATTTTGGCATTTTTGTGGCTCGCCAACACCATTCAAAGTGTCACAGCTTGCACATATTTTTATAAATTTCTCTCAAATTTTAATTGTTTGTGGAGTCCTCAGACCTGAACAGATTAATATGTGAATATTCACAATTGGCGCGATAGTGCCGCCTAGAGATCAAAATACAAATTTGTATGGGACGATAAAAATAAACTTTAAACAAAGTCAAAGATGGCCCCACCCCATCTCCCATCCTGTTGCCATGGTGACACGCCAAATATCCACTTCAGCCAATGGGACGTCCCAGCGCTTACTTTGACGGAGCCAAACGAAATCTGGTACACATATGCTTTATGTCCATACGAACAAAAAATTATATTGTGGCTATGCCCCCTGACTAACCGGAAGTCGGCCTTGGATTGATCATGTGAGCCCCTGATTTACACCCTTTTTAACACCCATTTTAACTAACTTGTCTGAGGGCTTTTAAGTAAATGTCTTCAAATTTTATCAACATCATCCGGAGAGGTGTCTGACCAAAAGGTGTTCAAGGTTTTGTAGAATATCAAATGGTGTTGCCACAGCACAGCCCCAAATTTCATGTTTATTCAGTGGCTCGCTAACAACCGCTAATTTGTATTAACTCACACAGGCTCAAATTTTAATCAGTTATTTACTCCATGAACCTATGGGCATGAAAGATGAAAAAATGCCAAATGCTGCAACAGCGCCCCCTGCAGAGTGAGGCAAAAATCCTTATGAACAGGCAAAAATAAATTTTATTGGAAATGTACGAAATTTGGCAGCAAAGTCCATCAGCTCACAACAATGAAAAAAGACAATTGGACTCATGCTTTAGATTGTATGGTTTTGCCATGGCAATGTCAGAAACTCCCCATTATATTCCAGTGGGAATCCTATACAATGTAATCCTATGGAGCCACTGAATTATGTCACATTTGGTAAATTTTTTAAGAGCCACATCTAAAAATTTGGCAAGTTTTGGCAAATCTGCCCCAGCTCTGGGCGTGGCAGGCGAGGGCCTACCATTGCCGCTTGCGGCTATATTTTCATATTATTTTCATACTTTCAACAGTCTTATATCTCATAAAGATAGTTTCTTTGTATTTCATTTGAATTAGTTTTATATTTACACACTATTTCAATCCTACAGACAAACTTGTTCATAGTCTGATTCCACACTGAGACACAAAAACTTTTCCTTGTTGTCCATACACCCACAGACTTAAAAATACATTTTTCTGTTAAACTTGAATACATGTTTTGACCACTAAATGAGTTTGGGATTGTTGCTTTCCACATGTTAAGAAACTGAATTAATGAATTGAGTGAAGTAGTTTATGAAAATAAAATCCGCACAAATCTGATCTTCACAGTTTACAGTGGATTTACAGGGAGGGAAGGGGGAGCAGTAGAATCAATTTTGTTTGCTGGTATTGATCCAATACTGATTTTGGTATCAATAATATTGATATTTGGATTGGTCCTGCCCACCCCTATAAAAATGTTATATCATTCCAGTCTGTATTTTTTTTACCTTTCAGTTGATTTGGGCTTGCTATAAAATTACGGATTTTAAGCCAAAAATCAAGAAAACTGGAAATTTGGAAATAATTCATGATTGTAGCCACAAAAAGGGGAGTCTGGATGCTTTTTCTATGAGTCCGCATTCCTGGTGTACCCCGCCTACTTATTTATTTTTTTTTCTCAAAAAAAAAAAAAAAAGTCTGACCCTAAGAGATGGAGGTAAATATATCTTGAGCTAATCAGCAAGCCACATTTGTATCAAAGGCAGTGTGTGCTGTTGTCTCAGCACTACTGTTATAAATATCTCCTGATTTATGACTTATAAGATATTCATCTTTACTAAAATAACATATGATTGATGTTCAGCGCATCAGCTCACAAAGAGCGCTCTCTGATTGTGACAGACAGGGCCTAATGGAGTAAATAGAGCCTATTAGAGTTACATTATTCGCATCTGCACTCATAGCTTTTGTTACACCTCATTTCCCACTTCACCACCTTTATATCTGACTGAGCATTTGAAAGTGAAATATTCAAAAGCAGTGTTAGAAGTGCTGTTGAGGAGCAGTGAGCTGAAGCAGTGATTGCAGCTGTAAGTGTCTGCAAATGTGGTACCAAAGGATCTAAAGTGCTGGCTTGTACTGTTGGGTTATTTTGGCTTAAGAACTTATGAGGTCACACCAACAGTGGCCAGGGGGCATAATATTGAAAACAGCTTACTCGTTGTCATCTTGAAAGCCCTGGATAATTATCATTGATGCTCAGACAGTGATTAACACATTTCACATTTGAAAGTACTAGGACTGCATTATAAAAACACTTTTCATGGTGACCCAATGCAATCTGTTAACAATGATCATGTAAATATAGTTTCATTAATTAAAAATGCTGCAGGTTAGAGCTAAACAAAATGGAACACATTTAACTATGTGCGGAGTACTGTAAAATCACTACAAAACAACTAGATTTTAGATTTAAAATAATTTCTACAAAATTGCTGGAGAAATCACTTTTGTTTATTTTTAAACACATACTTTTGCAGTGTTTTTGGACATTGTCAGTCTATGTCTCTGTGTCTGCCCCGCAACTATCGGAGTGTATCTAGGGCATACCCCCGTCTAATGTGACTAAATGCACTGAAATAAATAAAAATATAATAATAAGCACATTTATTTATTTTGTTTCTTTATGCTAAATGCTGAGTAGAAGCAGGTCATTTTAACACCTACAAAGAAAGATTGTGGACAAAATAAAAATATGCTGTATGTTTGGCTAATACATTATACTGTAATTAATATTTGTATTTATATTTCATCTGCAGGATGTAGCAGCAATTATTTTGGAGGGAAATTATGTTGAAGGTTTGTGATTACACAGAGATGCACAGGGTAACAGGAGTAACTGGCCTGCAGTTATTTGATTTATTGATTTGGCATAGGATTTACATTGGATGCCTTCTCCATTCTTCTGGTACATACTGTATACTGATTCTACATTATATTACAGCATACACTGCAACCCAGCCTCAGGTGATCACAAAACAGTTACTATTTGTGCTGGTCCCAAGCCTAGATAAATGGAAAGGGTTGTGTCAGGAAAGGGTAAAACCTTTGCCAAATCCATATATAAATCACTGCAAAAAGGAAAGATTGAGTTCTTTTTTTTTTTTTTTTTTTTTTTTTTTTTTTGTTGTCAGCCAAAATATGTAACAATATAATCTGCATAAAAATGTTTTTTTTTTTTTTGTTTTTTTTTTGGAATGGTTTGGTGTTTAAATTCTCAACTTAAAGAAATTGCGTGGAGTAAAACTCAAATGAGCTTTTCTCCTCCAGACATGCTGCTGCTGTAAGGTGTGAATTGTGAATAGATTGCCGACTGTAGTTCACTGAATAATGCATTAACCTGTGCATGTCACCATATCATCACTGGTTCGCTCTTTCACAACACAATGCGGGTGCTTCCTGATGCTTCAGACTTTGTGTAGTCTGAAACCAAAATAAGTGGCAGCCATTGCAATGTGCTGCAGAAATAGTGTCAATGTCAGTAAGCAATGCATGTTATTGTTGAGGTTGTTGTTGAATCAGATGACCAAATAAAGTTTTTGGTTGCCTATTCACACGCTGTGGCTTATCTTTGTAAAGACAACAAAATTCATTTATTCTTTTGCATTTTCTATGTCTGGACTATCTAGATCAGGGGTCACCAATTAAAATTCACCGAGGTCCAATTGGTGAAAATTTTCTCGCGCAAAGGTCCGGAGCATCACAATGTTGATTTGTACCGCAAAAATAAATAAATAAAATCATTGTAGTTACATCAGTGTCTATATTATGGCAATAGCATTTTGCTAACATAAGCATTAGTTTAAAACTAGGGGATATCAAATAATAAAATAAAAAAGTTTTTTTTTTTTCTTATGTTTTTTCTTATGTATGTTATCAAATAAAGTTAAAAAAAATCAAACAAAATGCTTTTATAATGGTCCTTGGCTCAGAACACAGGAGACACAGGAGTTTAGAGCTGACTTCTGTTCCTTTCTACATCTGTCTCTCTCATTTCTCCGCTGTCTGTCTCACAGTCACCGCTCCATATGTTTCCAAATCCTCAGATCTGATTGGTTGATAGCGTCACACGCAAGATTTTCTGTCTGCTTTTACGCAGGAGACGATTCACCCATTAAAACTAAAGCGGAACGTACTGCGCCTCAAAACACAGGTTTCCTCTTAATTCTCTGGTGAATATGAGGCAGCTCTGTCCTCTGTGGAACAGAGGGACAGACACCGAGAGGGGAGGGGTGAGCCTCGACAGAGGGACACCGAGAGGGGAGGGGTGAGCTGTGGGACAGAGAGACACCGAGAGGGGAGGGGTGAGCCTCGACAGAGAGACACCGAGAGGGCAGAGCCGCTCACAGCCTGTGTCGCCTCCTCTCTCGCTGCTCCGTAAAAACAAAACTTAAGTCTGTTGTAAACGGAACAGTCCTGTCCCTCCGCACTCAGTCTGGACCTACTCCTCTCATTTTGTTGGACAGTAACAGAAAACACAGCTGATTTAACCCCCGCACTGTTCATGTTAAAGTTTTAAAGCACCAGGATACGATGCCTCTCTGAGAGAGGTGCCGCTGCGCTCCCGGGGCGTGAACAGGCTGAACGGGTTCGGGTCCACGGAGTGGGACAGAGGTTCGGGTCCAGATGGGAGGGCATCTGGGTCCGGATTCGGACTGCGGTCCGCCTATTAATGACCTCTGATCTAGATTTACCCCACTTTTAGCTAATACGCTGGTATATTTGACTTTGTAATAAAACAGTGATTTTGCTATACAGTAAATTACAGTAAGTGTTAAATTTAATAATATATCTATATGGTCCTTGTGGTAAAAATTTGAGTTGAAAGAATCATAAACCATGAGTGGCATCAACATCTTGTCTACAATATGCTGTGATAATTAACGTGATGTGGTTATAGTTTCTTCCACCTGGGCCTTTGTGTAAAAACTGTATATTTTGTTCAGATGAATCCACATGAGAGCAAGGGAAACTATTCAGAGATCACCTTTTTGTTCTAAATAAAGCCCTTCTCTTCTTAACACTTCTGTTAAAGCCACACTCAATCATTTCTTCCCACAAAGGTGGCACCCTGTGACTATGGTTCTATAGACTCTATACAGTGCTCTCTGATGTCGACCTACAGCTGTAGTGTAAATGTCTTGTAAATATATGACAATAACAGTCATATACGTATGTATTCTTTGTAAAGGTAATAAAGACATGTAATTATTAGGGCCAGGAATTGATTAAAAAAATTAACTAATCGCAAATCTGAAAAAAATTAATTGCAATTAATTGCGATTAATTGTATTATGAATTTACATACAAACACAAAATTGTAAATTTAGAACATTTATTTTGAATTAACCTTCACATACTTTACTAAACTTGTGCAATGCAAACAAAACTTGCAAAGAAAATAAATTAATAGTCTTTTTGAGACCTGTAACTCAGACAAAGTTTTCCTAAATAAGGTACAACCAACAAATACACAAAACTTACCTAAAAAAGCATGTGTAGTCTCTTTTAGAACTTTAACAAAAATAAGTTTAATTCTTCAATTAATAACAATTGTTGTGGTTCACAACAGTGTAAATACTATGAACTGTGTTATTCCAGTGGTAATTGAACTCATCCTTGCATAGACTGCACATAACTTTTGTTTTGTCTATATTGCTGTCTGGTGATGATTTGAAGCAGAATTGTCCATTTAGCAATGTGTCTTTTTGGTCACTCATGTTGCTTTAGCTCGTTCACTTGTTGCATTAGGCTCGTTCCAGATGAACTGCGCCTCGCCTGGATTGTGAACGAGAGTGCACGGCCGCAATGAGAGGAGGGGAAATACACCTGAACTGAAGTCGGACAGTTTGTGGCTCAGATCACGCACTATCACGCCCAAAATCCACTTCTCGCGTGTGTTGGTTTATCCAGGTCAAAACTGTAACTTTAGTCTGTATTTTTTTTTAAAAAGAGGCAGGGGAAGAAGGAGAGGAGGGCAGTGAAGTGTCGTGCGTTACGTTTCTGATCAGCACTAAACTCAGATCCAATCACCTGTCCGTTCACCGCTGACAGGTGTGCGTTTTCCCATCATGCACTGAGCCATGGAGCTTCCACAGTTGCTCCTGATGAACTCAGGCGCTGGTCTCGTTTGGATTTCACTGGGGCCGTCGCACTTGTGGCATCAGAGCAAGTCGGGAACAAGTCGGACACAAATCTAACCGGCGTGCACTGCGCACAAGGCTCATCTCAAACGCGCCTGATGGATGGAAACGGAAATGTGTCGTCTGCCCCGCTAGAAGACCTGCGGCGTGTTGCTGCCTCTGTCAGTGTCGTTGTAATATTTTTGTTGTGATCAAATTAATCGATGTGTCAATTGAAATTAACGCAATTAAATCAATAAATTAACACACTGCGCTAATGCGATAATTTTCCCAGCCCTAGTAATTATATGTTTTACAGTCATTCAAAATAAATTATTTTGTTTTGACTTCTCCCTTCTGGCGACATTAAAGTATGTGCACATCAGTAAATTAGAATATTGTGGGAATTTTATGTCAGTATTTCTATTAAATGAAACACATTATGTAGATTCAGTACACTCAGAATACATGTCATGCAGGTATTTATTTATTTATTTATTTTTTATTGTGATGATGATGGCTTACATATCTATCTCATCAAAATACAATATTACACAATATTACATAATCACCATTATTTTTCAACATTAACTATATTTCAGGAAGGGGCACTGTGGCATAGCGATTAGTGCTTCCGCCTCCCAGCAAGGAGGTTGTGAGATTGATCCTTGGCTGGATCTCTCTGAGTGTAGTATGCATGTCCTCCCATGTTACTGTGGTACATGTGTTAGTGAATTGGTGACTCTACAGTGCAACTAGTGAATGAATGTGAGAGTGAATGGTTGTTTTTTGTCTATGTTGCTGTGTCAGCTTGTGACTAACTGGCTCCTGTCCAGGGTATACCCCACTTCAGGCCTATAGTTACTGGGATAGGCTCCAGTACCCACAGCCACAAATTAAAAAAGGAGCAGAAAAAGATGAATAAATTAGTTTAAAATATAATGTAATTTTTTGTAGCATTAATGTTAATGCACAGTATGACACTATCTCTTTCTGTTTAGAATTAGCTGAACAAAGAACAGTATGTAATGTGCTATATTGGGGTGTATTGCACAGCCAACCAAAGAAGAGTATATTTAAAATGTGTTTTTGCCATACACTTCTTGTGTTTCTACTAGTTGTAGTTTCAAAATCAAACCGCATTCAAGCTGTGACAAGAAAATGAGAGTGATTGGGTGTGATTTTTCCCAAACCTCTAAGCTTCTCGGATACTTTATATGACCGCTCAGTGGAAGTTTGCTGTGTTAATAGCCGCTCTAATGGAGAAACTGAGACTTGTGTTGTGTCAGTTTTAACAAAGCACTCTAATCACATGAAACCCACTGAGTTCCTCTATGTCAGACACCAAACTCTGACAAGCCAATAAATAAATACCCCAGTAAAACTAGGATGACAAAAACAAATGAGGATAATTTAGCAGGCAATTGTCAGACATACATCGGGCTGTAGGTACTATTACCAGCTCCTAAATAGCTGTGAAAGACACGCCTGGTGTAAAATCAGTCTTCCTGATGGTGTGGAGTGGTGACAAGCGGGCTCAAATGGCTATGTGTTGTCTGCCTGTGGTTTTGTGCTCCTGCCGCTCACTAATTGGCTGTTACACTGTCCTTGTCGTCCCTCAGAGGTGGGGGTCCTGCAGAGTCCCGCTTTTACCAAGCAGCCCGGCAGCATCGTGTATCCTGTGGAGAACGTGGAGAAAAACAGGGAGGTGGTGTTCAGCTGTGAAGCCCAGGCAAGCCCTCCGCCCCTCTACAGGTGAGCGCCCCAGTGCACCATTACATCCCACTGTGCACCGCTGGTCTTCCATTTTCAATAACAACATCCGTCATTTTCGACATGTAGCTTACAAATCCATCTCAACTTTAATGTTTCTGGAGATCTGTCAGAAAGGTAACATATCACGATTGCTTTTCAAAGTAAACGTGATTCTGAAAGTTGGATTGTTTGCCCTAAACTATTAACCTCTAACACATGCTGGTGATATGTTATTGCAGCATTAATAATAGGCCCATTCAGAGACATTACGAACCATGCACAAGTCAAAGAGGGTCAAGTAATGTCTCCTGGGAAAAAATGTATTGCACAACACTCTATAACCTGGTTTCAAAACAGGCTTTACTCTCACACACATTGTTAAGTCTACACTTTTTGGATTTTAGCCATAGCCATAGCATAACAAACAAACAAACAAAATAAATAAATCAAATTGCACACAAAAAGAAAAAAAAAACCTTAGCCTTAAACAGAGCATTTAATTTCTTTTTTTTTTTTTTTTTGGCCAACAAATTAGCCCAGTCTATGTGGATTCTTTAATATATTGACAGACAGTACAAAAAACAGAATGATCTGCCTCTACAATGTACTGTCTATGCATTCAACCAATCAGAGATAGCCTCTTTTATCGATTTCGACTGGTCAAGTTTATGGTTCGATGACTTTTTTTTTTTTTTTTTTTTGTACTACCTTTGGTGATGTTGGAAGCAATTTTGCCAAGAAGACCACAATGGCATCAAGACACAACACTGTGTCCCCCCCTCCACCCCCTGTGTGCTCTCATAAACTCAGCCGGTGTCAGATCTGACAAAGCCAGATTCTTTTGAGACAGTAAACTCACATCAGAGAATGTGTCTTTAAAACATGTTTTTGCTGTCAACAAAAGTGTCCATGTGCTGAGCATTACCAGTGTGTTCTTGAAATCCTACTTAAGTTATTTTTGAATGAAAGTGTTTCTCTGTGGAGTCAGCAAAGTAATTGTGTAGTGTTGTTTATAGCATTAGCACAAGACTTGTTCATCCTCACAAATCACATCTGGGCTCATCAGGATTACATTATATGACTTCTCTGATACACTGGATTTTGCCTTTAAAATCCTGCTGGAAACCCGTCCTGCTTGTGTGCATGCATCTTAAGGTCTATAAGTACA
This sequence comes from Bostrychus sinensis, assembly GCA_020698575.1. Lineage (NCBI taxonomy): Eukaryota > Metazoa > Chordata > Actinopteri > Gobiiformes > Eleotridae > Bostrychus > Bostrychus sinensis. Next base: position 26,007,372 of record CM036241.1, read on the forward strand.
CAACTCAAAGACTCGAGCTCAAAGAGCAGCTGTTTCTTCTTTTTCTTTCTTTCTTTTTTATTTTTTTATTTGCAGGGATAGATAACAAACAGCAATCTGCAACAACTTTTTCCATACAAAAAGGTATAACAACAACCATAATATATAACTAAAAATAAAGCAAAAAACAACCACAAAAATAAAATAATCAGATAAACAGTCAACTACAAAAAAAAAAAAAAAAAAAAAAAATCAGTGAATCACGATTCACTGAAACTGCAGGATTAAGACCCATTTATTAATATATGGACTGGACTATCTTAGACAGTTGCTTAAAAACCCAGCTGTCCTCAAAATCACCAAAGACACTGGATGATCACCAAATAATCTACCATTGACTATCATGTTCATTCTCTACAAGCATTTTACATTTTTTAATTCACCTTACGTACATGCATATCTTGTGGAGGTGCAAGAAACCTGGACACCTGAAAGATTAAGTTAATGTGTTTAATTTGATCAGGTTACATAAAAATGTACAGATGAGTTATGTTTGATATTGCACCTCAATGTCCAAAAATGTATTCGGTACAAACAAGAACACAGTATAGTTGTTTTTAATTAATTGAAGTATTAGGACGATTAGAAAAGAAGAATGCATGTATCAGTTGTTGCATCAGAAGCCAGATGGTGTGGTATTATGTCGCTGTGTACTCGGCCTGTTACATGATTACATAAAGCATGTGCCTAACAAATGGGACTGCTGTTAGCCCACTTGTCTGCATAAATCATTGTAAATAGAATTATTAAATAATTATGTTTACATGTGTTGGCTGTAATCTGTTTCTCAGCTGTCTCAATATAAACAAGACGGTGGAGTGACACGTTTACAGGACTCAAGCTGCACTTAACCCGATACTGCTTCCAATTTCCCTGTAGTTAGGAGGCACTCACATTTCACAAATTTGTGAATATATGTCACTCAACGGCCTAAACATTGGTATCTAATTGGCTATGAGTGACATGAGTTGTCGCAGACCATTCAACTTGTAACTGAGGAGCAATTGCAGCTCTGGGTGGGCCAATATTTTTAACTAGCACTATATTTAACCAGCACGTACATGTACCACACTGCGCACACATGGATTCCTCCAGCCGAGTAAATCTTTTTTTTAACAGGGAACATGATTGCTCACTCTAAAAGGCTTCCGAACATTCATCTGGCTTGCTATCCAGCCTAATGCCTCACAAAGACAAGGATAAAGCATCAAATCAATGACAGAGAAAGTGTTTTGCAACATTTGGTTTTCAAGCTGTCACACGATTAAGCCATTTTCTCAGACAATACAATGCAGGGAGCGTCTAAGCAATTACAGCTGTGAAAGGGGCCACGTTCATATTTGATGGCTTCCATTTCAGGAGACAAAAGCACAACTCCGGCTGATGCTAGCTGTCTAAGAATCTGAATCCCTTCAGCCCTGTCCATTTGCCAGTTTTTGTTCATGCCTGAGGTCGTCCTTGGCTCTAAAATATTTGTGTAGATTTTGTTTGTTCCTTTTCAGCAGCAAATGAATCAGTGGTGTGGTCTGTGGAGACTGCAGCCCCATCCCCTCAGGCCAGTCTCTATTGTGTGTAGTAATAAGGCTCTGGAGAGTGTGCACTTACTTACGACTGAACTCAAGAAGGGCCACGGAACGCTGTTGTGCTACACATTGGGTCTATTAAAAGCAAAAGTCTACAGAGGCACTTTGTGAGAGCTGCAATGCCCGACTCACTAACTCACTCTTCAGAGATATATAGTGGGCGGCTCCAGAAACACTCTCTGACATTGTTTGTATATCATCACCTCCTACTTCTTCTCTGACTTAATGTGAGGCTTCTGCTGTGGACATAGCGGCAAACACAGCTGCACTCGCCAGCAAAATAAGAAAATTATCTACAGCAGTGAATCCCATTCATTGAGCCTTAATCCAATTTGCTCTGGCATATGTCTCAAAATAAAGCAAAAACACTCCTTTCCATTTGAGTAAGGCTAGAAGCTAAATATGGCTCTAAACTGAGACCACTGAATTTCAAGTAAAGGATACCTGAGCAGATGGAATCATTGTTACATATGCTTTTTAAATGATGATCTGTCTGCTTAATTTCAATGGAGAGTGCACAATAATAATAACCTAACCTCACACAAAGGTTGACTCTACGCCCTTGTTTGGATTTTAGGTCATTGTTTTGTGTTACAATTTATTTAATTATTTATTTATCATTTTGGACACCTTTCTTGTTTTATAACTTATAAATGAAAAGCATCTTCTTTTGGGGAGCTGTTCCTTTTACTTTGCAAAGAATGCTTGGATTAGGTGTCTGTCACCCCCTGCTGGCAATGATTGGGAATGGACATAGAATAAAATGGCTAACTAGTATGACTATTAGCAGCGTGAGATAGATAAATAAGCTTATGTCACTTCATAGTGGCAGGAATTTAAGTGCGGAAATTATCAGACTGAGTCCGGTGGCAGTTTATGGGCATTAGCTATGCGCAGGAGTACTTCCCGGTTTCACGCGTCTATGTAGAGTCATGAGACCGAGATTTTCAGCTCATGAGAATGGTATTATCTCAGCATACAGGATTACTCAAACATGCGTGAATGAAACAAAATACTACTCCAGGTATGTTTTTGAGGTGGAAACAACATTACAACAAAAAGTTGATTCAGTATAAAAGAGGAGTTTTAAATATTTCTTTTCAATCGTTTGAGAAAAGGGAGCAGTGTTTGAAAATTCAACACAACACCAGCTATAGCTATAGTTAGGTTGTTATTTTTTGGTGCTCCATCTGGTGTTAAAGTGCTCACCACTCTGCCACCATGCACCCTTAAAAAATATTGGCATCCCACTCAGAAATATTTAAGGCAAATAATTTTACATTGCTTTCATCCCTAGTTATTGGGCACAAGTATGTAGACAATGTACATTTGGCTGATTTGCCAAAGTCTGGTGTGAATGGTGTATGATAAAAAAAAAAAAAAAAACAGTATATTGGATATAAAAACAAGGTACTAAAATCACTTCACAGCAAACACTGTTCTTTTTTATTTAAAAAAAAAAGATTGTTTGTGCAGAGCTCAGTGTGAAAGTCAGCCACTCCACACTTCATTAATAAATAACATCCCTAAGACAACAATACTCCCACTATACTGTATGACCCACTGAAAGGCCAAGGAATCACCATGCTGGTTCTATTAACTGTAAAATATAGCACCAACAGAGCTCAGTCATCACAGTGTTTCCTTAAAGTCAGCACAATACGATAACAAGAAAGTAAAGGATGCTGTGCACTATACTTCTGTACAAGCCTCGTTACCTCATCAAAAGCCAATTTGTTTTTTCAGTGTTTTCTTAAATAATCCGGTAATCATTTTGGAGAAAACAACATAATCAAATCTGTAATGACATTGAAGTTTAATCCCTCTGAGCTCCAATCAAATCTGCATTGTCCATTTTTTTCCCACTAATAAACAAACAGATACTGACTGTCTCTCTACAGCAGATATTGATCTTTACTCTTAACATGATAAAATATTGCCTGAAATAACTTGTTGTTTCTATTTTTCTAAAACAATTTTTTTAGTGTTCATACCCTTAGATAGTCAGTGATAATGGTGTGAACCAGGCTAGAATGCACAAGGTTCCCAGCATTTGTTTTAATTGTGGCACCAAAATGATTAAGCAGCCTTTTTATGCAGTTTGACTGGGGTCTGCAGAGATGGATGGTCTGCAATACTATCTATTCTGAGAGAGTCAAGTCCTTGGCACCCCAGTGGCTCACACCTGCTTAGATTAACACCAAGCTGCAGGGCATGATTACAAGCTCTTTCCGCCTGTTTTTACCTACTAACATTTAAATATACAAGTCACCTCCTATAGTTGGAAATGCAGGGCGCAGAACTTTAGTTAATTGCTTTATTAACATGTTAATCTTTGTTTGTTTTATTCAGGTGGAAACTGAATGGCACAGACATTATTCCCAAATCTGGATCTCACTACAGCCTTTCTGGAGGCAACTTGAGAATCAGCCATCTGAACAGAGACCAGGATGCCGGGACATACCAGTGCCTCGCCACCAACTCTTTTGGGACCATAGTGAGCCGAGAGGCCAGTCTAACATTTGCATGTGAGTTTCTCTGCTTGTCACTGCTCAATAGTTGGTGTATGACAAAATGGTTTTCTTTAAAGGGATAAAGGGAATCTATTATGCAAACCTTTTTTTATTTTTTTATTTTTTTTCACTTTCTAACATGTTATAATGGTGTTTTTCTCAATAACATACATGGAGTAATATTTTGTTTCTTTCATGCATGAGTAATCCTGCTGGCTAAGGTCCTGCCCTTCCCAAGAGCTAAAAATGATGTAGTTTCACAGCTATACCTCGACACATGAAACCCCGTCTGCTCCAGGAAGAGCTTCTGCATATTTCTAAAGCACATACACCGTCACTGGGCCTTTCAATAGATGTACTAATAATTTCAAATGACCATCACTATGAAGGAGTCAGCGCATTTATCATCTGTTAGCTTCATGTTGCTAATAGCCCATGCAAATTAGCCTTCATACCCCATTGTCCAATCTCCCACCGCTCAGTACAAGCACTCGAACATTCCTCTCTCATGTTTGTACTCAAATGCTGACACCTAATCCAGTTTTTTTCAGCAGAGAGAAAGCATAAGCTCCCCAAAAGAGCACATTTTTTGTTATAAAATGTGAATAAATAATCTAGACATGTCCAGAATTATCTCAAAAACATAACACCTAAGCATAACAAATCCCTTTAAAGACACAAATGCAGCGTTGCTGTTCAACACTTTTCCGAGTTGAACAATGCACATGAACACCTGCTCATGTTGGAAAAAGAACTTGTGATCTCGGGTTAAAACTTGCTGTCTGATTTTCTGAGTTGGTGTCACATGCTTCATAGACATAGGAAAAGTGTCTGTTAAATTAATTTACATATTGTCCATCAACACTTGACTAAATTTATGAATGTCCAGATTTGGTTGTTGAGGCCAATGGTAAATATGACTTGTGAACCCAACTTTTATTAATAGCATTACTGACAAATAACTCCTTAGCTCTGTCAGCCATGACAATAATATCCTGAATTTCTGAGATGAAAGCACATAAAAATAACCAAATCAGAAAAACAACTACTCTCAGAGAGCCAAGCATCTGAGGACCACATGAACTCAGCAGTAGACTACTTTTAAACCACATGCATAATTGTGTCTGGATGGTTTTTCTGTGGGCGCTGTTTCCACTTCTTAAAATATGGTAGAAATTAAATAGTAAAAACCTCCCTGCAACCTACTTTTAGGTCTTGACCCACCAGTTGAAAATCACTACCTTAAACAACGCAGCATCTGTTCTGTTTTTGGCCTTCCTTGCTATTTATGCAACAATAAACGCACTAACTAGATTCTGTAGTGATAATTTGCATTAGTTCTGGTTTGCTACTGTGCTAATTGACCCCTGTGGCTAGCCCAGTATGAACAGTTTAGCTTGGAGATAAGTGAGCTATTTAAATTAGCAAAACACTTTTTTGGTTCATTTACAGAACTACAACACAAAGAGGACTGCATTCAAGGTGCAATCTAATGACTTTTAGTGGTGCTACACTTGTACTGATTTATGTTCTGGTGTATGGACAGATTGTTTGATTAATTTCAATGGTCTAAATGACTGGCAGCAGGCTACTACAGGAAGTCAATAAGCACATACTGTATATCAATCTGATATAGGCCTTAACATAAATGATGACATTAACAACGAGTGAGTGATGGCTTGTTTTTGTTGTCTTTGGAGATAAAGCCACAATTTGCTATTTGTTGATCAGCTGAAAGTCAATCCTTGGAGTGTATTTTTCACTAGGACAGTGATGACAGTTTCATCAATTGTAGAGGTCTGACCTTACCAGCCTTCACTTATTGTCACAGAGTCGGGTCACGTATGTACAGCCCAGTGTCATCTATCTTCTTTATTACCAGAGTTATAGCTTAATTAACTCTCTGCATGTTTGAAGGGTGAGAGTTCAAGCGAATAATTTAAAGGGCAACTGGTGCAAGTGGAGAGTGTCATGTCCTTCTTTATTGGAATTTAAGGGAAATAAAGGAGCGTGGCCAGAACCAAACCCTGTGCTAATTTAGTAGCACACAACACACACTCTGTAAAGCAGACCCAGTGGTGTTTTAGCACCCTTTTCTATGTCTCTGCAATTAAGGTGATGACCTTTTCGTTAGGATGTTTTTTCTCATATACTTTTGACATACAGTGTGACAAATTTTAGATGGCTAGCACCTTGAATTACATCAGTACTATTATACTGAATGCACAATGAAAACAAAAACAACAAAGATTTTGATTTGTTTTGCTCTAAGGCTATTTGCTGCCAAAAAGGAGTGCAGAATATAATCACTACCCTTGTTGATCTGATATGTGTGCTCACTAAATTCTACTCTGGCCCATCACACTGAGTTACTGACCTTGTCACACAAGAGCACTGTACCTTTAAACAAGATTCTATATATAGTCTTATATAGCACTTTTTGAGACACTCAAAGTCTCTTAACCATTAGGTGTGTTATTCATTTGGTCCTCAGTTACACACGGTGGTGGTAAACTTTAAGGCCAATTGAGCCAGACTTTTGCAGTAGTTTGACAGCTGATATAGGAAACGCAGCGTCAAGTATCTAAAAAATGTATCCTGCACAGAATGTATTTTTAAAGTTCACAATGTTTAAATAGTTCATGCCCAAATCTTGACTCACACAATTCAAACCCCAAAACTTTTTCAAAGGCTGCTTTGTGTCAGCTAACTGATAGCGGAGGGAGGATGGTTGTTATCGGGACCAACTCTGTCAGATATCTTTCTCCAGCATGGCCTACTCTGAATCACTGGTGGCTATCCTTGTTATGCACTGTGAATCTGCTGTGTTTAACTTCTTAACTGGCAGCCAGAATCCACATTCACACCACATACAAGTTCTTGGTATGAACCAAGACTATGAAGAACTAAAATGTGGTAACATGATATGACAGCTCATGCACCGAAGTATGAAGGTGGAAATATATGTCACAATATAGACCACGTTATGTCGTACTGTCTACTTTTTATTATAAAACATTTGTACAGCTGTCTGATATGGTAAAATGCAAGGATTTACTACTCATTCATTCTACTCATTATTATTGTCTTTGAAAGGGATTTTCTCAGTAAAGTACTTGCCACAGTTTATTACTTGTGGTGGAGTTCTGTGTGATGCAAAAGCACTGACTTATCAGGGAAAAAGAGCATCTGATATCTTTATATCTGTGTAGAATTAACCTCATATAGGATGCGGTGGGCGGTGAGCACTGCACCAAATTCCAGTGATGTGTACAAAAAACAAAAATTCAACTCACCTCAGCGTACTTACAGAGCCTGAAAGGTCCGTTCAGACAAAATGGTAGAAACAAGATGTTTACTATTGACATATTGAAAGTCAGCTTGGCATACAGGGGATTTATCCCTTGTGGTGTGATAATGAGAAGATTGCGGTGATCCTGAACAATACTTTTGCTAAGAGTAACATTGGCCCCTGGCATTCATTTGAGTTTTTAATATAAAATTCTAGGGCATGAAACAATAATATCAGTGACTCATATGACGTAGCCCAGGGGTCACCAACTAAAATTCACCGAGGTCCAATCGGTGAAAATTTTCTCGCGCGAAGGTCCGGAGTATCACAATGTTGATTTGTACCTCAAAAATAAATAAATAAAATCATTGTAGTCACATCAGTGTCTACATTATGGCAATAGCATTTTGCTAACATAAGCATCAGTTTAAAACTAGGGGATATCAAATAATAAAATAAAAAAGTTTTTTTTTCTTATGTTAATCAAATACAGTTAAAAAAATCAAACAAAATGCTTTTATAATGGTCCTTGGCTCAGAACACAGGAGACACAGGCGTTTAGAGCTGACCGCTGTTCCTTTCTACATCTGTCTCTCTCATTTCTCCGCTGTCTGTCTCACAGTCACCGCTCCATATGTTTCCAAATCCTCAGATCTGATTGGTTGATAGCGTCACAGACAAGATTTTCTGTCTGCTTTTACGCAGGAGACTATGCACCCTTTAAAACTAAAGTGGAACGTACTGCGCCTCAAAACACAGGTTTCCTCTTAATTCTCTGTTGAATATGAGGCAGCTCTGTCCTCTGTGGGACAGAGGGACAGACACTGAGAGGGGAGGGGTGAGCCTCGACAGAGGGACACCGAGAGGGGAGGGGTGAGCTGTGAGACAGAGAGACACCGAGAGGGGAGGGGTGAGCTGTGAGACAGAGGGACACCGAGAGGGGAGGGGTGAGCTGTGAGACAGAGAGACACCGAGAGGGGAGGGGTGAGCTGTGGGACAGAGAGACACCGAGAGGAGAGGGGTGAGCTGTGAGACAGAGAGACACCGAGAGGGCAGAGCCGCTCACAGCCTGTGTCGCGTCCTCTCTCGCCGCTCCGTAAAAACGAAACTTAAGTCTGTTGTAAACGGAACAGTCCTGTCCCTCCGCACTCAGTCTGGACCTACTCCTCTCATTTTGTTGGACAGTAACAGAAAACACAGCTGATTTAACCCCCGCACTGTTCATGTTAAAGTTTTAAAGCACCAGGATACGATGCTGTTGACGCTCCTGGGGAGAGAACAGGCTGAATGGGTTCGGGTCCGCGGAGTGGGACAGAGGTTCGGGTCCGGATGGGAGGGCATCTGGGTCCGGATTCGGACCGCGGTCCGCCTGTTAATGACCTCTGACGTAGCCAAAGAGCAAACCACTGTCAATGTTAAACAAAGCGCTATATAAGACGAATGTATTATTATTATTATTATTATTATTATTAAAATAAGCTTTGCTGTGTTTGAGAACTCACAATCTCCCGGGAAGTTATTGAATTTCTCTTCACACATCATTTGAAGTTTATACAACCCAAAATTACATTAATAATTATTTATCTAGCATAGAAAATTAGCATTATTAGGGTAGCTGATCAGGCGAATTTATTTAAAAAAATGTGTAACTTGCAGAACATGCAAGAGCTCAGACTTTGGCCCAACCAAGTTTTTGACATGATAATTACAGTACTTACAGTCTTAGTGTGACAAATGATTCACCATTTGATAAAGTGCTGTTTACTTTTTTGCTAAAGTTTTTCAAAATTCACTGAACCTTAAAGGAGCTAAGCCTCATTACTTTGTCAAAGAGAAATGGCTAATTGTATGCAGTCTTGTAGTAAATTGTCTGTATCGTTCTTTCAGATGCTATTTTCCATCACATAATTATGGCTACATTTAAGTATGTTCTATAATGCTTCTTCAACATAAACTTCATTTTGTTTGTCCACAAACTTCTAAATGCTTCAAGGTTATTCTTTGTAACTGGCTATAGTCCAAATAATTCTGCATCCCTCTCAGAGTCTCATACTTTTGATGGATGATGCTTCTCTTCGCTAAGTCTTTAATTGTTGAACATCTAGGCTATTGCACTCGATACCTACTGGCCTTGTTTTCGTGAGTCGGTCTATTGACTCTATATCAGTTATTATGTAAAAGATGTACAGCCATAATTCATACTGATGAAGACTGCTGGACTAGAATCTGCTCTGTCTCTTATGGGTGGCAGCGTGAGGGCATTCAATATATTGACTGGTTTATTCACTGTCGGAGTGTTCTGTGCACTTCTATATAAGCCCAGAGATGTCAAGGAGGTCCACTTGAGCAGGCAGAGAAGTTGTTGAAACACATCTTGCAGTGAGTGGGAGTTTGTATGGAGTTACTTTGTTCAGAGTGTCTTGGGTGTCAGATAAGCTCATATTTGGCAGAGCATGAATGGCTGAATATTCCTGATCCCTCCAGAGCCGGCCCAAAGCCTTGAGGGGAAACATGAATACCTCAATAAAATGCTAATAAATCTTCCAGACTGCTCACAGCTGTTGATAATGTGGACCAAGTATATTGACTTAGTTAATGAGGTGTAAATAGCTAATGGGTGTACTCATTCTTTTACTTTTTATCTGCTCTGCATTATCAAGATACCACTCCAAGAAAGGCTTTTGGACTCATTTAAATTAGATGCTACCTTCTTTTTTTCCTTGGCTTTGGCAATAAAAAGGAAAATGAAACGCCAGACCCTTTTGTGTTGTGGTGTGAGTTTTACATGTTGGTTGTCCAACAGTTACTATTAATAAAGATATTGTTTTTAGATATTGATGTTAATTCATTCATCTTCTTCCAGTTATTCACACTTAGAATTGCAGCTCTGTGTGATGTGAACCAGCCCAATAGGTTGGGTTCACATAATGTCACACCATTGTAAAGAGCCTATGTTGTGAGATTGAGCTGGAAGCAGGTAAGGATTCTATATTACAGTTTGCTGCTAGAGATTCAAAATGTAGATGTTTTAACATGGTTTATAGTTAATATCTCAGCAATTACTGGGCCTATCCACATGAGTCAAAAACTGGCTCAAAGTTCAACATCTTCTCCATCAGCACAAATTAACTACGGTGAAAGATTTCTTTCACTATAGTGTCAAAAAGTGGTGATGTTATTCAGTCACAGGCATGATTTTTGTTTGGCACATTAAGCCATGAGATTAATATGGTGACATTGCAGACAAGGGGTGTTACAAGATTTCGCAATTTTGTGCTCTCACAAGATCAAAACGTTACAAGATTCTCATGAAGGTAAAAATTGGTCTCATGGTCTCAGGATCAGGTTCTGTTTGGACTTTTTACAGGATAAAAGCTGTCAATGTTCTGGTGTTGCATATAATTCAAATAAGAGAAGTAAATACCGTTCATTACAAGTTGATTTTAAAATTACATCTAAATAGTTTTGCATTTTATTATTTTCAGGTGAATAAATGTGATTTTTTATTTGTACAAAATACATATTTTAGGAGAGTAAAAATCTCATCTTGTCTTGTTCTCGTTAACCCAGTCTTGTGTCTTGTCTTGTCTCTTGGGATTTGTGACCGAGTCTAACAAAAAATTATCAGGTTCAACATTTGTGAATTTTCTGTTTGGATATTTCTTTTAAATTTGTTTGTAATCCAAACAGAAATACTGGGTCTTTCCCAGAGTTTTTGCTAGAACGTGAACTTATCTTATTAGTTCACCAACACAGGGGCAGACTTTTGTTCCCAATCATCACACTGAGTCTAGCACATTCTTAGACATACAGACACACATACAGACAGACAACCATTCACTCTCACATTCATTCACTAGGGGCAATTTAGAGTCACCACTATAGAATAATATTTCCTGGATTTACCATCTGCACCCCAACTGTCTGCACACATCTGGGACACACACACTGAGCGTCCACTTGAAGACAGAGAGCATCATTAGGGAGTCTCGGGCGGCAACGACTCTCCCGGTCACACTTGGACAGGCCTGTTGAAGTATGATAAGTTGTTGTGGCATTTGGAAAGCTCATATGTCTGGGATGTGATCATCGGCCTAAACGGGATCATTGTTTGGAATGCCAGGCCAGGTTTGAAGTAATTGATGCTAATGGATTTAGATGGGACATCACATTTACTTGTTCTGCGCCAATTAATCAGTGTTAGCCTCTTCCCTTTTGAACAATTACACTGGCACAGGTTTTCTGTTATGACAAAGTAGAAAACACAACATTTTGTAGATGCAGACTGTAGTTTTTATTTGTGATAAAAGCTGTTATAAAAGTCCTTCAGATATTATTTTTATGGTGGCATATACTGTTATAACTATATCTGCAGTTTCACAAAATGTTAAGATGGTCTAATAAGCTCAGTTATCAACAGCAAAGTGAGGGGTGTGTACGCCATATCCCTTAAAAACCAAGATAAATAAATATACTAAGCTGTAACATGTTTAATATTATTTTAGTCTATGACAGTCACTGCTAGTGTTGGCTTCTCAAAGTTTCAAAATGTACCTCATTAAAATAAAACCGTACCAGTGTGAACAAAAGTAAAAATGAATGTTCACCATGTCAAAGCAACATTAAAAGCAACACAAAACCTGAGCATATGTAATTTTGCAGAATACTCTATCCATAGGTACAGTTGGGCTGGATAAAGAATCAAACAAACAACAGTGGAGTTTGTCTGGCAGAATACACAGCTCATAAGAGTTTAATGAAGAGCTTTCACATCAGCTCAAGCAAACCATACAAACACCAGTCAAAAGTTCTAAAGTTCATTTTATTTACAAAACATATCTGTGGAAGCACCCTGAGATGTCACTCTTGATATCTCACCTAAGCTTACGTACGAGACTGGTTGTTTTTTGTAAATACAACTTGATATTTTTGGGTAAAGCATTTTAAATGTAATCAAAAACCAGTGAATAGAACATTTGTAGTGCACCTTGGAAGCAAATTGCTTTCATGCCTCCTTTTGAACTCCTGTATCCACAGCTGTGTGGGCTCTGAAAATCCAGTCTTCAGTCAGCCCTCCCCACATAGTCCTTTAGCTTCACAGGGCTGTATTATGCCCCAAATGAGGCTTTCCCAACCTTTTTTACAACAATGCCTCTTTTTTTTGGCAGTGGATAGCTTTGTGGTGTTGAATTCATCACCACTGCCCCATGCTTTCAGCACGAGTGGGGACTGTAGTCTGCGGTTCTTGCATGGGCAGGGACAGCCAGTGAAGTACACAGCGGTGCTTCAAAAACACACCAGCTTTGATCTCTGCCCAAATAATGCCAAAAAAGATTTCTTTTTTGGAATAAATTCAGTGCCTCAGATGTCTGTCAGCCACTTTGTTCTATAGGCCCATATTTTGGTTAGTCGTGGGTGCTTTTATCTAACCATCTATCATGGGCTCAGATGAAAGTAAGTGCCCAACCTACTCAAAAGCTTTTCTGTCTTTTTGTATTGACGAGTTTGTTTTAGCCAAGACACAAATCAAAGTAGTTTGTGCATCAGATGAAGCCATGTTTTGTAGTAAGACTATCTTCCAACATATTATCCTGGAACACAATGCCAAATATTCACCACTAAGGCAAGGCGAGGTGAATATAGCTCACTTTAATCAGTGTTCTTTGATGAGCTGAAGCCACCTCAGATAAAAGCTACTGACAACAGGGAAGTCAATTAGCCCTGCTACAACATTAATCACCTCCGAGTGACAGTTTGGAGATAACCAGACAAGCAGACGTTCCTTTGAAGCTCACTGAAAGGTAGCAATTTGTTAAATATGACAAGCTATAAAAATAAATCGCCTAATTTAACCAGATGGAATTCCACACCCACCATAACGCTCTCGCAAAATCATCTTAAATTCACATCTCCAGACATGTACGGTGCACCTCCCTTCTCCTCATCCCTCTGGTGTCAGCGCCCCAGAAAATATAATTTAGGGGGACAGTGATTTGCAGAGTAAAAATGACTATGGACAGCAAATTTGTCATCCGTCTATGGACTTCTCTCAGACGCTCAATTATTCTGGTTCAGCAATGGCGTGTTGTTTTTCTAGTTTGGAGAAAGGGACAAACACATTCATAAGTCAGACAAGTGGATTTACATGTTATGAGCTATTTAATCCTAAACTTTTTTTGCACATTGTATGTGTGATGAATCTTCAAGGCTTGCTTTCTCCCGGCCACTTCCTTTTCTTCAGCTCAGTGCATGACTGTGATTTTTTTTAGGCCAATAGCTGTAAAAAATCACTCTAGGGATACAGGATCTATAAAGGGTGAGCATTTTTTTTATATGTTTCTATTGTAAATATCACACTACAGTCATGATTTAATGCACCCAAAACACGTTTAAATAGTTAATTTTGTAATAAATGAAATGAAGTTGATGCATGCATCTGTCTAGAGTTGGGCTTACTTTGCGCAGCAAGCTGGATTGTCGTAAGATTTGTGAGTTCACAATCACAAACTGATTCATTTGGATCTGCACTGCTGGCAGTGCAGGCAACTGGTGGGTCAGTGTGCATGTTTTAAGTTTGCTGACAGCAATGAGCACTTTTAGTGATACTTATTAACAACAAGATGACACAGAAAAATGTAATAATACATGTACAAAAAAACAGTAAAAATATTCTAACAATATTTTCATTATATTGTTTTACTGTGGTAGCGATTTGTTGTTTAGCTATACGTAGATGGTGCTTCATCCGAACACCTCCGAATATTTTACCTAAAGTCCCTCACATTACAAACAAAAGACATTCCACATTTATATAACACTGGTTAGAGCAGCCACAGGGGGCAACAACCCAGTGTACTGCAGGTCTCAAGCCTCTATAAATGGAGAGGGCTGCGTCAGGAAAGGCATGTGACGTAAAACACAAAGCAGATTAATATGCTAAAAACTGCACACTTGGAGGCAGATTATTTGCAACCCCAGAATCTGTAAAATGTAAACATTAAACAAAAAAAAAAAAACAATATGATAAAATTGTCAAGTAAAGGTTATTGTTTGAATTATAGTTTTTAAAGTTTAATTTTTCTATTTTTTGACATTTGACATTCTGATGTGATTCTACTGAAAACACAGCTTTGACTAATGTTTTTCACCTCACATAACACTTTTCACCACAAATACATTACAGCTGTGGTCAGAGGTTCAAGATTTGGACCGAATTGTGGACATCGGCAGCATCATTCTTGACTGACACTTAGTAATGGAGAAACAACATAATAATAAAAAAGCCCACTGTCAGTCGCAGCACAGGTATCACAGTATCAAGCTAGACAGGTTTCTGACAGTGAAGAGAGGCAGAAAGTGTTGTTCTTCAAGTAAACATGTCAATCAAACCTGCAGAACAGAATGTATTATCATGGTCTACTCTGAGCAAATTTCTGCTTTGGAAAAGTTCTCCTGACATCGCCCTGGCATTATCTCAATAAAGGAGCGTGAAAAGCTGTGTTTCTTTTATTAGGCTGTTATGTGTGATCAGCTACCAAACAAAGCTCAGCAGTACATCAGGCTGTCTCCATCCCAGTGTGTACTCAAAACTACACCTCAAGTACAAAGTGATACTCACATTTTAACTTTGTAAAACCTGTAAAATGTAGTGAAAATAATGGGATTTGCTCTCTTTTTAGAGAGTCAATTGGAAAACTTTGAGTTAAGATGAGATTTATGTTGGGGCAGGTCTGAAAACCACTCATCTTGGTCACTGTTGCCATGTATCTCCATATGTTTTTATACAGATTATCATTATAAATCCATAATATTTAAAGGAATGCTTTATTATGTCATTAATTTTCTTCCATCGATCTCTGTAGGGTTGCAGGTCACTGGAGCCCAGCAACTGTCACACAATACAAATGGCCATTTTGTCACAGGCCAACTCTTACAGACATACACTGACAGACAACCATTCTCTCTCACATTCATTCAGTGTAGGTAAGGCATAATCTGCAAAATCAAACAAATCTGGCTCTGTCTCTCACCCTCTCTTTTTGTGTTCATCGGTAAAAGCCTAAAGCCCAGACAGAGCCAGATTTGTTTGATTTTGCATTGATGAAACCTTACATTTCTGTAGAAGTACATAGGTCTATAATAAGGGTTGCAAACTGAAGCCTACTTAATGGATGTATTATGAAGCATTTTTGTATGCATCTTTCACCTGAATTTGAGGGTGATTTTATTACAGAACATGCCAGTGCAGATTATGTGTGCAGCTTTGAAGCCTTTGTGATGTGTGGATTACACTGGTGAGCTGCTTTATTAGTCCTCTTTTTTGTTTTCATTTTCTGCCAGATAAAAGTGATGAGAAAGTTAGTAATACAGAAATAGGTTTGGAATCTTCAGTTTTGGGGGTCATGGTAAAAATAAGGAGGCAACCCTGATTACCAGTGGTTTACCCTGCCATTGCCTCATAACAATGCACTGACATCACTATTGATCTCAGCTATTTTTATTTTTCATTTTGTAATGTATTTGGCTCACAGAGGGCTTCCATTCATTATGAGCAACATACAATTACAAGAGCTGGCACAGTTACAGTAATAGCCTTGGTTCTTTTTGATTTTCTTCTTCAGTGTAAAACTGTACGTCCTCAGTCATGTTTGTTTTTTAGTGCAACATTACAAGCTGGTGTAAAGTATACAGAGCCACTGCTGCAGCTTATAGTGAAGTGTAGTGAAGTGTTTTTCAGTTTAAAAGTTTTATTATTCTTGGTTTCTGTTTTAAAATCCGAATGTTTATTGCAGCTACAGCCAGCTCCATGCTGCTCGGCCTTGTTTCAGAGGGCAGTTCAGCACAGTGGAAATGTTTTTAGACTACACTGCATTTTTCTTTTTTATAGGGATCAATAGGTGGTGATTCAGTGTGGTTTGTAATGTACTTAAACATCAACTACCCACTTATCCCCCCTTGGATTAGAGTGACAACACACCCAAAACTGATTTCTGTCCTGATGTGAAGCCAGATGTTTTTTATAACCTGAAGCATTGTCTTTTCTACTTGCAAATGTAGACTAGGCTATTGGACTGATAGGTTAATTCATCCTTAAGTAAATAAGCTCCAGGAAGGAAGGGCTTAATGTTGAATTTGAATTTGATTTGTTTAGATTTTAAAAAGGGCACTGATTTCACCCCTGCTCACACACATACTCTTATTTACATGCATAATTTAGTTAAGCTACTGTCCTATTCCAAGTTTACATGCTCAAGAGAGAATTTAACTATTACATCTTTAACATCCAGCTTCTTGCTAATGTAAGTATGCTGTCTTGGCATTTGTTGTCATGCAGTATTGGTTAAAACAACAAGAAAAAACTCAGAATAAAGGATCCACTCCCAGTATAGAAGTGCTAGAACAATTACAGTGCACCCACATAGAGTTTTAACAGCCACATTTTTTTTCATAAACTCTGCTTTATATGCTTTATAGTTGCTCAAAGCCTTAGGCACAAACTCTTTTAAAATCAGTCTGAGCCAGTCTGTCAATTACAATGCAATTTCAACACAACTGCAATATCACAAAAAAGCATATGTAAACAATGTGGCCAGTCGTAGTGTAGAACAATAGTCTTGTTTGTTGTTTTTTTAATGCCACAACAGTTCAACAATAAGCTTCAATTGAACCAAGGCATGTAGGAGCCCTTTTGTTGCTTCCATTAAATTATAATTATTTTGTAAAGTTATTTTTTGGCTTTTCAGGGCTTTATTACACACTGCATTTTAGCTGTACAAAGGCAAGAAGTTGAATTTATTTAATGTCATGTATACTCACTGGTAACACTATATAATAACTCCACACTAGTATAAAGTATTAGTTAAATATCAATTAAAGATTAGTGAACACATTTTATTCACAAAGCATTACTTCAACATCAATAAACATGATTTAGTTATTAGTGTAATAAGGTCATGTAAAGCAACATAAAATAATAAACATCAGTGGTCATTCAGTATATATAAATTATTATTATCATTCTTTAAAATATTGTTAATTATATATTTGTTAATGCTTTGTTGCTGCTTAATAGTGGTGAGTTATTGAGTGTTACCAGCACAATAAATGTACAAAGTGTAAGTTGAATAATGGCTTTTTGTCACGGTTAATATCTACAATCATAATAAATAGACAGTGTCTGCACAAGTGTATTGGTGTTGTATTATCTATGAGCTATAGAATACAGTGGCCGCCTCTTGTGAGCATTTCCACACAATGTGCATGCAGCTCTAGGCCCCACAGGCTGAAACCTTGAACAGTAGCAGCATAGCAAGCAAAAAATGTAAATGCAACAGGAAGCGCAATGAGCAACAGATATAATTTTCTCATGACCGCCAATCTGTGTGGTCAGGGCTCGAGTCTCTCACCTGTGGCGACAGATTTACTTATCGTCTGTTTGTGTATGTTTTTCAGACTTGGAACATTTCAAGACGCAAAGGAGAAGTTCAGTGTCAGTCCGGGAAGGTCAAGGAGTGGTGCTGCTGTGTGGCCCCCCGCCTCACTCTGGAGGTAAAACTAAAACCACAAACTCTCAGACCTAGAAGATTTTTACCATTGACTAAATAAACAGGAGGTTGAGGTGGTGGATGTGCTTGGGTGGACTTTAAATTAGCTGTGCTTCTGCAAAGTGGTTTTTTTTTTTTTTTTTTTTTTTTTTTTTTATGAGAAGATAGTAACAAAATAAACATAACAATACAAAAGGCCTCATTTTGAAGTAAATGTTGAATCATTTTCAGATTTTTAGCCTGAACAGCTCAAAGTGTTTGTGGTTATTTGACAGAAAATGTGACTTTTTTCTGACATGCATAAATATGGAGTGTATGACATGACAGATAACTTACTGTTAAAACATGTAGAATTTACTTTTTGTTATTCAGTCCAGCATTATTCTTTGACAGCGTAAATATTATGGAATGCAGTGAAAACATATACATGTAAATGATGCTGTGTAACATGCTCTAACATAGAAATCTGTTGTCTAATGCTGCAACTTTGAGATCCACCTGTTCCTGTGGCCTTTCTGACTGGTTAATCAACACCTTACATCTGGCTTGTCAGTGACTGACAGTTATTTAAAGGATTCCCAGAATCTGCTGTGGAATTATTCTCAGAAGCATGTTTCATCTAAGTCCTTTTCATGTGTGTGGAATTAAGCCCCTTTCATAGGATGTTGTGCTCACTGCAGAGATGAGCATAGGAGGTAAACAAGAGCTGAAATGCACAGTTTGTGGATATAACAACTAAACAGACCAGGAAGTAGTTAAAGCAAGTAGCAGTAGTGGCTAGTTTTAAGACATATTTTTTTACCCTAATCCTAGCAGAAGTGGAGTTTTTTTTAACTTTTAATTAAATTTTGCATCTTATGTGAAAGAAACTTTATGCTGTTGATGAAGCCCAGCGAGTCATCAGTGGCTTTCTTCAGACCTGGTCCTAAACATCTGATGTGATCCTCAGTTACCTTAGAATATTATTGTGCTTGACTTTTCTCTTCTGGGGTCACCATAGCAAATCATTTGCACACTAGTGTGGTGGTGTTATGTACTATCAATGTCACATATGCACAAAACTCTGATTAGAAATAACTCACATAACTCACATGTACTTTCTTTGCTTGGAAAGTCATACTGTACAACAGAAACCTATGGTAAGCAGAACCTCTAGGTGGCAAAGCCAATAATGACACTGCTCATGAGTCTGGCCAGGGAAAGACTGTGTAATATTTTATATGTATTGAAATTATGCTTTGAACTGAGCTGTCAATCGTATTCCCAATTATGATGTCCACATTTAATCTCAGGTGCCAAAAAAAAGTTAAAATGAATAAAGTTAGTCTTCCCGACTCTAAAATTTCAAAGCTGACAACTTCTTTCTCTATCCACATAACTGCAGATATTTGATGAGCATGCGGCAGGACTCAGCTGTGATAAACGTGTGCTGTGAGGAGAAATCTATGAGGTAGTTTTGCAGCCAGCTCTTCATATTTTCAGTGTAATTGCAGCAGATGTGTCCTCTCCTAGCTTCTTTCCTTCCCCGTTCTTGTGAAAAGGCTAAATGTAACATCTGCTTGGGTTTACATTCCCCCCAGTGACAAGCTACTAACAGACTCCTGCTGATTCTCGTGCTGGTCTGCTCTGCTAATCTGGAATTGAGCGTAATCGAGTGTTGCTTGTATCCTTTAGAGGCTTTACCTGTTGGAGTGCTGGCACGCATAGAGGTTCACTTACTTGCATATTGCTCCTTACATATTGTCTCCTCATTTGATTGTTCTTTGTAGTGAACAGTTGCTGAGTTTTTCATAGCTGCCAATTTGCGGTGAAGTAATCCAATTACTTTTTTTTCTTTTTTTTTGGTAACGCCACCAGAGGAATAATTTCAACGGCCTTTATCAGACATATGAAAAGCCCCCTCAAGACACTTCTCTCCTCTCTAATATACACAGCCAATACCAACTGTCAATTAGAAGTCTATTTCACTGACTTACATGTCTCTGCTCAAACACAAGCTTTAGTTGCCTCGTTTCTCTGGCATTCACTAACCAGCAATTTGCCTCTACTCGAATATTGAATGTTTCATACAAAGCTTTATTTGACAGCCGTTAACTAAATGTTTCCTAAGTCTTAATAAAACCTTTAGCATGACCTATCACAACAAATATTGTCTATCCACTTTCAATTATGGGTATTAAGCCAAAGAAATGTCTCTAAGATATTATAGTTTCTACCATTCATTTTATGTGGGAGGTCTGCAAATATAATAAAATATAATAAATTCAGCATTCACTGCTTAATCATACTTCAACATGTTAGTATTATTTAAATGTTCAATAATAGACTCAAAATAGCTGTTTCAACTGTCTCATTCTAGCGGCATCCTAATCTTCTAACATTGTTAAATTGATAATTGGCTAATTCAAAGAAATAAAACACTTATTTGCAATACTTCTAACTCATCTAAATGAACCTTATGCTCAGTTATTTGAAAGAATTCACTGTTTTGATTACTGATGGAAGCAGATCAGAGCAATCAACAGAGCCACAGATTCTGCAAATATTTCAACACTTAGAAGACAGTCTGGCTTTAGATCACTTTCTGTTGTTAATTACCAAATGCATTATGTCTCAAATGCTGTGTGTTTACTGCACAAAGCCCATGAAAGCAGAGAAACTGAAATTGTTTTTAAAACACCACATTTACTAAAAGCTGAGCTTTCATTTGCGGTAGGCCAACAAGCTTTTTAAATCAGCAAACAAAAACCACAGCCGAACAGAGTCAGCGGGATTATAATCTGTACCTTTACTGTACAAAGCCTCTGGACTTTAGCTCCTACATGCATGTATATGTTTTTCCTCAGGGGTGCACTATTCCAACACAAATGTGTGTTGTATTAATTACATATTGAGGGATGAGAATCTGAACAGTGTAATTGACACTTTGTGAAATGTATAATGTATATACAAAGGAAAGCTTGTGATTATTACAAGAGTATTCACAGTCAATTTAGAATTGTGTGTTAAAAAAACAAAAGCCTAACATAGTCAGCTATACCATTATATTTAAGAAATTACATAAATAATTGGAGCCAGAAAGGTGCAAGTGATTTTTTTTTCTAAATAATAAAAAGGTATTTAAATAATGTATATGCTTTTTAATTGATCAAATTGTGTTCCTTTTTTGCTTCTTTGAAGTTAGATGAATGCCACTTACATCCATTATCATCCTGTAATGACTCTGACAACCCCCCTCCTGTCACTATTGTATATTTTAACCAGTGTCTGTGTGAAAGCAACACATCAAAGAAAACCTGTTCAGATGTAAAATGCCATATGTCCACTACCCTCCCTGAGCATTGAGGTCCTCTGTTAAGGGCCAGGGCTCTGGGATCCTCCTGCTAAAGGGGGCTGTGTGAGGAGGCTGTATGCATGGCTGATAGATGTCACACATGGGATCATCTAAGCAGAAAAAAAGAGCAGCAATTCTCTCTATATTAGCCAACGTCATTTTGGTATTTTTGATAGGAGATATCTTCTGCTTTTGTAAAACATGCTGCAGATAAATGGCTGTGGTTCCAATGATTCGATTGGAAATGACATTGCTTCTCCTGATTTCAAAAAGAAAGTATGAGGGATTGGCTGGCAGGCTATCTTCACAAGGGTTAGCAGACTTCCATTTTCTAGATATAATATAAAACAGTATGGTAATTCAGATAATAGATTAGATTAGATTGAAGATTATATTGAACTCTATTAATTTCACAGTGGAGAAATTCACTTAGCCTAGATAATTTATATAAAAAGAAATGAGCCATACATTAGTGATCCCAGTTTTATATTGTTCTGACAGGTTACTTTTTTGTTGGAAGTTTTTAATGAAATTGAAGAGATTAACTTTACAGCAAAAATATTTTAACATGCCCTTGTCAGAGGATCTCCAAGTTCTTATGTTATGTGTATGATATTATTTCATTACGTGTACAACAACTAATCAGGCTTGGATTTTATTACAAATATGTCTGTCTATCAATCACTGTCAGACACCTTCTGAGAAGTGTCATTACAGACCAATGATTTATGATGTATTATACCACATCTGGGATTCAATAAATAAGACTAATATTAAAGGAGAACTCATTAGAGTTTAATAAGTTCTATACTTAAACAATGTCCACTAAGGTGCTCATAGCGTGGTTATAGAGCCTTACAGAGTTTGTTACAGACTTACAGTGGCAGGTACTGTAGGGTACCTCAAAACATGCACAATAGTCTAATCCTCCAGCTAGATACTCCTGACCAGGATCCTGGCTCAAGATCTGGAGAAGGGTCCCCGGGCGCTGCACCGCGGCTCCCCACTGCTCCTGACAGGTTGCCTCAGTGGCACTGAAGGATGGGTCAAATGCAGAGAACAAATACGGGGACAATAAAGTATACCTTACCTTACGATATCGGTTATCGGCCAAAATCTGGCCGATATTTGCCGATATAAACTGTGTGCTGGAATAAGACCTGTTTACTTGCAAATGATGGCCTACTGCTATTTGTCCAGCAGAGGGCACTAGCACACTGTGAATGTTTCCCAGCAGTTTGGCTCTGACTCTGCAGTTCATAGGAAACTCCCCAAATCGCCTTCTCATGGCCTGAAAAGCTCAAAAAGGCAATCAAAATATTTTACTCATTTCTTTGCCATAAAACCTCATAGAACAAAAATTCAAAATGCATTTTGTAGTTCTCCCCATGCTCTACTTGCACAGCAAATTTAAATGAAATGTAAGTTAAACAAATTATTTAGTTAAAGCTAAATAAAATAAATAAATGAATAAATATAATACATACAATATATACTAATACTCCCCACACCAATACCCACTGCAACCTAAATAACAATCAGCATAAAAAACAATAAGCAGCTTTCTACAACATTTTAAAAATGACTTTAGTCTAATAAAGTGGCCTGGGGTGTACACACCATATTCATGTAAACAAGAAGGGAAAGAAAAATGCTTTAAAATACTTTTTCCTAATGTATAATATATCGGCTGATGTATCGGATATGTTTTTTTTTTTTTTTTTACTTCTTAATATTGGTATCGGCATGGGCCTAAAAAAAAATCCATATCGGTCGGGCTCTAATGTAGACTGCTGATAACTCTACTGCTCTAAGCTGAAGTTCAGGCTTTGAGAAACTCACTCACTCAAATAAAGCTTGGCTCAACTCATGTTACTGTGGGGATGCAAAAGACAGGATAACACTGCCCCACACTTTTTGGGGAGTTTTTGTAATTTAATTAAAATGTGCCTTCTCATAATATTCACATGATCAATGAATAATCTGTAAAGTAATACCCACTGCAGTTTACACGATATATTTAAAAAGCATTTAGAAAAACAAACACAAAAGTAGACCAGAGCAGTATTTTTTATAGCAAAATATAATGTTAAAAAAAATATATATTATATAAAAATAAATTCATGATGTTCACCTGGCTCAAACTATGGTGGAGCATGTTAAAACTATAGCAACAGGGCTAGAGACTCAACAGTCGACCTATTCATGATTGTTAGCTTAGGAGGTTTGGTTTGTTGGCAACATTTGTTTTGGGCTGCACTTGTTACAGGTTCATAAAGCACTTTTTTTTGTTAAACTGCAATTTACTGTCAGAAACAAAATGGCTCTCCACTGGGTATGAAAAGACAGACAGTTCATTTAGCACTGTAAGGCACTTGTTTACTCCCATGGTATGTAGCGATGATCTACACTTTTTAGACAATTTCATCTGGGATTATTCTGCTCTTAATCTGATTAGCAGATGACACATTTCTCCATCTCCATGTGTAATCTCCTTGCACATGCCTGCATTCAGCTCGCTCTCTCTCTGTGTTCATCTGTCTGGGACTAAAGCTTTGTGAAATGATCCCCCCTGTCACTGTCACAGCTCACTCTGCTTTTTTTTTTTTTTTTGACATCATATTTGTAGAGAAACTCCAGTGACATCAAGCCAACAACATGACAGCAGCATGAAATAGGATGCACTCAGAGTATATTAAAGTTCTGATCACGTATGAGAAGGTCACAGAGGACCCTGAGCAGCTGGTGCACATCTCTCACAGTGTGTTTTTGAGCGACACACTCCTTAAGGCTCCAAAGTTTAGCTCACTGGGTGTGATCCAGTATGTGATACAGGTTTGGGGAAATGTATTCTGTAATGTGATTTTTGAATAAATAGATTTTTAGACTATGACTGTGACTGTATGCATAAAAAAGTTAGCTAAACTCTGCTGAGTGGGATTCTGTAACTGTAAGTCCGTTACAGTGAGTGACATTTAAGTATTTATAGAGAAATACTAATCTTATGTGTTTTATTTAACATGCATTTTCTCATTAATGAATAAAATGGACTGGACTGGAGCTCGTTTTGCCTTAAAGGGGCCCTATTCAACGTTGCTGACCTTTTTACTGTGTTATAATGTTGTTTACTTCTTAAAAAAAAGTTGTATTTTAAGTTGTATTTTTGGTTCATCCATACCTGTTTGAGTAATCCTGTATGCTGAGGAACTGCCTTTCTCAAGAGCTAAAAGCACTCACTTTCACTGCTGAAACCTCACCTTCTCCAGGAAGCTCTCCTGTGTGCTTCTAATGTTTGCTAATAGCTGTGCTAATTAGCAAATATATCATGCTCTATCTATTCTCCACTGTTCAGTACAAGCACTAAACTAGACTTCTGCTCTTATGTCTGAACTTAAATCCCAGCTCTCAGCTTTATTCATGTGTGAATTAAAATGTTTTAGAGGTAGCTGTGTCTGCAGAAGGTTTCAGTCAGAGGAAGGCCTCAGCCCTGCAGTCCTTTACTGCAGCAGTTTTGCTATCAACAACGTTGTTCACAATAGAGTGGAAGCTGACGGAGAGAAGTGGACAGGACTGCCTGGGACAACTGGGCCTTAAAGCAACAGGCACATAATCCAGGTGTTTTCTACAAAACGGAAGAAACAGCTTCCATAAAGAAGGCATATTTTTTGTTATAAATATATAACATATATTCTGATACAAGGTGACCAAATTTATTTTAAAAAGCCTGAAAAAAAGCATATAATGCCCTTTTAAACCAGGAAACTATTGTTCATTCATCTGTCTTTTACACCATAACACCTTATTTAGGAAGTATGACATAACAGAAAGTAAATATACCGTCCCTGTGTTCTCCTCACAAAGCATTATGGTCTATATTAATGTCTAATGCCTGGTGCTGTCCACCACTACCTTTGATTCACTAGACATTCAGACACCACTACTAAATGGTGTGATCACTATATAGTGCACTGTATAGGGATTAGAGAGATATGGATGTGTTTGGTGAATCGGTGGCTCTACATTGTCTCTGGTTAATAAAAGTTAGAGTGAATGTTTGGCTTTCTGTGTAGATCTGTAAAGGTCTTAGTACTTCAACTAACTAGCCTCTGTCTATGGTGTACCCCGCCTAAGGCTTATAGTTAGGCTCCAGTCACCCACAACTCCTAATTGGAATTAGTGTAAGAAAATGAAGGATAGGTGACTTATGTTAGGCTAGGCCCACCTCATACCCATTGCAGTAGGGTAAGACTCAATCCCACAAACTCAGAACTCTGTCTAACCTGGAACGTGTGGCGTCAGCAGAAGACAGAACACAGTGAATATGACAAGACCTATGGAAACATCTTATTCTCAATCCATACATGCTCACGTCATTGAAGATTTTCCCGTTTCCTGTTCTTGCCAGCCCTGTCGTTAGCATGAGTGTGCCATGCTGTGCTTCAGTCACACTTCATGTCCTCAGGCTCAGTGTCACCACAAACACAAATCCAACACTCCACTGGGATTTCTTCCCACAAGAAAAGTCCTGTCACCTGCCGTGCAAGGGGAAAATAACAAATGTTGAAAACACGACAGCTTTGTCCACAACACCTTGGCTGTTTAACATAGGGCTGAGCTGAGAGCAGTCAAATCATTGTGGCATTTTATAAATCTAGATATATGGTGGAGTGGTTGGTTGTACATCATATCTACAACTTTTTGTGTGAGTTCTAAGAGGAGCTGAGTGAAATGTTTAAATGTATTGTCATTATTTGAGCTTTCTGACTAGTGTAGTGTTTAATATGTCCATTAAGTATATAAAATGTAATACAAAATAACAATTAACAAATTAACACAGCCTTGTGTTTGGGAATATATGATAGGTATTGAACAATTAGGAGCTTTGAGATCGAATTGTAAAAAATCACAAGTAGTATGATTTTTATTATCCGTGTCTGCCATTTATTTATGCACCTTATTTAGTGTAACAACATAAGTCAAACAAATGATGAGTACACTCTGTTAATATACTTTACAGTTTCAGAGGCACATAACCCATTTACCGCTCTACCATGAGGTCTGCTCACCTCCTATAATCCCTATTATTACTTGACCTGTGTTATAGTGTACAAGTCTTCTGTCCCATGTGAGCTGGACCTCTGAGGATCACTGTTGTCCCATACATCCCAGTGCGCTCACTAATATGTGGTGAAAGAATGATGCAAGTCCGTTGCCTGCAACAGAACTACAGCTCATGGACATGGTGTGCATGTAAAATACGTACAACTGTATGTTTCTTCTGGGTTCATTGAAGACTCGTCTACACTCAAGTTTGTTTGAAATAAATTGGTTTATCATGTGGCTTATTTTAAAATTCAGTAGATGCTTGAATGATGCTAGAAATAACACATGAATTATACGCAACCAGTAGTGATCGCCAACTATAGATTTTATAGAAAATGGTACTGGTGTCAATCTAGCAACCATCACTTTACTTTTTTTTTTACTATTGTGGATTCAGGATACATTATGCATGATTATCAGATAATATGCAGACCAGTCAGCTGTCATCTTAGCCAGTGTTGCATAATCACTCACTAACAAAGATAATTATGATGTTTAAAAACATTGGTAAGTGCTAACATCATGAGCTGTGTCTGTGGTGATAGTTGTTCAATGCACTTCATCCTGTAACTGACATTTCTGTGTGAATGAATACTTTTTAAAACAAAGGAATAAGATGCACTTGAGATTATCATCTCTTGACAAAATATTAACAACTATAGTTGTTATTGACTCCATTGTTTACCATAAAAGTGTGTACAGGCAGATGTATTTCTGCACTCCCCTATGACAGATGCTAAATTCTCATTTACATAATGCTACACAGTCGCATAACAGGCAAATATATCAACGTTGGCACTTTTTAATTCACAACTATGATGACGTGGGATCCAAAAACTTGACATGCTCACTCAGCAAGAGGAATTCTCTGAAGATAAGCTCCTTATGCTCTTTGCTTTGAGTGAAGTTTATGTCAGTGATCCACAGTACCTATGGCAGGCCTCAATCAAAGCATTTCTAATAATCCAAGAGAGGAGAATGAAAAAGTCTACAGTCTTTACCTTGCAAAACTAAAAGTTTATTTTGTAAATAATATAGTGTTGGGATGCGATAAAAAATTAATCTAAGTAATTACAGGCTTTGTAATTAATTGATCACGATTAATCACATTTTTATCAAACATAACAATATATAATGTCAGAAATACATTATTTATTCCATTTTCTTTTCAGTGTTAATATTCAGTTGTTTTGTGCTGTTTAAGGCTGCTACAAATAATCAGATTTAGAAAACACCTCTTATCTCCTCAGTATCTGTGAGCTTTCCTGCATCTGTCCCCATGTCTCCTAAAGGTAGCTTTAACCGCAAGAATAATATCATTAGGTTATGAACCCAAGTGGTCCGTGTACCCTTCGTTCAATTGATTTTTGTTTGAGAAACAAAAATAAAATTAAATTTTAAAAAAATTTCATTTTTCAATTTTTTTTATTTGAATGTAAAAAGAAAAAAACAAATAACGGTTTGATTTTTCATTTTGTGATTTGATGCTTAGGACAAAAAATGAACGTTTGAGGACCAGCTCGAGATGTAATTCAATATTTATTTTTTCTTTAATTCTTTTATGTGACCCGGAAGTTGATCCCTTGTGGCCTGTGTAGCTTACACTTAACTGTCCCAACAGTGACAGCAGTTAAAGCTGTGCTTGTCTCCCTCTCGGACTTAGTTAAACCAGTGGTTGTCAACCTTTTAGAGACGTGACCCTCTGATAACATTCGCTGATATTGGCGACCCTCCACTCGCTATAACCTTCCTGGCTGTCTGTGGTGCTAAAAGCCATGAGTCAGTTGCTGTAATATTAAAAGTGTAAAGTAAAAGCCATATTTTCATTGAGAACAATAAGAAATAATGTGGTCTGTTGGTCTTTTGCTGAACTTTTGCTTTCAGCACCACAGACAGCGAGGGAGGGGCACTGTGGGTGGAGGGTCGTGAATATCAGCAAAGTTTCTCCAGGGTCACAGCTTTAAAACGTTGAGAAACACTGGTCTAAATAGGTCTGAGAGGCATTCAAGCAAAGCTTGTAACTACTGTCACTGCTGTAACAGTTAAGTGTAAGCTACTCAGGCTACACAGGATCAACTTCTGGGTCACGTAAAACGATTAAAGAAAAAATAAATATTGGTCCTCAAAAGGTTAATTTTTGTACTAAGCATCAAATCAAAAAATGAAGAATCAAACTGTTATTTGTTTTTTCTTTTACATTCAAAACCCAAAAAGTGGTAAAAAAAATAACTGTTTCTTTTTTTTTTTTTTTTTTTTGTTTCTCAAAGGAAAATCAATTGAACGAAAGGTACACAGACCCCAAGTGCTAACAAAAAAATAATCAGGTTGAATATTTGGGGATTTTCTGTTTGGCTATTTCTTTTAAAATAATGCTTAGAGTGCATAGAGTAACTCTGGCTGCTGCTTCATCTTAGTATCTGACATTATCCGATTCTAAAATGTGAACACAAGCTCTAAATTTATAGTATGTGAACTCCACTGGGGGAAAATGCTGGGATTTTTTTTTTTTTTTTTTTTATCTGAAAAGAAAAATCCCCAAAATAATGCAGAGCTTCTTTCAATTTAAAATAATATATTGCACTTTTAGACCTTGTCTTTGTTAGCATCTTTATACAGGGTTCATAAGATAAGAGATTTAACACAACCTGGTCCCAGCATGAGCACAGAGTCTTCCCCTACAAATCTAAATGTTTGTTTCTTCCAAATGCACAGTTCACTTCCCTCCTGTCTGTCAGCATGAATCAGAGGTTGCATGAGGAGCAGAGAGCCTGTCACATTGGCTCTTTTTCAAAGCCGGACACATTAATGGGCCCCAGCCGCGCTCGCTGTGCTGCACAATTACCGGGTTTAGTCTGTGACCTAATGCCGCTAACCTCTCTTTTCTAATGGGGATGGACCTTTAAGAGCCACAGAAATCACTTGTGTATCCCTGTAAGGCTCAGTTGGTTTTCTATTTCTGTTTTGGCTGTTACGCTTGGCTTTGAAAGGCTGAGCGTGTGCATTCTGTCTGCTGCTGTAAAGTTAACGGTACAAGCGGCATCCCCTGGCCTGCAGCACAAATGGAACTCTCAAGAAGGTAATGTGGGATGACAGTTGTTTAACAGTGCTACCTGTTATTTGTTGCCTAAAAGTAATATCTTCTAAGGCTATGTTGATGGTTTGCTTTCTTGAAACAAAGACAATAGGGTATTTTACTGTTAGTAAGCAGCATACATGCTCATTTTAGCAACATAAGTGAATTGGACTGCAGTATATTTCAGTAGAATAATATTGCTGTGGCAATGTGGGTTCGAGTATGAACTCTGACCATTTAGTGGATTCTTCTTTCTGTGTGGATTCTAATATGATCCAGTTGTAAGGTTGCTCTTTGCGTATGGACTGTGCAAATGCATTTTGGTAAACTCATCAACTACTGTATCTTGCCGGCTCTGGGTCTATTTGGTTAAAAACTAGTTCATGGTGTCCCAGATCAGCGTGTATTATCCAGCACAGCCCTTCCACTCATGATTGTAATGACTCCTGTAATCACAGAATTATTCCAGCTTAAAGGGATGAGAGTGGACCAATTTGTTGTCATTTTGCACATTTTATCGCTTGCCCACATAACCACTGCTTTGTAATTGGTCGATGAAAAATGCATATTATTTTTCCACACTGTGCCTTTGTATGTATTATTACCAATGACGAGATTGATACTGATAATTTTCTGAAGCCACTGACAGATGGGTGTTTTGATGTGATGCATATTGCGTGTGTCTAGATGAATATGTATTTCAGCAGCAGTAGGGGCTGGAGCCCTAGGGACAGTGTTGTAGCTGGCTGTGATTTGGGGCTGCAGCAGAAGCCAGAGAAGCAGACCAGGCCACTCTTTGTGTTCACATTAATCACATTAGAGCTTTGGAGCTACAGGCTGACGTCAGTGACTGTAACAGATACAGCAGCCTGCCAAATGCATTCCACATCATTCACTCACAATGGATTTTATTTACTCCAGTTTTGATCTGCATTCACCTGCTGCATTCTGTTTGGAGTCAACTCAATATATAGGATGCTTGCATTTTCTTTGTTTCCACAGACAATAATAACGGTAAAAAAAACAAAAACAAAAAAACAATTACTACATTGCAGAGCTGGAAAACACATTTATATTAAAGTCAAAGTATGGTTACTTCAAAACAATATGACTGTAAAGTTGTATTGTAAAAAGTATTACCACTTTATGCAGGTAAAAGACCACCCCTGCTGCTACTACTAATAAAATTACTGCTACGACCCACTTCTACTATTATTACCACTACTAACTGCAAATACTTCTACTACTGCATGCTTCTACTATAGTTATTACCATTACTGCACCTGCTCCTACTACTATTAATACTATTACTTTTTCCCACTGAAAAATTACTTTTACTCATAAATAAAAACAATGCTAGTAGTAAAACAATTTTCATCTCTATAATAAACTCAAGTAAAATTAAAAATACTGCATGTTGAAGAAATTATATTCAAAATAATCACTTTCTTCTCATCAATGCCCACGAGTAAATGTATTTAGTTATTTTCCAAGTCTGCTAGAACTACTGATCTATTGTTGCAGGGTGGCAGAAAGTACAAGGTGGGTATGCTTTGCTAAAAAATATTCTAATTATATAATTAAAACTAAACTAAAATAATAATAATAATCATAATCATAATAATCATAATAATAATCATAATGACACAAAATGTTGCAATCTTATTATAGCTTCAGGTTGAATTGTTTGGGAAGTTGCATCATGTCAAAAAAAATAAAAGAGCCTTATTTTATCAAGTATAAGCACAATATGTCATCATTTCTAGGTACCAACTGTTAAGAGTCTTCCCTTCAGGGCAATGATAGACTTTGAAAGCCCTTTTCTGTTGTTGCTGCCCATTGCCTGCTCCTTGTCTTTCGCATCGTCTTTCTTTGACATTATTATGGACAGAGGAGGCTGAGCGTGGTCTGGGCTACACCAGGAGACAGAATATTCACTGAGGCTGTGTGCTTTGAAGCCTCTCTGGTGGTTGCTCTTGAAAGTGAGACGACTTCATTCGTTGTGACTTGTGCAAAGTGATCTTTAACCTGGTCTGAAACCACACTGGATTCTTCAGGGACAACCGCAGACTGCAAATCCGGCTTTGAAATTAATTATTTTATTTTACACAGAGCACAAACAAAAGTCTCAGCTTCAGGGGGGTTATATTAATATGAAGCTGTTGCTGTTGATTAGTGAATGAAGTAGATGATTTTGCTCATGCAGCGTTTCCATTGCCATTGCACTTTGATATATGGAATAACTTACACTGTTACCACGTGTTCTCCAAGTACATGAATGTGTTTGGTAAATTGCTGACTCTAAATTGCCCACACTGTGTTTGTATAACTGTCAGCCCTGTGACAAACTGGCCATTGTCCAGAGGGTACATTATGTAGTTACAGGGCTATGTTTAAGACACCCACGACCTGCAAAAGGCAATAAGTGCATAACGTTTTTGTTGTTGTTGTTGTTGTTTGTATGTATTATGAATGCAACAAAGACATTTTTCAAGCAAAACTAGGTAACATGCATCTATTATATACACCTTTCTAAGGGCCTGCTAAACACATATTAGACTGTGATATGTCAATATGTTTTACAATAGTAATTCTCCTTTTATCAGGTGTATGGTGCATGCCACAGATTGTTATCTGGCTCCTGTTCAAGTGCATATTACATGTCAGTGGCGGTAGAGCCAGTGCCTCCATATTTCTCCTGGTCTTTCTTTCCTTTTCTAAATACCCTGTTTTTACACCGCACCGCATTGTGTAACCCATAAAATCAATGCTCCGGATGATTTTGAAGACTATTTGGCCAGCTGTGTGAGACATCTCATTATATTTGCACTCTCAGTGGTATTGTGCTGCTCACATTGTGCTGTGCAGTCATATGGGTTTAAAGTGTAGCCTGAGAGCAGGTGCAGCCAAAGACCAGAGCGGAGGAACAAACAAACATGCCTTATCCTGCCTCAGAGTGTCTCCAGTCCCAGTGGAGCTCTGTGGTGCCATTACTCTGAGCTGTGGTCCGAAGCCAAGCCCAGTTCTGCAGCGAGCCAGCAGGAGGGAGGCCTCAAGCTGAGATAAACGGCCCACAACCAGCGCCTCTACTAAGACTGTTTTGGTTAATTGCTAGGCTGCTAACAAGTGCTAGGTTTTGATTAAGCTCAGTGGGACAATGGTGATGAGCCGTTAGTTAGCATATGCCCAGTAGCACTCCAGCAGTATCTTTGCACCACTATCTCATTAGATTAAAGTAGGGATGCATCATTTTTTCTCAAGTCACGATTTGATATGACTCAGGGTTTAAAGTTCACTATACAGTGATATGGTGGCAAAGTGGTTAGTTTTTCTGCCTCACAGCTGGAAGGTTCAATGTCACTGGCTTTGACTGGCTTTGGTTTGGCCCTGACACCCAGCTCTTGTATTTTTTATTTTACTTTTTTTTTTTTTTTTTTTCAAAATTTAGAATATTCCTAGAGAAAAGCTAAAAATATTACCATGTGATGTATTCTGCAAATTGCCTCAAACACTTAGAGGTTGGTACCACAGAACTACAAACAGAATAAATTCATGATAGTAAATAAGTATTAGGTTCACGTTTTTATTTATGTCTTTCAGGCACTAAGTTAATTAATCCATGGACAACATTATTAACCCTAGCCTTGTGAAGCCTCCTGTGTTTGATCCTCATCAGACTATAATTACGCAGCATAAAAGCTTTGTCCACATGAAATATTGATGGAAAGTCAGATATGTTTTTATAAGAGGAGATTAATAAAATTTCTATCTTCTCCTTCTTCCTCAGATCTGGTATTCTCCTGGATTTTTAATGAGTACCCCACCTTTGTGAAGCAGGACACGCGACGCTTCATCTCTCAGGAGACGGGGAACCTGTACATCGCCATGGTGGAGCTCTCTGATGTGGGCAATTACACCTGTGTGGTGACCAACACTGTCACCAAGAGCCGAGTGCAGGGCCCACCCACTCCGCTTGTTCTGCGCAGCGATGGTGAGCTAATCCACTAATGAACTACAGCTATACAACACTGACACATGGTTCATTTAGGGCATATTAATCATTAAGAGGATTGTGTTTCCACTGCATCGAGAGAATTGACTGCTGATGATGTCATATAAGTGCTGCACAAGTATTGTTAAGTGATGCATGCTACTCATTGCATCAATTACTTCTTAAAAGCTCATCTTCAAAAACGTAGAGGTGCATTGAATTAGGACAAGTGGATTTAAGAAGCTGGAGAGAAATCCAAAGGTTAATTATGTTCCTTTTTGCTAATTCCAGCCTGTCCTTTAACATAGGCAGGGCTGCTTTTGGCCTGGCCTCATCAGAGCTCTACACCCAAAGGTCAGTGTCAGCAGCTCGTCTAATTGCGGCTCTGTTCTGCGAGGCTGTTCCACATTATGTCACTGTAATGCAATACAAGAAATACAGGAAGGGCCTGATTTTATTTATGCATTTATTTATTTATTTATTCTTTGACATTTTCTGGTTCAGTCACAGCATTAGTTCTCAGAGCTGTAAGAATAAGCTTCTCGTTGCCTTTTATCAAACCCTTTTACTTTGCTGAGGACACTTTTGTTTCTTTTATTCTCTGTTTCAGTGTGTCATGCAGTCTTACTTGCACCGGTGATTGCCCATTAGATTTTACATAATTAATGCACTGACACAGAATCCTATTAGACTACAAGAGGAATACTAGATGGTTATTATTACTCCCTACTAAACAGTTTTTAACAGAGAAACTGAGATATACCATTCCGTATATAGGATATATATTTTTTAGCTTTTAAGCTTTTTACAAAGAATCAGATCAAATTATGGATCATTTTTACTTCTTCTATAAAGTTAGTGAAATGTCACTTTTGCTCTTTTGGTTTTAAGACCTTAATGTACATTCAGTAGATTATTACATTAAAATTTATATATAAAGTAGAAAATATCAAAAAAAAAAAAGAAATGCATTTGGTTGTTTTGCCAAATTAATGAAAACATACCTGAAGTTCAGGAGTTGTGTTTGGTTTCATTCTTGCGTTTAAGTAATCCTGTATTCTCATAATCAAAATATAAATGTATACTGGCCGAAAATAATGTATTTGTTCTTCCACAAAATATATTTATATATGTATTTATGTATGTATGTATTTCGATATGCAAATCACTGCATACTGGTAGACAAATGATTTGCTGTGGCAACCCCAAAAAGGGAAAGAAACATCTGATTAAATGGCTTAAAAACACATCTAGCCACAATAAATAGAATAAATAAATACATTATTTTGATTTTTTTAATGCATATGATAGTAAATAAGTGTGAATTCCATGCTCCTCCTGCTGTCTCTTTGTTTTCCCTCCTCAGTGCCTCTGTAGCTTTGAGTTGAGTGTCAGTGTCAGAAGCGTGGTCGTTTAACAGGTGTCCCCTCCAAAAGGTTATGCTCTAGGACAATTACCTGTCCACGTCCTCCTGTCGGCTCCACACAGATAGCTCTGAGCTTACATCCCATGTGAGACAGTTGTGATAAGGATCTGAATTAGCTTTCACACTCACTCCGGGCCGTCCTGATTGAACATGCATCACCAAGTCAAGCAGACCAAATTGGCCTGTTTCCTTCATATCCTCAGCTATTTGTGTGACACACCCTTGAATTACATTAATGGAAAGGAGCATTGTTGTAGTGTAGGCTGAGAAGGGTTTAAAGTGCATTCATTATACATTCATTGTGCTGCCAGAGTTACAACCACAGTATAGCAGTACAGTCTTTGTACTACAAATAAGTAACAATTTTAAATATAAGACAAAGCCAACAATAGGAATAGTCTAACAATAAGTTTTTAAACAAGTACATTCATATTTGTAAACATCAGCTACCAGCACTTTAAAGTGCGAGAGAGAAACCAGCGTGTCCAGTTTAAGATTCCTTTGAATGTTATTGCGTTTGTGGCAAGCATAAAAGCAAAAGGCCTTTAGTTCTGCCCTGATGTGTTCAGATTTCAGAACCAAAAAATCATGTGATCTTGTGATGAGGGGGGCGGAGCTATAAGTTCAGAAAAGATGAGATATATCCCAGAAGCCTACCAACAGTATCCTTATAGATGAACAGAAGACAGTGTTGCTCTCTCCTGACTGATGTCCATCCAACTTTGTCATAAAGTCATCAATGATGGAGGCTGAGATAAAATGATGTATTTATTATTAAAGCACTTTTAGTTAACAGCACCCCTCACTAAACCTTTTGCACAATGTGTATGTTCACAGTCAACTGTCCCGTATAAGTTTATTGCAAGTAAGGACCTGTATTTACAACAGTTATAAGATATTGCATTGATTTATTTAAACTTTTTCATGAGATATTGTTTTACATTCATGTCTTTCATTTGACAGCCCAATAGCTCTGAATGCCATACACCATATGTTACATGCATAGCAGGAACAGTCCAACTTCAGTGCTACAGCTCTTGTCAAAGCGATGCTTAGCAGACGGTGGCAGATCCCGAGGGGTTTTTCAACCCCATTTCCTGGTTCATAGCTGTTAACACTAAGAAGATGAAATTCATCTTGATGTTAAAGCTCAGTATCTATGAATACTTTTAGTTTTTCCATTCAGAATCAGTGTCTTTTCTATCATTGTTTTCAATTGGAGAGCTCTCTGTGACTGTATTTGTACCTAAAATTGTACACAAGTAAGAGAATTGTTTCTTCAAAGTAATATTACTTAAGTAACATAACACCCTGTAAAACTTGTGTTTTTCACATAGTATTGTTTTTCTAAACTTGTATTTGGAGCTAAGAGACATGCGCCTGTCCTTTACACTGCCGTGTAACAGCATGAACACTCATCCTCACTTGTTTTTCAGGAGTGATGGGAGAGTATGAGCCCAAGATTGAGGTGCAGTTTCCAGAGGTTGTTCATGTTGCCAAAGGATCCACCGTGAAGCTGGAATGTTTCGCTCTGGGAAAGTAAGTGCACCGAGTAGGACACAGCATGCTCACTGCAATATAAAAGACCAAATTTTACTAGAGAAGCACAGGGATGTTTTATTAATGCCCTCCGCCACTTTGGCTGCTTTTAACTGTACCGTCTTGTGTTTTGAGACGAGCTGTGCATCCAAGAAATTAGTTGAGAGCTCATGCTGTGGTGTAGGGAAGCTCACTTTAAATGTGTTTTCCTCACACAGCAACAATCATGAATCATACATGTCCACTGTAATAATGTCTTTTTTTAAGCATTTTTAGTGTGGACAAGTGTTTCTTTATTGCCCTCTGAATGGGATATCTCTGATATCCCATTGATATCCCATATCCTCAGTTTGATGACATTAGTTATTTTGCTATGAAAAAAGCTACATTATAGAAATTTGTCCATTTGCATAAGGAAACATAATGACATCTTCACTGATTAGATGAGCATTTCCAAAACACGACAATTCTTTCCATTAATTAAAGTGTATAAGGCCTTATTCCATCCACTGCCAAAGCTTTAAAAATACTGGAAAATGGGTAGTGACCAGGCATAGACAGAGGGGAAGAACAGATGGTGGGGTTAAGTGGAAGGTGGGGCCTGGACCTGTGACTGACAGCTGTCAGCAGCACAGTAACAGACGTCCTTCATACAGCAATTAGAAGGCTTGGACAAGAGTGCAAGAGCAGGGAAGGTGTCAAGGGTGTGGAAAGCAGCAAATGTGTGATAATGTGCATTTCTACTACGTTACAATGGTCTATTAGGAACTACTGAATGGAAGAAACAACCATCCAAACTAAAATAGCACTCATACTTTATGTTTTTACTAAATATATTCTGCCAGCAACCCATTTGTACAGCTTATTTGCAAGTGTGTTTATGTTTTGTTTTGTTTTTTAAATCCCACACAGCAATGTAGCATTCACACATTTCTGGATCTGGGGACAGTTTTTATTCATTCAACGTCAATCAACAAAACACAGAGACTCAAAATGACATGCATCTTACTAATGAGTTTGTCTGTATCCTCTGTCTAGCCCTGTGCCCTCTATAACCTGGAGGAAAATGGATGGCGAGCCTTTCCCCAGAAAAGTGGACATGCGGAAAGCCAGTGGCATCCTGGAGATCCCTTATTTCCAGCAGGAGGACGCCGGTGCATACGAGTGTGTGGCTGAGAACTCCCGGGGCATGAACACTGTCAAGGGAAAGCTCTCCTTCTACGGTAGGTCATCGTGTAGTGCATAAATATTTGACTGGCATGGAGCACATCTGTCAGAGCAGTTCAGACAGAGAGGCAGCCAAGCACGCATACAGAGAGGCGTGTTTTAACAGCACATCACAATGATTAAAGGCTGTCTGCTATGATGCCTAATATTCAGATCCAGATTAAAGGAATGATGTGGGTAAGCCGGGACTTCAGAGTCGACCTTGCTGGCATATTGGTTTTCACCAGATGGCATCATGACTGACATCCAAGTTGACTGCATATCAGAGGCAGTAAATGTACTATTCATAGTGCAATAGCAAATATGTCTGCTGCATCCGGTGGCAGCGACTAAGGTAAGCTAGGGAGTGCACCAATTGTCTCAATGCAAGCAAAGGATGAAATGTACATCTTCTAAAAACATACAGATCAAACAGTTTGTGCAGGTAGCCCACACATATACATGGCTATTTAAATTTAACCACAGCCACCCAGAGCTGAGTTTGTGATCCTGCTAAACTAATGGTAGCTATACCATAAACTAGGGCTATTCAACAGCCGGCCCGGGGGCCAGAGCCGGCCCATCAGTCAAGTTGGACCGGCCTTCGGCCCATCTGCCCATAAATAATAAATCAATCATTTAATAGTCACTAAACTGTACATACTGCAATTTCAGACACTTTGCGGCCCTAAAGCTGTCACCTGTGTCTCATTACATGTGAGACACAGGTGATCTTTACCTGTGCACAGTGAGCTCTAAATGTTTCCTCTTTATTTATAAAAAGTGTTTTGGCCTTGTTCATTTCTATCATGCTTTACATAAACAGATTTTCCTATAAAGCAGTAAAATGGGTACAATTATTTGTATCTTATTTGTAGTAGCTAATTAAATATCCAGAACTTTAAGATATTTTAATTTATTGAAAAAAATATAATATACCCACTCTACACAAAAAGTAAGAAAAAAATTGCTAACTCTAATTATGTAGGCTACAAAATGTGAAAAAAACATTACAACATTAACAAATATATAAAATCAAAATAAATAAAAATCAAGAGGACAAAACCGTGAACCGAACCAAACCGTGAATTCTGTGAATCATCCCATCCCTAAGATTAACAATTACAATCTGAACATAATCTCAAATACCTTTCAAGTTCATAAAACCTCTCATCATGACATTTTTGAGTTGTGGTCCTTGCTAGAGTTCACTGTGTATCAAGGCTGGACTGGCAATTAGAATCACTGGGAGTTTTTTTGGTGGGCCAGTGTACTTCTGGGGCTGGCTAGGAGAATGTGTATGTGTACTACTGCTACAGTCTATGGTCCCCACGGCCTCGTGGTCACCAAACACATGGATAGTAGGTGCGTCCTCCAGTTGTGCCCAGTATGTCTTCTCTGTGCAGCTGGAGAAACAGAAAGTAACTGATTCTTCCACTAAGCTGAGTGGAGGTCTAAATCTCTATTTTTCAAACAAAATTTTTAGACAAAAGCTAAAAACCCAGTGCATCTGGATTCTTGTAAATCTTAAGAAATCAGCATTTCTCTTATTGCTATAGTTATTGCTAGGTATTACCTGAGTACCTTCTTACTAACCTAATTTAAATGTATAAAGATCAAAGTTTTTATAAAAAATGTTAAAAAGACTAGTGAATGGACCAATGTGAGACACAACAGCACCAATACTGAAACAACCAAAGCTCAGAAGACAAATTATACACAATTATATACACATCAACAGCTCATTATGCCCAAAAATAGCATTTAATTATGCAGAGATGACATTTGAATAACAGCAATCACAAATCATTCATTTCCCAGTCTTTTCTGTTCTGCATAAACAAATACCACAATGACATGTACTTATTGATTAGAAGTGACATTTTGTAAAACAAACAATTCAAGAAATGAGAAAATGAATTTTCATTATATTTTCTTGTCCACATTTTTGTGACACAGAGTTTGAAAGAATCTTAATTTGTTTGAATTCACTTTGGCTTTGGAGAGATTTTCCAGTGTTTTGTAAATGTGGTTATTTTTTGATACTGCAGCAGTACTGAACCAGACTAAATTATGAAATGCAGCAAATCCAGGATTTTTTTTTTTTTTTTTTTTTGCAACACCAAACTACTTCAGTGTATATTGTGTAGTAGTGTATGTGGTTCATTAAAAAATACATTGCTGTGCTTGTACAAATGAGTTCTGAGTTGGTAAAATTTTAAACAAAAATGCTTGTGTTGAAAAAACAATTGAAATTTCCTATGAGTCACACACTTGGTGCAGTTATGTTTTTGTAATTTTGTGAAGTTTTTGTTCTTGTCAGTTGCTGGTAAATGAATGTTTAGAAATACTGTACAGAAAGTAACATTATATCCTTAAAGATTTTTTCCCCCTTTTTATTTTAGGATAGGAAATAAATTCTTTAGTCAATAGTACAGCATAATGTAAGTTATCTCTGAAAAGAATTAAACTTTGAGGCCTCATCTGGGCTTTGTTATAAAATGTTTTGACAGTGGGGGAACAAGAGCAAGGACGGAATTTTTGTGCATGTCTTTATGCACTGGAGCCGCAAGTCCACCTGGAAAGATACCAATTCCAGCGTTGACTCCAAGTATTTACACCACAAAACATGCAAGAAAAAAAGAAAAACAGAGACAGAAAAAAGAGAAGCGCAAATCTGACAATAACTGAACTAAATTGCAGACATATAAGAAGAGAGGAGGAGAGTTTTATTTTAGCTTGAACTTTCTTTTCACATTCTCAGATACTTAGTGGTGTAGTGGACCTTTAATGCTTTTGATTTGTGCAGCTCTTTCCACTTCTCTCTAAAAATGTCAATCAAGTAAAAGTAAAAGTGTGTCCTTGTCCAGTCTGTGCTGAATGTTCCTAAGTGTGATATTACAGGCCATTTAGCTGATAACCCTGTGTGCTACTGAATGTACTGAAGCTTTAGGATAATTATAAGCTCGGCTGATTCCCGCTGATAACTGAGGACAGATGGCATCTACAGTGATGTATGTTTTAATAGTGCCCAAAGCAGAAATGTTCCTTTTGCTGGTGTAGATTTATTCCTCTGCTTACACTACCGGTTTCCCACCTCTTCTCCTTCTGATTTCCCCCCTTTGAGTCACGCTGTGTCAGCTGTCACAAATAACTCATTTGGGGCATTAAACAATTTGCCATTATTTACCGCCTCCGTGACAGAGCTGTGCCTGATTTGCTCACACAGCCCCGGAGCATGCTGGGATCCATCGTGCCTTGATTTGTCCTTTTGAGCGGCTTCTCCTCTCCCATTTTGATGTGTTTTATCACCCGCTTTGTCTCCCTTCCACTGTCTGCGGCCCTGGTGATAAAAATCAGTAATCTCATTTTGAACCCCCCCTTTGAATTAAGCCTTTGAGACATTTGTCAGCAGTATAAGCCAATGGGCCAATCAATAAGGTTATCTTGTGTACATCCAGGCAGCCTACAGTGGAAAGAAAGCTGGCCTTTGAGCTGGACAGGAAAGATGAAGATTCTGCTTGAGGCTGCCACAATGGTCACTGCTGAAAGATTCACTCCTTTTCCATATGTCACCAGACTGAGGTATGGAGTGTGGCTGTAAAAGGTGACATTTAGGCCAGGCAATTAAACTTTCTCTAACTTTCAGAATATCACAGGGCTGGACTAAAATTCACCACAGTCTTTGGAACAGTTACATGTAACTCATTCAGACAAGACAGATCTTATTTTTAGCCGATATTTTTCCGATGTCATTTAGCCTCACAATATGCCCCACTTATGCTCAACCTGGGAAACAGCTTTTACGTTGCATCCTAGCATTCTGTAAACTTATCCACATGGCTTCTGTGGTGACATTGTGATAAGCTAATTTCACAGTGCAGCAAAAGCAGGCAGAAAAGGTGCCAGCTGAAATTAAATCTAAAAAGCACTCGGTTAATTTGCAATGCTTAACATTAATTATGCGCTATTCTCAGTTGTGTGCATTGATTGCTGCTCTTCACATACTAAAAAGATGTACCAGAGAAGAATTAAAATTAAATGATTTATGTCTGGTCACATATGGAGGACCGTGAGCGCCACGCGAAAAGGATTTAGCATTTAGTAATCTATTTATTAAAGGCTCTTTTAAAAACTCTTTTAATAAAAGCATTATTCCTTTTCGCATGGCGCTCACGGTCCTCCATAGTCACAACAATAGACAGCTGGTCTTGTCAGTCATCATTTATAATCCTGAGATGAGGAAAATTTAAGTTCAAGTTCAAGGTAAGACTGGCATCTTTGAAAATTCAACTACAGAGGTGGACAAGCAGGGCTTAATTTGAGCCAGAT
Organism: Bostrychus sinensis; assembly: GCA_020698575.1. Lineage (NCBI taxonomy): Eukaryota > Metazoa > Chordata > Actinopteri > Gobiiformes > Eleotridae > Bostrychus > Bostrychus sinensis. Next base: position 26,049,347 of record CM036241.1, read on the forward strand.
CTTGCCGGAACAGGATCCGGAAACTCCCTTATTTTGACGTGGTTCCGATCCGGCAACTGCTTGCTTGGATCCGGTAACTCAGACACAACTCAGAACAAAGTGTTGACTACATTTGACTCTTTTGACCTCCTAAACCTGTGTTGAAGGTCGGAGGTGTAATTACACAGAAATGCTTATGTTTTAAACATAAAAGCCACGCTTTATTTCCATGTGAGCGCTTCAACATAGACTGCCCCCGCGCTGTAATTCGTGTCTATAGAGTGTACAGGGAATCTGGTGGAAAAGACTTTCACGTCAAACTGAAAGATCTATTCACCACCGTTAACACCAGTGGTGTCTGCAGGTGTACAGCAGTACACACTGTGCGTACCGTGAGATGTGCCCCGACCCCGCCCAATCCCTGCTGCATCCACAGAGCTGCACAGAGCCATAGTAGGCTGTGTGTTTTTATAAATGCAGTGGAGCTACAGCTGACTGATGCTCTTTAAGTGAAAAGTGATTTGTTTGCTTTCAGCCAGAAGACAGTAAATCTGTTGAGGTTTGTCCTGACTTTGGTTACGTGGAGGGGACCTACGTGATGTGCTCTGGATGTGCCCTGCTATTTCCCCACTGTGCCCGAGAGCTCACGGGACATGGCAGTGCCACGTCAGTATGTTCTTTTACTCAAATGCATATGGAAGCTAGAGCTAACGCTGATCGTGGGTCACAGGATGAGACCCAGCACCCGTTAAACGCCAGTGTAACTGTTACATAGCCATAGTTACGCAGAGAAACCTTACGCCACGCGCCCTGATGTGCGCTTTTTATTCCCTATGCACACGGGACATAGATCCACAGCAGTTTGTTCTTTTTTGTCTGTTCAAATGCATCTGTAAGCTCGAGCTAACGCGCTGAGGGCCACAGAGCCTGGAGCTGTGAAATGCCATTACACAGAGAAGACTGCCTGCTCCACGACAGTCACTAAAAAGAAGCGAAAGCAAAAGGAGAGACATAGGCTGCAAGCTTACTGCTGCTGTGTGCTCCCTTTCCTAGTCTAGACTTTGTTCATACAGACCACAGCTGCATGAGTCTGTGTTCTTGCTTCAGACTGGTGGCTGCACACAGTAGTTCTGTGACAGAGTGAGTCTACAAAAGCGCAGTAATTATGCGTAGCAGCTGATTTCTCGATCAGCTGAGCAATCAAACAAACGCACACTGACACATTACACTGAAGTGAAAAGCTATAATGTATAATAATGTTAACAAATATGTTAAAATATAATTTAAAACTCAGTATAAATTAGCAATTGCTTGGTATTTTGGCATGTGTGTGCACCTAAGCATCATGTTGTGTGTACGTTCCGGGAACAGTGTTGGCCTTGTGGACTCCAGTGTCAAAGCGCAATTTTTGTTCCGGCATCGTTTAATTTACAAATTAAGCCCTGTGGACAAGTACTCAAACTCTGTAGTATTGTTACTTCAAAATAATATTGTTTGAATAGTAAAAGTAGTCAACATAATTATTACTTTAGTAAATTAGTATTGAATGTAAACTTTACTAATATAAAACTATATTACTTTTTTCTCCCTTTATTACACATAACACAAATAGGACAATAACAACAGAACACAACAAAAAACAACCAAGATAAATAATAATAATAATAATAATAATAATAATAATAATAATAATAATAGTAAATTATATACAAACAAAACAAAACTTACAAGTACTGTGAAGTCTATTAACAGTAGTTGTAAAATTTACATACATATTACATTTAGTAAAATATCAAATTACTTTATGAAGTAGTTTGTTATAGCAAAACAGCAAATACTACTTGACTAACTTGAACCCAGGACCTTCTAATTGCAAGGTGCATGTACACTGTAAGGTAAAAAAAAAAAAAAAACTTTTACTTTGAATTAATTTAATATCAGACATTTTTTACTTGAGGATTGTATATTTCTACTGGCAGTTCTCTGTTGGTAGAGACTTTCACCCACTACCCCGAAGGTTGACGGTTCGATCCCTGCTGCTGGCATTGCATACTGTCGTTGTGTCCCTGGGCAAGACATTTCACCCACTTTGCCTGTGTGAATGTGTCGTGCAATTGTGTGTTTGGTGGTGGTCATAGGGGCCGTAGGCACAAAATGGCAGCCAGGAGGAGTGAATAATGCACCAAATTGTAAAGCAACTTTGAGTGTCTAGAAAAGCTCTATATAAGACTAATGCATTATTATTATTATTATTATTATTATTATTATTATTATTATTATTATTATTATTATTATTATTATTATTATTATTACCACCTACAAAACTACACACAATGCAGAATAGTAATAGTGATAAAAAAAAAATAAAGCTAAGTCTAAAGTTAAACCAATTGAAACAGAAGAGTCACTAGTCATATTACCAGTATTTTTTACTCTTGAACAATAGCATGTCCCTTCAAGGCTACCATAGCAGTTCACTTGTGCTAAAAAAGCGCAGTGTGAAGTGTGGAAGTGAGTCTCCATTACCAGATATTGCTCACATTTGACGAGAAGGACATACTCTTCCCCACTATGTGTAATACATTCGTCATGGCCTTATATTTTAGCAATTTGTGCTTTGGTTCCATTCTCAGCTCTGCAAGTGGATTTGAGAGAGAAGTGGCTTTTGCTTGGTGTATCACAACAATTCAGAGCAAAGTGAATGTGCACTCTGCTGGTCAGTTTCAGCCACATCTCTTATTTGTGCTCTATAGCTCTTATATCTCATTGTCAATCCTCTGATAAGGAAAATTGCCATCTTGGCTGTGCTTGCGCCACTGGATGCATGGCTTGATGGTATGCTTGCCTGGCTTCACGGCGCAGAGATGAGCTGCCTGCTTTCATTTACCAGTGTTGACTGAGAGTCGATATGCTCACACTGGCTGAGGGATAGAGGGAGTGACCCTGACAGCGAGAAGAAGAAAACAACACAGAGGGCCAGGAAGGCGCAGTGGGTGGGTAGTTAGCCTTAGACTGAGGAGGGGATGCATGAAAAATAAAGGACAGATGATGGTAGCAATGGCCTTCTTAAACACATTATACTTTATGTGTGACTGATGAAAAAATTCTGTTTATTTGTACTGTTCCTGCAAAAATAACAATAACAGGCATTTTTTGAGAGGCTGTCTCTATTTAAAGATTAAGATTTAATAATTTAGCTTGTGCCATTGTGTGCCTCCAGTCCAAGGTAACTGGACAAATGTCTAACTATCTGTTTAGATAGCTCAGTTCTCCTACAAATACATTACAGTACTGAATAAAATGCATGTTGCAATTCTTATATTAAAAATAACATTATCTAATAGACAATAGGCACATACCAACAATGTTGGTATATGTAAAATAACACATGACCATTAAGTCCCGCCATCCCTGTACTGTGACCAGACCAAATTTTTGCAAATTGACTTAAATATGTAAATATTTTGACATTGCTTGTGTTCAAACCCCAGACTGTCCCACATACAGACACACAAAAACCTCTCTGGGTGGTTCGCACCATTGGTAATCTAAAATTTCCATATCCTCTCAGGCTATGAGACCTTTCTCTAACTGTGAAAAAACATTTGTATTGGTAATAGGTAGTTAAATGCTTTAAATAAAATGTGTGCTATTTTATATTTAACAAGGTCATGGATTTTTTATAGTGTTAACTTAATAAAAAGATGATTTGTGTGCTCTAAGCATCCAACCTTGTGTATGATATGGACCACTTGTTTTTGTAATATGAATAGTGGATGTATTGAACATTGTTAATTATTTCCCCATACTTCAACACAGTGGTGAAGTAGGGGAGCACCAAGGAGCAGTATAATGTGTGCAGTCCAGTATAATCAAGGAATTGCTTTGCTTTATTTATTATTGAGAAGCAGTTCATCTATGCATACATGCCCTGGGAGTAAGTAGGGATACCAGAGAGAGGCTAACACAGAGAGGACATCCAGACTACACACAGATCATTGGCAATGATGTCCTTGCTGTGAGGCATGGGAACTAATAACAGTGACCCCGCGCACTGCTAAAAATAAAATATACAGTATTTTATACATTTCACAGTGTTTTCCACAAAAAATTGCACATTTCATTTGTCAGTTATGGTTTAGGTTTGGACTCTGTTGTCACCATACATTTACTAATAATTGTAATTTTTTTATGAGAATGCTTTGACCATGCCATTGGATTTTGTTGGTGTTTTTATTTACAGTGAATATTATCTTAGGATGCTACATACATATTAAATGAGGCCTCACACATGCTTAAACACAGAGCTGTGATCCACTGCGTCATACGTGTGCAGATACATTTGCAGTTATTGGTTTTTCCTCCACTTAAATCAAAGGTGAAATAGTGTGTAGCGGGAGGCAATTAGGGGAGAATTTGTCCTGCTGGGGGAGGGGGCCTTCACAGAGTTGGGTCCTTGAGAGTGGCATTAGGTGAAGTGTGTGGAATGGAAAAGTGCTGTCAGCCATTACTCCTGCCTGGCGTTGGCCTTGTGTGATCGTCCACTGACCTACACAGACCTACACCTCCAGCTCCTTCACATAATCATTAACCAGCCTCGAGTTAGCCACGTGACACAGCATAAATCAGTTTCCCTCAGAATAATTATGCCATACTTTACTCAAATTGTCTTGAATGTGTTGGGTTTATGCCAACATAATCCAAGCAATGCTTAGTGATATGCTTTATATCACTTTGATTTAGTATTGGCGCCAAAGGAAATTTTAAAGGGACAGTTCACTCACATTATTTAAAACAACCAAAGACTAAAGTGGGACTATGCTAAATCTATGTTTTGTATGGGAAAAATAAGACTACAAGCAAAGGTCCCTGCATGTACACCAGTCAACCTGCTGCAGATGACCTGCCAAACCACTGTTAATAAGATGATGCTCTGACTGGCTGAGAATGGAAGTAGGCTAAAATGTGAAAACTAAAAATATCTGAGATGGACACTGGCATTTAACCTATATATTAGAATATTAAAACTATCTATCCAGGTGTGATAGAGGCTGATGTAAAAAGACTAAACTAAGAAAAGACACCCCATCCATTTCAACTGGGCATTAGGAAATTGGCAGCAGGAGAAAACTGTATTTTTGTCAAAACTGAGTTATGCATACTGTATATTCTTGTTCCTGGATACCTTACCTATGTTATATCAAGAGTTTTTAACAGTTTTATTTATGAGTTAACTGTAGCCTATATATTATATTTTCATTGGAAAAGTATAAACAGTATAAAAACATGTAACCTGTTAAACATTAAAATATAGAGCTATAGCTAACATGCCAACAAATTCTGTAAAATTTTGTCAAAGTGTATTGCATTTTACTTTCAAATGTGTGACATAGTCTTAAAAAATGCTAAATTATAAAAATCATTTGACTGTTAAAATAAAACATATTATTTTTTGTGTATGTTTTGTAAGATAAAACCTTATAATTCCAACTGAATTTCAGGTATTCAGAATTATAAGTTTCTATCTATGACCAGTTCTCAAAAGTCCCACTTCAATAGTCTCAAATATTTTGAAATTATATATTTACAATCTCTTTTAGGTGTCTTTAATTCCCATGCATTAAAGAGATGTGTTTCTCATATCAGTTTTGCTATTTTCATGGTCAAAACTTTAAACCTAAATATCTCAAAACTACTCAGAACACAACTCAAACCCTATAGTAATTCTAAGTGGACAAATGTATTTGTAACATAAACTAATTCTTCTTTGATTGGTTGCTCCTTGTTTACATAAATCTGATCTCTACTGCTGCTGTGGCCGCCATATTGTATTGCAAACAAACTAGTTCCACATATAGTTTACATCTCTGTATATTTTACAGCTCCTCCTCATTTGACCGAGAAACCTCAAGACGTCCAGAAGCTCATAGACGACTCTCTGGTGTGGGAGTGCAAAGCCACAGGGAAGCCCAAGCCATCCTACCGCTGGATGAAAAACGGGGAGAACCTGGAGTCTACTGAGGTGAGCCAGCCTATTAGCACTACATCATTCCCTTAGAAGAGAACATAAAGTTTGTGTTTAAGAGTTATATGCGTTCTGGCAAAGATGTTAGATTGAAGAATGTAGGAACAAAGCTTCTATTGCGCTGAGGCCTTGCTGACAAATTAGCTCATGTTATCGCTGTCTTCATTACAAAACAGTTCATCCCATGCTGCAATCCATTATGTTACTTGTGAAAGAGGATTTGTTTCATAGTATTTAGAAGACAGTGCCCGCTGTGTTTTGCTAACAGACTTGTGTATACATGCTGGATCTTTCATGCTAATGCCTAATCATGTATAAAATCTCTCTTTGCAGGGTAGTGTCATTAATCTTATCCTCCAAAAGTGGAGAATGTGTTCTCTTTTGCTAAATGCATCTGAATTCCAATTAGCAGTGGCACCATCTACTACTGCTCCAACCAGCTGACTTTCTTTCTGAACTTTGACTGTAATACGCTTTTGAAATATGATATGTATTAAACTGCATTATATTGAGCGCATTAGCCAAGTTGTAGAAGACTGATTGGACACTCGGACACAGCTTGGCGCCTGATAAATAAACAGGCGCTATGTTAATTTACTTCATTATGCAAAAAAAGGCCACAGACCCACCAGAGGATATCGATCAGTATTTGAATGCTACACGATGTTGGATCTGAACCGGTGTTATGTTACTCGGGGCAACACTCTGCAATGCACAGCTTTTTCTCTTAAAAAAAAAAAAAGATTTGGCTTGTTTTCAGGGATGAATAATCTACAGTCTGTTACTCTGGTGGAGAGCATTTTTATCAGGACCCTTAGGAAGTTGCTCACTATTTGTTTTTAAGATTATAGGCCCATCTGGTCTTACATGCGTATAGACACTTAATGTTGTAATTATTTGGTTAATCTGTCTCTGTAAATATTGTAAGCAGTTAAGGTTAAATATTAAATTATTCATTATTAAATTATTAATATATTAAATATATAATATTATAATCAACACAAAATCAACAAAAATGTGTGGAAAATTCTTCCTTTTCTTTTTTTTCAAATGTAACTTATAACAGTTGCAGGCAAAGAAGTCTATCCCAGTAACTATGGGGCTTATGTTGGGTAAACCCTAGACAAGTGGGCAGTTAGTCAAAAGGCTGACACAGAGACACACACAGACAACTAATGAAATACATTTTTATTTAATAATAAGGTTATGTCTGGGAAGAACAAAAATCTGTTTGCTCTGACTTATGTGTTTAGTGCACTCTGGCTGCTGTGGGTACTGTGAATCCAGTGTTCTCAGTAAAAACAATGACAAAACAACAAATGTCCCAGAAAGCTATTGTCTGCTGCCGAGCATGCTAACTATGCAGCAACACAGCAGGCATAACAACAATGAAATTCTGTGTTTTTGTGCTTCAAAAATGCACAAAAAAATATTTAGAAAAAACAACAATAAATTTATGAGGAAAAGTAATAAAGGGCTGAATACAATTGTAGATTTGTGGATTTCAGGAAGACTGACATTTTCTGACAGCCCAGACATTATATCAATAACATTTTATGAGTATTATTATATGTATTATTATTTTTTTGATATATTTTTTGGCCTTTTTCGTTTTTATTAGACAAGACAGTGGCGTAGTGAAAGGAAATCATGGTGGAGTGGTGGCAGAGAGAAATTGCCAAAGCATGGACTTGAACGTACAAGGCAGAGGCAAACAGCTCAGTATATGTGCTGCATGCTGTAACAACGGAGCTTTACAGTGAATAACTTCACTCAGGAAAAAGTGAACATTACAGTTCTTGGTGGAAAACAAATAATGTCAGGTGATCAATGCAACAAAATGTTGTTTCAACTGTGTGTGGGTAGACATTTGAAGTTTGTTCCTCCCAGCTTGCTAAAAATTGCACATAATTTTACCATGGAGTTTTAACTTGAACTTTTTCTCACTAATAAAAACATCAGATGATAAGTGCATAGTTGGTCAACAACAGGCTAAAGTGAGTGAGCCAACTGATTTTGTGCCAGTCAGTCCGTGATTAAAGGTTACAGTGACAGGGCTTGATTTTTGCACAACAGATATCCTCCACGCAGAGCGAATAATAAATAGTTGTGCTCAGAATGCATGGGTGGATGGATTAATCAGCAAAGGTGTTACATTGTTTGAAATGCCACCATTAACCACAGAGGCTTAATGAGTGGAAGAGCTAAAGGTCAGTGATGTAAGGAGCAGTGGGAAGAGGACGCTCCATTTGTTTGTTATTTATTACACTGAATCAATTGAGACCTTTCAGATTGTGTGGAACCTTTCTGCTGACACGAAACTCACCTTAAATAAACATGTACAATATAAGTTAAAGGCCACATTCAGATTTGAAGCTTAAAAGGAAATCAACCTGTGTCACATTTTTGATATATGATTATTGGAAAAAAAAAAAAGAAGTGTTGTTCAGTTCAGCCACAGAGGATACAGATGCCTTGTGCAATTGCACTGGTAGTACTTGGAGACTGACAGACATCCATTTACATTGACTCACTGTGGGTAATTTGGATTCACCAGTTCACAAGCTATACTGTATATGCTAACAACATCAAACCCTACTGGCTTTAAATTATTAGATTGGTCAAAACATTGCTATGTCACTTTTGAATATTGCACTTTGTAATCTTGTCATAGAAAATGCTGTTCAAACTCTGTTTTGTCATGCTGGTGACTTAGAATTTTTTTCATATTATTATTATTTCATTTATGAAAGAAAAACAACAGGAAACTGCTAAAGAATATTATGTGACTATTATTTTGTTTTGATTTAATTTAATAGCTGGTTTCAAAGGGGAGTTATTATTGAGTTTGAACAAAAAATATTTTAAAAATATGTAAATGTAATTGGAGTTTATATTGTTATATTTTTATTTGAAAAGCTACGGCATTGTATTACTGCCAACTAAGAATTAATGAATTAATTAATGAATTAATTTCAGCTGCATCACATTTTAACAAGAAAACTATCACATTTGTACAAAATACTATCACGTTTTACATGATACTATTACGTTTTAACAAGGTATCACATTATAACAAGATACAAATGTATCACATTTTTACATGATACTAATTTATTATGCAATTACAAGATACTGAATCATCATGTTTTATCATGATACACAATTATCACATTTTTACAAGCTATGTATCATGTTTTTACAAGATAATTAATTCTCACGTTATAACAAGCTATCAATTTATCACGTTTTCACAAGATAAATATTTTCTTGTAATCAGAAGATTGCATAGGATGGCACTTCTTGCCATACTATGCAATCTTCTGGTAAACCCCATTCTCAAAGAAATGTAATGTGCACATTTTGTCATCCTGCAAGCTCATCTCTATGCATGGAAACAACCATGTAAACATCACGTGATAACAGGAAAATCATTTATCTTGTTATAATGTGATACTTAATTATCTTGTAAAAACGTGACATATCTTGTAAAAATGTGACATATCTTGTAAAAACGTGAAAAGATCTTGTTAAAACAAGAAAATTATTTATCCTGATACTTAAACGTGATACATATCTTGTAAAAACGTGATAGTTTTCTTGTTGAAATGTGATACAGCTGAAATTAATTCACACTCAGCTGGCAGTAATACATTGCCATAAAAAAGCACTGTCTGATTATGTGAGCAAAAGTCACACTGGTCAACACATGCATTTGTGTGCATTGTGATGTGTTATTACAACAAACCCTGTATGTAGTCCAAACCCTGCTTTTACACAAAAAAGATCACATTGAGTGTGGTATATATAAACAGATAGCAGATAGCAACACATAACCACCTTTCACCTGTTCCTGAGGTTAAATTAAATTAATAAAACGTCTTTCTTCTGTAACTAGAAGAACATGGAGTACTTCCCCTCTTGTCTCATTTTCACATCTCATTCAACAGGCTCACTTCTCCAGAACCTAAATTACATTCTCTGTCTTGATCCATTCTTTTACATGTCTTTGCACTTTTGCACTAATCAAACCAAACCAGTGTTGTTGGCAAATGACATTGCCAATCATTTCTCTTCAGCATAAGGCGTACAGATGGTACCCCCAGGTCCCGGGATGAGAAACTGCTGATTTGAGAGTAACGTCATGCTTAATTAATAGTGGCCATAAACGGGAGTGCTTTCCACGGGCAGACTGATATACGCCACCATTTGGCTCCACTGCCAGCAGGGATATTCGCCCCTGTACAACCGCAGTGTTATGGAAATATAGTCCACAACATGCTCTAATACAGGATTAGTTTATGATCTTTTAGTGAGGACACTATCTTCTTTTTATGTGACACTACTTTCATCCCTTGTGACGGGGGTTCACGCTGACGGTCACCCTCGCGGGAATGGTTTTTAATGACATTACAGTGGAGCCTGAGGAAGACACAGCAGATGAAGGACGAGGAAACAGGGACTGGCATGCGGTGGTGACACAGATGTATAAAAAGTGCTTAAGCTCTTAACACTGTAGTGAATTTAAACTCGTCGAAAGCATACTGAGGATTACATGGTCCGCTGATATAGTTTCACTCACCTCATCAGGGCTAGTCATCCAGAAAAAGGCCTTAGTTTGATGTTTGGAGCGGTGACAGCAGGTGGAACTGTGGTCTCAGCGTTCATTAACACATTAAATGTGCCATAGATCAAACTGATGAGGCATTGTTTGATGAACTGATTCAGACCCTTATGGAGGAATCAGGATCTGTGTTTTGCAGTTTCATGTCTGGACTGGTAATGGGATGTTCAAGAATTACAGACTTTTGTGGATAAAAAAACACAAAAGTCTCAAGTTACACAGTTGCTTATAGACCCTCTTCAGACCTTGCTTTTTAATGTAGTTTTTTCTGACTCTGGACTTGTTCAATTATTGAGTAGAGTATGTACCTATCATTCTTAGTGCAAATTGTTAGTTTGTTAGTTGTTAGTTATGGTCCTATTTACCAATATTCTTAATCATATAACTTATCTACTCTAAATGTAAGGCCCACATTTTTTATCTTTAGATTAGATTATTACTCTCTCTGTTCCACAAGGCTCTTGTTTTAACTGTTGATGCCTGCTTTATGGAAAACTTTCATTTTTGACACAGCTCATTTCCTAGTTCTAACCCATTTCTGCAATCCAAACATGCATTTATCATTTAGGGATGATTGGATTTTCAGATTCATCTTTTTTTCCTATGTACCATGCACTGGTCTCTGGTGTCTTTCTTACCATAGCACAAACAGCAGGACGCTATAACCGGGGCACTTAGTATGTATAGGGCATACCTGTCAGAAAAGCAATTTTCACAGTACACTATACCTTGGTTGTTAACAATATTCCTTGCCCTCCCGCTGAAGGGGAAACAGCCCTGTGCTTCAGCCACAGACAGAAATAGACTGTGGTTTTATTTCCCTCTCATAAACATGCAGATTGATTAGGGTCATTTTCTGCTAGCCTGCCTCCATCCACCCCAGCCTTTCCTCCATTAGTGATGAAAACCCAGATTTATGGCCCCGTCTGTCATTGCCAGTGCATGATTCACTGGCCCGCTGGCCGCCTGTTTTTATGTAGATGAGTCCTAGCAATATAAGACATATTAATGTCATGTGTCTGTGTCCATAGGAGCGCATACAGGTCGCCAATGGGGCACTGTCCATCAGCCGGCTGACCCTGTCCGACACAGGGATGTACCAGTGTGTGGCCGGGAACAAGCACGGAGAGGTGTACTCCAATGCAGAACTCAGAGTTATAGGTAAGATCACAGTATGGTTGTGCTAATAAGTTGTGTTCAAACATAGGCTATTTTTGTGTTATGTTCATATGTGTTCCTAATCCAACCACAAGGGGCCACAAGCCAGTGTACTCTTTGTGCCAGTCCCAACCCAGGACAAATAACGAGGGTTCTGACAGGAAGGGCGTCCAAATCAATATGCGAATTGCTGCACACTCAGAATGACTTGCCACAGAGACTGTTCACTTGTCTCTTGAAAACAGATTTTTTTTTTTTTTTGAATACTTTTGGACCTTCAAGGCTTTATTAGATGGCACAATGCAGAAGTGACATAAAATCATGGGGGAGAGAGCGGGGAGAGACATTCGGTAAATCATTGGAGTCCAGACTTGAATCCATGATCCAGAGGCGAGCTGTAGTTGCTCTGTTTATGCTGTTGTTTGCTTTGCCACTTTTGTATTAAAAAAGCTTGATGATCTATAGAGCTAAGACTAGCACAAAATTTGTGTACAAATAGCAGATTGAAGTATTTTGAAGTACTGATTAAGATATTTAAAGTGCAGCTCCTTGAACACTGTAAAAAGTAGTGTAATCACAGAAGTCACACTTTACCCAGGTAATATATTTCCCCTTAATCATCTGTATTATGGATTCTGTGAACTTTTTGTGATTGTTACTTTTAGCCACACTAAGTACACTGGGTTGTGTACATATCTCTTACTGATGCTGAAACTTGTCTGCATTGGCAAAGAGAAAAGTGTATACAGGCATGCATTTGTCTTTATTTATGGTCAAGTTTGTTCCTGCTGCTCAATGCTGGCGATGACCTCCGGCCTCTCTCTTATTGGTCACTAATTGAAAAGCATTAATTATAAGATGAATGGTGCGTTTGACAGTGATTTATGCTGGAGCGGCTGTGTTCGGCTGCCTGGACCTTCTGCCCCAGTCGGGCCTGTCACTCTCCACTCTCATTCACTATTCATGCTCCAGCGTGTTCGTCCTCATCACATACTGATTGGAATGAGCCTCAGAACTGCAGAGTGGTCAAAGCCAAAGAGGAAAGTCAAGTGCGAAGCCATTTCCATAAGTGTACTATTACCTGGAGTTAATCCTGATTTAGCTTCAGTATGTTTTCTTCATCCAGAGAACAGTGGAGTGGACTAATGACAGTTATAGGACTCAATACATCACAAGTTTAATAATATAAAACATACACTTTCACCAATGCTATTGGTATCACAATAGTATTGACATGTCACATATTTACACTTTGTATGTAAAGATAACATATTATTTAATTCTGTGTAAAAATTCACATTGTATTGTATTAAAACAACATGTTTTCCTAATATTGAGAGGCTTTGATTACAGGTTGTGTGACCAGTGTGAACGTAGTATGCAAAGTTAGGTCTTTTGTCAACCACCTTTGTCCTCTGCTCAGTGAAGCCACTGATCTGATCTACTGATATATCAATATGTGTCCTGCAGCCATTCTCCTTACTATGTGCTGCATGTGTGAACAAAACTGTCAGTATACAACAATAGAAAGAACAGTTATTGTTAGCTACATGAAAGACCATACATGTTGTAATCATCAAACAAAAGAACTATTAATGTGTGTGTGTGTGAAATAGACAGAGTATGAACAGTTCTGACAAAAACGGTATACTCAACTCAGGCTCAAATTGTGGAACAACAGTAAAATAAACATCACCCATTCATGGTTGGTTGTCAAACATCCACACCAACCAAAAATACAATAAATAAGTGGTTTTGTAGTTCCTTCATTGTTCATGTCTGGTGTAAGTGAGGAGTGCTAAAAAAACAAGAGAATAGAGACAGAAACAAAGCATATAAAAGACAGGATTTGAAAAGGGCATAGTTTTTTAAAGCCAGTTGTAGTCAGAGATCACATGGCAGATAAAGACCATGACATTTCTCTGCTGTTGTGAAAATGTGACCGAGAATCTCATGCAGACTAAAGAAAATATTCATGAGGATAAGTAATTTTCTAATAAATCTTGAGATTATTTGGAGCAAAACAGATGTGAGGATATGTGACGGTGACAATATTTTCTTTTATTTCTCTCTTGTCTCAGCTGTGGCCCCAGACTTCTCCCATAGTCAGCTCAAAAGCCAGACCCTGGTGAAGGCGGGGGGCGATGTTCTTATTGAGTGTAAGCCCAAGATGTCACCCTGGGGTGTCATCTCCTGGCGCAAGGGCACTGAACCGCTGCGGGAAACCAACAGGTGAGACTGCATGCCCTCTCATCAGTTTTTTAAGTCAGAACTTCTGAGCATAATTTTTAGTTTGAATATTTAAAGCGCTGTTTGGTTGAATACACAAGATGTATTTGCCGAAGATAGGTTAATAGTATGGTGATGTAGTATTACAATGCATGTGGTGTAATTTGTTTAATAATAATAATAATAATAATGTATGTGACTTGTGATTTTTCTCAAAATGCATAGTACTTTATCTAGCTATGCTTACAGGAATGTGCTCTCATTAATACATATTTGGATCTGAACACACAACATAATCAACAGATTTTGATACTAATCAACTTTCTGCTTTTAAACTCATCTCTCACCTTTCCACTAATAGAACCTTACTCTTTGTCAAAAATAATTATGCGAAAATGTCAAATATTTTCTTGTAAAAGTGGTTGGTGTGTATATTGAACCCCCCAAAAAAATCAAATATCATAGCATCCTGGGAAAAAAAATATAAAAGTGCTTCTTAGTTGCTGCTTACTTGAAGCACCATAAAATGTACATTATTGAATTGTTTATGAACATGTATGGTGATGGGAGAAAGTTGTACTGTATAGTGTCTATGCATGTTCAGAGAAACAGTGCATGGGTATTCTTTTGGGAATGACTAATAACTAGGAAAAGCCCAGTTTCTGTTTAGAAGTTGCTGCATATGACTTTGAAAATGCATTGTCTTACAGTGAATCCAACATTATTTTGAATACTGTATGCCTGTCCACAACAGTATTTTTCACCAGCAGCTTCTGAGCATGGAGGAGAAGACTGCAGTGGAATTCAGTGTATTGACCTAAATAGTTCCTGACTCACTCAAATCATAAAGATAAAATGCAAGAACAGAACATAATGTTCAAAATAGATTAGACTTAATTTCACTACACTCTACTCTAAAGTTGTAACAGAGCAGCGAGCATCTGTTATTTCCTGCTATTAAGTGAAAATAAAACCAAGGCTTATCAACTTATCAAGTACCTTTCACCTGAGCAGGACAGAACTGCTTCAGAAAACAATGATTCCACTTGTGACATGTTGTATGACTGCGGGGAGCAGAGGGGCACCCAAGCGTCCCGCCTTGTTTGACCCTTGAGACCTGATACACGTAACATTGAAGCAGTTCGTCTGTCCAAATTGAAGTGTGAAGTTTGGCGCCGCCGCCTTGTCTCACTCTGAGGTCACCCATTAGGTGTCACCATTCGAGCATGTCTGCTGTGACGCTAGAGCTCTGCGCTAAGACTCTTGCCAGGTTTTGCATATATACAAAGCTGTGGTGATGCTTGTCAAACAAAGTGGCTTGGAATTTGCATAGTGCTCTCACTGCTGTGCCCTTCACTTGCCCTCAGTCATGTCTCAAAGATTTTGAATTACATTAAAAAGCCTTTATTGTCAATTGAGTACACAGTCACAACAAAATTATGCTTTGCTGCTATATGGTGCTAAAAGTATTGACACCATATGCACAAAAACTAATGTGGTGGTCTGTCCTTTAGAGAAATAAAAAAATTTGTTGGATAAAGCAGTTCATTGTTGATTCTTGCTGTGCACTGATCGGGGTAACATCATGACCATTGACAAGTGAAGTGAATTACACAGATTATCTCTTCATTTTGGCACCTGTGTTAGAAGCACGGAAAATGGGCAATTTGACAAGGGCCAAATTGTGACGGCTAGACGACTGGATCAGAGCATCTCCAAAACTGCAGCTATTGTGGGGTGTTCCCGGTCTTCAACAGTGGTGAAACGAAGACAGGTGATGCATGTGGGGAGCAAAAGCTGGCTTATTTGGTCCAATTCAGCAAACGAGTTACTGCTTGTTATATATTTTTTAGCTTTTAATGTTAAAGCAGCTGATTAGTACCTAAAGCACATGAACACACCATCAGGGCTAGAGAAACAGTTGTTCTTTTCTATATCTTGCATACACTGGGACAAAGTCAGACTTGATTTTAGAGTTTAATCAAGCTATGACCATACTCCAAGAATGCTTTGCTTATAACAGTGTTGCTCATTCCCTTTTACTAGAGTTTCTGTAATTATTAGCTAGACTAGAACACTATTGCAGCTGTAATACTAGCTGGATCTACTTTTAAGTATTTGTCTGGTTCAGTTGGGAGCATGCTAATCATATGCAAAGAGCGGGAAAGATGTTCTACAAGTCTGTTTGATGTTATGTTGTTACTTGCAGTAAATAAATGACCACCTGTGCTGCTCTCACAGAATTAGGGGAATGAGGTGCAGATTGCAAATTAAAACCTCAACACCTGTATTACATTACAAGGGGATTTTGTCTGTTCAGTCAAAGATGATGTGAGGTAACTTTTATGATTCTTCCCAAACATATTAGAACTCCCCTTTTCCTCCCGTGTGACTTGTGCACATCCTGTTTTGCATCTGTTTGGGTAATGATTACACATGTTTAATGGTTGCCCATATAATGTACTGTGCTATAGTGTTCACTCACACCCTGGGCAAAAAGTACACAATTTTTATTTATTTATTTATTTATTTATTTTCAATTTTATATTTATGGAATCCTTTAAGTAGCAAAAACATTAACAATAAAACATTGCAAAGACAGTTCTGTCTTAAATACAAACACTTAACAAATGTTTAGTCACTAAATTTTAACTCCATTTAGCAAGTCTTTTTAAAATTATTTTAGTTTTATCTATGAATGACAGGGCATGGTTCCATCTCACAAAACCTGCAACCCAGTTGAACCTGCTATATGCTGAGAACTTCCCAAGTGTTGAGCAAAGCAGTTGGAGTCAGAGTTGTGGGTAATAATTGTGCAGCTTGAAAAGTAAATGTTGCCTAAATAATTACATAAAACTGACAGGGCTGCTGCTAGCCGTTTGGGTGCCCTAAGCATCAGTGCATTTGAGTGTATTGCCAATTAAATTTAAAATAGTCATAGAGATTAACAAATGTGTGAACTCATTTCAAAATCTATGACCAGAATATGTTGTCTGTGAGGTTGTTTGAATATAACTCCAAAAGCTGTGTTTTTTCTTTCTTTAGACTGACTATATATATATAAAAAAAAAAAAAAATTGTCCTCTCGCCCTCCGCGGGCGGTTTCATCCATCCAAGCTCGGGTCCTCTACCAGAGGCCTGGGAGCTTGAGGGTTCTGCGCAGTATCTTTGCTGTTCCTAGGACTGCGCTCTTCTGGACTGAGATGTCTGATGTTTTTCCTGGGATCTGCTGTAGCCACTCTTCCAGTTTGGGGGTTACTGCCCTGAGTGCTCCGATGACCACGGGCACCACTGTTGCCTTCACTTTCCAGGCCTTCTCAAGTTCTTCTTTGAGGCCTTGGTACTTCTCCAGTTTCTCGTGTTTCTTTTTCCTGATGTTACAATCGCTTGGTATTGCAATGTCAACCACAACGGCTTTCCTCTGCTGTTTGTCCATCACCACAATGTCCGGTTGGTTTGCCACTACCATTTTGTCTGTCTGGATCTGGAAGTCCCACAGGATCTTAGCTCGGTCATTCTCTATCACCTTTGGAGGTGTTTCCCATCTTGACCTCGGGACTTCCAGACTGTACTCTGCACAGATGTTCCTGTACACTATACCAGCCACTTGGTTATGACGCTCCATGTATGCTTTCCCTGCCAGCATCTTACAGCCTGCAGTTATGTGCTGGATTGTCTCAGGGGCCTCTTTGCACAGTCTGCACCTGGGGTCTTGTCTTGTATGGTAGATCTTGGCCTCTATTACTCTGGTGCTCAAGGCCTGCTCCTGTGCAGCCATGATCAGTGCCTCTGTGCTGTCCTTCAGTCCAGCTCTTTCTAGCCATTGGTAGGATTTCTCGATGTCAGCCACTTCAGTTATCTGTCGATGGTACATCCCATGTAGGGGCTTTTCCTCCCATGATGGTTCCTCCAGCACCTCGTCCTCTGTTTTCCACTGCCTGAGACATTCACTGAGAACTTCATCTGTTGAGGCTATCTTCCTGATGTAGTCAAGGATCTTGGATGTTTCATCCTGGACAGTGGTTTTGACACTCACTAGTCCTCTGCCTCCTTCCTTGCGCTTAGTGTACAGTCTCAGGGTGCTGGATTTGGGGTGGAACCCTCCATGCATGGTTAGGAGCTTTCGTGTTTTCACATCTGTGGTCTGAATCTCTTCCTTTGGCCAGCTTATTATTCCCGCAGGGTATCTGATGACCGGCAGGGCATAGCTGTTGATTGCCTTGACTTTGTTCTTGCCATTGAGCTGACTCCTTAGGACTTGCCTTACTCGTTGGAGGTATTTGGCTGTGGCTGCTTTTCTTGTGGCCTGGTCCAGGTTGCCATTTGCTTGTTGGATTCCAAGGTACTTGTAGCTGTCCTCAATGTCTGCTATTCTGCCGTCTGGGAGTGGGACCCCTACTGTATGGACTACCTTCCCTCTCTTTGTCACCATCCGCCCACACTTCTCAAGTCCGAATGACATTCCGATGTCATTGCTGTAGATCCTGGTTGTGTGGATCAGTGAGTCAATGTCTCTCTCGCTCTTGGCGTACAGCTTGATATCATCCATGTAGAGGAGGTGACTGATGGTGGCCCCGTTCCTGAGTCGGTACCCATAGCCAGTCTTGGTGATTATCTGGCTGAGGGGGTTCAGACCTATGCAGAACAGCAGCGGGGACAGAGCATCTCCTTGGTATATCCCACATTTGATGGACACTTGTGCAATTGGCTTGCAGTTGGCCTCAAGGGTGGTCTTCCACTGCCTCATCGAGTTTGCAATGAAGGCTCTTAGAGTCCTGTTGATGTTATACATCTCCAAGCATTCCATGATCCATGTGTGTGGCATTGAGTCATAGGCTTTCTTGTAATCAATCCAGGCGGTGCACAGATTAGTGTGTATTGATCCATGTGCCCACTTATCTTAGCCGCTATGATGCCTGACATGAGCTTCCATGTGGTGGGGAGACAGGTTATTGGTCGATAGTTGGATGGGGCCGTTCCCTTCAGGGGATCCTTCTGGATCAGGATTGTCCGGCCTTCAGTTAGCCATTCAGGGTGGGTCCCATCCTTTAGCAGCTGGTTCATTTGTGCTGCCAGGCGCTCATGGAGTGAAGTTAGCTTTTTCAGCCAGTAGGTGTGGATCATGTCAGGCCCTGGTGCTGTCCAGTTTTTCATACCTGAGACGCTTTGTTGGATGTCTGCCACTGTGATGGTAACTGGTTCTTGTTCAGGGAGGTTGCTGTGATCTGCTCTTAGATCCTCCAGCCACTGTGCACTGTTGTTGTGTGACGCCTCCTTCTCCCATATGCCTTTCCAGTATTGTTCAGTCTCCAGCCTTGGTGGGTCTGCTCTGTTGTTATTACCTTGCCACTGAGAGTACACTTTAGCTGGTTGAGTTGAGAACAGCCGGTTTATTCGCCTTGCTTCGATTTCTCTCGTGTACCTCTTTAGTCGGGTGGCCAAGGCTTGGAGTCTTTGCTTGGCAGTTTCCAATGCTTCAGGTATGGACATCTTGCTGTACCTCTTGGGTGCTTGTTGTTTCATTGCACCTTTCTGGAGCTCTGACAGTTGGCTCACTTCTCTCCGAGTTACCTTGATTTTAGCTTCTAACCTTCTTTTCCATGGTGGATATGGATCTTTATGGTTGCTCTTTGGTTGATAGCCAAGCTCCTCAAGGATCACTGCTGCTGAAGTGTATATCAGCTCATTGGTTTCAGTGATGGTCATCGTAGGTATTGTTCCCAAAGCTGCATTCACATCTTCCAGGAGACTTTCTGAAGGTACTTCACTCAGCCTGTGTAACTGGTGTCGGGGTTGCCTGGTCTTCATTTTAGCCATGATCTTATCTCTCAGGTCAGTTGCTGCCTCGCTCAGCTCGATGGTGCTTATTGGGGCTTCGTACCCAAATTCTGGATGGGGAGTTGGTGTTAACTCCCCTCTGACCTTGCATCCTGGCTCCCCCTTGCCGTAGCATATGTGTTGTATCTCGTCAATCTCAAGTTGTGAAAGCAGGTGCCGCTTGTGGATGTTGGAATACTGAGCTACTAGTTGTTTAGCAGTGAGTGTTGATTGTGGGTTTCGAAGTTGCCATATTTCCCACATTCTCTTCATGTAACCCCTCTGACTAGGGTTACCGGAGTAGTAGCATTCCAACAGAGCCTTGTTCTCGCATCTCGTCCACTTCCGTCTTGTTCCAGTAGGACAAGACGGCTGCTCTGGTTCCCCAACACCTGACGCAGACCTTGTTTGACCAGGCGACGTCTGAGCCGGTATGTCTCGTAATTCATTGTCTTTATATTAATTCATCATCATTATATATGAGGTAGGCAATAGCGCAAAGGGTCTTGCCTAAGGACCCACACTGGAAGTTGGTATTCGCCTCGGCTGGGATGTGAACCCGGGTCCCCTGTGTGAAAGTCGGTTGACTAACACACTGAGCTACCCAGCTATATATATATATATATATATATATATATATATATATATATATATATATATATATATATATATATATATATATATATATATATATATATATATATATATATATATATATATATATATATATATATATAGCGGCTGGGTAGCTCAGTGTGTGGTAGTGTTAGTGTGAAAGTCGGTTGACTAACACACTGAGCTACCCAGCTATATATATATATATATATATATATATATATATATAATATATATATATATATATATATATATAGCGGCTGGGTAGCTCAGTGTGTTAGTCAACCGACTAAAAAAAAAAAAATATATATATATATATATATATATATATATATATATATATATATATATTTATATATATATATATATTTTTTTTTTTATTTTTTTTTTCAGTTTTCGCCGACATTGCTGTTAATTAGATGCGTGCAGCACATTTTTTTATTAAAACCTCTGAAACTTTTTAAAAGCTTTAACAAATGATATTTCTGTGATCCCTGCACCTAGATTCATAAAAAAAAAAAAAAAAAAAATTCTTAAAATTTTCTCTATCAGCACAGTTTCACTGCATATCTCTATGTGTTTTGAATTTTGTAAATACAGTTGCGCAAAGACACAATGTCACTCAATCACACCGGCATGATCAAGGGTTTGATGCCCCCTCGAGCAATTGGTGCCCTACACACGCACACACATGTTAACAGAATATATTTGCAACAGATTTAATGAAATAAAAAATAAATAAATCCAGTATTAGGAGGTCACAAGCCAGTGCCCTCTTTGTGCCAGTTCCAATCCCAGATAACTGGAGAGGGTTGCGTCAGGAAGGGCATTATGGCAATATGCTTGGAGCGCCAGAATCTCAGTAGGTATAGCAATTCACAGGAACACTTCTTTTTGACATGTAAAAAGCAAGGTAAATGAGTAAACGGTGAGACTGCGGAGTGTGTCGTCTCCTCAAAGACTATGTTATTGCATGCAGATCCGTGTGTGTGCATGTGTTAGTGGCTCTGGTCAGCTGTGCACCTGTACGGAGAGGTGAGAAATCATCAGAGGCTAACCGCGAACCCCTTTTGTTGAAGATTAATTGCCTTAATTGCGTTAGCACTCCAGAGTGGCTTGAGCAGGAAGGGAACTGATGTCAGCGGCTGTGTAATCCATCTTCATAGCAGCAGCAGCAGCCCCCGTTTTCCTGCAGGGGGGAGGGGGTGTCTTATCTAGCCCAGACAAGCCTGCAGGGACAGCCCCTAGATGACATCAGCTGGAACAAATCAGCTGAGTGTGTGGATAAGGATTCTACTCAGTCGTACCGTTCATTTTGATCTTTGAAACATATGGCAGCCAGTGTCATGTCAAGTGCAAGCAATCAAAGGTTTTCCATGCTGACCTACAGTATGTTTCTACCAAGCATTGGTAAGTCCCATTGCCTGTAATAAGGCTGTTTTCCATATCCACTGTTTGGCTTGAAAAGAGATGCACAATGATACTGCCCTAGACTTTGAAAACCCTTGGTCTAACATTAAGGGCCCTATCTTGCCAACTGATCTTGGCGCAGGCAGAGGTAATTTGATATTGTCGTGGACTCTCTATCTGCCCAGTTCACCGCCAACACAGCGGGGCGTGACGCTGTACAGGTGAGGCGGCTTGCTCTATAGGGCAGGGCTATTCATAATTTATTATTACAAGAAGAAGAATGAGAAGATAACAGGATGTGGCGTAGGCGATATATTGAGCAGAGAGACACTAGAGTTCACATGAATCTCACCAGAAGCTGCAGGTGGTTGTTTTTGCCTTTCCTTTGCATAAACGTATTCAATATCCAATTCAGTTTACATCACAGCAGCGAGCCGTCCTCATCCAAATCTCCGAGGTCACAAAGGAAGCGCTCATGTAGGCTATTAATACGTAAATCCAGCTTTTAAAATATCCCTTTTCTTATCCAGTACAAATATGGTGTTGGACAAAAG
Organism: Bostrychus sinensis; assembly: GCA_020698575.1. Taxonomy (NCBI): domain Eukaryota; kingdom Metazoa; phylum Chordata; class Actinopteri; order Gobiiformes; family Eleotridae; genus Bostrychus; species Bostrychus sinensis. The sequence goes on from CM036241.1 coordinate 26,071,758, forward strand.
GAATTATGAGAAAAAAATATACCAAATTCATGAATTTTTTCTGCGTCCATTCAAAATTAGACTACACTTAACTAACGAATAATATTATTGATCACATAATATTTTTATTAGTCTTTTATTGATAAACAGCCCGTGAAGTTTTATGAAAGTGTTTGATTCTACTATTGCTGATCCTCTCATGCTGCAGTGGAGCTGGGAGAGAGCTGCTCTGATTGGTTTAGAGTTTAGAGCAGACAGCACCTTTGAACTTGTGCCAGCCCCAAGTTCAGCCAATCGAGAATTGATTTGGACACGCCCCCAGGTGTGCCGCCATCCACGCCGACATCTGCACCAGTTGGAAGGATAGGGCCCTTAGAGTTATAATGCTAACAGACAAATTGGCCCTATCTCACAATGGTAAATAATTATGTTTTAACTCATACAGCAATCCAGATGATGTTCCAGATCCACAACAAAACATCACTTTCTTGGCCTATTACCTTTCCTAAAAAAAACAAAAAAACATTCCATCTTAGTTCTTTAGCAGACAAACAAACACGGAAACCAATAAACAATTTGCATTTCTCAGCCTCATATTAACCAGTGTCTCATTTTGCTGTTGTAGTCCGATTGGATGTATTTGGCTCAAAATGATTTAAAATATTTGGTTTAATAATTACAGGCTATTACATTAAATTATACCTCACCACCTTTTAATAAAATCAGACTCTTTTTGTTTCCGGTAATGTTTTATTTCCAGTCAGTAATAGCATAGCAAGGGGCTCTTTTTTACCTCACAATAGACTTGAAACATGAATAGTTTTAGTGATTACATTTTTTATTATTATTTTACTTTGAATGGTTTCTGCACATCATTTATCAGTAAGTTTGTCAGTCTAGGTTCTGCTCAACAAAAACAAAAATCTATATCATTACACATTGTCACCCAAAAAATGTAAACTGCTCAGAAAAAAAAAAAAAAAAATGTTTTAGTGACATCTTTGAACACACGAGTACGAGAAACGAGTTGCCACGGAAACATCAGTTCAAAGTTTCATTAGCTTCAAACACAGACCAGCATATCTGTGACGCAGGCACAAAGCAAGCATGCCATAGTGAAGACAAAGAAAAAACATCATCCCTGTTCTTAATTAAAGATGAGATGAAAAGCCAAGTGAATTATCTCAGCTGCCTTGACACTCTGGGTAGTAACTCTGGGTAGTAACAGATAAACCGTCACTGAGATATACACTAACATTGATTCACTCATTCACAATGGGTGATTGAAGTTTGGTCAGTGAATTTATGCCACGCTTTGGATATGGGACAGAGCCTGAGTGTGCAGAATGGTTACCCTACTCACCCGTCAAAGTAACGTGTCAGCTGTTTTGGTTTAAGACAGTGGTACCCAAACTTTTTCATCTCCTGTACCCCCTGGGATTTTTTGTTATATCATGGGTACCCCCCTCTACTCATTTGTTTTAATAATTCTTTAAAATTGTAATAAAAAACATGTATTTATTAGTCCAAAGACATTTTATAACTCAAATTCTAAATTAAACAAGTAATAATATGCCTTTAAAATTAAATATAACAATATAAACCCCTATTACATTTATTTTTACTATATGTATGTGCCTAATCCAAACCCTTTGCATGTGCCTTTGCATGAGTTTTCCCAGATTATAAAACCTTTTTTTTTCATCTTCCAGTTATAATCACCTATACCTCCACATTATTGCTAATTTTTTACAGTAAGTGAAACATGTTTTAAAATGTAAAAAGGGCTCTGTGGCTAAAAAAAAACAAAAAAAAAAAACCTCGGAGCAGCCATCATTCTGGTGTCCTGTTTGGCTTATGTTCACATCCAGAATTTATGGATGGCTTGGCCAGAGATGATAAGACTCAGGCCTAATCTTGTTGGAACTCAGCCCTAACCCCTGTCATTTAAATGGATTATTTTTTGTGTGTTTGTGGGTAAATACAAACAGCAGTCTTTTAATTACATGTTTTATTTTTACAGGAAATACAGAATTAAGCATATTTTGGCAATATCAAGTGCCTTTTGACCATGTACATTATTGCTGGACAAAAATAAACTGTAGTAAAATGCACAAAGTAAATGAAAAATAAAGCATGTTTGTGTTATCATTTGAAAAAACTATGTTCCTAACAGTATATTATTTGTCTTTGTTTTGCTCAAATTGCAAAGTTTTAGTTTATATTTTGTATTTAAAAGAGTGCGTTTTAATAATATTAATAGAATTAGGATAAGTGTTAAGTGTTTGTAGCCTTAGTAGCAGTGGTAGTAGTAATAATATATGTTATTGTAGTAAGCAGTAGTAGCATGTAATGGTAGTAGTAAATACTTTCTCAAATAACAAGTATTATTTGTATTGTACATCTAAGTACAGCTGCTGGGTACTATTACTTGTCTTGGGTAATAATATTTTGAAGTAACAGTGTTATTCTTGAGGGCAGATTTGGAGTATTCTTCCACCTCCGCTATAAATTATTCCATTGATTAATATTTTTGCAACATGTGTTAGTGTTTTCATAAATGCTTTCTAATACTAACAGCTATAGCCATTGTAACATAGAGCGCATGACAGCTCATGCCTTTAGTCATGTATCTCTTTTCATCACAAATAAATCCAGGAGGCTTACTCTTCACTTTTGCCAAATTCTTGACAGATTTATGACTGTGTGGGGGACTTTAATCAGGAGATAGGGAAATGAATATCTCCAACTGCCGTGAGCTGTTTCCCATCATCTCTGTAGCTCTGAGTGGTGACAGCTAGTATCTATGGTGCAATCTTGGAGTAACAAGTGCGAACAGCTCATTGAGAGGCTATGTGTATGTGTCCAGTTTTTCAGATAGTCTATTAGTGTTTAATATGAAGTGGCTATATCAGTGGTACACCCTTCCTTATGCATATTGTATATCCATCCTCCATTGGCAGAGCAAATAAGCATGGCTGTCACGTAAATGAAGCGATGTCTCGCAGAGTGATCTCCATTTATAGGCCCATCTGCTGTGCCAGACGCACTCCAGATAGAATCAGTGTCAAGAGAACACCCAAACTGTGCAAGAGGCAGAGCGGCCAACTTTGGATTAATTCACTTATCCTTCTATCTACGCTCATAATGTTCTGTTTAGGTGAGATTGTAATAAAGTCCCATCAAGTATCTCGTCACATCATTGTATGTAGAGAGGAACTGATGCCAATGCGTAGAAAAAGGTGACACTCACTAAAATCAGCTCAGCTATGAAGCAAGCTGCTTTTCTAGACGCCTTTTTTCTGTGATGGCATGCTGTGATTACACATTCATTGTTTTTAAATATCAGTTTACATGTATTTATTTATTTACATGCTTGTAGAGAGGTGTTTTGATTGAGTGAATGTTAGAAAGGGGAAGGTCAGACCTGAGTATTGACAGTGAGGACAAAAAACCTTTGTGAAGGACAGGTACATTTTATCACTGCAATGCAATGTTGTTTTACATTAGCAACAGCATCATGGTCACTTTGTTGTTGAGTGCCAATGTTGCCACTCAACTGGCCTGACAATGGGACTGCTATTGTGCTATTGTTTTTTTTTTTTGTTTTGTTTTTTGTTTTTTTGTTTATTTTGTTTTTAGTTTTCTGTTAGCACTGGGCAATATAAACTGCATGTTTTCCCCTAGAAAATGTGTTAGTCAGTGCGGTAGCTGGTGCTGGGTACAACATGCAGACCCACAGCGCAGCGGCACGATCGTACTTAATTGTATCTATCTATCTATTATCTAAAATCTAATTAGTTAATATTAATATTGCATTAATTTAATATAATAAATTTAATTCTGTCTTTTTTTATTTTTTTCTATTAGAAAAATAAAAACCTCAAAAGCCCTGATGTACCAAGTCTTATTTATGAGGGGACCAAATTTACGACACAATGGGCCGGTTTTGGCCTGTGTGCTTTAGGTTGGAGATGGTCAGTAATCCTCGCACTGTCTCTCTCTGTCACACAGCACTAAAACTAGCTGCTGCTGTTTCTTCCATATCTCTGCTGTGTGGTTGTTTTAGTTTGAATACTGCTTAGCCTTTGATACAGACGTGTGCGCACAAGGTGAGGGCTCAGTAACTCCAGTCCAACAACGGACCATATGAGGCCGTGACCGACCGAGCACTGCCGCTTAGTGAGTAAACACGTGTTGGTTACTAGGCTTTAAAATGTTTTTTAATAAGGTGTGTTTTATATTGCATTGATAGATGGGTCCACCTCTCCTGCCCCGTGGTTCTGGAACATACTGTGGAAATGTGAGGGGAGTTGTGAGAGTGGTACAGATGCAGGGTTTCACTTGAGCAGAAATGGTGCTCACAGCTGTAAAGTGGACTTTGTTACCAACATTTTAGCCTCTTTCTCTCTTTCTAAAACAGTGACACTGCTGACATTATTTTATATCAGTCATTGGTGATGGCACGTTCATCTCGAGTCTTAAATTGCGCTTTTGGATGTCAGTTCATTCAGCTGAGGCATCCTTAGTCAAGGCTGTGGCGGGCCTTAGCTACAAAGTGCTGGGAAAAACCCTGAACTGTATATATGTTTTCAGTGCCATCTTTATTTACACTGTATTTCAAAAAGTATTAGCTCATATGCCTTTACACACATATGAATTCTGTCATTTTACGTGGCCTACCACTTTGTGGCTGAGTTGCTGTAGTTTCCAACCACTTCCACTTTATTATAATACCACTGACAGTTGACTGTGAAATAGTTAGTAGCAAGAAAATTTCACAACTGGACTTGTTGCAGAGGTGGCATTCTATCACAGTATCATTCTGGAATTCACTGAGCTCCTGAGAGCGACCCATTGTTTCACAAATGTTTGTAGAAGCAGTCTGCATGCCTAGGTGCATGATTTTATACACCTGTGATTGGAAGTGATTGGAATACCTGAATTTAGTTATTTTGGTGGGTAGCTTCACATCCACTTTGACAAAATACCCCAAAGCAAAAAAAAAAAAAAAAAAAAAAAAATTACTAACTACACGACAAGTGTTGTTTTTCTTCAGAGATGTTTCGGTGTTCATCTGAACACCATCATCAGTTTGAAATTTATAGGAAAGAGAAAGTCACTGGCATTACATACACAGCTGAAAGTCAAAATGGTAGTGTCACTGACTGTTGCCAGATAAGATTGTATTCATCAGAGTAGAAGAGGAACACATCTATACGCTGATGAATACCATCTTATCTGGCAACACAGTCAGTGACACTGGCCATTTCTCAACTCCAAGTATGCAGACTTCAGACTTTACAGGAAGTGGCTCTTCTGTCGCTCTGACCCCAAACCCTTCCCTTATTAGGCTAATAAAAAGTTCCTTTATTTTTGTTTTATGCACAAAAATAAAATAATATTTGAAGACTGTGTTTATTTTTTATGGAAAATTTGGTATTATTTTAATTTCTTTGTATTTAATAGTGAAACAGGAGCATGTACGTAATTCAAAATTGAGATGTATAAAAGGGAAAGACAACAGCCAAACTGTAGCATTTGTCCTTATTAAATAACATATTTTTATTAATATAATCAACATAAGAAAATTAGTGCATGTAACGAGAGATAGGTTAAAGTGTTTTTTTTTTTTATTTGCTTGAAAACAAAGTCGTTGAAAGTGTACAACTTTGGGAAGAAGAGGTTAAAAATAAATGCAATGGATCCAACAGTGCCTGTACTCGTGTATGTACTGTAGTATCTATTCTCTGGCTCAGGCGTGCGGCTGTTGTGTCTGCTTCATGCTGAAGGGGATGGGGCGGGTTGCAGTGATACAAGCGGCGATCTGTGCGCAATGTGAAATTCATTCTGGGATTTCTACCTGCCCAAGTACGCACAAGTCTCCTCTGATGCATTCCCATTAAAACAGGCAGATCAAGAACACATCCAAAGATTTGGAGCGGATTTGCTGAGAAGCAGACTTTGAATTTGAACAGGACTTGGGCCACGGCAGATGACGTTTCACAAGTCCACAAGAACACAAATCCACAGAAGTACGCATAATAGAGAAATGGCCATTGCCTATTTGACATGGCATGTTACATACTGATTGACCTACAGCTGAGTTTGTATTGCTAGCAACTTCCTGTTTCCTGTAAATTTCAAACTGATGATGGCACTTGGGTGAACACTAAAACATCTTTGAAGAAAAACAAAACTTGAAGTGCCATCTTATTTAACCCTCATGTGGGATTTTGCTGGTCCCAAGCTGGGAGAGATGCATAAGGAAAAGTACAAAAACCTAGGCCGATCTACCCATGTAAATCAGATGGTTCTCTGTTGTGACCTCAGAAAGAAAATGGGCAGTCAAATAGACTTCCCTGTGGAATTTGCATCACATTCAGAAAACCTGAAAGACAAAAACAACCTTTTTAGGCCATTTCATCCAACCTTAACCTTTCGTTACTTTACCTTGAGGGAAACTTTGCTAACTGACAGTGCTACACTACTTCATTTTGCCTCCACCTCCCACCTGCCTGTATCTTTAAACAGCCACATGAAGGAGCAGGGCCTGCCTCTGAAAGGAGCAAGCCTAGGATTAGCGCTTAGCTGAGGCTGGCAGCTGCACACAACAGCCGACAACGCTCAGAGGAGCCTGTGAGCACATAAATCCACATCTCACAGCAAATGTTTTATTTATCCAAACATGTCTCTGACTCATCCTGCTCAGCAGACGGAAATAATCCTATTGGCTGATTTTAAATCCAGGAGGCAGAGCCAGAATGCTACTTTTCTCTTGAATGGCCAGTGCGATTTAATCAAGATAATATAGGACTAGTTAGGGGCAGTTATTTACTGTGATGGTGGCATTCATCCCAGAACCACTTCTCCTCTCACCAGAGAGAAGTGTGAATAAATTGAGCTGGAAAGAGCAGCTACTCCAACCTAAGCCCACACTGATGGCTTAATATGGCTTGATTACACAGTGTCAGGTGTACTCCCATGATGTATATTATGCATTAATCTACCCTTCATGCTAAGTGTCCTTGTATCCCTATGTTTGAATCACTTAGTAAGAAAACATTTGTGCAGCACTAGTCAAGTTCGAAAGGTATTTTTATTTTTTGTTTGTGTGGATGGTACATCAGTGCATTATATACCATGACTAATAATAATAATAATAATAATAATAATAATAATAATAATAATAATAATAATGGATTGGATTTACATAGCACTGTTCTAGACGCTCAAGGTGCTTTATATTAGTCGCTTATCCATTCACTCTCCACACACTGGTGGTGGTAAACTAGCTCTGTAGCTGAGATGTAGCAGTCATACCACAGCTATGGCCTCTTCGACCACCACCGAACACACAATCACTCACTCATTCATACATTAATGCCACAGACACTGGAGGCAAAGTGGGTTAAGTGTCTTGCCCAAGGATAAAGGGGGATCAATCTACAAACCTTCCAGTTAGTGGGATACCAATTCTGAGCTACTGCCACCTCATCTATTAAAAAATAAATAAATAAAATTACATTTCAATTCCAAATGTAGCTGGTTTAGATTTCCAGGATCTAGAGAAGAGCATATACTACATAGGAAGGATTTGTTAGCATTTGAATGTAAGGAAAAGTAAATGTCTGAATTAATGACTAAACTTTTTCTGTATGCATAAGGGAGGTTAAGGTGGTGGATAAGCCATAAACCCAGGACTCTCCCATTATAGTCTTGGGTTTGTAGTTTGAGACCATTTAATGACTCTTTCGGCTGCTCCGTTTTCATACAGGGGTCGCAACAGCAGATCATTCACATTGGTAACTTGGCCAACTTTTACGTCAGATGTCCTTCCTGATGCCACCAGCCACATAGACTGGGGTGGCAGTAGCTCAGTAGTTGCAGACGTCTGCATGACTGCAAGGTTGAAGGATTGATCCCCGCTGCCTTCGTGTCTCTGGGCAAGATACTTCTCCCACCTTGCCTGTATGAATGTGTTAGATGATTGTGTGTTTGGTGGTGATGCCAGGAGATTTTGGTGCCCTGTGGTACACTCCCACACCAAAGGCGGGGGAACCATTACACTAAGGCCAACAAGACAGCATTATCAACAAAAAGCATGAGATCATGTTTAATGTTTTTAGACCATTCTTGTTCTGTCTAAAATGTCCCCACAGTGCTTTATATAGAACTGTTGTGATTTATGAAGGCTATGAGTATTTTAACATAGATGCCTGTTGTGTTGTGTTATGCCCCATATTCAGGAGGGCCTTGAATTGACTAAATACACTCTAGTAAAGCCCAGGCCAAAGATAAAGTGAATTCTCTGATGTTTGCTCAGATTAGGCCTAAGCGTTCTTTGGCCATCTTGCGTCCTGTGTAGTGCTCACCCGGGATTATTTTTATCTGCGGGACTGTGGCTGATATCATTTTTCAAAGTGAGAATCCGCCAGCGCAGCATGAGTAATCCATCTTGGTTCCTCTGACAATTTCCTGTGGAACATGTGTGCTCTTTATTCCTGAAGGGATACCTCAGCGCATGTGGAGAGATGAATATCTGCGGAAAGAAATAAACCAGGAGAGCAATTTGTGATTAAAGAAACCCTCATACACAGACCCTGTACCAGCAGCTCTCAGTGGACTGGGCCAGTGTAGTCCCTCCTTTCACACTGCAATTACAGCACAAGCACATACTGATCTACAGGTAGCGTATTAAGAGCTTTTCAATCAGCCTGCTTCATTAAGACACCTTCCTATCAAAAAGGCACATTTTACACAACATTTATTCTTTGAGGCTTCACTAACGCAGAAATCCTCTGAGAGTACACTCTGTTGTTACATGTGTCTGGTAGAAAAAGAACAAAACATATACTGCAATTTCCTCATTAAAGGTTTTCATACATTAACAGCATGTGTATGTCTGGGGACATTAGGGTTTCTCTGTTTGTCCTAGTTGTCTCATTGCATGATTTCCTTTTCCCAGGACTGACAGTCTTTTTCCACTCACTAATATTTAAATTTACTTCTCCAAACTTTTATTTTTTTTTATAATAATGCTTTAATCCGAAATGTAGGAGGACCTCTGTAGAGAAAAGAAACAAGAAAAGTTGCATGGCTCCATTTTAACTGTCACAAACCTTAGCAGGCCTGTATTCTGGATGGCTGATGCCTTAACTGGCTCGGGCAACACAGACAGAGGGCAAACAAACAGAAATGCACAGTAATTAATTTAACAGTATAGAGTAAAATATTGTATTGGAGACATTAGTCAGTAGACTCTAAAGCAAGTTACTCTATGTCAAAATACAGCTCCCTAAAATATGTGAGAGTGCTTATTTTGTTAGTGTAATTGGTTGCTATCAATGCAGCCACATGGGGTCACAAGCCTATATACTTTTGGTGCCTGTTCCAAGCCCATGCAGATAAAAGGAAAAGAAAATTATTATGCAGTTCATTAGTGTGGCTTCCATAATGGATAGGTGGAAATAGATGCAGGCAGAAGATTAACTGTGGTGACCGCTGAAGAAGGACGCAGTGGAAGAACAAGAGGAAGTGTAATTGGTTGCTATCAATTCTATGGCAGTAACTTTCTGTGAGCTATAGCTATTTCCCATGGCACAAGATGAACTGGCTTATATAATGCAACATTGACACAACTGTACAACTATGTGTATTTAATAATACTTTTTGATTTATAAGCTGGAGGAATTGTGATACTTTCAGAATATCATACATTGGATGTTAAGGGGCTAATAGGACATTTATGGTTAAGCACATGGTTAAGCACATGGGTGCAATGTAATGAATCTCCCATCTTCTATCATACCCCTGTGTGGTATAGCACAAAGCAGGGGCTAATGACCACGAAACAAGGTCAGAACCACTGGCAAAAATCAATATCAATTACACATACATAGAAGAATTGTCAAGAGTAAATGTTCAGGTATCCCAGCTTCAGCTTTGAGAACAAAAATAGATTGACTGTCTCTAATTGACTGTTAACCCTGGAATTGACAACTTCACAACAAAACAGAGTGCTTTCTATATGCGATCATGTTGCAGTATAATGCAGACATCAGTGAAGTAGTACCCTGAATGCATGGTACTCTGCAGGTTGTAGCATCCTGGGTCCACACGGCACAGCTGGACTTGATTTATGTGGCTGACAAGGCTGTTTCTCTCCATCGCAGCACACAGTGGGGAATCTGAGGAGGACTGCCTTTCAATTTATCTCACACAGCCCCTCCCCTTTTTGACTTCAGGGTTTTTAAAGCAGTCAAGAGCATAGATCAACACTTCACGTTAGGCCCGCCCCAGTACTACCTCAGATGATATGGTGACCTCACTTTTTCTGCACACTCACCACATCACCAAATCCTAGCCTCCAGCGCTGTTTACAGTACAGTATAGTTTTGATACAATTATGATTAGAAACATTACCTGCAGGTAGGTCAGTGATGGTCAGAAATAGTGATCTCATTTTATCACTGAACAGTCATTTCACTATCAGAGAAATGCCCTGTACCTTTTGACACAGACCATTTGGCTACCTGGCAAATTGTGAATAACCGATAAGCTAGTTTTTGTAAATGACTTGATGCAATGAGCAAAAGGTAATTACGATGTCCCTTCATGTGTTTTGATGGCTGACTACTACTAGTTCTTGATTTTGGTGATTTATATTTACATTTATGTATTTTAATCAATGCTGGGCCGATCTGTAACTCCCCACCTATCTGCAGTCACATGACCACAGCAGACCTAGGCCAAAGTATGCTTACCTCATACAGTAGTTGACCCTGTCACCTGAGTGCTGTACTCCCGATTTCAAAACCCAGTATCTGCATGTATAGGACAGAGAACCCAAACCACTTTTTTTAAATCTTTAAACATTATAAAACTTACACTTTAAATTCTACTGCCCATTTTGTCCAAATAAACAGCTTACATTTAGGGCTGGGCAAAAAAATTGTTTTGTAATATATTGCGATATTTTGTAATCTATTGATTATTGATTATTATTATCTCTAATCTATTGATTGAGTATTGATACTTCTGCCACGATATGTATACTATACAGATACTACTTTGTAATGGCATGCATAATAATGATGCTACTATAATGCACTGCTTTCACAATCAAAAAGTGTTCAAGAATCCTGCCAGGACTGCAAAGGGCAGCATACCACTTATAAGCACTTGGTGCCTGAATATAAGTATTTATGAACAGTTAATAAATAAATATCAAAGGGACTTGTTTTCTTGTATAATTAAGTCTATAGGTAGACATAATTTACATTTTTTAAAGAAAATATTACAGTAATTGATAATATTGAATCTTAATACTTGTATCACAATAGATATCCAAATGGCAATAAAATTGCATTGCCACCAAAGTATCCTTTGTGACAAAAGCATATCGTCCCACCCCTAAATTCCACCAACATTAATGTTTTATAAAAATTGAGACAGAATACATTGAGGCCTGAGATGTAAAGTCCTGCAGCTCTATTAGGGGTTGTCATCGATTTATAAGGTATTGCCTTTTACAACCAAAGATGACAATCATCACAAGTATTACATTCAACTTACAAGTTTTATAAAACACCTCTAAACCTAAATGGCACTTTATTTGCCATTGCCTGAGAATTCATTGAATTTAAATTCAATGAATTCTCCACTGTTCAGGTATATGGCAACTGCAGCTAAGCCATTTTTCCTATTGTCCTTGTTTTCTACATTCTAGCTCAGCAGTAGCATACATAATCCTTGGGCAACTAGAAGAGAATGGCTGGGTTGTTGCCATGCTGTGTGCACTGAAGCAATGTGGGTGTAGAAGGCTAATTATTTGGTGAAGTAACTGCAAACTGTGACTGCCCCCTCCTGTGGTCTGCGCTCATGGCTGACTACCACCACAATCTTAACCCTGATTTTATTTAGCCTATTATTTAACTAGCAATTCACACTCATCCAGACTTCAAGTGTGGCAACAATCAGACATCTATTAATTACTGGGGCTAGACTAATCGATGTTTATGAATACAGCTTGCATGCTGATTTTTTCCCCCCTTCTATTCTTCAAGAGCAGTCTGTGTTTTGCAAAAGTGATCTAACGCCTTTTCATTTTGGGAGGCTCCAACAGCTGCCTCCACGTTTCAACCCACACTTACTCTAGTTCAAAGCTGTTGCTCTCCTGCTTTTTTTGCCACTTGTTATTTGAATTGTGACAGTCCCCTCTCTCAATGTGGAATTTATCAAACAGATCAAAGTGAAAATGTTTCAGAATGAAGCATCACACAGGGGCTTTCAAGTGCCGTTTTGATTGTGATGAGGCTTACTGAAAGAACTTGTGCATCCGTTATAATGTATATAAAAATAACCTTTCTAGTTAAGTGGGCTTTTCCCTGTGTATCATGTTGCTACTTTGTTACTGATATTATTTGTGTCTTTCATCTTGTCTCACAACCGTTGGGATCACCACTACACCACCACCTGTCCTCCAAGGCTTGATCCGCTTTCAAATACACACCTACCTATGTTTTTGGGGGGATTACTTCAGTGCAGGTGGACATAGAGTTCTGTTCAAAATAATAGCTGACTTTTGGGAGGATTATTGCACTATCCTTTAAAATTCTGTGAAGTGGGATAAAAGAGTGCCACTTTGTGTTCTTCTCGTCTGTGAATTATTGATACCTGGCCCTCTGCGTCATCTTGGAGGACAGAGGTGGGAAATGTCTCCTCCTATAATGGTCACATCACGCAGGCATACTGTGTTGTCTGGGCTACAGCAGAAAGCAGAAAAGCTGAGAGAAGAATAGGCCTTTAGTTTTTACACCTCCAAAACATTTATTCACCCTAATGAATGGGTATCTATTGTCTCTACTGACCTGTCTAATAATGCTATAATGTGACCAATAAAATGCTTCTGGTGAATGAACAATTATACCTGGCCATTCTCCAGGGTGTACCTCGCCTAAAGCCCATGCTTACTGGAATAGGCTCCAGGCCAACCACCTGCAACCCCTACCGGGAATAATTGGAAATGATAAATGAATAATTTGAATCAAGTAATTTTAATCAGTCATGTAATAATTTTTTTATTTATTTTTTTACCCAACGATGCATAAAGTTATCTAGAACCAAAGATTTTGAAAGTATTAAAAATAGCAAAATACTATATAATAGCTCAGTTATAATAATGTGCTGTCACATGCTTCAGATAAAAAATGACCCATTGGTGGTCCTAGGTCAGTAGTTGTGAAACTTTTCACTCAGCGTACCACAGAAAATGTTTGGCTTTCCAAGTATCTGTAACTGAACTAAAATGGGCCTAAATCAGGACTAACCCAGGTTTAAATGGTGATTTAAGTTATTTTCTTAAGCATGACTAAATCAGGACTACTCTAGGCCTAAGCCAGAACAAAATCAGGACTAAACTGGGCCTAAAGCAGTCTGTAATTATGTATTTCTTTTGTTTTCATCTTAAAACATTCCAGACACTCCTGAGTGCCACTAGAAAGAGCCTGTGTACCACCAAGTACCTGCACTACTGTGTGAGAACCACTGATCTGGGCGATTATTAAATGTTAGCGGTTTTAGTGTGTGAGCCACAGCAGAGAATAGAAAAACAAAGAGGAAATGTGTGAATAGTAAGGCGCTGTAATTTCTTATTCAACAATGCCGCCATTGACTTGTGCTGCGCTTGACCTCAGCCGCTTCCATTAGCTTCTGACTAAAACGGTGCACTTCTGTAGACAGCCAGTCTGCTTCACTCTCTCTGTAATGTTCATGAAAGGGAAAAGTGCCTCTCGAGTGTGAATGAAGCATCAACAAAAGTAGACAATGTGCTGGATGGTCAGGAAGTGCCTCAGCGGCGCAGGAGGACCATTGAGTATTCCACTCACCAGAAGAGCCATTGTGCCCATACGCGGCTCCACTTGTTCTCTCCCCTAACAGACTCCTGCAAGATACATGCTGCAGAGTCACATGATAGCAATGTTGTCCCGAAGGATACCAGAACAGTAGAAGTATGCGGCAGAGTGTATGAATACAGGTATTTACTTATGTTGAGCTATTGCTTTAAGCTGTGCGCTGGTTGCCCTGAATGAGGTCTGCTTCTAGTTCAAGTTTGAATAATGCCTTGGGGTGTTTGTTTTTTTTACCCTGAGTGGCTGCAAAAGGGACTTGGGTAGGGCTCTTTGGGGGCTTACCTGGTATTGCGCATACAACATAACTGAGTGAATTGGGTTCAATTTCAGCTCAGGTTGATTTGCTCCATGGGATTGCCCTCTCTCCCACCAAAATATACCTAGAAACATTCCACGTAGCCACTGATTAGTGTTTTGTGCAGTGTTTCAGATATGCTTTTCAGGTCTGAAATTGATCAGGGCATAACTTTCTGCAGCATTTTTTATTTTATTTTAGTCTAGTGTAGTTGGAACGTATTTGAATAAATTAACTGTGTATATTGTATTAAACCATTTGACTTTGCTGGGCTGAGAAACTTTCCAGTAACATCATTTCTCATTTTTTTCATGTCGAACTTATTCATTTGGGACAATTTCTTGCAGTGATTCTGACGTTTGAACTGTTGGCATCTCCTATATTGTTGTTTAAGTTACTAAAGGGCATTGGTATTATAAAGCAAGTAGTACCATGTAGTTTATATTAAGCATGCAAAATAAAAGGTAGTTGAAAACTAGCACTGTCTACAGTGTATCTTGATTCATTCATCTTCCCTTTTTTGATAGGCGCTGGCTGGAGCTACTATGGGCCAGAAGTGGGGTAACTCAGGCATATAATCAAAGACAAACATTTACTGTCACATTAACTTGGGCCAATTTAGATTCACCAATTTACCTAAACATGCAGAACAGTGAGAGGAAGTCGCAGTACACTGTACAAGGAGAGAACCCACAATGACAGGGCATGCAGACATCATCCACAGAATAATGTATCAAACATTTAATTGAATTATGTTTTGATGATGACTACATTGTGTCATTTTGGTACAATTTTGTTGGACTGTCCCAAAGCTTTCAAGAAAATAAAGAAAAACCTTTAGGTCATAAAGCAGATAAAACTTTTACAAAGAACTGTGCATGAGTTGCTTACATCAAGCTTTTAGTTTGGTCATCAGGCCAGGTTTGTCCATATATTCCCAGTGTGGTGCAGTGATTGTGCTTACTCTGCTCAGAGTTATTGTCACTTGTAGCACCCCTGGCCCTGTTTAATAGGCAATTGTCCTCAAACTTATCAGCCTCGTGCTTTGATGCCTCTAACTGGTGAAATGCACCTCGTGTGACTGATGCTCATTGTATTCAGCACTTTCCTCTGTATCTGCCTGATAGAAAGTCTCCACTCAGCATGTGGTTTTAGGAGTAGATTTTCTTACAATAGACTGTCTCTGCATTTTCTTATCACAACCACGCTCATAGTATGCACCAGTATCGGAGGGGGGTAGGGCGCGACACTGTATCGCCAGCTCTTCACAAGTACAGGCAGTTAAAAGCAGCACCAGCCTTATAAAATATCAACCACACAGAACAACTGTGAAAGTAATCGTCAGAATTCTTGCAGCGGCTCTCTACTGTCAGCCCCTAGCTCACCAGTGCTACTGCAGAACACATTTTACAATTGCACACATTGTTGTTATCAGGAGCCAAAATTGTGTATCCAAACTACTTTTTTTTTTTTTTAGTATGGCCTACTTTGCTTTGCTTTAATAGATATAGATAGAGATACAGTATTCAGCAACTCTTCTTAGATCAGAGAAAATCAAACCCTAATCCTATTTTAAGTATTTATTTTCTATTCTGTACAAGGCCTTTGTCTGGAATCTGATCTCTGTCTCTTAGGATTTGAGATTTTCGGGCTGTACCAACATTATGCAGAAAAAAATGCCTTTATGCACTTATACTGTAGATAGACATGCAGGGCTGTTTTGCGGAAGCCCTAAGAGTAACTTATAAATCCAACTTTATGCAAACACAAAAAGTTACTAAACCAAAGTTCCATTCCTCTGTGAACATCTGGAGCAGCACAGATGCAAATGGACTGCCATTAGGACAAAATGAAGCTCTCTTAATGTGTGCTATCACTTCCATCAAGCCATGACTTCTTTCTTATGGGTGAACAGAGCCATTTAGTGGGCGCACATCATTTTCCCTGCTCACCATCAGGCCGTCCCGTTTGTACAGTCAGCAGAGCATTCACGTAATTAAAATGCAGTGCGCTCAGATGAGCCGGGCCACCCTTGATTTCCCACTGTAGCTTGGCTTCAAGGGCACAATTTACATTTCTGCTTGTTATTTAGAAAATGTCAAGTTTAGTTAAGGCCCTTTGACCTTTTCGAAGAACTTGTGGCTATTGTACAAAGGGCAAAGAGAAGCACCATTGTCCTAGATATGTGGACTTGTGTTGAATTAATCATCACTGGAAACAGCTCTATATGTCAGCATGGTCATCCTGCAAAGGCATATAGAACTTAATTAGAGCTGTAGAAATTCTCTCTGCTCTATACACTGCAGTGTATTCTTCTGCTTTGTCAGCTTTGACCCACAAACCATACAATATACAATACACTGCCTGGCCAAAAAGTTACTCTCAGTATTGTGTTGGACCAACTAGAGCAAGGGTGTCAAACTCAGAGAGGGGCTAAATTCATTAGTTAAACCACATTGGAACTGGGTTATTCTAAAGCTACGTCAGTGCCCCAGCAAGTGTATATTTATGCTATACATGCTTAATTGTATAAAGTAATATAATGGGCTGTACTATCTCTGTACTGATGAAGTCTTGTGGAGTGAGTAATGTTGGAATTTAAATCATATAAGAAAATTGGAATATCATAAACATTAGTAGGTTAAATTATTTTATAGTGTTGAACATGGCCTACATTTAAAGCTATAATTCATTTTGTTTTTTAAATGGTGACAATGATAGTCAGTGTGCAATATAGTTAAGTTTAACAAGGTAACTGTTAATAAAACATTTGCTGCCACTTAATATGTTGCTTATGTATTTTTATATTGGAAAAAGGGCCATGTGAATGCATAATGATACAGCTAACAGAGGAGTAATAGTTTCCCCACACATCATCTAAAATATGTTTCACATCTGTCAAACTTTTTTTCTTGTATTGACCTGTTAACTGTTTTTATCCCATGTAATGTACCATTCCAGCCTTCTAAAACAAACATTTCTCTCCCACAGGAGAGTCTCCCAAAAAGTTTATTAAAAAAAATAAAAAATAAATAAGCTTCTTTTTTTAGTTACACTCCCCTTCCATCGTCCTTAAACTTGCTGCTGAATATTATTCTTATGTTCTTAACAGTGTTTTTGATCCTTAGTTTCTTTGTAGCTAAACTCATTCTTTTCTTCCTCCAGGGTTTCTATTCTGGACAGCGGTAATCTCCGAATTTGGAACGCGACCAAGTCTGACTCAGGCCTGTACACCTGCGTGGCCAGGAACCAGTTTGGAGTGGCGAGCAGCACAGGCAGCATCACAGTGAAAGGTATTTCCTATTCCCTGTGTATATTACATCAGTGTCTGTGCAGCTCAGTGAGCACTGACCTTGACCGATAAATGCCAGCCATTACCTTCAAATGTATGTTTTTTTCTCCGACATCTGTCACCTTGTTTGATATTTCACTCTGTTCTGAGAAAACTAACTGTGACATATTTGACTCAGTAAAATAAATAAAATGACCAACACAGTAAAGGCACTGCTTTTTCTGGATGCAACCACATGAATGTTTTAGATATTCTGAGACTTAGATATTCAGAAACAAGATTAGGCAATGATGAGTAAAACCCATACAATATGTTTTTTTTGTTTGTTTGTTTGTTTGTTTTGTTTTATTATTGTGTAGTACTATTTGTATAGGCCTTTGAATTGCTGCTAAGTAAAGGCTGTCTGATGGTCAGTGAAGTAATTCTAACATTCACAGTCATTTGCATGCAGTATATTCATGATCATGTTATGAGCAAAACTTTTCTGACTGATTCTCGCCTCTGGGGTCACAGAAAATCATCTGCCTCCTAGTGTTCAACAATTTACATGTTGATTTTGAATAGGTTTTTATGTCGGATGCCCTTTCTGATGCAACCTTCTCCATTTCCCTGAGCTTACAATTGGTTTCAAGAAAGACTTTGGAGAGATTGTGAAATAGTTCTGGCACGCCTTGAGATCCAAGGCCCTTTTGCTTAATACATTGCTGCCGCCATAAGGCCATGTTGCACCGTTTGTAGATTACTGCTTTGCAGCCATTAGATGCCTTCTGTCAGTGGATCTGGAGTGTGCTAAGCCCTGGTCTAGTTTGTCTGTGCTGGGGATTGCATTTCTGCTCTGCTGCTGTGACTTATTATACTTCATTAAAAATAAATGTGTGCAGGGTATAAGTTGTGGTGCGTTGAGTGGCTTTATTCGGTGCACACTGCTGTTTTTCTGTCCCACTTCCACAGGGGATATTCTTCTCACCTCCTGTGCTTCCTGGGGGATTTGCTGACATATTCAGTGAACTACAACCTTACTGTGACCCTGTTTCTCTCTGAGGTGGCTTGGTTCATTTAGGTTATTATTATTTGTTCTGCCTTGACCCCCCTCGTCGGTTGCTCTGGGTAGATTTATGGAATTATTGATCTTTGGGATACATAAGGGCCTTGGGGAGAAAAGTTCAGGCCTTGTAAGTAAAAGGTGTGGTGTAGATTTGAATGTAGCAGTGATCTGGTGAAGTGAAGTGTTGTTCCAATTCCCCTGCTGCTATTGAAGACGTGGATTCAGTCGCTTAGAATGATATATACTGTTGTGAAATTCTATTTGCTTTTTAATCTTTCATTGGTTCATATTGTTAATATATGCATCATTCATTGACATGCTGTGAGGGTAATGGCTGGTGTGGCACATTGTTTCACCATCAGATCTCCTAATATATACTGTATACACTCAATAGAAAGCAATACATGTGCTTGCTTTATATCTCCTATGAGGGAACAGTATTAAATAGAAGAAAACAAGTACAGTCCTGTACCTCTGTGTTTAAAATGAATGCATTTCCAAATAAGCCTAAACTAAACTAAACTGACACATATGAAGTACTTATTTTTGGTAGTGTATTGTATAGCTTCCTGAATAAACAATGCCTATTTGCTCAGCTGTTTTTTTTTTTTTTTTTTGTTTGTTTTTTGTTTGTTTGTTTGTTTTTTGTTTTTTTATAGATGTGGTTATTCTTGCAGAAAAATTTGTGGTCACATGTATGCCCCTGCAGAGGAACACAGGTACTTTATGAAGACTAAATCCAAGACACATGATGAATGTCTACAAATATTACAATTCTGCTGAAAAAACACGTTCAGATCAGTTTGTATGGGGCAGAGACTTTTTTAACCATAAAAAATTGTCAAAATAATTAGAAAAATCACACATTACTAGTCTTTACTTTTCAAGACTGCATGACTCTTGTAGTATTGTTATTCTGCATAAATAACACAGGAATAACACAACTAGTATGAGAGGACTGCTAATTCCATTCTTTGCTGTGCAGTAACTGTGCAAAATGTTGAGGCAAACCATTTTTGTTAGGATTCATGGACACATTCTGAGGGTTTGTTGTCAATGACCAATGTCAGATCCGCAAAATGAGGGGCCAAAATCCACATCCCACACAGTTTTCATTCATTTTCAGTGATAAAAGAAAAATAATATACCTCAAAGCTGTGGATATTCTTTCATTAGGTGGAATACTGATATTGGTGAATGGGCCAGGGGTATGATGTTTTAAAAAATATAAAATAAAATAATATAAAAAAGATTCTAGATAATGATGTTTTTTTTTTTTTTTAATAAAGTTGTTTTTCTGTTTAGAGCCAAGCCAGGAATATGACATAGCGACATTATTTTTTCCTGGAAATCCCATCTCTGTTTGAGTCCTGGAGATGTCTAAATTTATTTTTGGAGACCGAGTTGCAGAATTTATATGTGAATGCTGTATGAATGGTGAATGGTGAATGGTGTTTTTTTCCTGGTAGAACATCTCTTGATTTCTCAGAACTGTTCAAATCAAATTTTAAGCTCACATTTTTGACCAAATGAACACCCAGTGAAATTCTCTCAAATGTCAACAGGACAGCACACAAAAAAGCTACTATTTTTTTTCTAATGCACTTGAATATCCCTGCATTTTTGTTAAATGAATGCTTTACAAAAACATATGATGCCACAGCACGTGGAAGTCTATTCATAGTGTTTCACATGTAAATCCGCAGCAGAATTGATGTGTGCCAGCAGGAAGCAGCAGCCCACACCTCTCTTAATCGTTATCAAGGCTTGCTTCTTTTTGTGTTGAATTATGAAAGACAGAAGATGTCATGTATTATGAATGACTGTAAGGCAGCAGCAGTGGAAGATGTGGAGCAGCTCGGCTCATTTTTGCTGATGCCCGCTTTGCTCCATTGACAACTCTTCCATTTCCACCAAATAGTCTGGGAGCGCGGCATAATTGAAGCGGAGAAATGAAGTTGTCAGTGTTTTGTATTTGGGCTTGTGTTAATTGCTGTGAAATGGTAAACATGAAGCTCTGAGGGAAGGAGAATGAAAAGAATGGCTCTATTACAGTTACACTTTAAAACACCCTGTATGCGATGTCAAGGCTAATGTGTTTTCATCTTTAATACATACAATCTGAGGCCTATACAGTACCCCCAGTACTCCAGTGTACTACAACAGATGCCTCAGAGTTTTGGTTAGGTTATATCATATAACCTTGGTTGCTCACCCTGCACTCATTATTAGTTTAACTGGGAAAAGGCAAAAGGCAGTTGTGTTTCAACATTAAATGATACAGTATAACAATTTGAATGGGCCCTTAACATGCCAGGTAAAAAAAAAAAAAAAAAAAAAAAAAAATGTCTAAAGCAGAAAAATGCCAAAAACAACATATTATGTATGAGGTGGGTTACTTATTTCAGAAAGCTCAGTCAAACCTGTCATTTAAACCCAGGTTTTCTCACTCATTCCCTGTCTCCTGTTCTTTGTTTCTGTTTAACTGAAAAGCAAAAGATGTAGTCTCTCCTAGTATTAACACATAAAGGAACTTTTATTTTTAAAAGTTTAATGTTTTGCAATCAGACCAGTAGAAATTATTACACACCCAACCAAAACTATAAGTGACAATTCACAAAGACCAGACATAATTTGTTATTTTGTCAGTAAGGTCTAAAATCGCCGTGGTTGTTTGTACATGCTAACCTGAAAGTGGAGCAAACTGATTTATTAAGCACGAGCACCTGTAGTTTCCAACACAGAATGAGTAGCCATCACAGCTTAAAGCTGAACTACCCAATTTTACTAATGCCATACTGGGTGCTGTTAAAATGAAACCTATTAACTTTAGCATTTTCAGCCCCATCACTCGCCAACAACAACAGTATTACATTTTTCTGCCTTTTTTTTTTTTTTAACAAATAACAACTCAACTCTTTACAACTCAACCAATTTGCTGCCTAAAATACATGAAAGCAAACTGAAATTTGAAGCGTACAGTGAACTTCCAGTGCTGAGTTTAGCTGCAAACCAGAAAGTAGCCTATCTCTGCTTCAATAAACAACATGTCATCTTTGCTTCCCGTTCTTCAAATACACATTTTTCTTTTTTAGAACAGTTTCATGTAACAGAAACAAGTGTCTAGCTCTAAAATAGGCTCTGACTCTTCCCAGTGGCTGTTATTCAACATCCAATTGGACCATTCTTGAGTGTGCCAGCAGATTAATACACTTAATAATACAGCCAATATGTTTATTTACATAATATGGGGCAGGGCACATTAATCAATGTGTGTTCATCAGTCCAGCATGTAAATGTGCAGAATTAGCTGCACAGGCTAATTTTAATCTTGACATAGAAAGGACATATACTGTATCAGGCAAATAACAACCAATAAAAACTATACCAATGACATAGAGACAAAAGTTAATAAGATATCAGAGCAGATTAGTAAAAAAAATAGAACATGTTTTAAAAGACATTTCATTAATTCATTATTACATTAGTGTGCTGTGTATGGTTAGGCTCATAAACATCACTGCATGATGTAATAACACTGTTCTGCTCCAGTGTAATGTGTCTGTGTTTGATTGCTCCGCTGATTGAGAAATTATCTGCTAAGCTATTAGTGTGCTTTTGTAGACTTACTCACGGCATCCAGTGGCCTGTGCGGCCACCAGGCTGAACCACGCTACAACACCCTAATACACCCTAAAGCATAGTGGACTCAGAACAGAGTGCAGCAGCCTGTGATCTGTTTAAACAAAGTCTAGATTAAGCAAATAGACAGACAATAGTGGTAAGGTTCTACTAAACTTCTACTAAACTGCGCTTCTTTTGCTTTTTGTAGTGACTGCATTTCAACAGTTTTACAATCTCCTGGCTATAAACAAACACACCTTTTTTGACTTAAAGAGTACGATGTCAGCTGTAGTGCCATACATGTTTGCAAATACACATAGCCTACTCTGGCTCTGTGCTGCTGCGCTCTGGATGCATTGAGGTTTTAGCAGGGAACATCTCAAAGTACACAGAGTTCATACAGTCGTACAGCTGCATGTACCACTGTATACAGGAAGACCCTGAACACAAGTGTCAGCATCATTTATTTTATCAGTGGTCTTTCTCATTTTACAAGACAGTTTTTGCCTTTTTCATTTACTTGCATTTGCATATGCACAAGGGAGTATCTTCACATCAATGCCCTGTATGGGATTTTGTAATCCAGCAAATAGCAGTTAGCGTGTTGGGTGCACAATTGTTCCTGTCAAAGGGAATATGGCTTTTTTCATGGATTCCCCCTGCTGTTTTTTTTTCCCTCATCCTATATTAAAGCCACTCATGTACAAATGTTCATATGACCACATGCTTCTTCTGTCACTATAGATACTGTTTAGAAAATGGGACAGGGTAATTTACATACACTATTTCTTAGACAAATGGAAACCTGTTTAGTAAGGGGCAAATTCCTGTGGCATGAGTGGCTATCTTTATTAGAGATGACAGTATTTTATTTTTTTTTTTCTTCATTTACTTGCTCCGAATGCTGAAGAATGCACATTAAAAGTCATGGGGAAGCTCCATATGAGAAAAGCCACCTTGCAGACGACAGATGAGGCCTGTTGATGTGCCCATTACTCCAACACTGTGGGATATGAGTGGATTAATTACACCTGATTGTAGACGTGCACTCTGCATTTTGATTACACGGGAGATAAGCTGTCATAATTAGGGGTGCCACTGATCATTACGGGTGGTCGCCCAAGTCAAAACCTGTCTGCCTACTTTGTAAAGTTTACCAACTATATAAGTGCCTCCTCTCAAACTTCGGTAATGAACTTTCCCTAATGTGAATCGTGTTGTTATAGTTGTAAAGTGTTTCAAATTAGATCTAGAGGCACTAAGAGAGACCTTCATCTATATGCCATAGTAAACATATAATGACAAGACCTGGACGCATACTACAGATCTTCTTGTGGAATGCTCTGTCCTTTGAGCTACAGAATTGTTATATCTCACAGGGAAAAAATCGACTAAATTAATAATTTATCCCTTTATTGATCCCTTTTGGCTGGATTTGGTATTTGGTACTTATTTCCCAATAGTATTACATTCTTAAAAAATAATCCTGGACTACTTAGTGTTCTGGATTGATACCAAAATGAATAACTTCGTCCTTTCCACTGGCTGACCTTAGAACAAAGCTATAAGTACCACAACAACATGGCAGCACGGTGGCTTAGTGGTCAGCATTCTCACAGAAAGACGATCCCGGGTTCGATTCCCGGACCATGTGGGGCCTTTCTGTGTGGAGTTTGCATGTTCTCCCCATGTCTGGGTGGGTTTCCTTTGGGTGCTGCGGTTTCCCCATCAACCTCAAAACATGCACAATAGGCTAATCCTCCACTACATACTCCTGACCAGGATCCTTGCTCAAGATCTGGAGAAGGGTGTCCAGGCGCTGCACCGCGGCTGCACATTGCTCCTAACATGTTGCCCCAGCGGCATTGAAGGATGGGTCAAATGCAGAGAACAAATCTCCCGATAGGAATCAATAAAGTACACCTTAACAGTGGTGACAAAACTAGTCCATCATCACCACTACTACACTTACTGCCTCTACTGCTACTACCACTAGGAAAAATATCTAGTCGCTTTCCACCAGTACAATACACTGTGGTGAACTGATAAGAGTATGGAAGTAGTAGTGATAGGTGCTTTGTTACAGAAGGGCTGGTGAACGTGGTTTGATACGGGCTTTAAATGTGACATAACACATGGAACATAATTTCCATGCTGGACTTCCTGTTGAGTTGTTTTTTTGGTTTTGTTTTTTGTTGTTGTTGTTTTTTGCTCAAAAATATTTACCAACTCATTTGGGCTACACATTTGGCAGTTATTCAGGTAAGGCACTAAGAATGTGAAAATGGTTTCTATATATTTTCAACATATGCCCATCAATTGTAAGAAAGAATCAAAATCAAGTGATTAGTTTTGCTTATTTAAATTTTGTAGCGGTACATCTCTCACCTCTCTGTCAAAAAATTCACCTAAAACCATTTCCAATTTAGGAGGTCCCACTCAAATGCAGCATTCCTGTGCAGTAAAACCAACATCTGAGTCCTGACAGCCATATAGAAAAATAATGAGCATCCATCTGTCATTGATAACCAGCAGTTTGTTGCTGATGTGCCACTGCGGAGCATGTGAATACAGTACTGAGAGCAGCCTGTGTGTGTCACATTCACAAGGTGCCATTGCTATTCACACGTGTCCTTGAGAGACTTTTGATTTAACCAGAGAAAAATAAATGGCATTCAAAGGGCTGCATCAGAGGCATGCTGACAAAATCATTCTTCAAAGCAGATGAGGAAGTGGGACTAGGACGATTTATTTCTACAGAGAGACCAGCAGTGTTTTTCAGCATGAACTGAATCACTTTTTCTAATGTTGAGTAGAATGTAATACAGTAATTTACCTACACAAACCTGCTGTGAACTCTGCCTTAATTGAAGCCTGACTAAGGGACGTCTTTCATTTCTGTAATTGAGGCCCTAACTACATAATTTTTTGCATACCTATTTTTTACACTTTTGGCCTAACCCTACAAAATGGAGATTTGTAAAAACTCTGGATACTAATGAGGCTCGTAGAGAAGCCCAACACTCTTGTGTCAGTGATTGGCATAAACAGTGATCATTGCCATCACATCACTCAATTGACACACAACTTTTTTGTATGTTTATGTAAAGAGCAACTTATAGGCTACAGATTACTTTTATTATGTATTGTACATCTTATTAGCTACTGTAAAAGTATTGCAGTCACAAGGGGTGACAAGCCAGTGTACTCTGTATTGTGACAGATAGGGCATCCAGTGTAAAACTCAGTTTGCAAATCACGGCATTCTAGGAGGGAGATCAGTAGCTGTGGTGAACCTGAAGGAAAAAGGAATCCGATTGTAATAATAATGATAATAATAATAATAACAATAATAACAATAATAATAAATCAGTATTAAATAGAGCTTTTCTAGACACTATAAGTCACTTTACAATTACTGACACTCACTGAAGGAGACGTGACGTTCTTGTACAAATAGACTGGAAACGCTTTAGTATTACTCTCTATTAAGCATTAATTAAGAATTAGTTAGGGATTAATTACCAGTTAATTGATTATTTACAATGCATGATTTGAACTTTTATAAACACCATTGAGTAATAAACATTGTTATTCATGTTTAAACCTTTAATAAACTCAAAAAAGCTAAATTATAAACATCTGTGGTAATTCAGGATCTATAAACTGTTTATTAAATTATTTCTATATTAAATATTTATAAATGCCTTATTATTGCTTATTAGTTGTGAGTTATTCTAAAGTATACCAGAGGACGAGCATAAGCGCATGTACCTTTTGTGTGGATATTAGAATAGATTTGCGTATTTGGAATATGTTTCTGAATAGTTTTTAGGATTCTGCACATACCTTCTAGAAACTTTGGGGGGGAAAAAAAGCATTGTCTGGATAGGTAAGTGTTTGTCTCGGCCCTGCATGGCTCCACATTCTCTGCATATATCTCATTTAGAGCGAGTCTTTGGCCCAGTAAATTTATTTTTGAAAAAGCTTTGATCACGTGGCTCATTGCTCTTTGACATCCTGGCCCATAAAAGATTCACATTCAGAGCCCTCCTTGTGTGAAAGCCTATGTGGGCTATATACAGTGGAGGAAAAGACATGCTGGCATATTCCTGTCATGGGAGGCCGAGCGGGCAGATCATTATTCATGATGGCTGCCGTGTGTGGGGCTGGAGACCTGTCGCACAGCTCACCGAGGAGCACTCATTTGGTAACTGCAGGCTCTCTCCTGGCTCCGGCCCCACATATGTTATTGAAGCACACCGTCTGAGAGTGTCCCCACTGCGCGGCCATGTCAGGAAGTCATCTGTTAGACTCGTGAGGTGTGGAGGGCTTGTAGGAATGCTTAGCAGGTGCAGCTGTAAACACTTCATAACCTGTCATGTATTTTAGGAAAATGCATCTGTTCAACCATCCTCATGGAAAATTATCGAGCTGTAAATATGAGAATATGAAGAGAGCAGTACTGTTGGGAACAAGGTGTCTTTACTCACATTTCATATCTCTGTTGTCACTGACTAAATATAGCACTAAATGCTTCAGGTTTTGAAGATTCAGACTCACAGCTTACCTTTCATGACAAAAATGGGGCTTTTGTTTAATGCAATGTTGACAGGAAATACAGTGATATTGGTTTACAAAATAAGATCCATAATATGCAGACTTTGTATAAAACATAAGCCTATATTAGAAAAGGATTCTCTGTTGTATCCTGGGCGACAATAGTGGGTTGATTGTCCACCCATCAACTGGAAGGTGGGGGTTCGAAGCTCACTCAAAGTGCATACTGTTGTTGTGTCCCAGGCCAAGACACTTCACCTACAATGCCTGCTCCAGTTACTGTATGTGGCTGGTTACTCCCTTACGAACACGGGAGCAGCCAAAAGATAAAATAAATTTTTTTTTTTTTTTTTTTTTTTTTTTGTCTCTGGTTCCCAAATCTTTTGGTCTTGTGACCCAGCTTTTTGTCCTACCATGAGTAACCCCTCACTCAGTGTGCTGATGATAAATGCATGGCAGCTGAAATGAAAATAATTTCACTTTACAGACATTTCATACATAATTTATTGTACACAATGTCTCTTGTAGTTTTTTTTTCTTTTAAACTCAAATTTAAAAGATAAATAATATAAATATTAATTTGCATGTCTATAAAATAAACATTTTAACTACCATTACATTTACCACAATAAAAAAATGCATTTTTGTTAATTACTTCAAGTAATATCCTGTAGTAGCAGTGGTGGAGGAAGTACTCAATTTCTTTACTTAAGTAAAAGTACAGATAAAGGAGCAAATATTTACTCAAGTAAAAGAAAAAGTATCACTTTAAAATGTATTTGTAAGTATAAAAGTAGTTACTTTTAAATGTACTTGCAAGTAAAAAAAACTAAAAGTATTTTGAACAGACTCTACAACTCATCAGTGTTTTCAATATGAGCAATTTTCCTGAAAAATTGTGCTGATTACTGATGACAATAACAAACTCGTGCAATAGAAGAGACTGAACCTGTTGGTGAGGTCTTCTGTCTGTATTATTTTGATATTTCTAAAGGAGTACTACTTTACTGCCTCTTTTATATTTAAGTAATGTGTGTTTTCAATGAGGGCACAACAAAAAAATCATAATTTTAAACCAAAACTCAAAATACTTTGTACTTTAAACCTACTCATAAATGTAGTGGAGTACAGATACTTACAAGTACTTTTACTTTATTACATTCCACCACTGTGTAGTATTTTCACATCCTTTTCATCAGTCTATAAGATAGCTTGTCCGTTTTTTATACTGTAAGTGAACATGAAATTACCATGAATATTGTCTTATCCTCTTAGATATAAATGATAAAATAATCCCACGCCCCCCTTACAATTTGCTTTCTAGATGTTCCTGTACCCCTACAGAAGTGAGCTGTGCTGCACCCCTCCAGTATAATCATGTCTCTTAGGTTTTGTTACTGAGAGCCTTTTTGTGGCAGCAGTACCATACTCTTGGATTTGCTCTGTCACAGCAAGCCATACCACAATCAGCTTATCTGCCTTAATCAGTTTGAGGTTACCAGGTTTTTCACTTAGCACCAGGCTATGTGACTACATGATGTGCACTCTGATCTGATCTGATCTGACCCTGAGTGAGTGTGTTACCATCCTCTTGTTGACATTGGCAGTAGGTAACAAGGTATTAGACAAGATAGAAATCAATCAAATAATTCTTCAGAGCCCAGCGTGCAGGGGGACAACTGGCCTTTTAGTCCACATAATCTGTCACAAATGATGACAGAGGAGAGTAATAAGGCTGCAAATTTCCAACATTGTGGTTCCAGAGAATCCCTGGAGGCTGCGAGGGCCCAAAAAGTCAAACCACAATGAGATGAGTACATGAGAAGATAATGTAGTCTGCAGCAGAAACAGGTGGTTTCTCATGCAGTGTTTTCATTTATAGTAATATGCATGCAGTATATTCAATGTCAGTCCATAGAGCCAACTTTTATTAAGTGGTTGAATTGGCAACAATGCAACCACTTGTAGTAGTTCCTTTTCTTTCTTCTTTTTCTTCTTCTTCTTCTTCTTCTTCTTCTTTGAAAAATTTCTGGAGCTTTCAACTCAAAAACCGTTTCATGTATTCACATCATTCAACTTTTAAATTGTCTCTTTACCGGACTCGAGTTGCTATTACTTTTGGGATTTGTACCTCTTTTACTTTTTGAAGTATTTCAAATACTTTGTAGTACTTTTCCCCATTCATTTCAATAGGGCTTCAAGTTCTTCAAGTTATTTTTTAAACGGGTTCTAACATTCCACGTCTTCACGTCTTCATGTCTTCAGCTCTTCACGTCTTCATGTCTTCAGCTCTTCACGTCTTCATGTCTTCAGCTATTCACGTCTTCATGTCTTCATGTCTTCATGTCTTCAGCTATTCACGTCTTCAGGTCTTCATGTCTTCAGTTATTCACGTCTTCATGTCTTCAGCTATTCACATCTTCATGTCTTCATGTCTTCGGCTTTTCATGTCTTCACATCTTCATGTCTTCAGTTCTTCATGTCTTTCAGTACTCCAGTATTTTAAGTACTTTAACTTGTAGTACTTATATTTGTAGTAGTGATACTACAGAGTACTTATACTAATCATATTAATACTTGTTATATTCATTATTTTTCAATGTTCTTTAAGTGTTTGGTTGACAGTTCTTCAGTAATTCAGTACATGACAGCTTTAAGTGGTTGTAGTAATATTCTTAGTACTTGTAGTATAAGTACACATAATACTACCTTCACAATAAAAGCTCAATAAAACTTTCCATTCATTTTAATACAAAGGAATAGCATTTCAGGACTGAGTTTTCACTTCCTTTAGCTTTAAGTGGTAGTAGTAATAATAGTAGTAGATTTTCAAAATAAAAGCATTGTAAAATGCAATGGTAGGGATTTTCACAATAAAAGCATGTAAAACACTAAAATAGGGATTTTCACAATGAAAGCACTGTAAAACACAAAAATAGGGATTTTCACAATAAAAGCACTGTAAAACACTAAAATAGGGATTTTCACAATAAAGCACTGTAAAACAGCAAAATAGGGATTTTCACAATAAAAGCAGTGTAATACACTAATAGGGATTTTCACAATAAAAGCACTGTAAAACACTAAAATAGGGATTTTCACAATAAAAGCACTGTAAAACACTAAAATAGGGATTTTCACAATATAAACATTGCAAAACAGCAAAATAGGGATTTTCGCAATAAAAACACTGTAAAACACTAAAATAAGGATTTTTCCAAATAGAGATTTTCACAATAAAATCACTCTAAATCAGCAAAATAGGGATTTTCACAATAAAAGCACTGTAAAACTCCTACTATTACTAGTACTCCAAAAACTCTTACTGTACAACTCCTACTGTACAGCTCCTACTGTACTACTACTACTGTACTAGTCATGGTATTACTGTGCTACTACTACTTTACAAGTGCTCCTAGTACTTCGACTTCTGTACTGCTACTACTACTACTACAATTTCTTCTAATTGCTACAAGAACTTATTTAGTACTACTACTGGGACTAAAACTTCTTTACAACAACTTCTGCTACAACGTCTTTTCCACTCTTCCTGTATTACTACTACTACTACTGCTGCTGCTACTACTACAACTTCTTTACAACTACTGCTACTACAACTTCCTTTCTACTCTTCCTGTACTACTACTACTACTACTACTACTACTACTACTACTACTACTACTACTACACTACTACAACTTCTTTTTTACTGCTACGATTTTTGCTACTACTTCTACTATTTTTTCAGCCAATGCAACCACTCGCAATGGCTTCTGCCATTGCAGAGATTCTAGTTATTATTTGATCTTTGGACTAATTGTCCCATGGTTTGATTTTATAAGTAGTACTTCAAGTTAAAAAAAAGGAGATTGATCTTCAAGTCAGCTGTCACACAATCTCGCTAAGTGGAGTCTGCATGTCCTCCTCGTGTTACTGTGGGTTCTCTCTGGCTTACTCGTACCGTCCAAAGACAAGCATGTGTTTGGTGAATTGGTGACTAAAATTGTCTAGTGAACGAATATTAGAGTGAATGGTTGTCTGTCTGTTTATGTCTCTGTGGCAGCCTTGCGACTAAGTGGCCACTGTTCAGAGTGTACCCTGATGTTGGAATATGTCTGGAATCACATCCAAGAGACTTCAATGTCAATTCTGAACTAAAGTAGTGAGAGAGCTGAGTTACAGTTATGTTCCTCAGTGGGAGTTGTTCACCCTTAAATGTAATTATATTGGGCTATAGTGGATGAAAGTCTTATATGAAGCTTAACAGTGAGCGCCCAACATATTGCACCCTTTTTTCATGTTTCAGGTAATTGTTTCTTTTCAAAATATGTTTTGGTCACAAACTAGCCTGCAGCAAAGCCTTTGTCAAGCCTTTAAACTCATAATATATAGATTTTTCTAAAAAGACAGTGGGGGAAATTAATGGGAAATCGTAAGTGGGTGGTCACTGTTGAGCTTTATAATTTTGTGTTGTTTAGGATGCAGTCATGCGTCCTCTGCTGGAGTGAGTGGGATTGTTATTAACCCACCTGAGGACCATTAGCATAATCTGCTTCCTTATGATAATTATTCATGGCCTAAGTGAAACAGATAGTTCTTAAATAGACGAGTTCATGACCCAGCCTCCCTCCTCTGTTTAAAGAGGGCATATATAAATATAAAATACATATAAATGCAAGTCTTTGGCTGTAGCTGAGGGCCTAGAAAGAACAGTAGCAGAGAGGACATGTGTTGTGAGAGTGCGCACCATTCTTCCTCTCTGCCCCTCTTCCCTTCTATTTCATATTCTTCACAGTAGAAAGGTAGCAGTATTGCTTGTTATCATCTGGTACAGTATATGGCTTTCCATAAGTCTCTCTGCAAATCTATTAAACTATTTCAACAACAAACTAGAAGTGTTCCACCAGCCTACAGCTTTGGAACTTTCAGTGTAAATTAATTTGAGTTACTAAAGCAAAAGAAAACTGTCCCTTTTTTTCCCGCCTTGTAAAGCACTTCAGAACAGTCCTGTCACTGTTTCCTTGTGTGTGTGCTTCATATCCTTTTTAGATTTTCTATTTCCTTCCTGCAGTGGTGCTTCAGATTTTCAAAAAATTATGTGTTTCAAAAAGTGTTGAATACCTACGACATTCTTCCTGTCCCATTTATTTTTTTAACCATTTAGTCCCAGCTATGCTAGACATGCTCTTATTGTGTACGTAACAAAACCCAGGTGCTGATAGTAGCCTGGCCAGATATCAGAATAGAACTAGATAAATCACAGTGAGGCGAACAGTAGAGTGTGTAGACGAGGGGGAACAATAGAATGAAGGTATCGAATTCACTCGCAATGAAGACTGCACTGCCGGCACTTTCTACATGAATCTATGCCTATCCAGGGATCGTTTGCCATGGTTAATTTAGTCTGCAATTATAGCCAAGTGATCACAGTGCCCCCAAGTGGGAGCCAGCTGTTGTACATCACCTCTTTCATGTCTTTCCACTTTCTCTCTCTAATTCTCACATACAGGAGCAGATAAGGTGGCTTATTCCCATGTGGCACCATTCTAATGCACTGCAGGCTTGAAAAGAAGTACTGGCTGGCTGTTTACTGTTTTTCTAGCGATGCATCGTGGGAATTCGAAGCTGCTTGGGGGGGTGGGTCCGAGCTGAAGGGTGGGTTTGACAGTGACACATGGCAGCTTGTGTGGATTCCCGCAGAGACCGGCTCAGGCCCTGGCTAATACCAGTTATTGTAGCTGTGCGCCCCAGTTTGCCGTGTGCTCCATCCTGTATATCCTTCCATTAACTCAGCCTGACATATCCATAAGGATGATGGAAGGGCCAGGATTTTTGCAAAGCCATTTGCCGCAGCGAATAATTTGGTGCTGAACATTGTGGCTGATCAAATGTGCTTGTGGGTGTACGTGCCCGTGTACAGAGGCATCTCAATGAGGTAGGCCAACCAGGAAAATCAGGAAAGCAAAAATTTCTGATTACACAAAAGCACTATTTTTACTATTTGAAAAGATTAAAAAAAATCTAAAATGTAATTATATATTTTGTTAAATGCAAAGAGGAAGATAATGAAAACTGAAAACTGTGGTTTTATATATATATATATATATATATATATATATATATATATATATATATATATATATATATATTAGGGCTGTCAGCGTTAACGCATGCGATTAATAGGAAAAAAATGTATGCGTTAAAATTTATTAGCGCAAATTAATCACACGATCTGTTTTGCTAACAGCAGCACTTCTCAAAGCATTTTGGAGGGCATGAAGCCATGTCGGGGGCGCGTGACCATCTTGGAAATGTGCGTATATCACAACATTGAGAGAGCAAGAGAGAGCAGCTGCCACACACAAACTCCTACAAACCATTCATTTGCGGTTTTTTTTTTTTTTTTTTTTTTTTTTTTAAGCGTCAGTTCTCGACTCAGAGCGGCAGCCTCACTGGGACAGGGGCGGACAGGGGCGGGGCACGGTCACCTGTCAGCGCCGCGGACAGGAGCAGAGGAGAGGCTCAGGTGTCTGCAGTAGATTTAAAGCAGAGCACATTTCAGCAGACACTGTTATCTCAGTTACTACACAGACTTATTAAAGGCTCTCTCACAATATTCAGAAGTTATTTCTGAGATGTATTTTTTTATCCAAGTAAAAACACACTCAACCTCTCTGGACTTTTTTTTTATTTAAATCTTGCATATTGTCATGGAAAATCTATCAAGTTATACATTGCGATTAATCGTGATTAATCACAGCCCAAGAGTGTGATTAATCTGATAATTTTTTTTTTATCGATTGACAGCACTAATATATATATATATATATATATATACACACATATATGTTGTGTGTGTGTGCGTATGTGTGTGCAATCCAATATGTATGGATTCATGACATACAGTATATCGCTAGTGTGCCTCAGGTTCTATAAACTGTGTTTGCAGCGAAACACAACATCTATACATTGATCCACTCTATTGAAAACAATCTATTCAAAAGAAATGAGCCCTTCCAGTACATTAGTGGGTGCCCTTTTCCAAGCTTTTTACCACTTCAAGACAAGGAAGGATGAAAAAAAAACAACAATTAAGCAAGTAACAAGTGTGTTTAAATATATCAATGGAGGAGACTCATTTATCCATCTGGGGTGGCAGTAGCTCAGTTGGTAGAGACGACACGCTGCCGGCATTGCATACTGTCCTTGTGTCCTTGGGCAAGACAATTCACCCGCCTTGCCTATGTGAATGTGTTAGTGTGACTGTGTGTTTGCTGGTGGTTGGAGAGGCCGTAGGCAGCCACACTTCCATCACTGAGAGTCACTGAGCAGTAAATGAATAATGCACCAAAGTGTAAAGCAACTTTGAGGGTCTAGAAAAGCACTATGTAAGACTAATGCATTATTATTAATATGTATGCACTACATGATTAATTGATGTGATTGTTTCTTTAATTACAGTATTATACTCCAGCTACAGCGGGTCATAATACTGTATGTAAATCATTGCATGCTAAGAGGCAGATGATTTGCTGTGGCGACTCTGAAAGATCAAAAGGCAAGAAGAAGATTAATACAACATAGTATATGCATCTTTGCCTCCTGTGATATTGTTCAATGTACAGTAGATATTGTACAGAGGCTTTTAGAAAAAGAAAAGACCAGTGGATCGGGACAAAAAAAGAAAACAGAATTCTATTTCATACGCAATAGATTTTATTTATTAATAGATGGCAATATATTGCTATAAAGTTTTTAGTTTTGTTTTTTGTGTTGTGACTGTGACACATACTGTGGCTATTGACATTGCATTATTGCTTGTTTTTGTTACCAGTTGAGCGAAGTTGTGCAAACATGTCTGGTCAGGTTCCTCCTCTGCTTGCCTTCACAATCCTCTCTGTCTGTGTTGTTCCAGAGCCAACCATCATCACCACGCAGCCCAACACTCTGGATGTGACAGTGGGCGAGAGTGTGGTCCTGCCCTGCCAGGTGAGCCATGACCCTTCTCTGGAGCTTAAGTTCACCTGGTTCTTCAACGAGCAGCTTATTCACTTCGGCAGCCATGGAGGATTCTTTGAGAAAGTGGGCGGAGTAAGTCTTGTGTTGCTTTTTTTTTTTTTTCTCCAACTTACAGAATGCTTAATGTCGTGGATACAATTCGTACAGCAAGCACTATACTGTAGACAAACAGACTCATGTTTTCCTGTCTACTAAATGACATTATATTATATAGTAGTTATACAATTATAGTGGTGCTTGAATGTCTAAATGTAGTCCACTCAATTTCCAACAAAGCATGCTAAAAGTAGCAAACAGCAGTGATCTAGTTAAAATAGACCATTGTCTTTTGTATTAATTGAAAGAGTACTCCGTGATTTAATTTGAGGCACAGGTCTGACCAACTCTGTGGCCTTATAATATTTGTAACTTTAGTGTATTATAGAACTACTGTATATAATAGTAGCATTTTAAATAGTTATTCCATTAGGGGTAGCTGGATTTCAGCTGTTTTGGGCATAAGGTGTAGTGAACGATACCAACACTTAAAGACTTAGAGACTATCATTAAGATTGTCATTCATTTACTATGGTCCTCTTATATTCACCACTTCACATAAAATTTTACATTTTCATAGACATGCATGTCCACATAGGATGGACATGTATTACTTAAATAAATAATTAATCTGGCTGTTAAATGATGACGTAATAATCCCTTTCCCTCATACCTTATTATAGCACTTTACCTGAGTTTATCCTGCCCCAGGACTCCATACAACGCTGTTTTAAAAGATCTGGATGTAAAAAAATAACAGGTTAACTCCGGATCTACTCTGACAATGCTTTTTTTTATACAAAAGAACATAAATGTGATTATCTAAGATACACAACTAGCTAATTATTAATGCTGGTGATCTAGTAACTGTAACAGCTGCATAAATAACAGTTTACTGAAGCAGTAAA
Organism: Bostrychus sinensis; assembly: GCA_020698575.1. Taxonomy (NCBI): domain Eukaryota; kingdom Metazoa; phylum Chordata; class Actinopteri; order Gobiiformes; family Eleotridae; genus Bostrychus; species Bostrychus sinensis. The sequence goes on from CM036241.1 coordinate 26,107,429, forward strand.
GACGTTAAACAGACTTTATTTACTGGCTGTATTGCTATGTAAATCCTGTAATGTAGCTTATCATAATTGATAAGCACTAAAAGATGGTACAGCTTTAGCCCTGTGTCTCTCTGTGTGACCTACTCATAAAACCATAATCACTATCTCCATCACTTCTTTGGGCAGATTAAAATCCACACACTGTCCATTCTGATAGACCTGTGTTCATCACAGGAAGGGTGATGCTCAAAACTGCAAAATATGCCAAAATTACACAAGAAAGGTTTGTCAAAGACACATCTCAAGTGTCAGCGGGTTAAATTCCTCTGATGTGAGCTGTGCACAAAAACAGAATAAAATGTATAATCTGCTATAGCCTTGATTAAAGAGGCTATAGCAGATTGTTTGATGGTATTGCTAATACCATGTGGCTTCCATAAGGAAACACATGCACAGTGACAGCGTGCAATGTGTGGCACACACCTGTGCCTCAGGACGCACACACCTGTGACCAAACTACCATCCAACAATAACTGTAAAATACTTCATATTTACAATAATAAAGCTACAGAATCCCTATTACGCCATAACACTACAACAAATCCATGGACAGGTAAGCACTCACTCCTCTTTGGAAACATAGGCTATCCATTTCACTCTCTTTTCTGAAGAAAATGTACTGCATTTTCCCATAAAGCCGAATTTGTCCAGAATCACTGCTGTCCTTAAGAGTGTCCTGAAGTTTAGTCTCAGTTATGACAGATGATAATCCAAATCCAGTCCCCTTTTGCTGACATGCGTCTATATCGTACAGTTTGTACGCACTCCTCTTCGCATTTCCAGTCGATCTCACTAGGTCCCACGATAGTAACAGTTATTACACATGCCTACAGCAGACATATAATGTGCTATCGAAACTTATATCAGATGCAGTTTCTAATTTAGGCACAAATCTGTCCAAAAAAGAGACAAGTGTCGTGAGCAGGGAACTCCGAGCCACAGCTTGAATTAAACAAGCTTTCTGTCTATCAGACAACTCTGTACACTAACTAAATGCAGCCAGTCAATAACAAATAATAAATAACTACATTAATGTGAGATATAACTTGCCTTAAGTAGCCTTGTTATTACTGTAGTTTACTTCATCAGCGCTTTGACCACAGATGGCACTTGTAGCAGTTGTAGTAAGCAACAGCCTATATGATAATCGTTTTCTTTTATATATAGACCTACTTTTTTGTTAAAAACAGGTAATTCAGTTTAATTTTAAAGTATCTTAAAAGCCTAGGTTTAAATCCTAATGTGACCATAGTGGAGCCTATACTACCCTTATCAGCAATTAATTAGTTGCTAATGCACCTCATTATGATATGCACCATTTTATGAATTTGAATGAAAAAAATTTTACTCTCGTTATCATTTAGTGTGAAAGAGGTTTTGGCCATTGATTTGCTTTTAATTCAAAAGGTAACATTCACGTTCTAGAATTTAATGATGTCAAAAACTCAGATGGGGGGCAGGGGCCTACATAAATGTATTGGTGAGGTACTACTTTTAAAAGACATATCCACAGAACCGAACAGAAAATGCACAAATACTGAACCTAATAATGTTTTGTTAGCAACTGGGTCCACACAATAATAATCTCATGGCTTCATGCAGAGTCTGTTGTCTGTTTGTGTTTGAATAATTTCATAACTTTTTGACTTTATAATGAAGAAATAACCTCACTTTAGGTCATTTGTACTGACAGATACAGTTTTGAACTTTGTGCCAGTTTTGTTTCATGTGGATAATCCCCAGTACTTGCAGAGATATTAGCCATAAACTAGACCAAGACATCTGTATCTTCAGTCTTAGCAGCAGATTCTACCATAGAATTCTGACCTGCCTCCAGCTCAATTTTAAACTATAGGCCCTTAAGAATTCTATGACATCACATGAATCCAACCTGTTGCTATGGAACTGCTGGAATGTTATACATGATTACCAAACAGCTGAGACACACAAAATGCACACAAAAAAGAGTGTTTTTGTCTTTCATTATATTATTTTACAGAAGCAGCACCTAAATGGTAACATTTTAATCAAATCCATTACTTCTTAATCGCTTTTTGAGTATAAAATATAAATAGGATGTGCATCCAATGGAGCATGTAGGTATTATCTGCAGCTTGGAGTTTGGAGAGTCGAACAATCTCTAGCTCCTAAAGTGGGTTTTATAAGCACCCAATCACACACATTCAAAATTCAATTATGGGCTATGCTAAGTGGAGAGAAAATACAAACTGCAACTCAAAACAATTAACTCCCAAATTAAGTGTCCATTTTGGATGAATATGTTAACAATAATAATGTGTTTTGTTCTTTGCTGCAGAATTGAACTCTCTGATTCTCCTGACTAAATTATTTTCTGAGCCAACAGCTGCAAGCACTCATGGGAGTTATTCCATTTTGATTTGCACGAAAGACTATGCCATAGAGTAGCAGTACAATGAATCCATAACTTGTTATATATGTTTATTTTTCAATGCACAGTTGTTTGTACAATAATCTATGAACATTTTGGATTACAAAAAAAAAAGAGATATGTCTCATAATACTACATACTACTACATGTGCCATTGCATAAGTACAAAACTTTCCTTGTTTAATCTGCAATACCCTCCACTGGTTTCTGTGCAATATTGTGTTATAGGCTAATAATGCAGATTTAGGGATACTTATGTTTTGAAGGATTGGATGTTTTTCATGTATTGCTTTTGTGATTGTTTTTATAGCAACAAAATTTGCTCTTGCTATCTTCTAAACTAGTTTGTGATCTAAACACCAGAAATAATTTACACAGAGGACTGTGGCTTTGCACCATAAAAATATTGTCAGTCGCTGCAGAGGTTGGCATATTAATGTTTTGTATTACAAAATGAGTTTGTAAACAGTGTTAAAGGTGATTTAGAGCTACAGCCTGTAACTAGTGATGCTAATGTCTTAGATCATTACCAAAGGAATACATTATAATGTTTTTACTTCATGCCACTACTATGTACAAATTTGATAATTTTGACCTACATAAGAATGCTGCCTCTACCATGAATTCACAAATTCATAATTTATTTATTTGGTGTATCCTCTTCACAATTCAGTGGTTCTTTAGATGCGTGAGTCTTTGTGTCCTACTCATAATACAGTGTGTTCTCTAGGTACTCTAGCCTCATTGGTGATAATAAATCAGTCCATAGTGAATGTAACTGTGATCTGCCAGTGTCTGTCTCCAAGTATAAGCCCTGCAATTTAGGACCTTGCCTCATGCCCAAAGCACCGGGAACAGGCTGCAGCCCCCTCCAACTACTAACAGCATATGCATCTGCAAATAATAAACAGACCAGATATTAATAAATTGTTAGGTTGTAAAACTGTTTTAAATCATTTTTAAACATTTGGGAAATTTCACTAAGGAGAAATGTTAACTAACTCGCTCTAACTAAATGCCTCAATATATATCTGGTAGAAGAGGTAAAATCCACTTTACAAAATACATTTTTCAATTCATTACAAAGGTCAAGGGGTGAGTCCAAAGATTCAATGGAACATCAATAGAGTGCTTCTTTCCTTTAGCAGGGTCATAATATATTCCGCCGCAGTGCGGAGGAAATGTTTGTATCATGTGTATTATTTATGGTCAAAAATTGCTGCCTGTGGTTTATTTTCAAATGAAATTTACATAGTCCATTCTGCAAGTAGATTCACACTGCACTGCATGCTTTCAAACTCAGCATGGGATACAGTGCCATACATTTTATAACAGATATACACTACTCAAAATGAAACACAATTCATAAGGTCTGTATCATATTTCTGTGACATAATGTATGCTCTTTTCATGAACTGCCAATGCATTTGCAGTGATTAAGATAGCTCCCACTTTTCTAAATACTCACCATTGTGCTACTATGTCTGTTTCATTACGACAGCTCACTTCTATGACACAATTATACCATAGAAGTAGAGGTATAATATGTAAAAGTACTTGTGTCTTTTAATTGAGTATGGTAGCCAGTGATGGAGGAAACAGACAATGTATTCAGTAAATGTACAGATAAAGGGGCAAACATGTACTCAAGAAATAGTATCACATGAGAAAATATCTACTGTTATTTGACACAGATTAGACAACTATGTATTAAATGTGAGGAATTGTGATTCAGTGCAATTGGCTGTCATTATCTTGATGTTTCTATAGATTTTTTGTTTTGTGACTTGTTTATAGTTATAGATATTTTGTATTTATAATGAGGGCAGAGCAAAAGTGAATGATTTCAAATCAAAACTTAAAGTAACAAGTAACACAAAACAATAAAAACAAATGTAGTGGAGTAAAACGTACAGACCTTTGCTATAAAATGTAGTGATGTAAAAGTAAAAAGGACCCTTTGTAAAATCTACTTTAGTACAGATACATGAAAATTGTAGTTTAAGTAGATTAACAAAGTACTTTTACTTTCTGTCTGAGTGCTTTTGTTCCCATGTGGTTAGAAAGCCAGTTTGATTGTAGAATTACAATAACTGCAGGCTTACCTTGTTACTCATGGAACTGTGTGTGCTTGTGAATGACAGCAGCATTCGGCGGGAGACATTATGATTCGGAACATCCAGCTGAGGCATGCTGGAAAATACACTTGTGCAGTGCAAACCAAGGTGGACAGCATCTCCATCGCTGTGGACCTGGTTGTCAGAGGTAAGCCACAACAGGGAGCATCCATCCTGCCTACACTTTCACTTCCAATGGACACGCTTCAACTCAAATGACCACTGACAGCCTACTTCGGCTACCTATGTATAGGCATTGACTTGAATTATTTATGCACTGGTGAGGAGGAAGAGGTACACAGGACAGGCTGACTAGAAAAGGGAGAGTCCATAGAGTGTAGATCAAGAGCGCCCCCTAGCATACAGTTGGAATAAGGCAGGTGATTGGACTTAGTAACTGGGAGAGAAAAAGAAAACCTCTAATTATCAAAATCACAATAATGTTGGTGATTAATCATCTAAACATGACCAAATCCAACACTTGCATGTTACTGGGAAACATTTATATTTTTAGCAGTAGGCAGGCATTTTAAATGAATACCTGGTAAGTGATTGGCTGAACCAACTGTAAATAACCCATTCTACCCAGTCAGAGGAACACTATGCTGTTTACATTAGTAATTGTAAAATAAGTGCTTCATTGTCAGACCTGAAACACAAACATGTGTCAGTACTGCCACCACTGGGCGCACCTGCAATGTCTGGGATGCAAAAGCATTGCCCTGAGCAATTGGATGCAGTGAGCATGAAGTAAAAATGCATTTATCATAATAAAATATATCAGATTGTGCTTATTTCACTTTTTAAGATCTTGGAGGGTTCTGGTGCATTTAATTTTCTATACCTGACCCCTTTTCAAAGATTAAGACATTTAGAGCATCAGTTATCAGGTGTAGGTCAAGTTTAGCAAGACCACAGCTCATTTAATGGTTTTAAAAGAATCAGTAAAACCCTTAAATAAATCCTGTTCCACACAAATACGACAAAGACAAAGACATTTGACCTGCATCAAACTCAACTCAAACAAGGAAAGCACTATTGAACCACAGTATTGTTCACGTGGCAATAAAAATGTATGTATCCAGTCATAAAGCTAATTTAAAAACTAATACTGGAAGCATAATCTTAAATAAGAAATGGGTGGCAGGTCTGGTGACTGTAACTTCTGTATTAAAGGTGAGCAACTGATAGGAAGTCATATGTTTGAAACTGTTTTAAATACAGTCTGAGGGGGCACTTTCTTCTGTTGAAGTTTGAAATGAAAATGTCTGTCTAATTAGACCCAGAGCCCCCCAAAGGTTTTGCTGTGAGTTGACTTTGCTTTGTTAGCCGTAGGTGCTAAAACACAACCATCTCCGATTTACATGCCCTTTTCCTGTTCTCCCTATCTCCTGTCCTCTTTCCTGCCTGGCTATGCCATTTCTCAGGTCCCCCGGGGCCCCCTACCAGCATCAATGTAGAAGAAATCACTGACACCACAGCGTCTCTGTCCTGGAGGCCCGGTCCTGATAATCACAGTCCAATTACTGCATACACCATCCAGGCCAGGACACCATTTTCCCTGGGGTGGCAGGCTGTCACCACAGGTAAGCTCTCCACCCAGCCGTGCAGGACTCCTCTAGTGCATGGAGGGGGGCCGCACACCACTCCACTCAGCCTCGCCTCGAGAATATTGGAGATGTAATTTTTATCCTGGCACCAAATGGTACGGAATTGTAGAGTGACCATTGACCGCCATTTTATCGCACTCCTGGGAGTCCTGAAGCATGGATCTCATTGCGATGATGAAGCTTGTTGCTGGCAGTGTAATGTGATAGTGTACTTAAGTGATAGCACTGTGGATAGTGGTGTAATTGTGTCCACATCCTCTTTAATGGAGCTTTTCCTAGTCATGTGTGATTGGTATGATATGCATTTATCCTGTACTGTATATGCTTCTATTGATATTTTTCTGAATAATGAACACTTTTATCTTGGATAGTTTTAGCAGCCTCATTGATCTGCCACCTCAGAAACAGAGGAGCTTTGTGACCTTGCTGGCAGACACGGCCCCTATCTCAAAAGAAAAACAGGCTTTTAACACAGTAACTACTAGTAAAACTATCCCTTGGGTTGACATATTAACATAAATTTTGTGACCAGTGCTGCCTTTTAAACTTTGCTCTGTTCCAAAATATATTAGCTGTTTAAGCCATTAAAGAGCAAGCACATCTTTAGCAATGTGGTATTAGCATGGCCTAAATTTATAGAAATACTGTAGTATGAGTATAATATTCTATTGTATCGCAGTCTACCTCTAACATACTGCTGTAATGGCCCATACAAAAAAAGACACCACAGACTGCTTTAACAGGGGTGCCATAATGTGCAGTGGTAAGCCTCTGTTCTCTGTATCAGTTCTCTAACCTCAATTGTCACTGTTCTCGTACTGTGAGGGCCAAGGGCCGATAGTCCATCCTGATTTTTTATAGGAACTGAATGCACATACAGCTGAAAATGAGGGTTTTTTTTGTTTGTTTTTTTGTTTGTTTTTTCAGAAGCCAAATAATTATAATTTCTCTTCTCTGACGACAAAATCTACACCCAATTCCAACAAAATAACTTTTTTGAACAGAAAAAAACATTTTCTAGATAATATAAATATTGCTCTGACTTTTTATACAAATGCACAGACAAAGCTATGGAAACACGGCATGAAAGTGCTGGTGGGCTATTAGTCATACATTTTGTCATAGAAGCTGAGGGCCATATGGAATTTTAACCCGTGCCACAAATGGCCCCCGGGCCACGCTTTGGACATGCCTGGTTTAAAGTGTTGTAAATGGCAAATCTTACTTTAATTGTGAGTAGGTTACTCACTCAAAGTGGCCTCATCTAAAACCTGATAAACTAAATGATCCAAATAGGACTTGGAAGATAGCACCTAACAGCTGTTAATGATACACTTTCTTTACTTTAATTAAACATAGAGGTGGTTCAGCCCACTCTGGTTCATTATAGTAGCCTAATGTATAGTCTGGTAATGGTTCTGTATACATAATATGCTTCTACACAGTACCAGAGATGGGTGAAGTAAAAAATTATTTTACTCAAATAGGTGTATTAGTAGTCATCAAAATTATATGTGAGTATTATTTATAAATAATATTCATAGTAGAAGTAAAAGTAAAGTAAAAAGTACATTGCAATAGAACTACAAACACCACTATTTAAAAGAACAATTACAATTTTAACAAAGTAAATGTAACTCAATACAAACAATTACATTTTGCCCTCACATCACTAAAATACCTTACTATTTAAGGTAGATAAAGCTTATTGCCACTAGAGCCATCATTGTCATTACAGCATAAATATGACATCATTCAATCAGTCTGATGTGATCACTGACCTTTAAGAGTTACACCAGCTAAGTGATGTTTTAGTTTTACAGTGGTTGTACAAATCTAAATCTGACATTTAACATTTTGGAATAGAGAGCCTAATTTCCAAGAAACCTCTATGAGTCCCCATCTTGGAATATGTTAAATGGAACCATGCAGTCAGCCATTTTTCTTCTCCGTATCCTGCTGTTATTTTTACATATGTTTGTTAATAACACTAATAATGCCAGTAATATTATATAAAAAAGTAATGGTCAGTAAAATGTAATATATTTGCATTTGGGAGTCCATGTTTTATTTCTGATCTAAAGTGGTAGTTAAAATGAAAGACAAGAATGCTATTGTCTCTCTCATAGTGGCTGCACTACAGTGTATGTGTTGCCCCATGTGTGAGATAGTGTGGTCGCTCATTTTGAGAGTAAGTCTGTGTGTTGTTTGTCCTTGTGAGGGATTACTGTGTCCTATGAACCAGTAGAGTGGTCATACCGTCCTGTCAGAGCAGAGCACAGACTGCCACTGTGAGCCCTCCCAGTTCTGTTGATACTGACGAGAACACTGCTGTGTGTTTCTGCCAGTTCCTGAGGTGGTAGGGGGCCATCGGCTGACAGCTACAGTAATAGACCTGAACCCATGGGTGGAGTATGAGTTTCGAGTTCTGGCGAGCAACAGCATTGGGACTGGGGAGCCCAGCAAGCCTTCCAAACAAGCAAGGACAAAAGGCACCTGTACGTACTACACCAACGTCCTTAAATGTGTCTATTGTTTTGAGGTGAGATATAGGCATTTTAGTGTGTCAAAGTGTTAAAAAGATAATTGTGGATCAGGTAGATTTGCCAGTAGATGTCTCCAAAAATAAGTATATGCCACACTTTTAAAAGAAAAAGACAAAAACACGTTACGGTAAAATGTCATACAGTTTCTAATGTGGTATGGTACAAAACAAAGGCATGTATGGATGCGTGAACAGAGTCCAGTTGGCTCACATGGCGCAGGATTTCAGGGTCTTAGTTCCAGTATGTCACACTGGTTTGCCAGCCACCACAGGGAACGTCTTACGTGTACCTTCTGTGTGAAATCAACATGGCTAAGCTGATGTGTCTGCTTTCACAGCTCCGAGGGTCACACCAGCCAATGTGAGCGGAGGAGGTGGCAGTCGCTCCGAGTTAGTCATCACATGGGAGGTAAGACAGCCAGGAAGCAGCCTGTCATCTCACTACTCTGCGTAGCTCTATGTTCATGATAACCAGCTAAACAGCTTAAGTAATAGCTATTTTATGGACAATAACATATAAACCACATAGCAGGTATGGAGGTGTCATTACCTTTTTCGTTAAACATTTAAGCTCAATTTGAACTCGATGGCAGCAACACATCTCAGAAAAGTTAGGACAGAGGCAACAAATGGACCAAAACTTTAAAAAAGTACAGAGAAGACATGAGTGCTTCTGGATCATGTTTACATTTGTATATCTATTTCCATGATGCAGCTGTAACTCACAATTCTTCAAACTGTGATCACAGACAATGACGTTGCATATTACAGAAAAGCTGCCATATAACCTAATATGTTTTGTTTGTTTTTTATTAGCATCTCCTGCAGTTTCTTCAATCTTTTTTTTTTTTTTTTTTTTTTTTGCTTTTTTGCTTTTTCAAAATATATTATATTTGTATATATTGTAAATATATTGTATTTTCATGAAATGGTAAAATATCTCAGTTTTAACTGCTAATATGTTGTTTAAGCTCTACTGTATGTAGAAACCTTTTGCATTTAATATTTTCTTTAATTTAGAGTCAGTTTTATTCCTAATTTAGACATATATTCTGACTGGAGATTAAATTTGAAGTGTAGACCACTAGTTAGCTCTTGTTTAGGCAGAGTTAAGTCCTGGATTTTTCCTCGTTTAGTCTAGGTTTAGTCCGTTTTTTTTTAGTCCAAGTTTAATTCCACTTTTCTCCTTACTTAAGTATGCCCATTTAGTCAGCTGAAGAAGGTACTTTGGAAACCACATATTTTCTGAGGTGGTATTTTATGTGAATTATTTGAGATTCACTGCTCTTTTTTCAGTAAATGTGGGTTTATTGAATTTGTGAACAATTGCATTCTGTTTTATTTACATTTCCCACATTGTCTCCACTTTTTTGTATTTGTATGTATATGTCACAGACAGTTTGAAGAACTGCCCAGGCTCAGGAAAGCAGTATGCAGGTGTAGAAGAGTGGTCTTCAGTGGAAGTGCAAAACCTTATCTAAACAAATAACACATATTTTCTAGAAGTCATTTAAATTTTTTTTTTTATTCAGTCTTTTACTATGAATGCGGTTTGTTCTTCAATTCTTCCTATTGCTGCTGTTGTTACTCAAGATTTCTCCCACCATATACATAAATTGCCCCTGAATAGTCAATGTAAGTGGTTGTTTACTGAATGATTTCTATCTCTTTGTTCAGCTTATGGAAGGCTTAATTTTGGTCACCCCTTATAGAACTTGACTCTATGTACTACAGTGTCAATGACATACTCACTGACTCATTGTGATTCTCATCAGATACGAGGCTAGCTACTTATGTATATATACATAAGCAAGGCAAGCAGAGAATGCAGGGTGTTAGTTGGGATGGGGAAGGAGTAACAGCCAATGGGCGCACAGAATGCACAATTATGTAACAGTGCAGCATTGTTAAGAACATTTACAAGCAGCAGTCTTTTAGAGTGGTTGTGTCCCTTCCTCAAGACCCCCGATCCCATTTACCCCACTTCATATCAAAAGGCCACACCTCCAGACACACGCAGACATCTACTGACATCACTATCTAAATACAAGTACCACATACAGCCCCACTGAGAACATCCTGGAATACCACTATAATGTATAGTGTTTCATTTTGAACCAGACAGAGGCAATAACTGCAGCTGTCAGCCTGCTGCAGAGAAGAATGCTTTTGAGGTTTAGATAATTAAACTGAATGAATCTATTCCAAACTTTTGTTCCCATACTTTCAGCTCTTTTCTTTAATTTCACAAAGTCGCTCTCTCATATCAAACCACTTCCAAACGCCTCCATTTAGTCAGGCTGTTCCGAACCATCAGCTCCTGCTGCGAAATGCTTCACAGAGCGGCTGTTGACGATTCAGTATGGAAGAGTTCAATTAAATATTCACTTGTGTTTAACAAAGCTGCTGTTTTGCTCCGCTTTGAAATTTCCTCAGGCCTTTTGCTTTTGAAAGAGGCAGGGCTGCATTTACAAAGCAAATGGAAAGAGTTTATTCATAGTCCAAAGAGGTTCATTCACACTTACTAACTTATGATTTCAAAAGTTCCTGCAGTTTTGTTTTCACTGCTAACTTCCTACAGTTATTCATAGGGCAGTCATGTGATTTGACTTGTGTAGGCATTAACCACTCTGCCACTGTTCTCCCCCGAGATTTAACAGGAAACTAAAATGTTTGGCAATGTTAAAAATATCACAAATGTGAATCTGTCAGTGAACATGAATTTTAATGTTAGCTCAGTCGTGTGTGATCGTCTGCAGTGTATCCTGCCTCATGCTCAAAGAAGCCAGGATAAAGGGGAATGAATAAAAATAGAACAATTAAGAAGGCTTTATGTGTTCAAAAATGAGTGAGGAAATGAGTAGAAACCAAAACAGGACAGTAAATTGTATTGAGGGACTTTAATGTTACCAGGGGAGCTGTTACAATGTCCCATAGCAGGAGGTATCTTTGTCCTTCTCTTTCTGATAGAACAATGAAGTACAGAAATCCAATAGTTCTGCTCAAAAACAGTAGTCTATCTTGCAGAGGAGAGAAATTCTGAAGATTGGTTGAAAATTTGTATTTGCTGCAGTTTGGTATTCTATTATGTATGTGGTAGTGCAATTCACTGTACCCCTACTGGCCCAGCAGACATCATTTTCAAAAGCTACTCTATATGAATGCAAATGTCTGTGATTACACTACAGGAAAGCATATGCATTTTAGTTCCATGTAAATGTCTTTTAACTCGTTATGACAGCACAAAAATTGCAGCTACAAAGGTCGACATGAAGATCTTTTAACAGAATTAAAATGCATGTATAAATGAATGAGATATGTTATGAGGGAGGACAGTGGCTGAGTGGCCGCATGCTGGCTCCACTGCACCATACAATGGACTAATAGCTCTTTTGTGTTTTGTGTATTTGAACAAAGCATGCTTTAACTTTTGTTTAATGAGAAATGACTCAATGAGATTAGGAATATCTTTGTCCCAGACCAACCCTGGATCAAGACGCACAGCAGCACACATAATAAGGTTTACATATAAATATAAATGCATTAGCGTGCTATATTAGATGTTGTCACAAGTCATTAGTATCTGTATAATGTATAAATTAATAAGGAAAATCTGCAGGAGGCTGAGATTGAGGGCTAAGTTATTTTAAGATCCTATGTAGAACTCATGTCATTTTGACTCAGTAATACTGGTAGATGGCACATTTGAAACTAGCCCTGTGACAGTTTGTACTATTTTTGTGCCTTTTAAAAAATAAGACAAATTCTGTTATCAATATACTTGTGTGCGTTCAACACTTTCAGGTTGGTAAAGAAATTTGCAGTACCTGAAGGCGAATATTCAGTCAGGACATTCAGGAAGGAGGAGCATTTTCATAGGACACAAGTTATCCCTCACAAGTGTCAGCAATAATAAACATTTAAGGAATTTCAAATTCAAGGTTGAAAAAGTTGAAAAATTCACACACACAAACTCAATGCTGTAAAAAATGTTTCCCCGCACCCCTATGTCTAACTTTTTCCCCTGTATTCATAATGTACAATGAGTTAGAAATCCCCTGTACATGATGTATTAAAAAAGAACAACTGGTAGTTCTAGTATAAATCCTTCTTTAAAATTAGAATGTGTGAAGTGGATTTAATTCTGATCACAATTAATTGATAATTGAAGCTATTTAATGATAGTACTTCTGACCTAGAACAGATTGATGACCAAACCACAGACAGTAAGTGCCCACTATTGTGAATGATGTTGAAGCGCTAGACGAAGAGACCTTAAATGCACTTATAAAATGGATCATGAAGAGAGCTGAATTATCAGTAACCTGCTTCCTGATAGCTAATGGAGGTACTTGAGTTAGATTTGTGTTCTTTGTTTCAGCCGGTTCCAGAGGAGCTGCAGAACGGGCCAGGATTTGGATATGTGGTAGCCTTCCGACCCCATGGCGCCACCGGCTGGATGCAAGCGGCTGTTCCATCTGCAGAAGCCTCCAGATATATCTTTAAAAATGAGAGCATCCAGCCCTTTTCCCCTTTCCAGGTGAAGGTGGGGGTCTACAACAACGAGGGGGAGGGCCCCTTTGGACCTGTTACTACTATCTATTCTGCAGAGGAAGGTAGGAACTGTCATACACACAGGATATTCTGCCATGATTTGCAAGACTAATACTGTTATTATTACCATAATTTCTGTACATAATGCTTCAATATTGTAAATATTACAGCAAGTATTACAGCAGAATGTTGTGATTTTCAATAGTCCTTAAACTGCATAGGGTCATTTTACCCCATACTGCAACAGTATCAACATTTTGTTACAAATATTTTAAAATCAAGGACAAGCAGTCTTTAAAGTGTAAATATATTGCTTGCACTGTTGAGCAAAGGTAGTTTGTTAATATGTTTATTTCAGTGCTAGTCAAAAAAACATTACAGTCATCTCAGTTAGGTGAAAATGATCAAAAGGCACATTTTTAGTTTAAATAAATAATTCCAAGTCCCATGTGTATAGGCCAGTTCTTTGTCAGAGCATATGTATGGTGATCTTAGAGCAGTATCTTCTATCAGCAACACACACTCCTCTCCTCTCTGTGTTGTCATCTTGAAAGGAACTGCTGTCTTGAAGTGTCCACTTTGAGGGTCTTCAAAGCTTACTGGGACTTGTTGTGTATTAACTCTAGAGCCTGGCCGGGCGCCCACCAGGGTCCGCGCCAAGAGCCTGTCTGCCTCTGAGGTCGAAGTACTGTGGAAAGCCCTGCCTTGGAACGCCAGTAAGAAGCGAGTGTTGGGCTATGAGGTGAGATTATACTGACTCTTGCTTGTGTGTAATGTGTGTGCACTACAACATGCTAACTAATGCTGTGAATCTTGTTGTGTTGTATTATTGATGAACGTTTGGGACTCGTGCACCATGGGCATAGGAGATAATAGCTTGCTGCATGCATAATTGTCCAGTCTAGTCCCGTGCCTGTGGCTTAAGATGTGTTTCTCTTGTTGCTTACCTAAGTACTGCACCGTTGCTGATTAGCTTACTGATGCAATACTCTTGAGGGCTCCTGTTCCATACAACAATGCACACTCCCTAAGCACACACTAGCTTTGTTCACTTAGCTCTTGTCTTTTGTAATCGACTCACTGCAAAAATTCAACACAAAGGCTTTTATTTGCATGCGGCAAATAAAGTGACAGAAATATAAATTGTTGACCACTCAAAGTCAACAGAGGAGCAGGGCAAAGTGTTCCTGTGAGGAAAGACAAATTATTTTTGTGCCGTCAAGCGTACTGGCAATTTCAGTCCTGACACACAGAGTGACAAAGAAAATCTGTTTTTAGTAAAAGATGACGGCAATGAAATTTTATCATTTCCTTTGTTTTCACTTACTTTTGTGATTTTGTACAGCATAATTTGAGCTACCCTTTCAATAACACAACAGGGAGGCTACAATTGTCTACCAACTGCTGTCTACCTGATCCACATCTTCTACCGGCAAAGTTCATCAAAAAATATCTTCATTTTCACATTTTCATACAAAGTGACTACAGTTTGCTTCTACGTCAAAGGTTCGAAGATGGACACAATGATTTAGCAACTACAAATGCTACATTTATCTAACCATTGTTGTCTGTCTAGTTCACATCTTTCTTCATGTTTGGTGACAGCCACTTGGCTTTGCAAGATATAAGAAAAACCCTTTAAGGTGCTTCTTGAGTTTGTGCATTCACATCTCTGTTTCTGCCTGTTATCAGCTCAAGTACTGGACCAAAAATGAGAAGGAAGACACAGCAAATGTGCAGAGGACTGTGGGTAACCAAACGTCAACAATCATTCGTGGACTCAAAGGCAGTACTACATATTACATCACAGTGAAGGCATACAACACAGCTGGATCTGGACCATCCAGCTCCACTGTCAACGTCACCACCAAAAAACCTCGTACGTAGAACATCTCCATAGAACCAATATACTGTACGCTTTTGAATTAGCATGTCTGTGTGTGATTCTATATGCCTTATTTAATGTCACTGCTCAGTAATTTTATAATGACACAGTCTGTTTTGTCATGTTAACAATTTAATTATTCTATTGTCTCAAGGAAACAGGCTTTGTTATTTGGAGATAATGAAATAATAAATCTTTTATAAACAGAAAACAAAAGGTCAATTCTGTACTGCTAATCTAGAGACTGCTCTTGAACAGATTAAAATGTTTGGTGAATCTCAATAGTTGTACTGTTGTGTGAGAAAGATAGTTATGTCAACATAAGGTAAATATAATGTTAGTAGTATTTATTTAAAAAATAAACAAACATGGGGACACCACAGTTACATTTGTACTAAAGAAATCTGTCAGCCATCCAAAAGAACACACTCAGTGGCACATGGCAGGCCTACTACAGTAAATAACACAACAGCCCTGTTCATTGCAACCGATAAACTGCAATAAACTGCAGATGAATTCACCATGTTTACATTCCAATACTGCACATACAGGTTTTGTTTTATAGTAATAATGATAATTTTATTGGATTGATATAGTGCCTTTCTAGACACTCAGAGCACTTCACATTAGTCCATTATTCATTCATTACACACTCACTCACTGGTGGTGGTAACCTTCTTCATTAGTCATAGCTGCATAACTAGCATAGCTTAGCAGTACTGTTATACTGTGTGAAATGTTTCTCTTTAGGGTTTTTGAGGTAAAATAACTTCCCCAATGTAAGTTTTGTAAGTTTCTCCAGCATATCATTTTATTTGACTCCCCACAGCTCTAAGTACAGCAGAACCAACAATGCCAGACTGAAATGTGTAGCTTGGTGAAAACCAGTCTTCCGAAACTGCTGAGTGATGCAACCAAATAAGCAGTGTTGCTCGATAGTTACATTTTAAAATGGAACAACTTTATACATAACTGAACTTATGCTATGCTGTCCTGGTTGTTTCATTAAGTGTGATAATTTTGTCTCCACAGCCCCCAGCCAACCTCCAGTCAAAGTGATGTGGAACACGTCAAACTCAAAGATCATTGTTAACTGGGAGCAGGTGAAAGCCCTGGACAATGAGTCTGAAGTGACGGGCTACAAGGTAAGTTTTCTGTTGTTTTGTCACTACATTTAACATGCCATGTTCACTTTTCCTCAGTCTGGTCCATCAACGTCACAGGTTTTATACAAGAAAAACCGACACAGCAGGCCCAACGTCATGGAAACCAACACGACGTCTGTTGAGCTAGCACTGCCCATGGATGAGGACTACATCATCCAGATAAAGCCGTTTGGAGAGGGAGGGGAGGGCAGCAGCACCCGGCAGATCACCATCCCCAGAATACCAGGTCAGTTCGGGTAGGAGAAACAAAGTGGAGGGGTATGGTCCGGTTCAGCATAGATCTGGGTGTGCAAGCTAGAAGGCAGCAGCATTAGCTTATCCTCCTCAGTTTAGTAATGTCTGTCAGGAATCTCCTTCAGCTGGTCAACATACAGCTAGCAAGTGACGCGTTGCTTTCCGATGCTTCCAGATGTTGTAATAGGTAACAATAAAACCCAACTGTACCACAATTAGTGCTCCTGCCTCCCAGAAAGGAGGCTGGAGGATCACTCCCTAGAGTGGCGATTTCTCTGGGTGGGTGGAGTCCGCATGTCCTCACCGTGTTACTGTGAGTTTTCTCCTGGTACTCCGGCTTCCTAACACCATCCAGATGCATGTGTTAGGCAGACAACTCACTCTCATATTCATTCACTATGGGCAATTTAGAGTCATAAATTCTCCTGTGTCTCTATATGAGCTTTTGACTAAATAGCCAGTGTCCAGGGTGTACCCTGCCTAAGGCCCATAGCTGCTGGGATAGGTCCAGTCACTTGAAATCCCTGTAACAGGAGTAAGCAGAAATAGATGAATGAATGTACCACATGTGCCTGGACATTTTTATGTTTTCTGAGTCATGTAAAAAGACTAAAGAGAGGCCAAACTTTCACTGAAGGTAAACTCTTTGATGTTTGTCCTTTTTAGCCTTTATTTACTATGTTGTATTCTTCATATTGTTAAATTGTATAACCCTTTGATTGAAGTATGATTTATTGCTTATGCAGCAATCATGTCCAGCAAACTAGACAAGGGATTGTCCTCTGCTAGGGGAAAGCTTTTTTTGCTCCCACAACAAGTAGTACTGAATTGCAAGCTTGATGGAAACCAGGCTGCAAAAACTCCCAGGTGACTCAACTAAATCCCTGTCAGTGTGTGCAGAATAGCTGTCATCATTTCCAAGACAGAACGAAAGGAAAATAATGTGCTACATGCGACTTTTGTGTAATTACTGTCTCTATGCAACACCATGATACAAGTGTGACATATAAAATGTGACAATTTATTCAGACTACTGCGACTGTCCCATCCAACTGCTAGAGTAACACCTCAAGCCTCACTGCAGCTTCCAATCAGTGAAGCAAAGCGAGCAGATGAATGATATGATATGACAAAAGTCAATATTTTACACTTTCTTTCTTTCTATCTTTTTCAGGCCCCAACGCAGTGGGCTCGGCATCCAAGGTCTCCACTCTGTCAGCCCTCAGTACAATAGCACTGTCGTTCACAGCACGGACATCTTTATGACGAACAGCTCCCAGCAGACGATGCATCTGATGTGGAGACAGCGCTAAGGCAGAATGCAAACAAAGGCCACCGCGGTGTAACTAGATCCATTCATTTAGATTTTAGACGCAGAGAGAAGACACTGATGAGAAAAATTCCAACGCACCATGGAGATGACAGTGGTGTCTCCTGTGAGCGGCTGGGATACAGAACAGACTGATGTCCTGACTACGTTGTTACCAAAGCAGCTTTCGTAAGAAAAAATTAATAGAACAATGTCTTATATGCATCTTTTTGTATGGTATGTGGAGCTTTTATAGATTTGTTTTCTTTATAAAGAGTGGGTCTGGGCTTGTTGGGGCAAGAACAGTTGAGGACATGAGATAATGTTTCAGTAAAGATGGTAAAGAATCAGTAGTATCTTACTTGTCTTCTAAAACTAAAAGTAGGATTCAGTTCCAGTGAATAAACTATGGTTATCTATTACATATCTGCATTTTTGTTTAGCAATATTTAAAAAAAAAAAGAAGTGCTCCGCATATCTTTTACTGAAGACAGGTGCGTAGGAGAGGGCACGCGTTGGCTAGCCAAACCTGGTAAAACAAGAAAAACTCCCACACACTGTCTAACTTGCACAACAGTGATGATTTATTTAAATATATAACACAGCAACGTTTCAGCACTGGGCCTTCATCAGGCAAAGGGATGTTCAGTGGAAAGAAGCCATCTTAAATAGGGAGTGGCCAGGTCATGCTACAGGATGCAATACAGTGCACACCAATATAACATACCAAAGAAACATAATAATAAACATATATTAATCTACCATCATCAAAGATATAGACCCTTGGGAGTCAGTGTGTGAAGGGTTTCTATCCAGTAGGCCTCTCGCTGTTTCAGAAGTTTATCATGGTCCTCGCCTCTAGGTGGAGGGGGGACCTGTTCAATGCCACAGAAGCGTAATGAGCTCACATTATGGTGGGCTTCATTCCTGCAAATAGAGCTTTTATGCTCACTTATCCTTTGTTTAAGTTTTCTAGTGGTCTTTCTCCCATAAGCGAGACCATAGGGGCAGTGCAGTAGGCAAACTACATGTGTTGAAGCACACGGGATAACATTTTTTATGCGTATCTTTTTACCAGTATGGGAATGTTGAAAAAAAAAGGTTTTGGTTGTGTTGTTGCATTGAGCACAGGTCCCACAATGATTGTTCCCATTAGGGATGGGCAACAGGGTCTGAACTGATGTAATTTTATTTTAGATAGTCTCTTAAGTTCTGTCCCCTCCTGTTAACAAAAAGGGGTGGATGTTGAAAGGTTGTGGAAAGTTTATTTTTATTTTTATTTAACCAGGTTTTCTTTATTTTACCTGTGGTTTGTGTCAATTTCTAGCATATATATATATATATATATATATATATATATATATATATATATATATATATATATATATATATATATAACTTTGATGATGGTAGATTAATATATATATATACCTTTAGTCATTTTATTATTATGTTTCTTTGGTGTGTTATATTGATGTGCACTGTATTGTAACCTGTGGCATGACCACTCCCTATTTAAGATGGCTTCTTTCCACAGAACATCCCTTTCCCTTTATTTAATTGGGCAATTTTTATCATATCTCATGAACCCTAAAGCCCCAGTCAGACACACATTTGACCTTTGCTGGTAATTCTACTAGCAATAGGTATATACATGCAGCCTAACTAATTTGATACTGTTGCCAGTCATAAAACCTATATCTACCAAATTGCAAATGAAACTATAGTTTTCAATATATATAGCACCTTAAGTTTAATCTGTTTTTTCAACACCACAGTTACTCATCTTATTGCGGTGGGTAATTTTGGAATAGGTTATTATTTCTGATGTCCTCACTTAGGGGGACTTTTTGGCTCAAGCCCCGATGTAATTGGCAGGAAAACTAACCAGGAAATATCATGCAAAACCTTGAAAACCAAGTTCTTACCAAAGCTCCGGACAATGTTAGAAAGATTGCCTCCCAATCACCCCCCGACCTGTGAGACCTCAAGATTTGAGTTCAAACACGAGAGGAGAAAGTGTTTTTTACTGAATGGCTGGGGTAAGCAGAGCAGAATATGATGATATAATTGAGCTAACTTCTTCGCAGTGACAGAGGTTAATACACTGAAGTAATCATTACACATATTCAAACATACTGTATGTGCTACATAATACTAGGGTTTATTTTATTAAATTTCAAATGCAACATATATGTTTTTGTAGGTTCATGGCCAACAGCGTGACCCTGCAAGGCTACTGTAGCTGCTTACAGGCTGTAGAAACATAAAGGAGTTGGGCTTTCAAATTGCAATTTGTAATCTAACTTTCACAGGCTACACACTGCACCTTTAAGACTAAATTATATGTATTAATATAAAATAAACTTTTAAATTGAATCAGATTTTGAAAGCAGCCCTGACTTGGGAATTTGGCTTTAACCAAGTGACATTTTAATAATAAGGTGTAGCTTCAAAATAAATAATGATAATGGAAAGTTATAGATTTCTTAGCATCATTCACCTGAATAACACTGAAGTGCACTGGTGCCCGGACCCTGGTTGCTCTCATTTGCTCCTCATACTTTTGGTTTTTAGCCCTGTGTCTAGAGCTATTCTTTGCCTTCTGTGTGCCTCATCATATGTTCAAAATCCTCAGGTCCTTAAAGAGCCTTAACTTATCATGTGTACATAGGAAACTAGAGCTAGAAGTGAAGTAGCGTGCAACGTTTACATGCTAGGTAGTGGTGGGAATGGGGGAACAGCAGCAGACTTTATGTGCAATGCTGAAAATGTTAGACTGAATGGGTTACTGCTATTCTGCATGGGATTCTGCAATATACACGGCCTGGTGCGTTTTTTATAGGTGTGTGTTCTTGATAAAAAGACGATGCTGCTGACTTTTTCCCCCTCTCACATAGTCTCCAGAAGCCGTGTGGGAAGTGCTGCCGAAGTGTACCAAGTAACAGAGCGCTCTCTATGTAGCTCATTAAATGGTAGTTTGTAGTACTTCAAAAAGCAAGTGTACTGTAGGCTACTGGGTTCCGAACAGAATCCTGCATAAGAAATGTGTAATATACTGTTTTGTACACTAAGAATCATTTATATAAAAGAACCTTTCTAAAGAAATGATTTAGCTGGTTTTTATGTAATGACTCGGTTTCATAATGTAGCTACTTGTCGCTCAGCATGACTGTACGGTGTCTCCCTTCTCGCTCCTGTTCATCTGCAAAAAGACTGAAAGGCTTCGAATCATACCGGTCGCATCTGGTCTATGTCTCATGAAAATACAAGTCTATATGTGTTTAAATGCTCCTGTTACAGTCAGTCCCTCTGTTCTCAGTCGTATGTCCATAAATGCTTCATAATGAGAGTTCCCTCTGTCGCTGTTTGTTGTTTATACTGTGTTAATAAAGATATTTGATTTATAAAACAATCTCAAGCTGTGTTATTTATGTATAGTACAAACAAGAGGTGGAAAATAACTACCAGTAGATCCTTGTCCTCATGTAATTTACCTTCATGTTTGATAAATAGTATGTACTTTCTGAGTAAAAAAGACTACTTCAGTAAATTTGGTTGGAGGTTGTGTAGTAGTAGCAGCAGTAGCAGGTAGTTGTAGATTTGTTGCTGTGCATTACAAAAAACAGCTTGCACAAATGTTCTTTCTACTTAAGTGATAGTACTTTTAGCACTTTGTTTTAACTTTTACTCAATCGATAATCTCTGACTACTTTTGTTTGAGTAATATTACGTTTTGAGTTCTGCCTCTACCTCTGATACAAATCAGTTAGAATTGTAAAGTGAGAGTTGCAGAGTTGTTACCACTCTTTCTCGCTTTCTGTTTGTTGACTGTCTTTTAATGTAGAGAATGTGAAACTAGCTGCCTTGCTGAGATGGTTAGCTTTACCTATTTTTGGCTTCCTCTGACCTGTAGCCCTGCATTCTTAGTGAATAATTAATGGTTTATGTGCCTGCACTTGTAATTGGCTAGGGTGCACCCACATCATGCCCACAGCAGAGAGAAGGTTTTGAAATAAACTGAAAGATGTGGCCCAGGTTTCTCTTTGTTGTCTGTTTGTAAACGTTTGTTTAGGGTAACAATAAATCTTATTGTAGTCAAACTGTCAAACTTCAAAAAGCCTTAATTTTTTTTATCTCAAGGTCAAAGTTAAGAAAAAGATTGCAGAGTTTAGCAACACTTTTTGAACCTGGCATCCTTAAATTATTATAAAATTGCTAATGTGAAACCTGCAACTTCACAGAACTAACTAATGCTGACAGAAATTCGGTTGACATAATTTGACGTTGTGACTAGGGTGACCACCTCAAAAAGTACAAGAAGTGGGACAAGTTGCGTGACTTGGAGGGACAAGGTGGGACGGACTCGAGAAATAAATGTTTTGATATACAAATCTAACTTACCAGCTTACTGAGATAAAAGTTGCTTCACTTTAGGGTCTATAAAACATTTGATGTGCTGTTTTAAATCCTGAAAACACACATTTTGCCAAGTAATGTCTTCAAAGCTCTCAGTCTGTATATTCTCAAAACAGGCCAACACTAGCTCACAGCAAGAGAGAGCCACTTCCTGAAACACTGCAACACACAAACCATATTTTCCAACCTATCAACACAAATATTTATTCTACATTTCGCATAAGGAATACTGATCTTGTCTTGTTGTTCTTAGCTTGAATCACACTTTTTATAAGATCCATTGCGACGCACCAGTGAAAAAGAGGGACATTATCTTAATAAGTGGGACAGATGCCTAAATGGCTGTGCAGTACAACTAAAAGTGGGACAGATGGTTACTTTAGTTGTGACTCAGTATAATACAGTAGAAATAGGGCTATTGTACTATGCTAACATCTTGGCATTATTCCTGTATTCATGTATGTATTATGTAAAAGTGTCTGCTTAAGAAAATTTGGGAAATTATTCCTGAAATTGACAGTATTTTTTGTCATTATAGTAAACGAACACTAGATGGCAATAAAACCACACACGACTGAAAGAAATCTCAGTTTCAAAGTCAACCACATGATGGCGACAGATAAACGTTTAATTTCTTGTACTGCAACAATGATGCCTCTAATGCTGTTACGTTACAAAAAGCCCTTTATTATAGAGGTTAAATTCTGAATGTGTGTATAATATTAAGATACAACTTTTTTTTTTTCAAATTTCAAAATCAGAGACAACATTTAAATTATACTGAGACATTTATTTTTGCATGTATGTTTCCATTTAGACTCAATGTAAAGTACAGCAAATACACACCACCAAGCACTGTAATGCGAGAATGTGGAGCGAAAAGGCCACGCAGAATCAGCGGTGGGTGCTAGACAGTGGGAAAAGCGCATGTCATCTGTATATACTCTATGTAGTGCTGGTACTACATTACTCTGACAGGGCCTGAAAATGTTATGAACACATCAGAAACAGTTCCTCTTTTTACCCTGTTGCATTCTTCAAGATTTAATGAATCACTTCTGAGGCGGCTCACCTTGGTTTCAGGGCACTCCATGTGCAAGGCACGCATTCAAGTAGTGTTCCTATTGCACTGCCGTCCTTACACATTCATGCTCCTGGTGGTTTCTAAATGATTTACGAGGTCATAACACAGAAGTATGGATATTTATATATTTGTACAAATCTTCCACCTCTCAAGCTCCACTTACAGTAAGACCTCTATCAGTAGTTCGGGCATATCATTCTCCTAACAGGTTTCAGTGTCTAGGCTATATCATGGCAAGTGCCCTAGCAAATGTCCAGATAAATTAAATAGCATCACACAGAGGTATTTTCCTCTTATACCACAGGTTGACATTTTCAAGTCAAAGACTGGTGTGATAAGACGATAGCGGTCCCGGGCGTCCTTTGAATATTGCATGTTGGTTATGCTTCTGCACATGACAGAGGACAGGAGATAAGAAGAAATGGTGCTTATTGCGAGTCTTACAAAGCAGTCAGCCCCACTGCTTCCTACAGTAGCATAAAATGATGGCCCTAGCTCTAGCAGGCGTCTTGTAGATGGTAATTGATGCATAGTAGAGTATTAAAGGTCAACCGGGATATATAAGGTTATGTGGAACTTGGATACAGTATGGCATACACTTAGCTTGGCTTTGTCTGTCAGGAAGGAAAAGCTCACGTTCACCACTCACATAAATACATTTACATACAGCATAACTTAAGAGTGATTTCAACAGAAAAGTACCCAGTGTGTGTTTGGAATTTTCAGGCAGTGTGTGAATTTGCACAAAACATATTGAAATTATAATAGATAAAATAAAATAGCAAAACCTGGCATTCATAATTTGACACATTGGAGTGTCGCTCAATAGCTTGTCATTAAGACTTAAAGAAAACTATTTAAACTTCTAAAGTTTAAGTCCCTTTTATAAAAGCCATGTTTTCTGATGTGTTAGAGTAGAATTTGATTACATATTTATGAAACTGGTTGTTAAGATAATGTTTGAATTTTATAAAATATCTACAATATGAAGTTATATATTATACTATATTAATTTATTCATTCACTCATTTTTTTTTATGCTTATTCCTATTAGGCCTATTCTTGCAACTATGGGCCTTAGGCAGGGGACACCCTGTCCTATAGTCAGTTAAAAAAACACACTTATGGACACCCATTCACTCTTACATGAATTCAGTGGTGGCAATTTTAGATTCACTTAATACAGTGGTTCCCAAAGTGGAGTCCGGGGCCTCGTTGTAGGCCGCAAAGATACTGCAGGGGCCCCCAAGAGGTTGTCTCTATTAAGTGCATAAAAAGTATTAAGTTTTAAATAAATTTCAGCTTAAAATTACTACTAGAGTCAGTGTTTTTTGTAACTTTTTTTTAAAAAGTTCTGAAGAAAAACATGAATGAGTGAAGTTTTATTGTTAGGGGATCGCGAGGATTTTCCCAAATTTAAGGGAGCTGCAAAACTCTTGACTTTGGGGATGGCTGAGCTTACTCATGTCATTGGACCCAGGAGTACCCAGAGAGAACCCAGCGTAACATTAGGGAGAACATGAAAACTCCACTCAGGGAGATTGTTAGCAGCCTAACAGGGGATCTACAGGGGTGCTAACCACTCTGCTACGATACAGAGATACTTAAACACATGGGGTACATAAAAATTTATGAAATATTAGTGCAGTGCTCAACTATTGGTAAAACTACACACAAAAGCCTGAAAGATCCAAAATCACACCACTAATATAAATAAAAATGTCTAAAAAGGAATCATTTTTTTAGACATATCAGAAACAAAACAATCTTTATATTACTATGACTATAAATGTTCAATCTGCGTGTGAAATGTCTGACCAGCAATGACGACTGCAGGCTGTGACAGCAAGGGACACACAGTGAATATACACTGAAGACTGGGCCCAAGCAGAAGTCCACTCGGTCTGCATGTCCCACTGTCCAGTTCTGTTGGCCCAGTATCTCTCAAGGTGCTCATTCATATCAAAGCCCATTGTTGCAGATACAAAATGTCCCCTCTGATCGTTTATTCCCTCAGCTCAGATTTTCACTGAATCATGCAGATTATATTATAGGATATTATACATATTTCATAAACAAGCAAACACTGGACATAAATTAGATCCTCTATAGATAAAAATGTAAAAAGCTTATTATAATAATAATAAGAGCTGTTGGTTACACTGACATGTCATGGCCAGGAGGTGGTAGCAAAGAGATGAGCTTAGCCCCAGTCTCCATACCAGCGTTACTCCAGCCTTCCTCTGCTCTTATGCATTATTATATGTACAGTAGTACTGTTTATGCCTACAAATAAGTCTCTGAAATGGAAGAGGGCTGAGTTTATAAAAGTCAAAACATGTTGGATTAAATAGCCATAAGCAAACTGAGGTCATATATTAACAGCTGTAATGACTCCACTAAAGCCAAAAGTTTGTCTCATTTTTGTCTTTCAAGTGGAGTGCTGGGATTGGCTGGGAGTGGGCAGGAGGTGGGGTCACAGTTGACTTGTCTCAAGAGACAGAAGTGGGGAGTAACTACTTGGTGAAGGCAGTCTGCTGTCATATGTATGTTCAAAGTTGGGATATGGTCCTCTTCAGGATTCAGGATGGCGGCGTTCTGCAGACGAGACATGAGGGTCCCCCAAGGGCTGCTCTCAGGAACCAGCACTAATCACGACTGCAAAAAAATATGTGCAAAGGTAATGAGGGCAGAAAAGAAAGGGGCATATCACACAGTGGTTTGAAAGTTTTTCAAACAAGTCATCTATGATTTATACTGATTTATTTGGGTCAGTTATGGTTATGGTCTTATTTCGCATCCAAAGGCTATTTTGTTAACTGCAAACTTCTGTAACTAGTAGGTTCTTAACGAGCATCATTCTTTTGCATAAATAAAAAATGCAGTTCAGCACTAGCAGTAGTGCATTATATAGCGACAATGGGCTTCCACAATCTAACTGCATTTATAGGGTGGAATTATATTATGATTATATATTATATTAATAATATAATAATAATAATAATATTTAGCTGATAAACTAATTAAATATGTATACTTAGATTTGCTTTCTATTTTTACAGAGTCTACTATAGTAGTTGTACTACGCTAGAAGTAGCATTATACATTAGAAATGCCACTATGTTTTACACATTAAAATTTGACTGGCTGCTCTAAATATCAAATACTATCTGGCTGGTTACCGGCTGTGTACCTGTGTTCTGTGCTGCTGCTCGTCAGTGGGAGACTCTGTTTCTCTGATCACCACTGCTTTTGTCACCAGCATGTCAGGGTGTTGCTGCTTGGCCTCTTGAATTGCCATGGCCAGTGCCTGAAGCAAAAAGGAAGAGTAGATTCACAGGCAAATTTATTATCATCATGCATCACAACAGCAGAGCTCTGCAATATGGCCACACACCTGGTTTTGGTCCACATCATCATCCCCAGTGATTATTATCCTCTTCTCTATTCTTGTTTCTGAGTAGCCTCCTTTTACAGTCTGGGGAAGAATGCACAATCATCAAAACAAGCAAGTGGGTAAAAAAATACAGTATGTCTTTTGTTGCTGTCGTTGTTGTTGTTGTTGTAGCTTTCCGGAACACAATAACACATGAATACCATTAAATACCATACAGTGCACTAGTCACCTCACATCTATGTTCTTTTTTTGCTTTGTTTTAGTTTCATTACAGAGGCCTATTCATTACAACATATCCACAGGAAACTTTGGAGACTTTCCCACCAATAGGTTGCATTGTCAAATCATGTCACTAATGTTAATTATTACAGTCAATTTACTCAAGTAACTATGGGTCCTCTCCTGGTACTCCAGCATACCCCCACTGTTCAGAGAAATGCATGTGTGAACGTGTATGTATATAAGTGATTTTAAAATCACCTATTATGCATGAATTTGGCTGGCAAGCAATTCTCAAAGTGTACCCCTCCTGCCCCATATGTCGCAACAATAAATGTACCACGGTACAGCTCAGTCGTTATAGAGCATGCAGCGCATATAAAGAACAACTATAGCTTGCTTCAAAGTCATGGGGTTGAGTCCAGATTTAGACAAATTACAGAATGTCTCTCTTTGCTCTCTGCCCTTTTATTTCCTAACACTTTTCCACTGTTCTGTCTACTAAAGCCTTGAAAGGCCAAAAAAATGTCTCAATTAATTTCCCTTCAATTATTTTAAATTGCAAACATGCACAGTTCTCTAAGAAAAATCAAAGACTGTAAGGGCAAACAAAGTCATTAGTTCCTTTAATCAATAAAGCATTTTTAGTTCATTAAGAATACAGTGAGCTTTGACAGATGCTGACTTCAAGCTCCAGTAGTGTAACAGTAACCATGGCAACAGATGAAGAGTTACCTTGGTAACTTGAGTTGTGGTTGCTGAGGTGACACTCTCAGCGGTGATGGTCAGAGGGGACACAACTGACTCCCTGCCCACAGAGCTGCCTTTTACCTATAACATATGGCACACAGGCTTTGGTTGTACTGCAGTATGAACATGATATGAAGTTCATAAAAATGTGGAAATAATATCAAATAATGAAAAGCTTTTTTGTTATGCTATACAACTTTTTTTTTTTCATTTTATTTTAATCATTGTATGAGTGGGCAAGCTGAATAATGTTTGACAAGCCAGTGGGTCTTGTTTTATTTCACACCGGCATAATTTTCTGATAAACAATTGACTTATAACTATAATCTGCCTTTATACTGCAATGAGGTTGTGAATGTGTCTAGTAATTATTAGATGGTTATTGTATTAATTGTTTATAATCAATTATTTGTTTCAGCCCTTCCCTACAACTTGCTAAAATGAAAAAAAAAAAAAAAAAATGGTTCTCACAAATGACTTTAACCCCTCATTTGTTGCGCTACTGAACCCAATCTGGTCATATAAGGGAACATATAAGGGCTCAATAGTTAGTTCAACCTAATTACATTCATTAAGTCATTCTCATAATATAACATTAGAATGTAATCCTAATGAGCTTGAGACCCATTGGTGTTTACCTAGAGCTCATGGTGTCTACACATTTATACAGTGACATATTTCCTCTGAGAATGTACTTACAGGTGAGCCATTCTCCTTAATGGTAGCAGCAGCAGGTGCATCCCGTGGACTCCCCTCTCTGTAGCCCTGAGAAGCAAAAACACAAAAACTTCTTTATGACTGTATGAGTAAACATGTATGAAGAAATAGGCTGGGTGGTCATTGTATCACAATCAAAGTACAAGACATCCATAGTAGTAACTCTTTAGGGAGTCACAGAATAATAATTACAAGACAAGAATGAGCCTGATCTCAATTCATTTCCCTATAGACCAGTTCTTTAACAAAAGTAGAAAAGGGCTGTCCACTAGGGGGCAGTAGGACTTTGCAAAAGCAGGTCACCTGCACAAATTACAGTGTCACCATTCAACTTAAGTGATTATCACAGGCTACTTTCAAATAACATATTGATCAGTTTTTTTTTTTGTTTGTTTGTTTGTTTGTTTGTTTTAAGGGCCTGTGGCCTTGCTGTGAGTACCCTCAAAAGTTTTGATGATGTCAGTTTATGTAAAATAATCATCAACATTTCCATCAGTGACATTTCAGAGTACGTCAAGATAACAACCTGTATTGAAGTCAACTAATCCATTAATAGATATGCAAAGGAAACGCACTGTGAATTTAAACAAGTAGACAACGCTTTTTTCTGCTAAAGATTTTACCTGCTATTTCACTGTTTTATGTGTGTTCAAAAATGTGAGATATGTTGATAAAGATATTATATGTGGAGGCTAGCTGGGGCTATTTAGCAGACTTTGCTTTGAGTGTATTCCACTACTTGTGACTCTCTTTAGAAACAACATATAACTAAATGAGACTTGAGGAAATGAAGCGCCACAGACATTTTTTTTTTCTCACTCAAGCAGGGCTCACTTATGTTGGGATTTGAATTGGACACAGCCATTTTGTTGTCATAGCAACACTCTGTTTCTCTTAGTTTAATAAAATTTTGCACACACATTCATCATGAAAGAAAAAAGTACAACGGGACCATGCCAAAACACCAAGAGAAGGACAGCTATTTGCAGCTGAATACATGACTGCCCAATTCATCACATTTTTAATATTCCTGTGAGGAGCACAAAACAAAAATCAAACAAAAGTGAGTCAGTTGGTTTTTGATGGCTTTCCTTTTAAGTAATTCATTCATTCAACTTCTTCCCCTTATTGCTGTTAGGGGTCGCACGTACAGGAGCCTGTCCCTTGGGCAGCCACTCATAGGACTGACACAGAGACATACACAGACAGACTTTCACTCTCACATTCTCACTAGGGGCAATTTAGAATCACCAATTCATCTAATGCATGTAAGCAGGAGTTTCTAGCTTTGTAGTTCACCCTACTCCTTTTGGGCAATATTTCATGAGGGATTATTTTGCTGTTGGCATATAATAAATACATGTATATTTATCTGTCCAAATAAACTCAAATAAACAATAAACAATGTCTGTGGACAATGGAAGAAAGCCACAAATCACAAGGAGGACATGCAGACTTCGTGAAAGTTTGTGTAATTCCATGCTGGGAGGTAAAAACACTAACCGCACTGCCACCATGCCCCTCCTCCTTCGCATTTTTTATTTTTTATTTTTTTGTTTGTTTGTTGTTTTTTTGTTTTTGTTTTGGGAAATGTGCTAGATGTTGGTGAGCAGTGTACACTTCAATGCATGTTTGCAAGGAAGCATTTATTGCTGCCTGTAGCCATATTGAGACTTATCACAGTGGCTTACAATATAGTGATGTTTCTGAAAATCCCACTCACCATTGAGCTTTCACTTCAAAGGCAGTGTCCACATTCTGCCTGACTTCATCCCTGCCATTAGCTGCAGAGCTGAAGAGCCCAGCAGTCATTACAGTTTAATAAGGCACCCGTGGGCCGACTCACTCTTAAATCTGAGCTTCCCTTGACGAGCGGGACTCACACCTGCTTTCCTCCTCATTAATGTCCTGCCAATACTTTAATCATTCATAATGGTGCTATTATGTCACTCACATATAGGAAATATCATCTGAGTGTCTCTGAATAAGCTTCCTGTGGTAGTTATACTCTTATTGTTAAATTATGGAAAAAAAAAACTGTACCTTATTGTATCCAACTGCCTGACTGCTGTACAGGACATCAGACTTGTCTAGTCATTTCAGTTGATATATGAAGCAATCAAAAGTTAAATCCCAGATGTAAAAGATGGATATAAAGGGAAAGTTGTGTCCATTTTTCTTTAAAGTTTTTTCTTGTTTTTAGAGTAAAAAGTGAATATTAATATTAAATTGTGAATGCAATATTCAGAATTTGCATTTAAAATGAAATCCTTACACAAAGTCCTCTCTTATTTCAGTTATTGGCTTTCATAATACAATGTGTGTATTTGTACATGTTTTGCCTTCTAGTTCTCTGTTTACTGTTGACTTTTATTACTGTATTGAAAAAAACTGGATGACAGCTTTGAGAAAATAATTAAATATAGATCAAGATAAGCTGCACTGAAGTCAGCTAGTCAGTCAATACATACTTTGCAACTTCAATGTGATTTTTGCATGACTCTGGTGCAAAGAAAATTATCCAAAAGCTTGTTAACTGTTAAAGTTTTCACCTGCTATTTTACTAGTGTATGAGTTTAAATGAGTTTTAAATATGGAGTATGTTAATTGAGATATTACATCAGGGTCTGGGCTATTTAACAGACTTGTGTAGCTTTCACCACTGCTTGTGTTTTTCTTTGGAAACAAAATATAGCTACATGAGACTTAATGAAAGTAAATGGAGCAGCAAAGACTCACTGTAGTAAAACATATGATTATTTTGAAACAACTCCGGCAAGGCTCATTTGTGGGGTGGTGTGGGGGTCTTACATTCTGTGTTTTGACAATGACAATAAATTATTAAATGCTAAAAAGGCTACAGAAGAATCTAGACTTTCTTCTTTAATCTGCTTCTTCACTCAACAACGTTGATTATAAAAAAATGTGCTGTGGTTACTGGTGTTTACCTGTGCTGAGATGTTCATGATATTGTGGTGAACTTCTGATCCATTTGTGTGTGCCTCAGGCTTCTCAGACTTCTTCAGCATATGGGCCATACTCACAGCACTGGGGTCTTTTCGGGCCACTGGAGGCTATAAAAAAACACAAACACACAAGACAGAAGTTAAAAATAGACACATATAAGTGAGACATCCGAAGAGTCCTCCAAATAACTAAAACAGAAAAAAGGTCCAAAAGAAGAAAGACAAGGTGATGCAGTGAAATTCAGTTAATGGCAGATTGAAGTCGATGGAATACACAAAATCCATACAACCAAAATAAAGGGTAAAACACAAACAAACGTTGGACAAAACTGGAAAAATAAATAAATAAATAAATAAAATAAAAACTGTTCCAACAGAAAATCCAAGGGCATGAATCCTTAGGTGATGAGCATGTAGTGACACCAGTCTACCTCTGGATGGGTGGCCTCCTCAGACTGCCTCTCCTCTATCAGAGACTTGTCCCGCGACCCCATCAGTCGGGCAGAGTAGAACCTGGATGTCTCCTCAAAGTCCTCACGGCCCACCTCAGGCTGCCGTTCCCGGTCTCCTGACTCAGACATTCCCCTGTGGAAGTCATCCGTGCCTGACTGCAGGTCTGTGATGATGGTAAAATCCACCTCGGCTTCCAGACTGGACGTGGAGCTGACCGTCATGCTGGAACACTTGCGTTCGATGCTCAGATGGCTTTCTCTCATACTGGACACAGTGTCTCGCTCTTGCTCCTCCTCCTCTGAGGCCGCACTGGGCTCAGGTCTCCTCTCCGCCAGCTCCTTCTGATGTAACGACACAAGACTTCAAATCCAGATTGCAGCTACTTACAAAGTAATGATGATATCATGACGCGCAAGAAATGTACAGCTCTGCAGGAAGTGGATGGTCAGGTGCATCCAAATGTGCATTAAAGAAATCACAAGATACATTCATAAAAATCTTAATGACTGAATAAAGAGACCAGATTTGGATGCTAGTTATGACTTTTTATGCTACTGGATGCACAGGACAGACACCAAGAGTCAGAGACCATAGTCTAGGCATACAGTATATATTTAGTATGCTTTCTGTTTTTTTTGTTTTTTGTCACTTGCAGCCTTCTCTGTGCTCTGCTAACAACACACATCCACCCTGCACCTTTTGTTGTTTGTGAATTTGAGAGTTGTTTTGTGTGTGTGCATGTGTTTGTGTGCCTTTTTAATGTTAGAAACTCAGGATAAGAATAAGTTTCATTAATCCTTATTTCTTTACACATGCCCTTAGCTAACATTTGTTAATGAGCCAAGGGGACAAAAACATGCCATTTCAATGAAGGCTTGGTTGTTTATAGGTTTGATTCTTTCAAATTTTTATGCACTCAAATGGCATGTTTATCATCACAGATGTATAAAACTGGTGATTATGAAACCACAGTGCAGCTAAAATCAGTATGATGCCTGTAATATGTAAGAACTTGGGTCTCAAACTCAGATGCAGCACTGAGCCTGTATTAGACGAGGGCTGATGACTAGCCAGTTAAATCAATGACTTAATTTTAAATTTTTGTCTTTTATGTATATATATATATATATATATATATATATATATATATATATAGGAGGAGGAGAGCTATGCAGCCAGCCAAGTGGAATGAGGGCAGATCAAGGATAGATGAGAGTAAAATGGATGAAAGAGGGGCAAAATCCAAATGAATAACCTTGAAATCTGCAAAAGGTTCTTCATAAATGGCAGGAGTAGAGACAGGCTCCTGCAAAGTGGGCAGAGAAGCCAGAGAGACATCACCAGGGTTAGCACAAGCCATAGTTGAGAGCCAGAAACACAAAACTGCATAGTATAGCATATTACCACACCAATAAGACAACGTAAACTAGGATTCTGTTGAATTCCTGAAGAATTTAGGCCCCATTTTAACCTCACAAAAACATTAGGACCATGAAGCAATGTAGATCAATAGAGGGATTCTGGGAAAAGTGGTATCAAATTGAAACTGTAATGTGCATTATTAAATTGCATTCATCCAGAACCCAAGTTTAGGTTAGTTAAGAATTTTGTCTAAAGTCAATGTCAGTTGACGGTTACAGCTTAAATGCAGTCAGGTCAGTTACATTTGGTCTTGTACAAAATGGTCACAATACATATTTCACAAATCATTTGGAAAATGGTTGTACCACCACCAACAACATACAGCCAGCTTCAGTACAGAGGATTCACACAGCATCATGCAGTTTCTTTATGTGCATGCGTTTTTTGCCAAGAAAGCAGTCAGCATTGATCAAACAAAATGCAGCTAGAATTTCAACAACTGAAATTATATTGTTAAATGTCCAATAAAAGGTGCCAAGGTGCATTCAAAGCATGTCTGTAACAGTAGTTGTCAGCCATTTGAATGAAATGTTGGATGTTTTGCCCCTGCTTGTTTCAGTGCAGCTGATCCAGTGAGCTTATTTAAATGCACAGAGCTTAGCACATGCCTGTTTAATCCAATATATGCACGTTTAGTTCAGATTAGAAGATGGTAAATGAGGAAAACTATTATAACTAATAACGTCAACTTTTCATTCCAGTGCCAAACGCTGGCAAGCTCCTAATGATACACAATGAAATGGATGCAGCAAATCTGACTGCTTGCTGGGCATTCACAATCAGGGCAACAAATGTTGTTAGAACAGCATTTATCCTTCTGTACAGGAGTAATATAGCAAGAAATCTTCCAGGTGTTATTACCAAATTTTGTGAATGCCCCTGAGGCAGTAAAGCATAGTTTCATCAACAAAGTTGACAATTTTAAACCATTTTAAATCATTATTGGACTTAATTTATCCAGGAACTAAATTAAATTGACATTAAAGAGCAACTCAACCCCGGCCCAGGCCTTACTCCGCCCATTACCAGAGATTGAAAACTGCTCGAAAAGTTTGCAGAGGCCAGGCAGAGACCAAGCAGAGACAGAAGGAAGAACTGAGGGTGGAGTGAGGCCTGGACCTGTGAATGACAGGTATTAGAGATTGTCATGGGTGCCCTCAACAACAGAGTTGCCAAGTCCCAGAAAGAAAGAAAAAAATACAGGACATCTGGATTAATCTTTTGTGCTGCTTTTATATTAACGCAGGAAAAATATTGTGAAAAAGGTGTGGCGCACCACTGCAGTAACGTGTGCTTCCGATCGCATCTTTATTACTCTAGGTATTATTTCATGAATGTTTATGATCGTATCTCTGTGAGTAAGAGGTTGGTTGTCATCTAACAAAAAGTGTCTTAAAGCTTGACAAGAGAAGAGAACATCCTGTGGTCTCAAAACTGTCTCCAGTGTCCATAATTTGTAGGTATTTGTAGGTAATTTAGACTTTTTTTTTTTTTTTTACAAAATGGTCAAAGATACAACTATAGTGAGATGTATCACTAAAGTTCTGTATGTACACCTGATCAGCTGGAAAAAATGTTTTTATTGATTTTAGTGATTTATTTTTTTAACCATTGATAGTTTGCTAATAAAAAGTCTAAATTCACATTTCATGGTGAAAACCGTCTGGGTGCTGCCCTCCTGGGGTAAAATAGTGCGTACTTCTGCTCAGTAGTTGCAGATAGAAAAGTGTGATGTATTTGACCTAGTTAGCACACCTGTGTGGTGTGTCTCCTCCCACAGCCCCGCGCTCCCCACGCCCTTGCCGTGGTTCTGTCGAGATGTGCTGCCTTGTGGAAATAAGCTACCTCCATTCAATTTCTATGGAACGCTAACCCCCACCCTAACCTTAACCATAGTAGGGAGTGGATAGTAGTTTTCGACGGGTAGCACATCTCGACAGGACACTGGCCCATGGCACAGGTGATATAGACGAATGCTATGGGTGCAGAGTGGCGCAGAACACTGTCCCGTGTGAGCACACAATAAGGCATAATGAGTATGATCAATAACAGTATATACCTACAAATTATGGACACTGAAAAGAATTTTGATTCCACAGATGTGTTCTACTCTTGCCAAGCTTTAAGTCACCTTTCGTTAGATGACAATCGACCTCTTACTCGTGGAGATACGATCATAAACAGCTCATGAAATAATACCTTCGGTAATAAAGACGCAATCCAAAGCACACGTTACTGCCACTATTTTAGCTGCGTTATTATAAAAGCAACATCAAACATTAGTCCAGACATCCTGTATTTTTTTTTTTTTTCTTTTTAAGACTTGGCAACCCTGCTGTGGAGGACGTCCATGACGTCCAGCTGTCAGTCACAGGTCCATGCCTCCTCCACCCTCAGTTCTCCCCCTTTGTGCCTGCCGGTTTCTACCCACTTTCTGAGCAGTTTCCAATCTTCAGTAGTGGGCGGAGTAAGGCCTGGGCCAGGGTTGAGTTGCTCTTTAAACTAGTTGTTTTCCCTTATGCCAACATCCTGAGTGTGTGACACCAATAGGATATGCAACTCTGCTGTAAAGGCAATAGAGCTAAAGCAACATGCCCACAAAGTTTCAAGTTATTGCAATATTTTTGCTTCACTAAACAAGTTGAAGGGTCTTTAGTTTTATGTTAAACCTGGTTTAATATTTTTAAACAGAGTTTTACTAAACTGAACTGTACTAACAGCTGCTAGGAGCATATACATTGACGCCATTGGGTTTTATTTTATCTGATTTTATCTCATTAGGCCATAAATGAATAGCTTTTTTTAATTTGGGATCAATCACAAATCTTCAAATTATGGTTATGACACTCAAAATCAGAGGTCAGCAAAACATTGATTTACAGATTTACAGCAAGTGATGAAGATTTGCCAAATATTGTGATGTAAGCCAAAGGCCAATGTAAAGTGAGCCATATGTATGTTGTGACACAGTGAAAAAACTTGGTTATGATCAAATTCATTGATGAACTCATACATTTTTCCCCCAAAGCAGAGCTACAATACAACTTTGCTTTCTCTTCATACAGGCAAGATGGATGGATGGTTCAAGTCACTGAAAAGAACAATGGTGTGTGTCTGTCTGAAGCTCATGCGATGCTCTATTTCCAATAAACAGCAGAGGCAAGATGCGTTACCGAGAGTCTCTTCTTGGCGGCGTCCAGGCTCGGATCCCTGCCAGCATTCCGGCTGTTTCGTAGGATCAGCCCGGACTCTCTCACCTTCTGTGTTTTCACCGGCGGAGCTGGGGGAGCCATTTTAGGAATTGCTGACAACTTTGAGCCAAATGACTGACTCTCTGTAGGTCCTCTTGCAGCTTGGTCAAGATGTTCTGTTTTAGAATCCAAGTCACGTAGGAACTCTGGATGAAACGCGGTGACTTCGGTCCAGTTGAGGTCCGACGATGCCTCTGGAGAACCCACTGACCAGCGGTACTCTCTTCTGAAGACTTGCCTGAGTTCATCCTGCCCCGCTCTGTCCCTTTCGTCTTTGCATGCAACACTCTTTGAGCGCTCAGGCTTCAGTGGGACGATCCTGGTGATCTCTGATTGATGGCTGCCTGACAGTCTGTGCAGGGATGTCCTCTTTTCGCCTCTGTCTCCAGGGATGATGTCAAAGTCCTCTCCTCCCGAACTGCTCACCTTCCTCTCATGGGTCCTGACCTGCCGCAGCTTGACCTCAGCTAGCTCTTTGTTGTCAATAATTCCCTTCCCTCTGACCTTTGTCACGTAGTCCATTTTGACCCCCATTATAGAACCCTCTTGTTCTACCTTTCCGGGTCCATTCACTGGGCTTGAATCGATATCTTTTGTCCCCACCAGATTAACTATTTTTTTCACGCCTTCTGCAGTTTGCCTGGACATTTCCCTGCCCTCACTAACAGACCTATCATCTAGTTTGCTGCTCTTAATAATCCTGACTGACTCATCCTTTCCTGATCCCTGGTCATCTTTCACCTTAAGCATTAATTCACCACGATGCACTACTTTAACTGCCTCATCTGGACTGTCGCCTGATTCTGATCCATCATTGTCATCTCCTGAAGAATCTCTCCCTCCTTTTCGGTATTCTCCCTGCATTCCCAGGTTTAAGCTCTGTGGCCTCCTCTTTTTGCGAGGGCGTTCTTTTGTCAGGCGAAGGCCCAGAGCGACACTGGTATTTGCCTCAGGCTCTTGTGCTTGAGGTGGTTTACTTAGAGATTTATCTGCATCCTCCAATAATTGAATCACAAAACGACTTTTGTTTGCCGACCGGGCCTCACCGCACACGTCTGCCTCTCGGGTCGCTTTGGTCGAGGGAATCTCATTGATATGGCTTTTCATTTCTTTCCTGTCATACCCTGTTACCTCTGTATGTCTCATCTTGCTTATATCTATCTCATGCTCGTTTGGCTCCCAAGAGGAATCAGAAGTAAAGGGAGGAGAGGCAGGCAGCCTGGTCTTTTCTTCTGCCTTCCAGTCATGCTCTTGATAACTTTCTTGTTTTTCAATCAATACCCACTCTTCAGATCCCTACATGTTGGTATAGATTGGACAGAGTTAGACATTCTAGTGCAGCTGCTGCATCATAAAATCAGTCTCAAAATCATACAAACACTTTTTTGCTTTAAGACAATGGAGTGAGCTTTTGTGTGATAGATAGATCAGGCATAACATTATGACCAATGACAGGTGAAGTGACAAATTATCCCTTCATCATGGCATCTGTTATCTTACATTATATGGGTCAGAGTATCTCCAAAACTGCAGCTTTTGTGGAGTATTCCACATCCACTGTGGTCAGTTTGTATCAAAAGTGGGCCTTGTAAAAGGAACAGTGGTAAACCATTGACAGGTGAGGCACATAAGGAGCCAAGGCTGGACTGTGTGATTGAGCCAACAAAGGAGCTACTGTACACAGTGAATCGTAGTTTGTTGCTTATGGGACTGCATGTTAGGCTGGTGATCATAATGTTATGCCTGTGATCAGTGTATGAGTATAATGCTTACTATTTAATGAAACAGATATTGAGAATGGTTGACAAAATGCCATGATAACAAGCAGGTATTCAAGGACATCAAGAACATCAGAAAGTATTAAAAACATCTATATACAACACTTATAGTTTAGCATAGGAAAAGGGGAAAGAGTTGCAACCTCAGGTGAAGTGATCACAGTCTTCTGGACAAAACCCTCCACAGACAGGCTGTTTACAGGTTCTCTGACTCGGGCCACTGACTGAACAGAACAAGGCAGAGAAGAAAGTTTTATAAAGAAAATGAGCAAAGAAGTAGAGAAAGCTGCCACTGCATACGTAAAAGAGATGAAGAAGGGAAAACCAGAGCATATTAGAGCAAATGAGAGGTATTTCTCGGCAGAAAGTTTTTTTTTTTAAACTTCAAGCTAAAAATACCCAATTCCATGTACCTGACAGTCATTAAATCCACACAACGAAATCAGCAGCCATTTGCAATTCAAATGTTTCTTCCCTGTAACTACATCAAAGGAGTCTGTCAGTATGAATGTCTCAGGAATAATTCAAGAGCAGTGAGAATTTCCCAGCCTTCGAGCGTCAGTCAAACTGAATTTCGCTCTACTGTATCTTACTGGAATGAGACACATGGCAGGTTACACTTTGTGCTGCAGACAATATTTGATGCTCAGTGGGCATAATCTGATTGTTGCAGACAGAAGAGAAGAGATTTTCAAAGACTCCAGCTATGAGACTGAAACTTGTCTTCATTATGTTGTGTGATTAAAAAAACAAAATGATCTGACATTGCAAACAGGATGTATAAAAGTCTTAAAGAAAACACTATGATAAAACTGTTTCATAGTCTTCTAAACATATATTTTTTATGTATAATACAAATATTCCTAAAAATATATAAACTTAAATAAATAAATAAAATAAATTAAAATTAAATAAATATTTTCTATTATGTAAAAGAATACAGTCTCTTAAAGCAAGGCATTAAACTGTCCTTTTTACTGGATGTATTTGTTTTACTTGCCTTAATTTGGCCACATTTATTTCTTTATAATACAATACTTAACCTTGCAAGCTCATAATACACCTGTTACTCATTCACTCCTCTAGAGGGAACAGCCACTACATCACACACTATAAAATGCAGACGCTCTGCCTCTGTTGTGGCTGTCACTCCTCATTAACATTAGCAGTCAACATTGCTTTATAAAGATGTATAAAGAAACCTGCTGTCAGTGTTCAAGTCTGTGTTGTTGTCATATTTTTTTCTGCATTTGATATATTGTAAGCAAGTACATTTGGTTTCAGTTACTGCTAAGCCTCCTCTCATCAACAATCATGAGTTGTGTTTTTTGTATTGGTTGATCATACACGTTTTCTTATTAAGACATCCTCATCATAATATTTTTTATGTGGTGTGTATGGCAGCTGCTTTCTCATCATTTCTCATAGCGTGTAGTGATTTGTATGTTTTTTTGGCACAGATTTGATATAAGACGATAAGAAGAATGAACATTATTACTATAAGGCATAGGCTAGACCCAGACTCACAGGCTTCTTCTCTGGAGTGCCAGTCGGAGAGGTGGCTGACAGACGCTTCTCCCGGTGCACCAGTTTACTGCTGGGCTCCCTCAGGGCTCTCTTCAGCTCGTTGATGCTGGCCTGGTGCTTCAGCAACACATCCTGCGACTTGTCCAAAAACTACATGAGCACAGAAGAATATAAACAAACAAATCAGATTGGCAAGAGATTTGGAGCAGTGTTGATATGCATTATAATCTGATATGCATGACTAAAGCTGTCAGATGATAAAGAGTCCTGTTGTTGATAACAAGAACCAAGTCTAATGTGTCAGCCATGTAAAAATAAGACATTTAAACACTTTACTAAATGCAAACTGATAAAAAAATGACAAAAAATATTGAAAATGGAGACTAAAGAAGCAAGTAGGTACTTAAAATCTCGAGCAGTGAAGAGGAGCATGCAACTCATCGCAGTGGGAGCAGAAAAGGTACTTCACAGTCGAATTACAATAATGCAAGATAAAAAGGATTTGGGCTCACAGCTGGCAGTTACTTCAAATCTCTATGACATTTCAAAAGAATTACAAAAATATCCTTTATTTAAAAATGAAGGGGTGGACATGGGTCTATCTAAAAAGGAAGCAGTGTTTTTCAGTAGATGAGAAAACACAATGTCAGAAAGACAGCCATGGACCTGTACCTCCTTTTTGTGTCGAGGCGTGGTCTCTTGCTCCAACTACAGCAGCACAAGAAAGGCCAGAGGTGAGGAGAGCAAGAGGTCAAAGATAAAGGGTACAGGAGGGCAAATGCAAACAGATGGAGGCAGATTGTGAAAGTGGTTAGTGGTATACAACGCTGGAAAAAAAAAATGCTATTATTACATCCTTTTTGCTTTTTAACTGTTATTTTGTTCCATGTGGCTCTGATGGATAATAACATTTGCTTTTTTTACAGTATGCACTGAGCTAGGAAGCCCCATCAAGGTGCAGCATGCATGTATTTATTTAAGGTAAGTTAAGGTAAGGTATGTATCAGGAAAATAAATATACATGTATGGATGCAGGTTAAATGTATAATACACTTTGAGGACTAACACTGTTAAAGGATAATACAGTATGTGCAATCTCAAAGCAGCAAAGGTTACAGCTTTATTGAATGAAGGAATAAAAATGACTTAAAACGATATAGTCACCGTTTTTAGGAGGAATTCAGTGCAGTCTGTCCATAGAGTTTGTCCAGTTAAACAGATTACTTTATAAAGTTTATTAAAATATAAAATAAAAATCTAAGATTTCTTTGGCCTTTTTATGGTTTTATTGGACAAGACAATAGAGAAGTAAAAGGAAATTATGGGATAAGAGCACAGAGACATATTTGGTAAATTGTTAGAGTCTGGACCCCCAATGCCGAGGGGAGCTGTAGTGGATATACAAATGCACCGGTGAACTGAGCCAGACTGCTGCAACAATTATTTTTCATATTAAAAACTGATATTTTACTTGTGTAAAGAATCTAGAATCATCCACACGTTGGTCCTTAGATTTTATAAACAGTCATTTATATTGAGTTTCCTCTAATTAAGCTGTCTACAGTGATGCAAGCCTTGCAGCCACGAAAACAGATCAATGTGCAATCTTACAGGTCAATAACCTGATGATTGTAACAGTTTTTCTGTTTTATCCATGTTAAGCACTATCCTCCAAAGCAATGACAACAGTAGATAATAGCGCTCTACATTTGGAGAATATGTCTTGCAACTGAACAATCAAAAAGCTTGATTATGTCAACTGTGAACATGCTAACAAGGTATAAGTATAAATCAGTAGCAGTAAATTGATCAAGTTTAGCAAATGCTGTTCATTGATTAAACTAAAATTTTCTAAATAATGAGAAGTAACAGGGAGACATGGATAAAAAAATGATGACTAAAACACAAACATATACCTCCTGTTTACTGTCAACTGGTGAACGAGCCTCCTCCTTTTGGTTAGCATGAGTTAGAAGAGAAAAGGATGTTAGCTACAGAGGCAGGTCTTTGCAGTTTGGGCACAATGACACGGGGTTAAGATTGTAAAGCATGGTTTATAGGCAGAGTTCTGTGAGCATATAAGCCAGAGTGAATAGGACTATAAATAGAAGAGTTAAGCAGGGGGCACACTACATAAGTTTCAGAGTCCTTAAAGATTTTGAAAAGATTTGGAGTACACAATAATCAACTGGTAAGATTTATTGATGACACCTGAAAGACTGGGGATCACACATTTAATGACTACGCCTGATGAGGGATCACAGACTACATGATTTATCAAACCAAAGGATGACAACTGATTCGTCATCTATTTTGGATCCTGAGTGAAGCTGTTCTTCGCTTGACCTCCATCCATGATCCATGATAATAAAATTAAATGCTCTTTCACTCCACTCAAAGTTCAGACCAGTATAAGCAGATAAGCTCTTTCTGTCTCTCCCTGTTAGCCTCCTGCTGCCTCAAATTCTCTCTCTCACAGACACACACACAAAAAAGCCTTTAGGTAGGTATGTAAGTTGATCTTCACTCGTTGTTCACCATAGTTGTTTTGAAATTCACAATATTTTCCTTTTGTCTTTTTTCTTTTTGTGCTATTTTGGATTTCCAACCTGCTCCTTTTCAATGGCAGCTGGCAACATGTGTTTGTAGTTGTGTTGGCAATTAGTAAACACTACAAATTCAGATATGTTTGACTGACTGTGACTGAAGTTGGGTCTGTCCCCAGCACACACTTGCAGACTGAAGTTTTTACCCCTCACACAGGAACAGATTTTTGTGCCAATTTGCCATGTCGACTGTCCCTAACTAGTGCTGATTGCTGCAGAATCTGCCCGACTGTGGACCATGGGAAAACTGGGCAAAGAATCTTGCATCCCCAGCTTTAATCAAAACCAAATCAACCATCATCTGTGTGCAGATTAAACCTAAGATGCTAGCACCACACTCTTCTTGAATTACCCTGATGTCTTTCTTCCTGCTTGGCGTCACATTCCCATCCTGTTCGTTGTATTGCAGATCGTGCTCTTGTTCCTGCTCCTTCTCATCCTCGTCCTGCTCCAGACTGGGCTCCAGCTCGGTCTCCTGCTCGTCTCCAGACGGACTGTGGAGGCGCCGCTGTTCGCCGATGCTGTGGTGGGACAGGCTGTCATGATTCTCACACATGGATGACATGGGCTGCGAAAACTCTGCTGGAAACAAGAAATGAGCCATTAAAGTAAGGGCAGAGCTAATACTGGAGACACAGGGAAAAAAGTTTCCATACCCCCATCCAGGCTTCGGGAGAGCAGGTACCTCTTGCTGGTGGAGCGTTCAAAATGTGGAGCAGGCCGGTCGATGAGAGCACTGGCCTGTCTGGTTTGAGCCTGTGTTCTGCCGCTGTACCGGAACTTTGAACCCATAACTAAGAACCCTTTTGGAGGAGGTTCTGGAGAGACCAACCTGGAAAAGCAAAGCAGGGGGTTGAAGAGGATGCTGACGAGGAATTAGCAACAGTTAAATAATAAAAAAGAAGTCTTTATTAGTAATTGTAATTTTAAGTGTTTATCTAGGCTTAATTCATGTGAGCAATACAGTTCATGGTTCATGCATATTTATTCATCTTCTTTTTTTTGGCTGGAATCTATCCCAGCAACTACGGGGGGTATACCCTATAGGACATATGGCCAGTTAGTCAGAGGGCTGACACTTAGAAACACACACTGACAACATCCATTCTCACATTCATTCACAATGGGAAATATATCTATGCCTTTGGAGGCTGGGAGCCCTTAGTTTAGTTTGCTACCAAACCTCAAAATGTAATGGCTGTATTCTTATGACACTTTCAAGAAAGGTCTGTGGGCCCAGAAAGACATGATTACTTTTTGTAGTGAATCTGGATTAGTTTAGTTTTTTTTTTTTTTTTTTTTAAGAATTTGTGATATATGACCAATGATACTACTTCTAGCCACAAGGTGCAATAAAGAAACAAATAATTACTTTATTTGATTATTTATTTACCAGTGTGGCTAAATAGATGGAGCACTTGCTTCC
Organism: Bostrychus sinensis; assembly: GCA_020698575.1. Lineage (NCBI taxonomy): Eukaryota > Metazoa > Chordata > Actinopteri > Gobiiformes > Eleotridae > Bostrychus > Bostrychus sinensis. The sequence continues at coordinate 26,151,313 of CM036241.1, forward strand.
CTGGAATGAGTCCAGATCTGGCCAGTATGTCTTTAACATTGTGAGTTCTGAAATCAGTTTTTTTTTTTACCATTACAATACTCTTAGACAGTGCTGTCCTTGTCTTCTTTTTTTCTCTGCCATTTCATAACCCTGGACAGCCAGCCTCACAGAGACCTGGCGTGCATGACAAATGGTTTGAAGCTTCAGTTGTTTTTAGCAGCTAAAATGTGTTTGTGTTTTACAGCAGTGAGAACTTCTCCCTGCTGTACCCACGGGGAAGGTAAAGAATAACTATTGTTTACAAGGCTTTGCAGTTATTTTGTTCAGAGCAATGTTCTTTTTCATCTCCTTAAGAAAAAAGAACATGTCACCCTGTGTTGCAGCAAAGGTTGTAGCTCTATTGAACAAGGGAATACATTTGAAGATATGGAGTCACTTATTAGGAATTCATTAGTTCAGTTATATGGCTAACATAAAGTTTAGTAAAAAATAAAATACAATTAATCTTTTTTTTTTATCTTTTGGCCCTTTTTATGGCCTTATGGTTCCTGGAACCCACAATGCAGAGACAAGCTGTCTGTAGTGTGGCAACAATACATTTTTATGTTAAAACTAAAGCTTTTACTTGTGTAATGCATCTAAATCATCCACACATCAGTCCTTAGGTTGCAGAAGCACGGCTATTTAACCTGTGATGCCTCTAATTAAGCTGTACACATTGAAGTGCAAGCAAGAAAGAACCCTTGCAACCGTGACAACAGATCAATACCTACCGGAAGAATGTGTGGTGTTCAATGCAGACTTTCCACAGCCTCTTGGCAGCTCTGTGGTTGGGAAGCTTGAAACCGATGGTACTCTCAAACTGCTCATACTGGAAAGAACAAAAGAAGAATTGCCCAATTAAAAAGTGCAGAAAGAAAGATAACACAAAAACTCCATGGCTAACAAATGGGCTGATAAATACATAAAAAAAGAAAAATTATTTATATAGACAATTTCTTAAGAACAGAACAAATGATGCAGAATTGAGATATAAAAAGTACAAAAATAAGTTAACTAGTATGATGAGAGACAGTAAGAATATTACACTAAATTACTTAATTCCAAAAGAAACAATATTACAGGAATGTGGAAGGTACTTAATAGTGTCATTAGAGGTGATTCAAATATTGCATGTTATCCTGATTATTTTGTTGACAATAATATAACAATATGAAGTATGGAGGAAACTGTGAATAGTTTTAATAGATTTTTTGTTAGTGTTGGACCAGAACTGGCCAAAAAAATCCCACCAATCAATGAGCAGTTAGATAACTTAATGGAGATCAATCCAGATTCAATGTTTCTCATTCCTGTTGATGAGAAGGAAGTGTTGGGTGCTTTAAGAAAATGCTAAAACAAGACATCAGGGGATTTGTGTGATATGGATATGAGAACACTCAGGAATGTTGCAGAAGCAGTTGTTAAACCATTCACACATATTTGTAATCTGTCATTTCAATGTGGTAAATTCCCTTCAAAAATGAAAACTGCTAAAGTCATCCCAGTATTCAAATCCGGAGATAAACATCTTTTTACAAACTACCAGCCTGTCTCCCTCCTTCCACTCAAAACTTTATAATTTTATTGAAAAACATAACTTGTTATCCGACAGTCAATACAGATTCAGAAGTAACCAATTAACATCACTTGCCCTAATTGGTTTAAATTGAGGAAATTACAAACTGTGTAGAAAAAAATACATTTACAATTGGAATTTTTATTGACTTACAAAAGGCCTTTGACACCACTGATCATAGTATATTAATAAATAAATTGTGTGTGTGTGTGTGTGTGGGTGGGGGGTGTGTGTGGGGGGGGGGGGGGGTGTTGTGCAGCTGTGCGGAATACCTCAACGGTCAATTTTGGGACCAACACTATTCACACGGTATATTAATGAGATATGTAAAGTCTCAGATATCATGAAATCTGTACTTTTTGCAGATGACACAAATATTATTTGTGCTGGGGAAAATCTTGAGCAACTTTTGAAGGAAATAACTCAGGAAATGAATAAGTAAAAAATTTGGTTCAATGCAAAAAAATGATCACTGAATTTGAAAGACAAAACTGATGCTGTTTGGAAAATGAAAAAGTGACATGCCAGTACAAATAATTATTGATATAACAAACAACTGAAAGAGTTAAACATAACGTTGTTTTTTTGTTTTTTGTTTTTTTTGTTTTTGTTTTTTTTTTTGAGGGGGGGGTAATTAATGACAAAATATCTTGGAAACCCAATATAAGTTATTTGCGAACTAAAAGTTGCCAAATGTATTGGTGTAATGAGGAGATCCAGTCAGTATTCAATCAAAATGCCTTATTTATATTATATCACTCATTTGTTATGTCATATTTAAGTTACTGTGTAGAAGTTTGGGGAAATTGTTACAAGACAAATTTATGACCTTTAATTACTCTTCAGAAAAGAGCTATTAGGATTGCTCACAAAGTACGAGTACAAGTACATTGAACATACTAATATACTGTTTCTCAAAACTTCAAATTTAAAATGATTAGATTTGGTAAATTATAAAACGGTGCAAATTATGTTCAGGGCATCAAAAAACTCTCTTCCAGCTAACATACCAAAGCTTATGTCAAGACAGAGACAAGCATGAGTATGATCCCAGAGGATTAAATTATATCAACCAAGAGTAAGAACACTATACTCTATGTGTATCGCGGTGAGTGGAGTCATTTTGTGGAATGGTTTAGAGGAGGAAATAAAATCTTGTGCAAACCTTGTCCAGTTCAAAAGAATGTTTAAAAACAAAGTGATGAGAATGTGTCTGGAGGAGAGAGACTGATGCCCAGAGCTGAGAGCATGTTGATGGAGGGTGAAGGGGTGTAGGGGTTAGAGAGTGTTTGGAGAGTGGAGAGTGTGTTGTGTTTGTGTCTTGTTATGATGAATGTTATTGTTGTTGTATTACTGTTGTCGTTGTGTTGCTGTTGTGATGAGTGGTGGTGTGTGGGGGGATGGAAATTTTAAAGCTTTGCTTCTTCCATTCCCTTTTCAAATCATGCATCTGGTTATTTCTCAGTTGTTTATTGTTTGTCACCTGGTTTACGTGTGTAAATATTTCAAGTAATTTGTGTTCTGTTGCAGGTTTGAAATAAACTAATCTAATCGAAAAAATACATAAACAGAGTGTATCAATGTCTGCTTAGTATACTGTTGGAGGAAGCACAGAAACTACTTCCTGTTTCTAATTCTATCTAAGCCTCAACATGAAATTACTGCAAGGAATGTGCACTAATCAATATAGCAGCCTTTGCTTTAAATTGGAATTAACAGTGCTGTCACATTATATAGGTATGCCAATATACTGTAAAAAATACATTGAGAGTATAGATTTTGCCCACCAGCACTAAAGAGAAGACTGAGGCAAAGAAACTAAAATAAAAATATACCAAAATAAAATACTGTATTCAAGTGTGGGAACAAGGAGACTAAATATATTTAACAAGTCGATATTTTGGCTCTTTGTGGGTGTATTGTGGCTGACACTGCAGCTGCAGAGGCTCCATTAAAGGCCTCTTTCTTTGGCTTCATCACAGGATCAGTGTGTCTCTGTGTCACACTGAGCCTCAGCATGGAGCAGGGATGAGGAGCATAAAGTATGGAGTATAAGGGGGCCTGGAGCAGTCGGTCTCAACTAGTACCAGGCACATGTCAGAAAATTACAATATTGTGGTAAAGGTAATTTTTAGTAACAAATGAAACTCATATATTATATAGATAATTAGTTCTCAAACTTTTCACACAAAGTACCACCTATGAATATGTTTATATGCTTTCAAAGTACCATCTTAAAAGAACTAAAATAAGCATTACTATAAAAGGGCTAAATCGGGACTAAACCAGAACTAAACCTGAACTAAACCTGAACTAAATGAAGGATTTATCTAGGATTAAACCAGGTCTAAACCAGGATTTAGAAATAGTCTATACAAGTTTAAGACCCAACCAAAGCAGGACAAAACAGGAATAAAACTGGCTCTAAATTACATCAGGACTGACTCCTGAGTACCACCAGAACAAGACTGTGTACCACAGTTTGAGAACCACTGATAAAGATTTAGTACAGAGTGAAATATTTGAAGCATTTATTTATTTTAACTGTAACAATTACTGCTTACTGATTAATGAAAACCCAAAATGCAATATTTAAAAAAATAAATAAATTACTAGTAAATGAATGGTGGCTCGCTCTAGCATTGAGCATAGATCATACTAGGGGCCTTGCCCACTGATACTGTAGGAAAAATAGTTTTACTCACTGTATTTAATTCATGCATGTACTTTCTTTCTAAAGAAAGATTGTCTTTGGATTAGCTGATAGGAAGCTGGTAAAAAACACAGGCTAAGTCAGATCCTTGGGCAAAAGGTGACATTATGATCCTATTAGCAGTCATACATTTGCATTTAGCCTAGAAATGCATTGCAAAAACTGGTTAGCAATTCTTTATAAGCTTCACAAGTGCTGCTGGGCTGTTTCTATTGTTTATGCAAGGCCAAGTTAACCAACCAGACAGCCTCAGTGGAAAGGGCCTAGGATATTTATGTAGAATAAGGCCATTGTACAGGGTTGTTGTAGTGAGAATTTAACATTCTGTGTGAAATGTGTTTTAAGTGTCTGTCAAAGTTACATAAGTATTAATTTATTCTATTAGTTAAGAACTGGATATAAATGATTTAAATAATGTTAGTAATACAGTACATCTCAACTCATTTCAATATCAAACCCAAAGAAGTGTAGTGGTTACCTCCCCAGGGCGAATCTTTATGTAAAAATTGCTCCTCTTGTAGGAGATCTTGAGGATTTTGGGCCAGGCAAAGCGATTGATCCTCAGTCTGTCGCGGTAAATCAGCAGGCCATTGGCACACACACCAAGCATTATGTCAATCCCTTCTGAATCCTGCAGTGTAATTATTACCAGAGAAAATAAGAACATGTAATGTAGTTAACATTTTTACATTGCTGAGGAAAGGCAGTACCTTAGCGTGATGGAGGTCTACCCCATACATGGACAGCTTCTTTGCATTTTCCAAGAAGTTCATCTCTGCCTCTGCAGGAGTCATCCCCCTGTGAGCACAATATCAATCAAATCTGTAAGCAAAATTGACAGGGCTTTTCAAATTATACACTCAGAAGCATGTGTGGGGGGAGAATTGCTTGGCTAATGTATTTAATACATTGAATTTGTGTTTCCTTCACCCCCGGAAGCAACACATTTGGATTCTTGCCAATAACTGAGGCTGAATCAGAGTGTGGTGAAAGCTGTTTCTCATATCAGCAAGCCTCATAACGTGTACACGTCAATGACAGATGGCAGTATACACATCTATCATTGCAACGAATGATACTCATCAGTTTATCTAGTGTTTACCCTAGGAAATGCCTCAGTATGAAACAGGTACTTTATACTTTATACTAAATCAGGAACTTGTTTGCGGAGCTAATAGAATTTACTTTTTAAAATGCCAATATTTTTTTCCACTTGCTGCTAACAATGTCTGTCTTTCACAGACCATGTTAAAGCTATGTCGCTAGTTCTGTCTCATCTTCTGCTTCTCTACAGCAAAACAAATGGGACATTGGTTTGTTGCTAAAGGCTCAACCATTGATATATATATATATATATATATATATATATATATTCTTTACCATCAATTGGATCAGTTTTGCTGCTGATCAGCTAAATTACTAATATAAATTCTATACTATTTGTAGCCTTCAACCTCTCGCTAAAAGAGCTCCAGATGAATCTAATGTTTAATAGACAAGTCTAGCATATGAGGAAACAGATGATGTTTTTACAGTTCTATCTGAATCTAATTTTAAGTGTAATTAGTCCTATCACATATTTATGTTTTTTTATGTAAGCTGGACAATGTACTGTAGAATAGACTCAAAAATTCAAGCAGTCAGTTCAAGTAATGTCAACCCTACCAGCAAAATCTCTGCTAACTAAGGACCTACTCTATAAAAAGCACCAGTTCAGATCAGAATATCTACTGAAACAGTTGGAGGCTTAGAAATATCATAATACTTGTAGTTTCGATGGAGCTCCATAACCCTCTCCTCCAGTTCTCGAGTTTGACTGGGGGCAAAACGGAAGTCGCTGACATAGTCACAGCCATGGTCGTCCTGGTCGTAGTCGCCCAATTCAGCCTGGACTGTGTAGGAGCCAAGCAGGGCGTGAGTGACGAATGAACACGGCAGCCGGCCTGACAGCATGTCATCCCTCAGCTGCAGACACAGGTAGTACCTGTCACACCATACAAAGCAGAGAGTTGGCACTCAGACAGGCAAGCTCCAACAAGTGTTCAACTGTGTTAATCCACAACAGGTAGAAACATTTTTCAGCTAATCCAGGATAACGACAGGGATTTGGGCTGCTTTGACAGGGCATAACAAAACAGGGTAAATAGCTACAATACTTGTCAACTAAATTCTTCTAGTAAGTAAACTATTAACTGTAACTGTAATTACATTGTTTGTGCATAACTGAGGAAAGCCAGTAGCACCTTACAGTAACTGTTTCTAGAGATAGTAGTACAGAGTTTTTATTACAAAGTCTGGTTGAGATACAATAATTTATTATATATTCATTGTTTTTTTGTTTTTTTTTTTATTCCTTGAATCATAAGACTCTACAATAAGCAGGAGAATGTAAGCTGTAAAATCTTCAAAATTGTATGGCCCTTATTGGGGCTTGGCTTTGCTTTCAATCTGAAGTGGCAGCATCAGTGAGCTGCTGATATGATGTGTGATGAGGTATGGTCTTAAACCTGGTTATGTCCTCAGTGAGCTGAGAGGGGTCCGGAGGGTAGAACTTGACAGCGAAGACAAAGAGCCATGGAGAGTCTGTAAAGTTGATCATAAAAGATTACCTCTGTGAAATCTTCCTGCTGATGCTAGTTTGTCTGTCATAGCAGAACCAATTAGAGATAAAAATGTAATTATGAATCAAGATGGAACAGCAGCTTAGAAAATGTGTGAGCTTGCCAACAAATCTAAACCTGACTAATGATAATTAAAATATTTATCAAGCCAGCTACTTGGAAGAGACACTCACTGCGCATCTGCTTCTTGATCTCCTTGGAGGGGTCCAACCAGTTCTGAAAAACAGAAGGCTCAATTCACACAGGGCAGGCTGGAAACATGCTAATGCACACCCTGGTGTCACATTGGGCTCTATCAGGCTTCACCGTACCTAATGAAAGCATCTCCATATGGTTAAATAAAGAAAGTAAGCTATCACCTGCTGAGCCGTTAAACATGCACACAGCACATTTAACTTAAGCATCTGTTTCTTCAAGGTGTCGCAAAATTGCACCTCATTTCTTACCTATGCGAAAGTGAATGGGCAACAGAAACTCGCAGCAGGACTGTTTAGTACAGCATATATGTATTTGAAAAAAAGAAACACAACAGTCAAAACAATGTTTTCAATAGTATGCTCTAATTACAGCACCAAAGAACAACTTACTCCAGTACTAACTCCAGTCACCAGGAATCAAAGTAACATGATAAAAACAAATGATGCAGGATGAGGGATGTAAGATGGGGGATGTGAAATGAGGGATGCGGAGAGTTAAGGCTCAGTGTGGGGGCTCCGTGTCGGGCAGTTTACTTGGCAGACTGAAAGTCTACTTTCTGAAAGTCAAACTGTTGCTTTACACTGTGTTTTTATCATCAGTGTGCCGTATGTTTGTTACAAAAGTATTATTAACATATAAACATAACACCAGCTGTTTGTTTGTGCTCAATACCATTTAATTAAATAACAAATTACACAAAAATTAAGCAAGCTATATTACGTAAATATAGTGTACCTAACTTATCTTTGAAGATTCAAAGATAAGCAGGTGTTTTAACTTTACTGCCTGTAGCGCAGAGAGGAGTCTGATCTGAAAAACTGAAAACAGCTGCTCATTCATTCTGACAGCCTCATGGGAGCGTTGTCACATCAATGGAATCAGGTTCATCAAAGCTGTGTCCCGTGGCAGCCTGCACTCCTGTGGCAAGTTGGCACACTGTTCCACTGCAGACACCCACACAAATACACATATTGCACCACTATTTAATCAGGCTGCTAAAGACTTTAATGAGGCGTGGGCTTTTAGCGGCCTCTGGAATCTAGCTTATATTGGCCAAGGCCAAAGAGCACTCAATTAGCGAGTCACTGCAATGCTTTTCACTGCAGAAACTGATTTAACTGTTGAAGACATTCCTTTTACTTTTGCTACCTTCAACTTTATAAAGCCATCACACAGGCTGAATGTTCTCCCAGAGCTCTGAGATCAAACAATGATTTCTCAAGCAGAGACAGGGAAAGGGCATTTGAAGTGACATTTGAAATCCCAGGCCTGTTTGGTGATAACCCCAGGCAGAGGGCTACGGCTGTGATCCACTTGTCACACTGATCAAAGCAGTGGACTTAACCCAACTTACACTTTCATATTTCTGATTTTCTTGTTTGTTTACCCCCTGATCATCAGTCAGCCAACCCACAAGGGGCAACATGTCCTGACAAAGCAGACATAAGCCAATAAAGGTGACAGGAGTGTTAAAAGCATGTTCACAAGGCATGAGGTTCATGCCTGTTGCTCAACAATACATCTGCCCCAAAAAAGGCTGACCTAAAACTCATTGCAAAACAACATGCAGCATGTAAAACAAAAAACATGGATTCAGGTTTAGAGGAGAAATATTAGGAAAGGTTGGAAATAAAAAGTGGATCTAGATTTATCAATGATTCTGTTCTATTACAAGATAGGGCAAGAGATACTCAATCAGTAAAGAAAACATTTTTTTTATTGGAATCTTCACCTATGTGAGATTTAAGTGTTTGTTATTGCTTCTATTTTTTATTCATATATTTGTTTAATCTACCCATCTACACTTTTTCCTTTTCTTGTATATAGCATTTTGTGAGTTTGCATTAGCATTGTGACCCAGACCCTAAAATTAAAGTGGCGAGGGGTCCTATGAGAAGACTGGGCTCAGGATCATCCAGCCCCATACAACATCAGAGAGTTATTTTGCTTTTAGATAGTACAAATGATTTGGATCACATTTAGTGCAGCACACAACATTCACTTACTTTAATTTTAGACTGAGTGCCTTTGGAAGGTAAAACTGCTGTTTTTTTTATTCTCTTAAAAAGACATTGTACAGAGAGAAACGTTTTGTGATATATTTTTCAAACTGCATATGTTTCCAATAACTGGTTGTCAAAACAAACACTGATCCTCATCATCTTAAAGTGACAAATTGCCCTGCGCTAAGAAACCTGAGCCAGTATGATGGTACCAATTCTTCTGAAAGCAACAAGCTTATATGCAGGGAAATGTGCAGGCTCATTATCAGGCTACATATCTCACTGACCTTCTGAGTGTCGGAGTCTGCAAAGGTCAAACCAAAGTAGTCCTTCTCCAGCAGGTTAAGATGCTCACAGACCAGGTCCATCAGTGTCTGCCCTTTGGAGTGTTTCTGTCAAAGAGTAAATGCACAGGGGTGAAAGAGTATTCAATCGTTCTCAAAAAGCTTTAAGTGTATCCCACATTCCAATTACATTTATAATGTACTTTCTCATCTACATCAGAGTCCATTAGACAGACATTAGACATGTTTACGCTTTCTTTATTCTACACAATCAAACATTGCAGTCATTTGGTGAAGCATCGCAAGCTGTGTGCATCCAGCACTGGAAATTGTATGCCATTCTAGCATTTAAAGAACACTTTATTTTACATTGAAGTGATTTGTGTCATTCCTTCTAAGGACAGACTAGAGAATAGTCCAGTATTAAGCAAAAGTGAGATCATAAAATACTAATAATAAGAAATGTATTACATCCATTAGAGTAAATGTCAGAACTCACCCAGTCTGGAAAAGCAGAGAGGAGCAATAACAAAAGCATTATCTAAAGAATACTCATAGTGTACAATGTAGGATAAAAAAACATACATTTTCAGATAATTTGTACAAATTTATCTTGTCCGCTTATTCCTGTTATGGATTGCAGGTGACTGGAGCCTATCCCTACAACTCTGGGCCTTAGGCGAGGTACACCCTGGACAATGGCCACTTAACACCATTCTCTTAACACATGCATGACTTTGACAGTGAGAGGAAGCCAGAATAACTCAGGAGAACTCGCTGTAACATGGGGGGACCTGCAAATACTCTTACTGTAAAAGAGAATACAGTAGATATAATGTTAATATAGATTCTCATTAAACATCCGTTGTATTCAAAACAGAAATAAATTTGTAAATGTAACAATGGTTTGAAGACATAGTTTTTTCCAATTTGTATGGAGTTCAAAAGGTCCAAAAGAAGGCTTTAAAAGACCACTAAAATGTATTGGAATAAGAATCTTATCTGCTGCTACAGTATGTAAAGATTCAACAAGTTTACAAGTGCGTTTAGACACATATGGTGCTTGACTTTGTAAGCTGACAGCAGAGATGAAGCAAATGGTTGCCAAGGAAACAGAAGAAGTATTATTCCTCGCATGTCTTATTATTTCCCATGTCAAGGCTATACACTAAAGTAAAATGTTTTCTTTGAGTTATAATGACTTCAATAATGGTGCAGGTGTAGCAATTAAAGCATTATCTTAGCAGACAGTAGACGGGCAAAAACGGTGTCTTTCTCAAACAGCAACATCATTATAGCCACATAGTCTGGGCCTTCAAAGCAATTAAAACCTCTGTGATACATCACAAAGGGAACAATGCCCTGCAATGCACCTGACATGCAACAGCTTGAGTAAAATATTAATTTTCTTTAAAACTGTCAACAGCCCTGCCAGCTTTTTCCTGGCATAGTAGCACAGATGAGTATAGTGAGCAGAGCCAAAAACTGTCAGAGGATGGACTATTCTATGTGACATGAAGCTAAACAAATGTTATACAATTACGAGGACTGTAAATTGCTGAAAATAAAAAAAAAAATGTTTGAGTAAACCTGTTCTGCCTCCAAATACTGACATGGAATGGAACTGGTACAAACAGCTTGTGACGCCTTATGGCTGGATATTATTAAATTATAAAATGAATTCCATCCTCTCGTCTACAGCAAGAAATACTTCATTAAACCTGTAATAGTTTAGTGGTGTTGAAGAATCCTGGATATTTTTAAATAAACTGCTGTGTGGAAATAACACCAGAGGGGTGTGAGTTCTGCCTGTCAGATCACAGTGCAGACTATTGTTGCAGCGTGAAAAAGCCCAGAGGTAGTTTCTGTTGTGTTTTCTTGAAGAGGTGTTGGTGCACGTGTAGCATTCCTCCTCCAGCATGCCTCTTACATGTGTCCTATAGCCTTCTCAGAATAACACAACTATTTTCTCCTTGGGTGCACCTGGCCTGCAGTAGGGTAATGACTGACTTCCCTCTTAGAAAGCTGTGGTAAAGTCAGGCTCTTAACAGACATCCTGCATCCAATTAGACAAAGTGGCTAAGTAGTATCAATAAAGGTTGGGATTTTAAAAGTAGTGCTACAGAAGACTCATTCATTTTAAAGTGGCTTTTCTTTTTTTTTCTTTTTTTTTTTTTTTTTTTTTTGCACCAGTTTCAAAAATATCCAATCATTGCAGTTCTGAAAGCAACAACCAAACACTCTTAGTTTTATTATGTGTTTTGAAAACAAGAATTTCAGAGCTTTTCAAAGGCATTTGAAAAAGACTGAGTGCCGAATCCTTGGAAGTGACTAGTATTAAAAACACACCAAAAAAGTGGTACTTGTTTATTTATTAGTATATGTTTGAGAAAGTGATAGTAAATATATAATTAGAGGAAACAATGTTAAGTTTGAAGTGGCCAGGAAGAAGGCCTAGAGGCGATGAATTTGGTTTCAATTAGTGTTGTCACAATACTAAAATTTCAACTCGATTTCGATACTAAAAAAAACACCTCGATATTCGATACCGATTTCAATACCACAGTGACAAAAATGACCACTTTTCATTGAATGTTTGAGGTAGTACATAGGCTATAACCGCCCCCTTTACCATCAACAGTATTTTGTATAGAATAATGTTATTAGGCTATTACTATATATGTAGCATACTTGTACATTTTTTCAAACATATATTTTCTATGCAAGCAGTGGTTATAAGTTTATCCTCCAACAAAACACTCTGATACCTCTGTAGTCCACAGCTACATGGTGATCTTTTATTCAACACAATGCTAATACAGTAAGTAGTTTGTATATGTGATCCAAAATTACTTCAGATTATGATAAATTATTCCTCAACGATAAAGTTTCATTTTCTATAACTGGTAGTAACTGGGGGCTGAGCCTTGTGTTTCTGCTGCGCAGGTAAAAACGTCACATTATTGATACTTTTCCAAATGAATATTTAATTTAGATACTCACTTTAGCATCGATTCATATCTTTGTATCGATTTTTTTGACAAGCCTAGTTTCCATGCAGAGGACAGGGCTAAATGGAGAGAGGTGATTAGCAACCCCTGAAAGAGAAGCCGAATTACAAAGACTACTATGTTTATTTTATGGCTATATGAGAAGCAGCAGTGTTGTATAGGTTAGAGAAATTTATTCAGGTGTTAAACATATAGCAAATGTGTGAATAGGAGTTTCAGAATGTTTTCAAGGAAAGACACCACACCTCATTGTTATTATGTGAAGAAAATTTGATCCTCATGTGCAGTACATCATCTCCTCAGCTTTCACTATAATGGGCTTTTTATTGAATTTGAACACACAGGACCTCACTTAGTGCCTGACCAAAAGAAAGATATCTATGCATTTCTGGCAACTCCTAAAGTCAGGTAAGGATGTAATAATCAGCATTATTGTAGATCTGTACAGCTGTTCTATGGAGAGTATTCATTGATGACATGAGATGTAAACATCCTTGCAGTTACACCTACTGAATTGCAGACTTGGGTTGAAACCCACCAGGAAATGTTTTTAAAAAATCTTAAAAGCTGCTGTGTGATGAATAAATTCAACAAGGATTCTTAAATATATGTTCTAAATAAGAAATTTCATTCTAATACAAAGGCAGAACATAGTAATTGCAGCTTAGAATTTTCTAAATTACAATTTCAAACACACTTACTGCACTCTGCCTTTACTGTGAAGCCTGGGACTCACCAGCCCAACGCCGGACCACCATCAGAGGAGGTAGGGCAACTGCTTTGTCTCCTCACATCTCCCCTTGTTGCCACTAAAAGCAGCTACAGACACATCGAAGTGATTCAGATCCACAACCAAACAGTGCGTTAGTTCTGCGCATGTGCAAGAGGTAATAACTACTTATAACAGCAGGTAGCGTTTGTCACTTAACTCTGCATTATATAGGACTCTAGTAAATAAAACTCTTTAACACTCACTATTTAACTCAAGTATTTATCAGTAAATAATAATCATACATGTTAAATTAAACTTGCTGATCACAGTAATAAATAAATGGGACTGGATTTTTGCAGCTGTGTGCCTCAGAGGGAGGATTATATTTTCATCTGCAAAAGGCTACAAGCTAAGGTAAGCTAACTGTAGCACATTAGCTTCACAGATGTGAGAAATAATGAAGTAGTTGTAGGACAAAAGTCCCTTATATTTTGATATTAAACGCAAGCTGTTTGACAAATTGTGAATGGGACACTCAGCCAATCAGAGAGAACTTGTTTGAGTGCGATGACTGACATTGATTCAACATGTTCAGTTGGCCAGAACTAGGTCCAACTGTCCTGAACTACGTCCAATGGTCCAGAACACACCAAACAGACTCACATCGCCAACTGTGTCAAACTATCCGACCACGCCAGATGGTGGATAATCACCCCGATGTGTCCCACCCTTAAGACTTTTGTAGTTACTGCAAAATGTAAAAAAAAAAAAAAAAAAAAAAAACACGATGTACTGTATGTTAATTCAGGACACCCTATATAAAGTAAAAGGACAACTTTTCTCACATTCACTGTTACCGTACTGTGTTCTGCATTTGTAGAGAAGTTGTGAACTATTTCTGTTCATATTCAAAATGCCAGTAAAAAAAAAAAAAGAATGCAAGAGAAATACATAAACTTTCAGACAGCAAACTTACTCACACCAACTCAAAACATCTCACTCGTGTCCCAAGAGTTCAACAACAGCAACAGACCATCAGAATAAAAAAATGGGCCTGTTTGAAATGTGTGTACTTTTGCTGCAAAATTCATATGGGTAAAAAGGTCACAACAGATCAGCAAGAAGTTGCGATGTCGATTGCAGGAAGTATCCAAAAGAACTTTGTTAGAGGTGATAACATATTGCTGAAAATGCTGCCTTTAGTGTAAGCCTGTGATGTCTGTGTCTGCATGAGTTGAGGGTTGCTGAAGCAGTGAAGAGGCGGACCACAGAAGCGAGGTTCTCACACAGATTTGTGGATAAAACAAATAAACCCAGGCTCAAGTCAGAATGATCTAATACTTACTGTTTTTTAGTGTTTCTAGTTCACTGATTAATTACTCCAAACCTCATCCTACACTGTGAATGAGATGTTAAAATAATGGGACAACACAGTTTCAGCATGAGTTAATACATACCGTAATAAAACATTTTACAGTTTAGTGATACTTCCAATTTACTTCAAATTAGTTTTATGGGCATGCCCCCACAATGGGGGATCAAGATTGTGACACTTCTTTATGTTCTACATTGGTGACAAGGATGATGGATATATACAGGTACCACGGGTGCTATGTAGGCTTCTTCTGGTGGGATTGTTGGAGTTCAAGTTAGTTTAATTTAGAGACTTTGTTTTTTGTTTTGTTTATTTACATTCTTCAAACGTAAACAATCTTGCCTTACCAGCACACATACAAACTCCATACATAAAGGCCCCATCTGGTTCAGGATTAGAACCTGAGAGCCTCTTGCTGTGAGGCAACAGTGCTAACCACTTTGCCACCATTAGTTAGATTTGTCCTGGTTTAATTTTCCTGTTCTGTCCTTATTTAGCTGTGTATTGTTCTGTGTTAATCCCTATTTTATTCCTTTGCTGGGACCTGGGTAAGTCCTTAAAAGATCTTTAAAAGCCAAACATTTTCTGAGGTGGTACTTGGTGTGAAACAGTCCAGCTCTGTTACAATCACTGATCTATCACATTAGCAACATTACTGTTACTATCTGTTTCTAAGTGTTGGTTGGCTCTTATTTTAGTCTGTATGAGACATATTAATACTTCTTCAGGATTAAGGGCAGCTCTTGTAAGTACAGAACCACATTTGCAACAAGTCATTTGTTGGTGGGGATTTCCAGTGAGTTTGAAGAGTCTACTTTCACAGTAATAAAAGGGACAGCAGATATCTGATGTATTATAAAGACGATGGAGTGCCTCTGGCTGCTTTGCTTTGGTGAGCTCACAGCAGGACACCGACCCTTCATTCTCTACATTCTCTCCGCTTTACAACACACAACGGCCCACTGAAGAAAGCGACAACAAAGAGAACGACAGATGGGTTATTTTTGGCTTTTAGCTCAGAGCATGTCAAAACCCATTCTGCAGTAAAATTCAATATAACCATTGCTTTGCATACCTCGATTTCTCCTTCAAACTCAGCGGAGTCCAGTAGGGTCACTTTGAAGGGGGCCATTTTAATGCGTTTGGAGCCTTTCTGTGGAGACTTGAGATTCTTGTTTGGGGACGTCTTCTCTGACATGTTGTCTGTTTCTTTGTGTTCGTCCAGATGTTTGGTGTTTTGCTCCTGAACATTGAAAAGAGGTTAAGTGAGTAAAGGTTTCATGTTTAATGTTGAAGTTTCAATAGGTACATCAAATAGAAAAAATCCCGCACACCGTCAAACTTACAAATGTGAGAGTTTAGATTTGCCTGATAAAGACCTAGTGCCAAAACGTTGCTTGTTAAATAAACTCTCACATTTGGAAGTTTAACAGTGTGTGGGCATTTTGTCTATTTGATGTACTTTTGGGCTGCTGCCTCTGCACACACGCACCTGTTCCAAGTAACTGATGAGCAAAGTTTTCATCGTCTTATGACATTTCAATAGGTAAATTCAGTCTCAGTAAGACTTGTGAAAATGAGAAAATTGTCAGCACACTAAAGCTAGTGAAAACAATTTGGTCTAAAAACTCTCAAGATTCTTGGGGGATAAAAAAAATCTACAACAAGTGAAGTTAACAGCTCTAGACCAGATTTGGGTAAAGTAGCCAAAAATTTTACTCAAGTAAGAGTATTCTTCAAAATGATATTATTCGAGTAGAAGTAAAAAGTAGTCATCAATAATTTCTCTAGTAAAAGTGAGAACGTACTGAAAAAACTCTCAACTCTAAGTAAATGTTGGACGTGACATTGGATTTATGTTTTAGACACAGTTTGTGATCATCAGACAGACAAAACATATCAAATAAAATAAGCAATGTTGGTATTTTAACAAAACAAAAATAAATAAATAAAAATAAATTACACTTTTATAAAATAACAAAGTAAGAAACACAAATGTCCAAATTTCTCATTCTGAAACATTAGAAGTGTGCTGTTCCAACAATAAATAAATAAATAAATAAATAAATAAATAAATAAAAGTATTATGCTTGGCTGACCTGTTTGGCCATCTTGCTGTCAGAGGTGGAGTCGTGCATGCCTGCTGCTGCCCCCTGGTGGTGGGGAGCTCCTAGATGATGTACTCTTCACCTTAGTCTGGGGCTTCTCCACTGCCGCTTTATAAGTAATACCAACCTGGAAGGAAATCAGAGAAACACTACAATTAAAAAAAATTCATTTAAAAGCATCTAAAACATACATTTAAATGACAAATGATTATGCTTTCATTGCAATGGAGGAAACTGGTATAACACATTTTTGCAAACACACATTGCCAACCTGGCTGAATAGACAGACTGTTACACACAGAAGAGCTTTTGCAGATGATTCTTAATTAAATGGCGGACATGACTGCCATACCAACAAGTGTCACAAGAATCCTGACTCCACACTGAGCCAGATATTAATCATGTGTTTAAGAGAGACCTGCTCCAGCACAAGGATGACTATTACAAAAGGAAAAGATTGACTAAATTAAACCAGGGCTCTGTGGGTGATTTTAACAGAGAAGGTCTTTACTGCAAAGGTGTTAAACCAAGAAATTAACAAGTACTGTCGCTAATCTGAAGTAAATATGCATGCTTTAGACTGCATTCTAGGATCTCACTTTAAAGATATAACAGGGCTGACAAAAATAGTTAATTTATTACACAGTCGGAGAGCCTATACAATATAATCTCTAGCAATACACTTTTCTTTCCTTTTTTTTTTTTACCTAGTGCTAACCTATGTTCAGCTTCTGTACTGTTGTGCTCATATAGACATTATGACTACCTATTCCTTGTGGTTGTAATGTTATGTTTTGTGTTTTTTATGACCACTTGCTTAATATGCTGCCCCATGCACAACAAATAGTCATGCATAATGCATTCTGACACCTTTATATCAGAACCAGCATTAACTTACTTACTGTTTCTTAATAGGACCACTTTTGATACAGACCACTGCAAACCGGGAACACCGCACAAGAAGTATAGATGCTCTGACCCAGAAAACTCTCTTAAACCCTTATAACTTACACTTTACATCTACTTGAGCTACTGCCCACTGTGAAATGTGTGCTCATGACCCTGGAACATGTTGGAGCATGACCTGTGATAAAGGAAAGACCTAAAGAATCTATACATATCCTCAGTGTGGTAATCTGCTCAGCACAGCATAAATGTGGCCAGTTATAGACTTCCCCTGACAATTCCTTGTTTATATGGCTCTATGTATGACCCTGGAGGTCCTCTGCACCCACCAGCAGCAAATTGCAATCGCATAATGCACTTGGGGCTGAGGGTGATCATGACAGATGACCACGACTACAAGGCAAATGGTTCATGCTGGTTCAGCAGAGCAATAGCACACATTTACTTTTACACAAGAATCCAACCACAGGCTGGTGTAATTGTTGTGGCGATCCCAAGCCTGCATAAATAGAGAAAGTTGTGTCTGGAAGGGCATCGGGCATAAACCAAGTTAAAGATAAATTAGATTAATTATTAATTAAGATTGAGTAATTTTAGAAGAAATTGCACGTAATTGCAAACCTCTGGAACTCCCTCATTTAATACATCAGGAATTCGGACTCAATACAAAACTTAAAATCTCAACTCAAAACCCACCTGTTCAAACTGGCCTTTTCATAGTTTTGTCTTCACAAATATTCTCTTTTGTTTTATTTTAATTTCTCATGTAAAGCGTCTTTGAGTGTCCTAAAACGCGCTATACAATTTGATGTAGTATTATTATTCACTCCAGCTGAGGACAAAGGACTCCTAACGACCCAAAACCACTGAGGCTCTTTCGTAGCTTTTGAACCAATAGAATTTAGTTTCAGGTATAAAACTCCTCCATATAGGAGCATATAAACCAGCTCTCTTACCAGTTCAATTTCAAAATTGAGAAAGCTTCTTGAATAAGAGGTGAAACCTCTTAAAAACAAGGCCAGCTTATTTCTTTTTTAACTTTTTTTTGCAAAAATAAGTACAATTTGTAATAAAGATTAGGAAAAAGATGACAGAAATGGCCTATTCCAAAGATAGATTATTATAATAAGGTCACATTTTAACACATCCCCTGGTGATTTCAAATTACCAGCAATTTAACACAGACAAGTGTGAAAGAGTAATGTATTAGAGGCTTGCAAATTAATTGATTTCATGTATAAGGCCATTACCCAAGCACCCTTTGGTCACAACTAGTATAAATAGATGAGAGCACCTTAGAATAGCACATCTCTCTTGTTGTACACTAAGCTAAGTTTAGTGGCACCGTCCATCTCTGATAACTCACCATAATAATTCATCACAGAGCAGCTTGCACAGATTGTACCTTCAGAGGTTTATGGAACATAGCTTTCCCTAACAAGCCAAGCTTTTCGCCTTGTTTCCCTTGCCTCACTAAGTTTTCTTTCCATTTACATCAGTGGTATGCTTTAATCTAGGAAAGGCTAGTGCCGAATGTGAGGGAGAAAGAGTAAGAGCGAACATGGCATCTCTGTGGAAGAGTACTGGCTCTGCTCGAGGATGCAGTTGCCATGGTAACTACATGGATTTTTTTTTTTTCTTCACAAGCTCAGTCTCAGCTCAAAGAGAGGGACAGAGCAGCAGCATAATAAGGAGGTGAAATGAGGGGCCAAAAGATGAAGTGGTAAAAAAGACAGAGATCAACGACAGGAAGTAAGAAATGACAAGAGAAGAGAGAGGAAATGGTTGCTGAGGGGGAAAAAAATACTGGGTAACAATATAACAGGTGAGCATGCTGCATGACGAACAGGAAAGCTAAGGCAATGCTACCAGGCCTAGAGATACACCTGTCATGTCACTTTGTCATTCAGTTATAATGAGTCATTCTTTGGACTGTATGGTGTACAGGAAGCACAGAGGATAAAAACACCTGACTTTTCATCAATTAGCCAAGGACATTTTTTGGAAGTTAACGCTAGTTCAGATAGTTGTCATTGGACATTTACTGGAACCAACTTTCCACAGATGTATGGCGCTTATTGTTCACAAAACCAAAACCAATCAGTCAATGAAGACAGTCCCACATCCGGAGTCTGCCCAAGGATTATAATAAAAGAATAAAACAAGTGTCGCGTAGGTAAGGAGGTGTTTCCACTGACCAAAGGGGTCCAAAGCATCCCCATAAAGCGTATCCTACCATCCCACTTTTGGCACCCCTTGGCGAGTGGGTCCGCTTTTGATTGCTTTGAAAAAGGTGGAGCCACACTCTGCTGCATGTAGGACGATGTATAATCCTCAATGGATAATCCTCACTCAAGCAAAAACAAAAAGCAAGATACCAGAAATAAAAAGGGAAAATGTTATTTTAATAAACACGTCTTGTTCTTGTGCTAGTCATATTCAAAGTGAGGACATGCAAAATAATGAACAAATTTTCTTCAAAAACAAAGCTAGCAACAGCTGTATCCAGTTTAGCATTTTATGATTGCTACATAAATCAAAACATTGCATTTTCAGTATAGACTGCATTATACAAACTCATGTGGTTATATGGTGACCTGTTGAAATGTGGTACATAATGCAAAATAGTGAATTTAATGCACAGAAAGCTGTGATTCAACAGGAAGTAGTCCACTCTTTATTGTAGCTAATACAGTTTTACCTCCAGTCTAACACCACCACACACCAGGATTTACTCTCATCTTCTCATGTTTTAAAAATCATGAAAAGCTAATTAACTTTTATTGTGCTCGCATGGCGTCAGTGTTTTCATTACAGAACACCAAACCATCCCTCACCAACACAACCTGTACACTCAAATGGAAATGCGTCTATAGCTCCCTGGACCTCACTGAGTCTATGTCAGCGGCATGGCTTAAGCTCTTTCTAATAAACAGCCTATAGCTACTATAGTATACAGAGAAACCTGCCAGTGTGCTATGCCCACACACTGCTAACACTTGACTATTTGTCTAATAGTCTAATGCTGCTGTACCAGCCAGCCTGCACTGCACTCTGTGGTCTTAATCACATTTTTTCTATTACCAAGCACTGACAGCATAATGCACCATTAATTAAAGAGCAAGTGTAGGGATATATGTCACAATGCAATGGCCTGAACAACACAAGCACTGACTACAATCTAATTGTTCTGCATCATTCCTTGCGTATTGTTTTTAATCCTTCGAATATCCTCCTACAAGGTGGATAAAGTGAATACAGCAGATACTACTCAGCTCTCAAGAGGCTCTCGAGAGATTGTGCTGAACTTACACACTGCTCCTTTCAAAGACACTATACATTATTTTATCCACAGGGATTGGCTTAAGTGTTTTCATAGATTTCACAAATGCACACATAACTGATAAACAGGTGAAGGATGGCCGTTCAGCAAGAAGATCAACAGAGCACAACAACTTCCTATAGAAGAGAGACCAATTGTAAGATTCTTTGCACAATCACCTCTATCACACACATACAATTGTTCAAAGCCATTTGTAACACAGTGCAACTTAAAATGAAAATGGTTAATATTCTCTTTTTTGCTGACTTGTTTTTTTTTTTTTTTTTTACTTAACTTGGAAATCCTTGCATTGTGACTTACTGTACGTAACTTTTAAAAATCAAAACTTACAATACAGTGTGATTACACATTTTAGAATATACAGATTATTTATGTATTTTCTAATAAAAGATGAGCAAAAAATAATTCCTTAATTGACAGGTCCCCATATTTTGAGGGATATGAAGTCAAAGGTTATTTTTAAAACTATATTAAACCTCTAGATAATACAGGTGAACTACTTATACATGCATCTGTCCGAATGTGCTGTTTATGACATCATAGGGGGGATGTGGGGAATGGCTAAACAAGTGTATTCAACAACAAATAATGCTTTACAGACTTAAAACAACAGGTAGGAACTAATATTACATAGAATGTCTCTTATTGCTTAACAGACTTGTTCGAGCAATTTCAGCATCACTGTCATGCACAGGTGTATACTCAACTCAATATTAAAATTTTCTCTAGCTGAGAAGCCATGTTACTGTTGCTTTGTCAGAGTCAAAGTGAGGGGAGCACATTGCGGTTAGAATTGAAGTCTGCACATACTCTTTTTACTGTGACAAGGTGATGAGCACTGGCAAACTGTTAATACAGCTCAATTTGGATTCTGGGTTCTTGCAAAAAGCAGTGTGTTTCCAGGAGCTGTATGTGCAATATATACCTTCAAAGTCTATACTCTACTAAAGAAGCATTGAAACCCTAACCCCCTTATTGCCCTGTTATGATCAGGTGCTTCTGTTGCTGGAAAGCGTGAGCATTCAGGTTTGTAACTACACAGCTCTACAGCAGCATGCCACAGAGAGTTCATGCAGTCAGTCATGAGAGGAGGACCTCGGGCTCAAGGACAGGCTCTCATTCACCAGGAGCATCTGTAAGCACTCAGCCTGTCACCCACGCTGACAGATACAGTCAACACTGAAGCGTGTGTCTACACTGCACCGTGTACAACCGGATTTTGTTTGCAGAGACAACTATGTGGTCCTAACAGCTCGTCTAAACTGCAGAACATTTCTTCAATGAGCCTAAGCCAAAAGACACTGACAAATAAGATCTGACACATGAGCCTGGAGTTACAAATTCCAGAGCTGTGTATCTGGGAATAGCTCTTCAAAGGTCACACTGACAAAAATGAGTTGTATGTGTGTCTATCAAATATGATATAGTTACATTACAGGTATTCATGAGATTGACAACTGTTCTAAGTTGTCTCAAAAAATGTACTATATAACACTGCAGACTGTCTGATTCCATTATTTGATAAATAGCTATGCTCCTCCACAGTTTATTACAACAGTATGTGCCTATACCCCCAGCGTTTCACACTCCTACAAGGATTAATTTATTTTATTTTAATTAATGATAAATGAATTATGATTTCTCACAACCTTGTAGTCAACCTGTTCCACACTTCTCTGTGGAAACATGCCATCTTCATCTCAACAAGCACTACAAGCAGGCTACGTCCCCACTTCCATTTTAAAACACTAGCAAAGCAAAAAATAATACTCTTGTCTCTGTAAATATGGAAATAGATTATAGAATATTACTTATCCCATCTTGATTTATTCTGGGAGCCGTATGTAATGAGCGAATTTACCCTGGAACAGGAGCAAAGCATGCTTCTAGCTAAACATGACAAAGATAAGGTTCTTTTAGCATGTGTAAAATTGTAAATATTACACTTACACTTAAATACCTTGTTACAAAGTCCATGTTGGCTCCTGTCTTTACCTCAGGGGTCGCCACAGTAAATCATTCACATGGGTAATTCAGCAGGTCCTTATGTCATGCCCTTCCTGACGCACCCCTTTCTATTTATACAGGCTTGGGACTATGATAAAGTGTGGCTGTAGGGGGAATCAAACCCTGCCCTGACCACCATCACCATCAAAGCCGGTGAACTAACCACTGCACTGAATGGGAACTCACTCATTCACAAAAATGTGGCCAGTAATAAGTCAATTAAATTTGACAAATTAGACAAAATGGAACAATTGACCTTTGCCATTTCTGAATAGGAGCAGAGGAATGAGAATCAAAGAAGGCAGTACAAACTAGACATTAGGCAAGTTGACATTTGGTCCTGACATATCAAAACTGAGTCTCAACTCAGCAGTGGACTACAAAAAAAAAGAAAAAAAAAACAGAACAGAAGGAACCAATAAAAAAAAACACAGCTGTCGTAATTACAGCCACGTATCTTCCCTAGAATAGAAGCGATAAGACTTATGGAGCAGCTACACATTTTTGCACATGGCTAAATTAAAGGTGCTGTGTCTCTGAGGATATCCACATATACAGTCAAAGAGAGAGAGCAGAATTTAGCCTGAGCCGGCAGCATAAATTACACCTCCGGACATCATTCTGTCACACTGAATCTAATGAAAGATGGCCTATCACACATAAAGCCCGGAGAGCAGCGGAGCATGTGAGACCAGGGACGCAGTGACGGATCTGTCCCTGAGGCAGCCAGACGACACGCACCACGGGGGACTGCTAATGCTAAGTTTGAGTCTTACTATTATTACTTCTCTCTGAGCTTGTACTAGGATAAATTAACTCAGGCAGTAAAGCTAACAGGGAAGCAGCAGTTTTGGGAGCATGCTAACAGCACTTTGGAGGAAAATGAGGACAAGGGTGTGGGAGCACAACAGGCGTCACCGCAAAGCCCGGGGCAGACATACACAAGGCAAGACACGGCCTGTTGGCTTGAGAAATCCCAGTGAAATCAGGAGGCTTTCTAATGTTACACATATACACAAGTTAAAGTGTTTCAAATTACTACAAATAACTATTGACATTGATCTTTGTCTTATGTAAGCATTGGTTGTGATCACTTTAGAAGGGCTTACTCTATCATCCCTCATTTTTTTCCACTTATCTGTGGTAGGGGTTGTAGGGTCAGGAGCCTATCCCAGCAACTACAGGCCGGAGGTGGGGTACACCCTAGAACAGTGGTCTGTTGACACAAAGACATATAGAGACAACCATTCACTCACATTACTCATTAATTCACTCATTCACTCATTCACATTAATTCACTATGGGCAATTAATACTGATCAATTCATCCATAAAAGCATGTTTTTATTTAGTGGTATTTGGAGGGAGGCTGCAATAACATGAGGAGGACATGCAGAATCCTCTGGAGAGATTATTGACGCCTGGGGATCGAACCCTTGCTGAGATGCAGGAATACTAACCACTCAGCCATGGTGCATAACCACAGACAACAGCACATAGTTAATTCATTTAGCCACTATTCATTTCTCCTTACATTGAGTCAAATTTCTTAATTTTATCCCTGCTCTCTAATATTCTCCATAGCTCTATCAAGGAAATTATTGTCCAGTTCCACAACTGATTACAGTCAATAATAAAATAGTTTTTGTGCTTTTTGTACTGTCACATCATTTGGTGACACTTACAGTATATGTGCTTTAGGAGTGTGTTTTCTGTTTAGCCTGAGATGGACACATATCCTTGCACAGTGGTTCTCAAGCTGGTGGTACACAGGCTTCTTCTGGTGGTACATCTTCGTCTTTTGCAGTTTAAGCCTTACAATTCCAAATCTTTAGCCTGTGTAAAAAGTAATAATCAGAATAATGATTTCAATTTCAATTTTCATTTGTGTTGGGTAGCCTGCACATTTTGTTTGTATCATGTGTTTTTTTGGTAATTGTTTGTATATCTCAATATCTGTCTCAGTGCAAATATCCCATTCTATGCCCCAGTCTTTTATCAACAATACATTTCATCAAAGCATATCTCTTACAATACGTTCCCCGAACCAGTCTCACCTAATGTGTTCAAACAGTAGCCTCTGTGAACATGTTGTTTATTTCATGTCAGAATTTGCTGCAGCATTCCCAAAGGTGAGTGTGCAATTCTGTCAGTGCAAAGCTTCCGTTGTTCTCCCGCTAATGAAAGACTGTCACAGTGGTTGCACTCCCCAAACCTGATTCCCAACCACTATAATCTGTGAGTGGGGAAATTGTTTCCTGCAGCTTCCAACTACAATTACAGCACATTTTGGCTTTTAGTAAATGCTGATGATGGCAAGTAGCAAACTGGTTAGAGCGGTTAAGCGTCAGTTGCTCCCAGCCATTATCTATACTTTAGAGTTTACTATATAACCATTTGACTTCATGTGGACAATGCTTAGGTCAGACTTAATTAAATTATACAGTATTTGTCCCACAACCTGTAGTATAAGTGATAGTAAACCAATGAAATTCCTTTTGTGGTGGTATTGTTCCGGTCTGTCAATAGGGGGCAATTTTAATAGTCAAAAGTGGTGTAATCCTCCCACATAATTGTACTGCTGCAGCAATACTTTGATACACATTTGGTTCTAATGATGTGGAATAGCTGCTAAAAGGAGAAAAACACCGTAGTCCATTGATTAGATGACAAACTCTATAATCAATATAAGCAAATTGACAAAAAGGATATCAATACCCATGCAAATACAAAACTGTACTGTGGTTCAATGGAAACATGCCTTTACATATCCTGCAGGTGTTTGATTAGCACAAACCAGCAATATATTTTACCCAGGATGTGTTGTCGCTAGTTTCAAACAGAACTAATGGGATGACCTAAAATGCTTCAAGTCTTGCTTCATCATGGCACACACAGTATCAGTTCCCTTTGAAGAAATACACAAATGATTGTCCTCCTCCACAACACACTCTCACTTTGATATTTCCATCATTAGCTTTCTAATAATTTCTTTTTCTTTTTGTTCTTGAGCACAAATGTATGATTTTTATGGCACCTCATTCATTTTCAATGGTTTTGTTTTTTGAATGTGTCATGCTTTAATAAGTGTCACTTTGTTCTAATCTTGTCAGATGTGCTTGCCTCTATTACTATTCATTGTTGTTCTTTCATTTTATTGCAGCCGTACAAGTGTTTACTGATGTAACTGCCTGCTCATGCATCTTCATATGACAATTTTACATGTCACATTATGTATGGGCTATTAATGTCTGTCATAGATAGTGATGGCTTCCACAGAAATTACAAAATAATATAAAGAAAATGCATTGTATCTTTGCCTGTAGTTAACCTTGTTAGTGTAGTGACTACAGGCTTGAAAGTATCACCTAATTTACACACGTCCTGAGGGAAGTATCAGTATAGCTCATAATAAAGATGTATTATGTCTGACCAGGCTGCCTGTTGATTGAATAAACTCAAACTTAAAGGCCAAAACCAGGCCATTTTGCTAAGAGTGTGATTTATGAAACTCACAAAAGACATTTACTGACATTTCTACCAGACTAAGTCAGGAGGAGTGCCCATTCACATAAGTAAATAAAGTTAAGAGCATGGTCCAAGCCTTTAAGTTCAAACTTGATAATGGTGCAGATTCTCACTCATCCAGGTGAAATTCAGTAAAATTATTCAACAAGAAAGGCATCTAGATCAAGTCGGAAGATGTTTCGTCCCTCATCGAACGGTACTTTAGTCAGTCAATTTTATCACTGAGTCCAGAACATTCAGCTGCTAACATTCACGTGTCTCATCTGGTTTAACCAGTAACTCTGTGAGGGATATAAGCTACTCACAGACCAGTCTCCTCAAAACTGACAAGGTACCTTGGATGATAATCGAAACATCTACTAAATTTTGTCTAAATTCCTTTCTTGTTAAACCTTTTCATTTTAAACTTGGTATAAAATATGATGAAGATGTCTAATTAGCACATAATATAACCTAGTAAACCTCAAACTCAAGTCCAGGTGGGAAAAGTGGTGGTAATAGTTCATGTCACGGGTATTATACTGTATTATGACCCTCATAATACCACTGATGCAAATTTAAGAGGACAGATACTAACTGGCTTCATATAGGGCCTGCAATCTGAAACAATGCCACAACTAGAGACTGGCTGACAATTTCCTTTTTAAGTGTTTGGAAACTGCCCAGATTTGCAAAAAGTAATACATTTGAGACACAACCAAGATTTGGCAATGAAGCTACACCCTTAGAATTTATGAGTTAATACCTGGGCACACTATTCCTGGGTGAGTCTTCCTATTTCACCCCTCCCTTTTCTAACACTCAGATAACTTGTGGATTGGAAAAGTTGCAAGTCTTGCCTCATAAGCCTTTTGCAAGAACTGACACAATGGCTGCTTTGTGGCAGAGTGTTAGCCTGGCTGCCGGAAGTCTCAGATTAGCTCTGTTTTTAATAATCTTGCACAGTTTTCCTCAAATATACAAAAGCTTTTTTTTTTGTTTGTTTTATTAGTAAAGATGCACAGGATACATTTTTGGAAACAGATGGTTCCTTCATCTTCTGTCATCCTTTTTGGATCTTTTCAAGGGCAAACCATTTTAGGACTGTCTTCTAAAAAGCTATTGGGCAAAAGAAAGTGACAGTGGAATCTTGTGTCAGACTGCATATGCATAATCTTATGCTAATGGTCATGCACAACTGCATCTGTATACCCTTGTAAAAGAGTTCAGAGAGTGCTGTCCTCTGTAGGCATAAAATCCACAGAGAACAACACAGCCATGAGCCTTGGCAGTCTGCGTCAGAAGGACAACGCTCACTTCAAATTCACTCTGAGCCACCATTCATACACCACAGCCCGCTCCAAGGTGCTTTTACAATTTGCTTTTACCCTTCGAAGAGCTGAGAAGGAACATAAATCAGGAGGAGAGTGGGGGGGTCAGGGTGGCTCACAGCAGGACTCATCTCCTTCCGGTCGCCTAGAGTTAGACTCACTCTCTTACTGAATTTATCTCTGGGGATCATGGCAGATCAGGTGGCAATGCACACAGACAATTGTCAGGATTCCCACTGGCAGGGCTCAAACCTTAAAGGTAACACGTTGACATTCGGCCTAGATTCCGACACTGTAAACCAGTTTACAGAAAAAGGACAAAGAACATATCTATTCTCATTCAGAGTATAAATGTATGTAATGATTTTATACTTAAGGAGAAATAAATAACTTTGGCTAAATTATTGTTAGTATTTTATTTTTGCAGTAATGGAAAGCACTAAATCCTTTGTCATAAGCAAGAACAGGCAGAACTATTGAACTCACAAACATCCAAATGCCTACCTGTAGCTTGAATGGTATAAGTTGGCAAGCAGATTTCTCTAACAGATACTAACAGAGACTAACAGATAGCTGTTTTTTTTCTCAAAAGTGGCAGCCATTTCATACTCTTAGAACTCTTCACAATAATGCTATTTATAGTTATTTGACAACATAAAAATTTTTTAATTTGGTTTATTATTATTATTTATTATTATTATTATTAGTAGTAATAGTAGTAGTAGCAGTATTTATATTAATATTTTGTAATAACTGTAAGTATATTTATTTCACTATCTATGTAAGTTATGTAGTCTGTCTCAGTTTTTGTACAGAGTAAGTTCCTTTCAGTACCTCAAATTTCTCAATTATTTTTTATCAGTCTTCATTTAATTTGTCTTCTTTTAGCACAACTTTCATTGGCACAGCTCAAAATCACAAACATGCTCCACAACCCTGCAGCAGGAGGATAAGGTACTGGCCTTTGGTAAAGTCCTTAAAGACTTGAATAGAAATTTGCATGAGGAAATGAAAAGTATATATAGTACGTGTGTGCATAATAACACACTGTCTAGTGAGTGATGTCTTGAAGCTGACTTCTGAAGGCAGACTTGTCACTTAAATTAAAGCTTTTGCAAGTCACACACTTCAGTAAACTGTAAAAAAGTTTGCATCAAAAACAGGAGTTACAATGGTCTGTGTAGCTCAGACTTTAATGGACTGAGTGTGAAGCAAGACCAAGTATATGATCGACTTTCTCAATTAAATGAGTCAAATTGTCTTGACTTTGCATTTAATGGAAAAGAAAGCACTATTTTCCTCTTAAGTAGACACATTAGCGAGGGCATGCAGGGTGCTCTGAAGGGAACAATGAGAAACTGCAGAAGACTGAAGGATGTCCCAGTGGGTGCTGTGTGCCAGCTGGACACTTCCTGCTCTGCACTCGTGTGCTGTTGCTAAAATGGACTGCTCAGAGTAAGAGCCACGTGGGCCTGCGCATCACCCACTGATGCAGAAACACATATGAGTCAGTGTGTTTACATACACTGTGGAGCTCAGACCACTACAAGGCCATTCAAACAGACCACTGCTCTTGTCCCAGTCTACACACATGGGAGGAAATCAATTTATCGAGTGAAGTATGTCAGGCCTCAGCGGAAAAATTACAACATTTTTCCAATGACCTCTTAAGCCACCAAACACATTTATTATACAATGCCCTTTAGAGGATGTTTTTACCTTTTATGTCTGACTAAATAGTCCATTTTTGCAATGAGTGGTATAGAAATACTGTATAATATTAGAAATGTTACCATACAGTAAGTTTCAATGTTGCATATTTCTTGTGGTGTGATTGGATCCGTGTTGTTGTACAAACTAGATACAGACAGCTTATGTGCATGACAAATTACAGCAAGTTAAACTGACACTGTAAAAGTGCACAAAGAGAGAATACATTTTAGCACCATCAAAAAGTGCTGTGCAGACAAATATGAGGGCTTTGAGCTCACCAACATACCCTCTGCCTGCGTACGGAAAATGGAGCTGAGTTGTGTCTGGCTCTTTCACATGCATGCAAAATATCACAGTGCCCTGCTGCTGACCAAAAGACACCTGTGAGAGAATAGGAAGGGAAATAGCACTCCCTCATTCCATATAATTCCTTTGCTGTTTTATGACCAAGACATTAATTTACTGTAAGTTCAGGTTCAGAGAGCAAGTAACATGAAAGTGTGTAGGCTTTTCCAGGCTAATCATGGCAGTGGTGGTGGTGATAGAACCACAGAGGTTGGGGTTATTGACTTGGTAAAATACATTTTAGGCTGGTCCAGTTGACTACAGATAATGGCAGTCACAGTAAAGGACTCTATTTTTGGCCCACTTGCTCACATAGGTCCCTGGAATCCCCACAGCCACATACAAGTCTTCTCTCTCATCCGATCCTCTAGAGGCCAAACAGCAGACATCCCACAATGCACCACATCCAAGGCGTTAGTTTGCCTTAGCTGTTTGAATCAGCTGGATATGATACAATACAAATAAACCACCTCGTGTCATCAACAACACCAAAGGCAAACACGGCAGCTTGCAGTGACTAACTGTGTGTAGAGACCATGACATTTTATGGCTATGACAGTATATACCTCAGTCTGCCTTTCTGTTGTGAATGTGCTCTAGACGTATTATGCATACTGCACCTGACACACTCTTTTTTTACATTTTTATATTTATTCACTATAAAAAACACAGCCTGCAGCATTGGCCACTGTCACTGCCGGTGGCCCATTTTGAAGCATGCCACACAAAGCCTTACACAATGGCATTGGCCCACACCATATGGTATTCTCAGCATGAAACTGTGAGCAGAAAGATTTTGTCCAATTAGGCTGTATGATCTTAAAGGCGCTATTTCTGAAAAGGCTGGGACATGCCTTCACCTCTGCCTGCAGGACAGATGGTGGTCACTGGCGCTGCATGCAGATGAAGTCTTGGGGTCTGCATAGAGGCGTGTTCAGCCAGTAACACTTAAACTCTCTCTTTCTTCACGTGCCCCCCTCTGCTCCTCCCTGACGCCTTTTGTGTTAGATAGAGCGGAATAATAAGCAGTTAGCATGTTATCTGTGAACATCTCCATTACAGCACACACATAAAGATACACAGATCTCAGCAGGTGCAGAGGGCATGCTAACAGTGTTGTGATTACAATGCGACCAAATGAGTTTCACTCTCATCAGAACATCAGTGTGCTTAGCATTTTCATAAGGGATGCATAAAATAAGATAGCAACAGAATGTATAAGTTGCTCTATTCAAGCATTTGTGCTATATCAGCTGAAGGCTTCAACCTACAAGTCACTGGATGTTTAGGACTATCTTATGTTTTAAAGAACACCACCAATGACATCACATAGATTTAGGACTTGTGCTTCATTGTCAAAGACTGAGATCTGCCTGCCTTGATTAGCGCAGATTGCAAAAACCATAAAAGTTAAAGTAAAATGAATATCACCAAAAAAGACAATGGACAAACACACAGGGGGATGTGCAGAAAATAATAAAGACAAGACAAGCCATTTTATTTGTATAGCACATTTAAAAACAACATGCGTTGCGTCAATAGTACTTTACAGCAAAGAGGGAAAAAAACATCATTTAAAAACAAGCTGACACAAAATAATGCAAAACAGTCCCATAATAAATAGAGAAATAAGTTACAAGGGATTAAAAATATATAAAATAAAAATGGAAGTGATAAAATACATTAAAAAATCACAAAACTAGGGCAAAAAACTAGCTCCCAAAATCAGCCTCATTAAAAAGATTAAAAAGGTGAGTTTTAAGCAAATATTTAGAATGGTCAGTGGAAGAGCTGGTTTTGATGTGGAGTGGGATGTCGTTCCACAGTTTGGGGGCAATGACAGAAAAGGCCCAGTCTCCCTTTGTTTTAAGGCGAATTGAGGGGACTGATAGTAAGTGTTGAGAGGAGGACCTAAGAGACCATCAGACAACCTGTGGGGTTAAAAGATCTGAGATGTATTGAAGGGCAGTACCAGAAAGTGCTTTAAAGACAACTAATAACATTTTGGCTATAAATAAAGGCTATAAATAGTGTTCTAGCATGTTTCTCCAGCATGTTTCTCCATCAGGTAATGGGAGACTGCACAAACGCAAGAAGACCTGAGGTCAATCCATAGACTATTGACTCTGTTTAACACAGATTAGATGATAGTTTTGTTGTTTTAGAATTGACATTCACTTCAAAGCTACTGGGGCATGTTTACTGTTTTTGCACCATTCAAGCGCCTGAAATTTTACATTCACGTTGACTACTCAAACAACAGGAGGATGAACAAATCTGTCAAGATTAAAATAGCCAAACGACAATTAGGTAAAATGTCAAAACAATAAAAGAAAATAACAACTTTCCTTGTGTTTTGCACTTACTGAGGCTAAGCAAATTTGAGAGAAATGACTGCAGCCTTTTAGGAGGATGAGTTGTTTTTGACATATTAGTCATATAAACAGTGTTAATCCCCAAACCAGCTCCACTGGGTTTTTTTTTTTTTTTTCACACCCATACAGCAATATGACCCTTACAATGGCTTCTGCAAAATAAAAACTCATCCACCCCAAAGAGTGCTGCCAGATACATTGTGCCTCTAAATTTTTAATGCAAAACATTTCAGAGCGGGGACTGAATATTTTGCAAACACAGGTTTTGTTGGCCTCGGGAGACTCATCTGTTTGGTGTGAGTATCACATCCAAGGTTCAGACTAATATCACTATCACTGAAAATACAAAAACAGACACAACTACCACACTGGGACCAAATATTACCATCAGACAGGTAATTCAATCTGATGAATGTGTTTGACCAAATAATATGTATTCCTACAAAACACTGTTGTTAGTATTATAGTTATAGATAGCAGTATATTATAACAGTCTAGTGCATTACTCTGCATCCATTGGATATCTCACCAGCCCAGTCCAGTACCACAGTGATTATTTTACCAGCAGTGTTTGCATTGTTCTGCACAGAGATCTCAAATGTTATTCTAGGGATCTATTGGTGCTTCTCACAGTTTAGGGATCACTGTCCTGAGATTTAGCACTCCTTAGTAGTTACTATGTTTGCATGCAGAGCACACTTCTACTATGCTCATAGCCCAATTAAGCTCCCACAGAGGGACTTCTCACCTCTCAATGTTATATGAAGGAAATATAGCATGAATGGTGCATGCATGTGGTCTGGATGTTTATCAGTAACACTAAATGTTTGCGCTAAAAACAGGGCTAATTTAGTCTGCAATCATAGTTTCACTAATAAATATCACCAGTAACACTTCAATTTCACAAAATTAAATGCACAAAGTCAGAAACACAATGGACATGAGGTAAAAAAAAGTATGGAAAAAATGTGAATATTGCTCTGAACACTCGACTTCTGCCTGCCTCATTCGGTCCTCAGTATGTGTTGATCTACTTTTGTGCACACTGCTAAGGTATGCTAAACGAACATGCACAGTCTGTCTTTTAATACAGCAATAACAGTAGGCT
Organism: Bostrychus sinensis; assembly: GCA_020698575.1. NCBI lineage: Eukaryota > Metazoa > Chordata > Actinopteri > Gobiiformes > Eleotridae > Bostrychus > Bostrychus sinensis. The sequence continues at coordinate 26,184,572 of CM036241.1, forward strand.
ATAATAGTGCTTCCTTGAGATTACTTTTCTCTTAATTTGTAAAGGGCTGGGGACTGTCCAGATTTTTTTTTAAAACAGTTCTAAAATAACACCTGTTTTTTGATACTGGTACCTGAGCAATACTTTTTCTGATCCCTATGGTGAGCTATTTCATCTTTTACAATCAGAAAACACAAGAATATTGAATAAAAGACACACTATTTAATGTAAGTTAAACCCAGTAGTTTGTATGATTTAGTCTGTATTATTTATTTGATTCATAAATGCAGAGGAACTATAACAGTCCATCTGGGTACTGAAACTTGGTATCGAATAAAAATATTTCTTTTAGTATATTAACTTTTCTTTCAATACCACAAAGGTATTGTTTAACAGCACCCAGCCCTAGTCATTGTACAATTTAAACCTGTTACACTGACTATATCCTACGTGACTAACACTGTTTATCAAGTACAGGTGTAGCACACAAGGGATGCAGGCATGTGAATACAGCTGCTCATCTCATTAACTAAAATGGAGAGACAGGAGGTCTTCAATAGTTTCTTCACTTGGTAAATGCAACTAGCTCAAAATATATAGCTATAATCTTTGGCCATATTGTATTTCTGATGGGTCATGCTTCTTATCTCTGTGCACAGGGATTATACAGTGTGGAGAACTGGCTGAACTGGTCCCTGGAGAGCTGTAAAGAAAACAGAGGGAGTGTGCCACAGAGCAGCTTAGTGCGGCTCAGTTACTGTGGCTGAGCTCTTGTTTGTGTTCTGTGGTATGAGATGTTTCACGGCTCTGTGCTCGCTGCCATCGATCTGTCCTCTCCTCTGTCTGCCCTTAAAAAGTCACAGTCAGTGCTGGCCTACAGCAGCACATCTGTGGCCCAGTCTGCCAGTGCTCCTCCAAGGGACCATTCATGTGACACAAAAATGTAATGTCGCACCATTATATATTAGAAAAATCTGTTTTCACAGATGCATTTAGCCGCAGACAATGGTGTTGTATGTGTGTCAAGCCTCACGCTGTAGCAAATCAGATATTAATTATGCATAACATCATGCTATATTTTGAACTTTAAAATTAAAATTCAGGAATTCCTATAATAAACAAAAAATTTGCCAATTAAGCAGATAATTACAAATGCTGCTCAGGCTGTTTTATTAGTATAATTGAATATTTATATACTGTATATTTACAGCCTTGCCTTTGTCACAACGTTTTTTTAAGAAGTGTTGTTGCCTTAAAATTCAAAATGAAATATTAACATTGTACATTCTAAGTTTTCTGGTATGAGAATGCCTACTGTACTTCAATATTATGGGTGCCCTGTATTGTTCAAAAATAATAAATAAGCTTTTAAAGGTCTGCTGTTATACTAAGCGTTTTTTAATCACATTATAAGATTTCCACCTTAAAAACGTAACTGGAGTAGTATTTAGTTTCATTCACGCTTCTTTGAGTAATCCTGTTTGCTGAGCCCATGCCCTCATAAAGAGCTGGAGTCTCACTGCTCTGTGTAGACATGTGAAACCAGGACATGAACCTCTGCGTTTCTAAAGCTCATTCTGATCCTTTCAGGGCTTTTAACAGGAACCAACAGAAGTGCACACATTACACCGGTTTTATCCTCTTTACATTGGCTACCTGTCAAATTTATTTTTGATTTTAAAATTTTAGTCTTGACTTTTAGAGCTTTTAATGGACAGGCCCCCGAATACATCTCGGAAATGTTGATTCCTTACACCTCTGGTCGCTCCCTCCCGTCTTCGGGCCAGAACCTCCTGAAGGTCCCTCAGACCTGGTTTAAAACTTGAGGAGACCTGTCCTTTCAAGCAGTAGCCCCTAGACTGTGGAATGCCCTGCCCCTGTCTCTCCATGTGGCCGACTCTGTTGATTCCTTCAAAAAGCAACTGAAGACACTGTTATTCAGACAAGCTTTTAGTTAATTACACTACTCATTGTCTTATTTACCTGTTTGAATGTTCATTGTTTTGCACTTTATTTGTTTTTACTTGCACTCTGTAAAGCACTTTGTGATTTTGTCTGTGAAAGGTGCTATATAAATAAAGTTTACTTACTTACTTACTTATTTACTTACTACTTAAATTGCCGTCACTATACAAAGCAGTCAGCTCATTAATCTATCTCTTAGGGTTATGATAGCCATGCTAAATAGCCATTTTATGCTCCAACCATTCCCCACTGTTACCAGCAGGAAAGGACAGGCACCTAATCCAAGCATTCTTTGCAATTTGAAAGTCACAGCTCCTATTTTCTATATTGTTTTAAGTTACATAACCTGAAATACTAATGCAATGATTTCCAAAGTTATTTTAAAAAGCTTGAAAAAATCATAATGCAGGACCTTTAATCAGTTAAAAGCTATCCTTAAATGCATTTTATTTTAGCACAAATGTTAATGTGCTTTTTCCCTTTATATATTTGTACATTACATCATTTTAAATGTCTTCACTGCCAACACACATCATAAAAAGGGACAGAGGCTTGTCAGTTTCTAATGGAGCATAAATGAAACTGATAAAATAAATCCACACTCTTATCACAAGAAAGAGGACATATAAAGAAAGGAAAAGTCATGGCATATTTTCAACAAAAGCGGAGCCATGCACAGAAGGAGCATACATCATTATAGTAATCATCGGGGATGGTTGATTACAGCTATTAACTTCTAATCCTACATTCAAGCTGCAATGATTAATTCTAGGAACGACTTTTTGACTCATTAACTTAAATACCAAAGACATGGTGACAAAGTGAAAGAAAAGCTACACCAGACTTTACTAAAGAAATCTAAAAGCTGTTGGGCTGTTTTTTGGACAGAATGACTAATAACAAATCATTGAGTGGATTGGCAGTTAGCTCATTTGCCACTGCTGCGGGCAAGAGCCAAGCTGTTGTGTTTCATGACTCACTTCTGTGTGCATTACATGACTATCTCAACATCACTGCTGCACTCAAACAAAAAGCTTTGTACAAAAATCAGCCAGGAGACCGTTTTATGTCTCATGGAGATGCTTCCGTACATCTCTGTTTGCTTTGACTATACTGACAAGCGTAATTCAAAATTAAATGGATTTTCAAGGCTATTTATTTGCTTTGTCAAATATCCAATGCAATTGCTTTGAGCTGAGAAGAAGTTCGTGTCTTCGCCAGTTGCCCTTTTACATTTTGATTGCTCCACTCAGGATTGATTTGAATTAAGGGTGCTCCGATCGATCGGCCGCCGATCATGATCGGCCGATCATGGCTAAAAATAGAGTGATCGGTGATCGGTAAAATGGGCCGATCAGAAGGGCCGATCAAATTACAATAAACACTCGAGGCTCTCACATTTACTGTCCTGCAACTCCGGTTTGATTAAACAGCAGTAGCGTTATTTTAGCAGTGTTTTTAAGTTAAGCCCTGGTTATAACTAACACAAACCTGCCCTGGAGGCGCTGCTTTGTGTCCCCGCTGTGTCCCCGCCTGCTTTAGGAGCGCACGGGACAGAACCGAGGCGCAGCAGTGCGTGTATTTGCAAACACCAACGTAAATAGAGCTACAGCTAACCCGCTAACAGTTACGTTAAAAGGATTAAGAAAGTTCGGAGTCTGCCTGTGTCTTGTTGCGCGGAGAAAACTGTGCGTTTTGTGGCTTAAACTGCACCAAATGGCTGCTAATGGAAAGAGAAAGTAAAAAGGCAGCCCATGTGTCCGTGAGTCTGAGAGGAGCACCTTTCATCGTTGTCTTCTCTGCTCTCTTTGCACGTTTTCTTCATTCAGACGTTGTCAGACCTGGCAGCAGAAGCTGTCTGCTCTTTAGTCCACTGTGTTTCAACCTGGTTTGGCTGCGCGTTACGCGGACACAGGCGCTGCACCCGCGGACTCAACCAATTAAGAACAGCTGATTTTTACATCAGCGGAGCATTCAAACAAAGCCACAGACACTGGGCACACATTAAAGACCAATAATGCAACAAAACCTCTTCTAAAACAAAAATAAGTAGAATTTTGTTGTTCTTTTATATTTACAAAGGCTACAGTATTTTTCAAATGGAACTAATAATAGCCTGCATACAATACATTACTACATTGAAGACCACGTGATCGGTATCGGCCATGATCGGTATCGGCCGATCACAGCAGAGGCTGATCGGTGATCGGTGATCGGCCTCAAAAACCCTGATCGGAGCACCCTTAATTTGAATTAAACCAAATAATCTAATTTCAATTAATTAGGGACACACAGAATAGACAAAAATGAACCAGTTGACTGCAAAGTCAGTTATATCAATGCAAAAACTCACTCAAAGGCCTTTTGAAGCCACAGAAATTATGGAGACATGCATGTGTTATGGGGTTACTGTAGTTTGCCTTTTTATAACTCTTTATGCTAACAGACGGCTAATAGCGGCTACTTAGGAAGTGGTTAACACAACACAAACAATGACACATTCAGTGCATTCATCTGTCTGGATGAAGCATTCCCCTCCTGCATGTTATATGGAATTATACTAATTTGTTATTGTGTACCCTAAACTGCAGAGCCTGTCCATACTGAAGGTGGATCCCTCCTTATGTGGTTCTCCCTGAGATTTTGTTTTGTTTAGTTTTTTCTCCATGGCAGTTTTTTTTATCTAATAGTACATAGAGGGTATAGTCTTGTACAGTCTGATTTCTGTGCCTTTAATGCATTTGTTGTTATGATATTTGGTGATATAAAAAAAAATTGAATTGAAGTTGTATTCTTTATCAGAAGTTGTGAGTATTTGGAGCTAGCAGCTGTGAAGTAATCATTAATTAATGCTTAATTCAAGTGTTGTAAATGCATATTTATCTCACTACGCTCTCAAAAAATCTATAGTTTGTGAATCAGATTTACTGTATGTATGTAAAACTATTGTGACAAACAAATGTAGCAAGTGAATATCACAAGAAATGCTTTTTGTCTCGTTGCACAAGCACTCACCCCAAAAATTGTCAGGATGCTCGATGTAGCAATAGCTCCAATTTATGCCACTGTTCTGCCTCATACAGTGTATTGCCTCAAGAGAAAATAGAAATCTCTTTTTTGTCATACAGTGTGAGTTACAGCTAAAAGTAAAACCCATGTTATGGTTATTTGCCTGTCAGTTTGGCAGTGCGGCAAAAATTCTCCTTTCAATAGGTTTTCATTATCTGTCAAATTATTAAGGCTAACTGTTTGCAATGTGTTTTGGTCCCCTTTTTCAATATTCCCATTCATGTACGTCTATGCTCCACACCAAGGACTTCATATTACATCACATTCTGGCTGTATCTTGAAACCTTTTTATGTCTATTTGTGGAGCCTTACAATTAACAACTCAATGGAAACAGACTATGTGTTCAGTGTTCAACTGTCTCTGGGTTTCATGGTAAATAAACTTCGCCTGCCAAAGAATAGAAAAGAAGTCTTTTACGGGACAGCACAATACTGTACTTCCTCCACACACATACACCTATCAGGCATAACATTATAACCCTATGTATATAAATGATGGCCATAGTTATATGTTTTGACCACCTGCCTAATGTGCAGCCCATATGCCACAAACTGCATTGTGTATTCTGACACCTTTCTGCCAGGACCAGCATTGACTTTTTCAGCAGTTTCAGCTACGGTAGCTCTGTTAGATTGGACCACACAGGCCAGCCTTCACTTCCCACGTACATCACCTGTCGCTGTCCCTTCCTTGGACCACTTTCGATTGATGCTGACCTCTGCAAAAAGCAAAGGTTTTACTAGTCTTCAGCAGTCACACCCAGCACATTCTCCCTAGTGTTTGACTGAGGCTCTTCATGCGGAAGTATTTCTTTTTGCTTTAACACAAGTCAAAGTGACCTCTCATAGAGCACACATCACATTGGTATTCATAAGAGCGCAGTAAAATGTTTATAGGCCAAGAGACGTGTGGTGCATTCATGGCACCCCCCAAGGAGTGGGCACAGCAGTGCCGTTCTTATGACAGTCAGGAAGTCTTTTCACTCCTGTGTGAATCCCAAGCTCATGCAGTTTCCACACTGGAAATTTTCACAGCTCAGCTTTAAGACTGCACTGGCCTAGCAAGAAGTTTAATATTTGTGCTAACTTTGGATGTTTTTGGTCTATGCTAAATATAAGAGACTGTTCAATCTGTTTGTTTTGAGGGCTGAGCTGAAAAGGCTCTATATAAAAATGACTTTGATCAGGAAGGAAAGCTAATGCTAAAAAAATATCAAAGTGGTGAAAAATGCAGACAGCACTCTAGAGAATAGTGGGGGATGATATATGAGAATGTTGGAAAACCAACTGTTTCTGTCCTGAAATTTGTGTCATTTTATTCACAACTGTTTGCATGATACTCTGAGATTAAACTATCCAAAACATATTATTAAATATATAACACAATATTCTCCTCTCATGTAAGATTTTATTAGATGGCTGGTTGAGATTTTCAAACTCTATTGTATGACAATATGCTGGGCATCCTTGTTGAAATGGTGAGTCCAAGGTTTGATCAAGATGACAGTGTGACAAGGATTCCATCAGTAAGGGCGTTTGGTGTAAAATCTATGCCAAACTAAATATGTCAACAATTAGATACAATTTATTCACATTTTTTATATATAAATTGTATATACTTTGTAAAATGTATGCATGTCACCTCTAATGATAACACCGAGTGAGGAGTCATTTAGATATGCAACAAACAAATCTGAACCATACAATCAGTTTGGTATACTTTACTTTAAGAATGAAGACTCTTTTTCGCATGAAAAAAAAAAAAACATGAAAAGAATTGTAATATTATATTTAACAGACAACCTATGGGAACACTAGCGCCCCATAAATAATAAAATGGATTATTATTACTGACTTTTATTTCAAATTGTCCTGATTTATGAATCCATGTGATCTTCTGAAGGGGAGGCGTGACTTGCTCTATACTGAGTCACACTCAAGAGCAGATAAACAGCATTTCACGTGTAAGGCCTGAGGGGGTTCTGACACACTTAGTAGTTGACTGCAGTGTTTGGAGTTCACACCGGGACATCCCAACAACACTCCTGGGATCACATTTACCCACGGTAAAATGAACCATGTAACATAAGCAGGTCGCAACTTTAATAAATCTCACTTTGTTCTATGTTTGGCAAATCCACACAATTAAACTGACATGTCCCCATTTCCACACAGTAATTTATCAAACTGGAGCTGTGTTTAAATGCTATCGACTCCACTCCCACTGAGGGCATGCCAAGAGCCACTGCGGCACAGCAGCCTCTCTGCATCAGTGGGTCTGTGAGCTGGCTACTGCTGGTGTAGTTGTGCACCACGTCTTCCATTCTGAGTGCTGTGGACTGACACATTCAAGTCTAGTCGGAAATGACTAAACAGAATTGGGAAAAGTGCCCCCCATAACAGGGATATAATAGATCTTTTCACTGTGATCAATAAAAACTGTGTGTTCATTTTGGCAATGTAGTGAGGCAGACTGTGGTACATATTATGGCATTACACTTTATGCTTTGGACTATGTTTTTAAGTTGTACAAAATGTAAAAACCATTTGGAGGACCCTTGATCCAGAATTATTCAGAAATATTTTAGGATGTGCTTACTTGCTATATAAAAAGTTGTTGCTAATAAAAGCTAGGTTGGGTGTATATACAAAAGTACCTCATGTAGCTTTTATTCTTGGAAGATCAAATATGTTTAGAAGGAGCAGGAACAAGACAAGCCATAGAAAACATTTCCGTTCAGGGTTTGGCTATTGATTTTGATTTAGGCCTGTGTCCGATCAACAGACTACAGAGTTTGGCTTCACATAACAATCATGGTAAACAGTATGAGATGTTTTGTACCCGGACAACACCACATGACATACTGCCCCATCTTCTGCTGAAATTGTGGGTGTTGCAATAAGTGGTTGTTGAAAACGCCTCTGCTCAAATAACCACATATTTTTGTGTGGAAATAGACCCTCATGGATCCATTAGAAGGTATCACACAAACTGCTGTTTAATATTCCACTCTAAAGTCTGACTCTAATTGGTGCTTTTACACTACCTGTTGTGAATGAGCTGTCAGTGTGTGCTAAACAAGGGCTACCCTGGAACCTGAGACAAAGAGATTATCAGCGCAGCAACAACCACATTACCCATAATTCCTCTCCATCAGTAAAGACACTCTAAGTGATCATGGAGAATACTCAGCAGCACAAGCAGCTTCTCAACCTGAGCTGTGACTTGTTGATGTTGACAGCACACTGCAGCTTCATTCCCTCGTGTGGACTGGTGTTCCACATTCACATGTCGCTGTGGACTGTCTATATTAGGAGGATGCTCTCATCAGCAGCTTCTTGGATCCACCCTCTTGAATAATACATTGCTCCATACAACAAGTGCTTAAAGTAATAGTTTACCATTTTGGAGATGCAGAAAGAGAAACTGACCAATCTAAGCTATGTGCACAGCAAATTTGTGGTTATTGTAGCCTTTATAATAATTAAAGAAATAATTAAATTACAAACAAATACCACATACTGATTTTTTTTTGCAAGTCTAAATTATGTTACTACGGTGAAATGTGTAGCCTGGTATGGTCAAATATTTGATGGCCTGGATGTCAAGTGCCACTTCACACACAGACAAAGCACTGAGCCCATAGTTTACACCACTGCTGCACGTATCTAATATAGAAAGCCTTTTAGAGACCACTAATTTAATTTCCTGCTTTGCGAGGAAAAAGGCTAGAGCTATAGGTATACCATCAGCATGTATGGGCAAGATTAATTAGCAGGGAACTAAAAGCAGAGAAATCCGCAAAGCACAACTTTCACACTGATCTCCAGCCTCAGCTAAAGCATCAAATATGTTCAAATCAAACTGAAATGTTAATGTGAAGAAGACGCAGGGGATATATTTTTAATCAGAACAATATAAGATCTGCTGGTAATCTACTCTTCTGTCTAAGCATAAATGTCCTGACAATTTAGAACATATCAGGTGTGTAAAATTAGGTATACTATTCATTCATCCATTTATTCAGGACAACCATGGCACAGGAGGTCAAGTGAGTTGCCCACTAACTGGAGGGTTGACGGTCGCATTCCTGCTCTGACTCAATCCATACTCTTGTTGTGTCATTGTGGAAGACACTTAACCCACATTGCCTACTCCAGTCACAGTATGTGGCTGGTTGCCACAGGAAGTGCATCCAGCGTAAAAACTTTGCACTTTGCTGTGGTGAGCCTGTAAGGGAGCAGCCAAAAAAATAATAATCCTTCTGCCATTAATTGACTCTTTCTTTCTAAAATGCACCTTTTATAGCAAGTCACCTTACTAAAATATTGCCAAGTAATCTAATTGGTTGCAACATGCTCATTCACTTACTTTTCAATTTTTTTGTTTCCCCATTTCACCTTTTTAAGATGTGTTGCTGCCATCTAACGTAATGGTTTCAAAAAAATGTTTCATCAAATGGTAAAAAATTCTCAGTTTCAACATGTGGTAATGCTGTTTTTGTTTTACTGTGAATAAAATATGGTCTTATGAGACTTGCAACCATTGTGTCCCAACTTTTCTAGACTTGGTTCTGTATTTTCTTTTAGTAGCCATAGCATAAAAACATATTTGGAAATGAAATCCCTTTGACCTTGCATGTCTAAGCAGCGCTTGTCTCTGTCAGCCCCTTTAACACTGTAGCAGCAGTCGAGACAGCAGGTTAAAAAGGCCAGCAGTAAGTCAGCTGGACTCAGACTAGAACAAAACCGTCTTTCAAGGCTCTCCTCTTCCTCTCAGTGTCTGAGAGATAGCCTCCATGAAATAAGAGCAGTCATGTGCTGACACAGCTCTACAGTAGGTAAATGGCTGTCTGTGCTGTCAGCCTTGTCTGGGAGGGGAGTGAATGCTGCTGGACACTTTCTCTATGACTCACTCCAGCATGCACACCGCCTCATACGTGCTTAGGCAGAAACAGAAACAATAGTCCGTGCTGGGTCCTTGAGTATTTGATGTGCATTTATAGTCAAATGGAAATATAATCACCTGAGTGGACAATTCATTCCCAAACCACACTATTGGTCAGACATTTCTCCAGGCAGTGTCTGGCAAAGTGATGAAGGAAAATTGAGAGGGACCTGCCATGCATGAATAATGACATAATTGAAAACTTGCACAATTCAAAGCAGATGCATATTGAAAAATGTGCGTACATTAGAAAGACAAACCAAATCCAGCCACAGGTACAAGCCAGTGTACTCTTTATGCCAGAGCTTTTGGGCTTGGAAAATCAAGTTCAATGTTATCACACACTATGCTGTGCTATAATAACTTGCATGGCCAACAATGTAATGCTATGTTTTGATATGCTATGATCAATCTTACGTCAGATCTCCAAAGTTTGATCTGGGGCCTAGTCATGGCACAGGATGAATATTCAGCTTCCATCATACATGGATTGTTTATGGCTCTCCAGTATCATCATACACCATATTCTTAAGTGGCTTTACGTCTGTACAGTGACATGCATAGTTGATGATGTGGTAAGTTGTCCCAAGTGAAGGGTTGATGACTAAATAACCCCAGAAGGCCCATGGTAGCCTTCAAGAAATACAAAGTTATACTATGCTGTATTATGCTTTAATGTTGCTATGATTGCAGTACTTGATCATCAAAATGAAATAAGTATAAAGCTGCTGCAGACACAATAAGCTGCTCCAGATAACAACACAGCAAACTGGAGCGATCTTCAAAACCATGCATTACTCATTGTAAATGTTACTGTAAATGTTAATTCATTCCATTGTATTTGTGTGGTTCACATTAGCTTCACACCATAATATAAAGATTTGCACCATCTGACCTATCCCTCAAACCTCTGCTTATCATCGTCATGATGGGGGTGTGTCTCATGAAAACGGCGTTTAATGTGGAGATGTGTTGTCACTTCAGAAGCTCATTTCACAGCGAAAATAAACAGACAGACACAGACTCAACAGAGACGCCATAAACAGGGACAGAGACATAATAAACTTGAGATGCACTGTTTAAGAAATGTTTTTACACTTTGCTCAGTATGAATGCTCAGTATCTGCAGTGTAAACCATTATAAATGTAGTTTACAAGGCACTGACTGTACAAGGTGTTAAAAGAAGTGCTGTGAAAGGATATTCCTGTTTGAAGCAATGGGATTCCATTTCAAATGACAGACTGATGATTTTGGTAAACAGCTAGTCAATATCTAACAACCAAGCATCATGTGTTATTTTATGCCCAGTGGCCCACATGCTAAAGTTCAGATCTCACACTATACAAAGGCCTAAGGGTGAGCTGCCTTTTAAACAACTCTGAAGATAAACTCCAGCACTCTTGTCTGACTGAAAATACAAAATCCATCACTGTGCAATAGAAACATTTCAACTCAGAGCTAGTTATTAAGCTGTAAAGCCCTATGTGGTTATACGTGTCAGGGGCAGAGAAATAAGGAACTGTAATCTAAAGGTGAATGGACAAGAGCTTGTACTCAATGTGTCATAGTGCTATAGAAAATGTCACATAAGTTCATAACATTATCACTTATGCATTAGCCTTCAGATCAAATAGAGATTATGTCAAATAGAGAAAAGGCATAGCGAATAGCACCAAACTGAGCATAGAGGATTTCTTTGTTCCTCTTTTTTTTTTTTTTTTTTTTTTTATGAGCGGCACACTAATATATATTTGTGAGTATATTAGATCTTTGTGTTTACTTGTGCAACTTGTTGTTTTATACAAAATGAATGGATAGTTCATAATTCAATACAATAATTTGTAAAAGACCAAAATGCTGCCATTGTTTTCACATTCTAGAGTCTGATAATCTTAACTCTCAGATGGAAGGCAGGACCCAGACTTACTCTATGGTTTAGACACTTCTTAAACAAAAGAGCCAAACAAAATATATAAACATAAATACTGAACCTGATCATTTTTTGTTAGCAACTGGGGCCACAACCTCCTTATATATACACCATGACTCGCCTGTGTGACTGAATAAAATTACACCTTTGCAAGGCTTTTTTTTTTTTTTTTTACTTAACTTCAATGACAAAGGGGATGTGGAACTTTATGTCAGTTTTTGTTTTATTTATAGGCCCAGTAATTGAAGAGATATTAAGCATAAACCAGGCTAAAACCTCAGCTTACTGATGCATTTAGCAGCAGAATCTCCCATAGAATCAATCTCTAGGTCTGTGGTGTGGACACATAAATATTAACCAACTGTAACATTTTGGGTCACGGCCCACGGATTATCATGAATTGATGAAGTAACTTATGGATGCTTTAAGCATTACACCATGCAGAAACTTGTTCATTGGTTTTTATTCATGACCTGTTCAAAGAGGTCGGGTGTAAGCAGAGTGTACACAAGACACTTCAAAGGTTTTTGGAGAAGGATCAGGACTGTGACACTTCCATAAATACACACAGACAAACAGGTAATCAGCAGAAGGAAGTCAGGGTGACAGATATAGAGAATCCCAGTGATGACAACATCAAAAACCAAAAAGAAGTAATATGAGAAACTCAAGAACTTTGTAAGACCGGTGGCTGAAAGATGAGCAACAGAAGACATATAGAGTGAAAGTAGGAGTAGTCCCCATTCAATAGGACAGTGACCTGAGGACTGGGAGACCGCTCCAACAGGACCCTAAAGCAACATCTGAAATTCCTGTTTTCTTTTAGGTTCTATAATAATTCACAGAATCCACAGGCTCTAAGCATCTAGAGGTTAGATATGGTTCAGTGGTCCATATTCTTTTGCAAAGAAAGCATTATGATCACAATTAATAAATGATCATCTTACTCATACTGTAGAATATAGCACTTTATTTTTATTATATATATATATCCAACACATTATTCGGAATTAATCTCCCTTTTAACAACCAGCAGGTGTTTCTCTCCACACATTTGATAATGTGAGAATCCACTGTATATGAAGATTCAGTGAAATGTACATTCTGCTATAATTCTGCCAGAAATATACACAGTACAAAGCGTCCCTGGAATCGTGTGGGAAGACTTCCTTTTACTTTGGTCTTGTGATATCAGACAAATCCACCTGTTTGATCACAGTAAGCAGGGTTATCTCTGCTGAAATGGCAGTATTGCATATGTTTGCATCATGTCATTTTCTCAGCAGTGTGTAATAACATACACGTAAAGGACATTGACTTTATTTACACTCAGCTTTTAATATTCAGGAAGAGAAATCTTCAATAGGAGATATAAAATCTGTACAACACTATGTTGGAAGCTGAACAACTATATGCCTCAATCAGACCTAAACTGGAATTAAACTGTTGCACAGTAGTCAAGACCACGCTACGCACGTCATAACAAACTGTATATTATAACCAATAAGGAAAAAACTGCATACCACACAACCTAACAGTATCAAAAGGATAAAGATAGTGATGCAAACTATATGGCTGAACAGCAATAAAACATGACTATATACAGTAGACGTATGCTTGAATAATGTGATAATGTGGTAATACCTCATGCAATATTCAAATGCTTGCTTTGCTATAATTGCCAAGTAAATTTGTTGCAACCTGAATTGTACAGTAAGATATTGTATTAATAAAAAAGAGTTTGCATGTCCTTCCTGTATAGATTGTCTCCTGGGTTCTTCAGCTTACAAAAGCATGGATACGGTGGCCCAGAGAGCCCAACAAATTACAAAAGACGAAACACACTTTACAAAAAGAAACTGCTGCACGGCATTACAACAACATTCACCTGCACCAGAAATACCCACACGACATTACAACAACATTCACCTGCACCGGAAATACCCACACGACATTACAACAACATTCACCTGCACCGGAAATACCCACACGACTATTACAACAACATTTACCTGCACCGGAAATACCCACACGACATTACAACATTGCCCACACGACATTACAACAACATTGCCCACATGACATTACAACAACAATTTTTCTGCACCGGAACATGTAGCACCAGAAACTCTGCAGCGGAAGCTGCTCATTTTCAGCTTTGTACTTACTTTAAAATATGTCGATACAGGCTATACATTCACTGAGCTGGCTCGCGTGATTATGCCGTCCTCCAAAACAAAACAGTCACGCCATGAGTCGCGTTGAAAATGAGCAGATTCTGGCTGCAGAGCTTCCGGTGCTACATTTTCCGGTGTAGAAAAATTGTTGTTGTAATGTTGTGTAGGTAATATTGTTGTAATGTCGTGTGGGTATTTCCGGTGCAGGTAAATGTTGTAATGCCATGTGGCAGTTTCTTTTTGTAAAGTGTGTTTCGGCTTTTGTAATTCGTTGAGCTCTCTGGGCCACCGTACATGGAAGAGTAGATAATGGAAAAATCTACATTTCAATGGGAAACCCAGCCACAATGGGTCAAAAGCCAGTGTATGGAAAAATAGGGGGATAGTCAGGAAGGGCATCTTGTAAAAAATATCGATGCCAATTCAATCTGTGAATCACTGCACGCTAAGAGGCAGATGATTTGCTGTAGCGACCCCAGAAAGGAAAAGCAGCCAAGAAGAAAGAAGAATACATTTGAGTGGCAAGGTTTGTGTGTTGTGTGTTGTTGTTTGTGTGTTAATCCTGGTGACCTGGTTTAATGGATGTATCCTGCCTTACGCTCAAAGCAGCTGGAACAGGCATTTACCCCAAATCACCTGGGACTGGATACCAATGATGAAAAGACCTCTGCACCAACATTGTGCGACTGTCTTTGTTTGCTATCCTGTATTGTAGCAGATTAGTCTGACATGCTTAAACTGTGCCCTGTACTTGCTTGTATAATAAAAAAATGCAGAGTATCCCGATGATGTGGTCTGGCTCAAATGGATTGGCAGGTGAATTACATTCGCTCTGAGCTGAGGCTGAATATAATACAACGTTGATGGCACCCACTGACAGTCTGAAGCAGTGAGATTTTCTCCAGACATATACAAACCCCAAGCTGTGGAAAAGGTATTTTAATAACCTTGAAAGCAGAGTTTAAAATGAGATTCTATCAGATAAGTGTGAGGAATGGCTCAGCGGTAGACAACTTTGATTGATGGGATGGGGTAAGAACCTGCTTGGAATCAGACATTGATCTGCTCTCCCTGACACCTGCCTGAGTTTGTTCAACTGGTAAACAAAAGAGATGGCTAATATCTCGTTCCTTTGTTTAATCAATGTCCACTGCAAGTCTAGATATGTCAGTACAAGACTCATGGAAAGTTGAAGGGTGACTCCTGTGCAGAAAGCTCAAACAGGCATTATAGGAAGATAGTAAGGAAACTGAGAAATAGAAAAGTTGGCCAAAGAGCTTTTTTAGTCAGTGTCCTTATTTCAGCCCTTGAGTTAAAATGTGTTCAAGTGTACAGGTAAGCCTTCAAGGTGCTTTGGTTATTGATATTATATAGTTTGTGTTGTGATTCATGGTGAAGTTAAGCTAAAAACATGTACTCTGAGCATTAATTTACCTGTCCTTTATTTTTGAAGGCATAGTTGGACATCACAGTGCATTATGGGTAAGAGCTCAGTAAGAGAAATGTGTTATTAGAAGTCACAGTAACTGTTTAAGCTGCTCCATCAGTGTTACTCCTCACATACACCTCTGAAAGTAATGCACTGACTGCTTTGGTGGTGTTCAGCGTACTGTTTTGGCACTGACTGTTTCTCTGCTGTATTTACTTACTTTATCAATCAGAATTTGTATGTATATTTTCTATTTTTCTCTTTGTGTATTTCAGGTCTGCTTGATAAAAAAAAATCATCACAAATGTATAAATAAACGTGCAGCAATAAATATCTAAAAATCTTACAAAATACTATTAATATTAGTATGACTTGGAATGCGAAATCTTTATAATCTGTTGAAATTTCTGTTTTTGTGTTTTCCCACAAAAATGCTGGTAAATTATTTGTGAACATTAGTATCTGTTTTTTTGGCCAACTAATATTGCAGGTGTTGATAGGAATGTTTTTTGGTATTTGGTCATAAGCCGTGAAATTGGGCTGTTTCCAATTTAGTGTTATCTGGTTGTTGTGGCGCTAATTATAAACTGACAGCTATGGGCATGAAGGAGTCTTTCCTTTGAAAGTGCATTTCTTCTGCTTAGGTTTGCGTAAATATACTGCAAAATCAATTATATATTCTTTAATTTGCATACTTATCAATATGTAACAGTATTCCAAAACTGAAATAAAAACAATTTTAGGGAACAATAATCTGGTACTTCAGGAACAGGCACCCATGCTGACACACTTTGCTGCAAACTACTGAGGCTTACATAGTTATAATTATAAGAATTAGACATCCTTCGTTCCATACTCAGCACCGCTTGAAGACAAACACAAAATATGTGCTAATAGAAAGCTGAAATGTCTTTGCTTCACCAATCAAAGATGACTATGTTTAATCTGCTGCAGCTATGTCTCCATCTCTACACATTAAATATTCATACAAATGCAATGCACTATGCACAGGACAGTAGTTTGTTGAAAAATAGATATTGGTTCCTAAAAATGAAAAATAAATGTGGCTATTAATAAGCAATGATAAAATGAAATATGAACCACAGAGCCTCGATCGCTGAACCACAGTGGTTTATGGGAAATATCAACAGTTCATAATACAGTTTGTAATAGGAATATTTGTATATAACTCACACAAGTAAAGCAAAGTTGGTATTATGAAAAACAATACAGCTATGATATAAAGTTCAAAGACTAGAGCTATGATAAAGACCAAAGTGAATCCAGACAAGAGATCTAGAAATCAAGGATTCTGAGAAAAGATAGATTGCAAATTATTGCAGAGAACAAAATCAATGATAAAGTTAAAAGTATAATTTTCAAAAAGAATTTGGTAAAGGAGGCAAAAAAATTATAATAGGACATTAGACAGAAGCCACAGTACCACAGTCCCCTCGTTTGACAATTTTCTGAATGCTCACCTTATGACTCCTTGCTGTTGGTAAAGTTAGCATAGCCAAGTTAATGACTTATTTATGAATGTACACACTTTGGGGGCATTTCACTAAACATTTTACTTTTGTAGAAGAATATATAATGCATAAAAGATGTATGTATGGAAGTACAAAAGAAAAAAGAACAAGTTTCAAGAGTAACTTTAAGACATAATGAATAACACAACAGCAAGGTAGGCAGCAGCTTATGTCTCCAATAAATCAAACTCAATACTTGAGAAGTCTTTCCTGACCACTTGCTTATACATGCGTATCTACTTATACTTATTGAGCACAAGCATTTTAGCTGTTCATTATCCAAATACATTAAGATTTTATCCTACTTGGCACCAGTATAACTATTTAATTTAGTAAGTTATTGGCTTGAGGACCGAGAAAAAAATTGCAAGTATAACAAAAAGCTAGCGACACAATCACGCTTTCTCATATTTTAGAGTTGGGAGTTTTTATGCATTTTGATGCATAAATAAGTTGCTTTTCTCCATTTTATTTACCAAAAAGCCTCATCTTCTCAGAGGCTGAATGCCTGATACCCAAGACCTCATTTGCATGTGAGCAGTGCAACACACCTTGTCTCTTATGCATATGCAACAAGGAGAATCATGAGGAAATGACTGCACTTTGCACTAGGCGCAAAAAAATATTCTGTCTCTAAATATCTGCTGTGAAAATAAACATTTCAAGCTAAGAGTTTCAGAACATGTGAGGAGTGACCTTATTTTCATCAAAAAAGCTTTATAATAACAACATATGCAGTATTTAGACAGTAACATATTGATGTATTGCTTTCTTTGCAACATACAGACAATAAACTTAGTCTTTGTCCCAAAAGCTTTCAGACAATCAAAAGACAGGAACACCTATTCTCTGTGTTCAGGGGGTTCCAAACAATTGTACAATATCTGAGCTTACAAAGACATTTATGTTTATTAGTAATTTAGGTTTGTACATAGGTGATTTTAGTGAATATACTTGTCACATCCCTGTGTGCACACAGTGGCTTTTAATATTTTGTGTTCCTTTGAGGCACTGTGGGGCATTTATAGGCATTGCACTCAAAATATGTGTTCTCCACTAACACTATGTCTCTGCTTGTCACTATTGTTTGCTTTGGGCTGCAATATGAACAATCTGTTGTACCGCTAGGCTATCAGTATTTAACAGTGATCATAGAAAGATGACCTCCTGCAATGAAGACTACTGTTGCTATGTTATAAAAATGTTATAAACACAAGAATTAATATTAGGTTGTTTATGGCACATCACTCTAAAAAACAAATGAATTGTGCCCTCATAGTCTTCATTTGCAAAATGCTGTGTCATTCTGCAGACTTCCAGCACCCTCTGCCTACCTTGTCGTAGTGTGCTGACCTCTTAGATAAATTGAGATCAGGCAACACTGACTGCTCAATGAGCTGCTGTTTTGCCAAATTTACTGCTAAATATCCCCCGGTTGCAAATGTGGCAGTGTGTATTCCCAAAGCAGATCTAACTAGGCAGAGACACTGTGTTAGATGTCTGAACACACACAAGAGCATGTGCAGTAGGCCAGTGGGTTACTGGGGTGCATCTGCATTAACCCACACCTCAGGCCAGAGAATCATCAGATAGCAGCAAGGCCTCCTGGGAACATGAGGTTAAACAGGCAATACACTGATTCCCATCCATCCAGCTGAACTCTTTTTGTCCTGAGAAAAAAGTTGGGACACAGAGTGAAATGTAAATAAACTACATGCATTAGTCAAAAATACTATTATTCACAACAAATCCAACCAGAAGGGTTATAAGCCAGGGGAGTTTTTGTGTCGGTCCCAAGGATAAATGGAGAGGAAGGATAATTGAGAGGGTTGCGTCGGGAAGGGCATCAGGCATAAAACCAAAATGTCAAAACAAAGACAAATGCTCACTACACACTAGGAGGCAGAAAAGTTGCTGTGGCAATTCAAGAAACAAGTACAAGATCATAACAGCACATTTTGAATTTGATGGCAACAACACATTAAAAAAAATAAACTGGGACAAGGACTAATTATGGGAATTGGCAATAGTGTCGTTAGATGATTGGGTATAAAAGAAGCATTTTAGAAAGAGGGTATTATTGTTGAATGCTAGTGACCTTCAGGTCCGCAAGCAACACTGCATTAAAACACATGGTCCTGTACTGAAAATCCTGGATTAGAAACATTTCCAGAGGTCACTGTCTGAGAGTGCTTGTAGTTTATTTTGCAAGATTTCAAAATTTCACTTCAAATCCACTATTTACTCTATATATTTGGAGACATCACTACTTAAAAACTCCCATCTTCTGTGAGCACAACAGCAGTTATCTTACAGCACAGTGTCAAATAATATTAAATCCTTGCTTAAGTAATGTATTAACTACTCTGAGGCATGTCATTCGTAGCCCTTATGTTCCTTCAATTTTGGGATTAAATTTACACCTACACTAATTTCTTCATATCAAATTAATCAGGCAGTATGTCATTAAAAGAAGCACTAATGCCTGTTGCCAAGAATAAAGGAATATACATTCAGAAATGCATTCAAGCCACAACCGTGCAGAGACAGCTGATGTTCTACTCCCACACCTCTCTTTCTGTTAGGCAGCATGTGCAGACCTCTTCACACAGCTGCGTTATGGCAACAGCTTCCCACACTGTGTTTAGAAATACACAATAGACCTACAATAACTGGGAGAAATCTGTGCTTACATTATTCATAAACTCCATTTCTTCAGATTGCTTTCTTATTTAGTTTTGCAACAGAATCATTCTGGTGTCGTCTTTATCTTATCACTGAGCAGCTCACTCAGTAGACCGTTTTATTAGCAAACAAAGCTAGGCTATTAACATACAACAATGACTTTGATTTCACTTTCTATTCATCTTGAACAACACAATACTGCTGATAAAAATGACTTGGGGAAAAACTGTGTTTTTTCATACTGGGTAACTTCTCCATATAGAAGTGTCTTTGACTGAAGCTCTCGAGCACACACCATCACTCTGACTCTGTGGGTTGCAGCAAAATGTGGCAGTGGAAAAAACTCTCTCTCTCTTGTAGAGTCGATTTACTCCTCAATATGTGACATCATTCATCCTAATGGTGCATTTTGCAACAAACTCCGGCTACAGAAAAAGAAAACTTTGTAATAACTTTTTTTTTTTTTAGAATGGGACTCTTAACAAACAATGTGACTTTCCTTTAACAACTTCAATCAGTCGGTGCACAGTCAAGCTTTGGTGCATCACAAAACCATAGTCGGTCATATAAGGCCCCTGTGATTATTGAACAGTGTGGAGATAGATCCTTGTATAACCTCTGCATTCCTTCATGTGCCAACAAGGGCTTATACAATGCAACCATAGCAACTGGCTGGATGTGAAATCGAAGAGGACTGATGCTGTGTTGTAGGTTATAAGTCTGAATCATATCAGTTTGGGAGTTTTCTGCAGCCGCTAGTCAGGCTAAAAAAAAAAGACCCTCTATATATCTCAGACCAGAGAAGTGTATTTGCATAGAAACAGTGAACACAGTTTGCCAGAAGTGGCCATCAAAAATCTGGCAAGGCTTTTGATGTGGACGTTTTCGTACAGTAAAATTAAAAGTAGGCGGCTAACCACTCCAAACGATAAGCATGATATGAGATAAGATACGGCTTCTGAAGTGTTATCCATAAAAAGATGTCAGCATGGTAATAGCTAGTACAGATGCGGATTGTAGATCAATAAAGTCTCTCCAAGTCCAAGTCTACTCTAAAAATCCTATTAAGTTTGCTTAAATGTTAGTTGGTTGCTAATTAATTGTAGAATATGAACGGATAAATGAATATGATCACACAGAATAAGGGATTAATAGGTGCTTTTATAATTACTAATTGGGAGTTAATTAACCACTAACTAGCATGCTAATTAGCACTTAGTTTATGGTTAATAGGTGGACCCTAAACTAAAGTGTTACTGTAATATCTTCTTCTCCTTAATCACATTCAGTCATGCTACATATAGCTACAGCGAATCAACTGTGGACCTAAGGTGGGGTACACTGTGGCCTAATGTCGCAGGGCTGCCTGCCACACACTGGAAAACAACCATTCACTCTCAGATTCATTGGCTATTAGCAAATTAAAAGTCACCAATTCTTCTAGATTTGAATAGTGGGAGAAAGACAGAATATCTGGAAAGAACTCATGAAAACACAAGGAGGGCATATAAACTCTACTTGTTGGCCAGCCCAGGGAACAAACCCACAACCAACTTGGTGAGGCAGGCAGGAGTGCTGAAAATGGGCATGACTTGCACTCAGCAGAATATAAGGCCATTAATATGCATTGTTATTTTGCATTGTTAGACCCACCAGTCTTCACACCTTTTATCTCACTGAATTCTAATGATGGTAGAAAAGGCAATCAACCTCTTTGCCCTATATTAAAACTAAGGCATTCCCAGGGTGTTCATCCAAATGATTTACCAATGTTGTTTCTGCACAAAAACAAGGTGCCTCCAGACCATCTAAATGCACCATTTTCCACATATAGCGGCTATAGGACATAGTGGTTTAAAGACTCTTAGCATACAGGCCACAGGGGAGAATACCAATAGAAACTGGCTGACCAATGGCCTGCTTATTTATTTATTTATTTATTTATTTGAGAAACTTTGTGCTCACCCTAGTGTAGAGCAGGTGCAGCCTTCACAGTGTCTGAGAGGCATAAGAGAGACAGAATGCAGACAAAGCAGTGGGAACATATCCAGCTTGTACTCTTTTTAATGTCCTCATTAGCATCAGTGCAAGGCCTGGAAGCATGCTACGGGAGCTCTCTGTCCTATTGGTGTCACTGTGCTAGAAGTTGTTAAGATGCAGAACAAGAAGCTTAATGCTGTTTGCTTTAGTGGAAAAACAGACAAGCAAAGAAAAGGCTGAAAAGGCACTCTGTCAATAGCACTGAAAAACATTCGGACAAGTCTTTTGAAACTTTCCGGGGAGAATCAGGCTGAAGACAAGCAATGCTAAAGACAAGGAAGTGTGCTTTGCTAAATGGCAGCTGAAAGCCAACACCAAGCGTCCTAATCTGTGGACTGGAGTGCTTGGCAGACCAGCGTGCTGTTGGCTATGCACTAAGTGAGACTGCAGCAGGCAAACTGTTATCAATCATGGCATGAATTATAAAGGAGGTTCTCATTATCACTGCCAGCACACAAAACAAAAAGAGGAAATACATTGATGCATAACAAGAGAATCAGTGTACAGTGGAGTTCCTGATGGGCAGCGGAATCAAAATACAAGAAAGAAAAGCCCATGGCACTGTCACAGAAAGCCAGCAATGCCAAAATCATGGGTGGTTTCTATTACAAGGAGTGGGCTACTAAGAGCTAATGGTGCCAAGAAGTGAGGCTGGTGTGGAATATAAACACATCCAGCAGCACAGAGAGTACTGCCCTGTAAAGCCCCACTGCCTCAACCAACCCATGCCCTACCATCCAACAGTCAGCAGTCTAATAAGTGCATCATTTCTCTGAGAAACTGGCAGTAATTGAGAGAACAGGCTGTGGTACTTGTTAATATGTTAAGAGGTCTCTCATTGACTGAAGTACAACAGCTAAGCACAAGGCCAGGTAGTCTTGCATGCTGTGTATAGGGGGCCAAATACACTGAACTGCTTGTGTATGGAGGCACAGTCCAAAAACACATTTACATTAATAGAGATCCAGTCAGAGTGTTTCAAAAAGCATTTATTTGTTTTCACCTTGATCATAAATACTCTTGAACAATGCAAAAGAAGCAGAGAGGAAGTCAAAATAGTATTGTTCTTCTAGTTCCACTGCCACACAAATTAGAGGGAACAGCACAGGTGGGTTGTTCTAGACATTTGGAGAACTAACTACACATGTTCTGGACTTCAATTATTCCTTTTTCTTTATAATCAAACCCACTGTCAGCATAAATAAGGCTGTTTCCATGATGTAAATTGATAAAGAAAACACATTTTACTTAATAGCAAGGTACTGCAAATTGTATTCAATGGATTCAATTTCTCAGTGGCAGACGGCCAGTTTAATAAATACTGACTTTATCATCATGAAAAATCTTTCAGCCATCATATGAACTAAATATCTTTGAATAAAAAGTCATCTGTGGAGGGAGCACCAATGTGGAAAACATAAATCGGTGCCTGTATTTACACTACAAGGGTTTAACAACCTGGCACCAGCTGTAGCGTTGTCATTAGTGCAGTAATTACAGGATTACGTTTTTTGAGAAATAATTTTCCAGGACACTTGAGACTTTTTATGTCTTTTTGAGAATCCTGCAAAGCCTTCTCAAATAAAAGTAATTGTACACATGGCCAAGAGTTAGAGTGTTACTGTCATAAATGAAAAACTGCACAGTGCAATATGTGGTGTAAATGCCATTGACTGGGCAGGTGGTGACAACAAGAATCCTCTCCAAGAAAACCAACAAAAGTCGAGTATTGGCATATGGGAAACACCCTTACAGAAATGACTCAAGTATGTAAGTATTAAGTAATGTAGTGTTATGTCATGTAACCCAAATGGTTTTTAAGTATAAGTGGGTTGCCCAGTATTACATAATCTACATAAAGTAACATTTTCTCTCAAATACTTACCCAAGTGAATGTAAAAGCATGTTCTAGAAAAGGTAATGGACCTAAATTGGGGTGTGACAATCATAATCTATGATACTATAATAACATCTCACCAACTATAAAAAAATCACTCACTTTTTTTTACACTTTGCTAGCCTGGCAAGCAAGACTAGTTCTCTTTCTATTCTATACAGAGAACTTTCTAGGAAGTGGGTATGGCAAGCCAGGCTAACACTTTGCTGCCAGCATATAGTATTTCACACAGTAATCTACACCCTCATAAAACCTCATAAAAAATCACAGTTGTTTAATTAGAATATCTAAATGAAAGCAATATGTTGCCTGTGTCCCCTATTTTCTGTCAGTGGATAAGTATAGGTCAGCCTACTCCAGACAGAAGCTAATAAGTCCTGCCACACAACACCTCACATGTCAGCGGTCATATCTCACAGATGATGGATCTACAGTGACGTGTGCTAAGCTTGGCGGCTGAAGTTGTACACAGCTTGTATGTATTAGTCCACACAATCCAGACTGGCTTTGTGTATGCAGTTAACAGCACAGTTAATTCTCCACATGGCTGTAGACGACTAATGTGTACAAACCCCACAGAACAAACATGGCTTGTGCATTTAGTGATTAGTAGAAAGCAGAGTGAACCCTGGATCTACCTCCCCAACCTGTCAGACCTGTTCAGAAGCACTCCAATGGCACTGGAGTCAGCTCTTTCTCTGCTGACCACTGCACAGGTGGGGAGTGTAGTAGTGTAGTGTAAACAGTTTTGTAGCTACCAGTCTATTTATTCTAAGACTAATTGTTCCAATACTTTGTTGGAGTAATCTGTCATGATAATTCTTAGAAAAGTTGGCTCTGATCCTATTTCTGACTCACCAGAGAGTAAACAAATGATCCCATAAAGATTGCAAAAACTTCATACTCACTACAGCTAGCCACTGATTTCCTTTCACCCTCACATTCATTCAAAATGGGCAATTTAGTGCAAGTTCACCTGATGCATGGCTTTCTGCTTCCATGGCAGAAAGCAGAAAGAGTAGCACGAGAAATGCTGGCTTCACCAAAATAGATATATCTATTGCTATTTTTATCTGTAGCTGTGGCATTTTCTTTATTTATTGATTGGTTCATTCTAGTTTTTTGAGTAATAATCCAAAACTCAGTGGGTGGTCTTTTCACTGAATCTTTTACTTTCTTGTGTCTGGCCCACACCACAGGATTTTGTCTTTTCTGATTTTGAAATGATGATATTACTAACTCACTTATTTATCCAGCTACAAGGCATCACAAGCCAGTGAACCTTTTGCGCCACATAGGCCTGGAGAGTCATTGAGTCAGGAAGGGCATCTGATATTTTGTTTGTTTGTTTTCAGATTTTTTTTATTGTGGTGACCCCAGAAGAAAAAAGACAAAAGGAAAGAAGTGTAGATGAAAAATAGTCAGAGGAAGACTGGAACTACACCACACCACTTGTTTCCAATGGGCTGATGGAGTGAAGTAGGCGTGGCCTGCAGGGGAAGCAAAGGCCTTAAAGGGACATGCACCTAGTCTAAGCGTTTTTAGCAGAGAGAAAACAAAAGCTCCCAAAAAGAAGATGTTTAAGCCTTGTGTGTAATGTGAAATACTAATCTAGAGGCTTCTAAAAGACCTATTATACCAAAAGTACAATAGGTAAGCAATGATCCCATGAAGGTTTTATGGGCTTGAACCAAACTTGAACATCACTGCTTGAACATCGCTGCCGACTGAGCTACTGCCACCATAATCAACCCATTATTATTATTGTTGATATTATTATTATTATTATTATTATTATTATTATTATTATTATTATTATTAATCAGAGCTGGTACTGGTGAGACAGTAGTTCGGTTCTCTCCTGGAAAGGTGACAAAAACCTCTGTGAGGGTTTAATTGAGCTATGAACATACTCTGATAATAGTATGTATGTAAACATATCGACTGTGACATACAACAGCAACCTAGCCCTCCAAACTGCACTGTTCATTAGGCGCCCAGTGCTCTATGCAATCAGAGGATGCTGACAAAAAAAGTCCTAAACCCTATTCACAGACTAGAGCCACCTGCATCCCACTGGCTGATTACTGGTCAAGTACAATGCAAAGGTCAGAGCGTGTTCTTCTGAGGAGAGGCAAGTCTTGTTAGCCACACACAGCCTGCAACATTTTTAATCAAAGGCCAGTTACCGGGAGACACAGCCATTCAGTCGAGCTTGAACTACTTGACCGTTACAGCAACATGTGGCTCAATCATGTACAAATCATTCAGTGTAAATCAAGTTTGCACTGTTAGCCTGCGGCTTCAATCTTTTCAGGCTGAGTCTTTCCAAATCCCCAATCTTTTAAGTGCATTTAGACTGAGGGTGAAAATTAGTACAGGCTGTTCAGCTTTATGTTGCCATTTAAAGTGTGAAGAAGTGTCTTATCACAAATGTGAAGCGGACAGTGAAAGAAAAGGATCAGCTTTGTTCTAATGCACTGAGCATTGTGTTCATACTTTACTTATACAAATGAACAAGGAAACAATCAATATTCACTTCACCTTTTCGTTTGTTTTAATATTAAAAGCAAATCTATATATATTTTTAGATGATGAAATGTATTTTCCGTGGCATGTTTCTCTCGTTCGTCACAGTTTAGACTCTCAAACTTTTCAAACCAAGTACAATCTTAACTCAACTAAAATGAACCAGAATCTGGACTGACCAAGCTCTAAATCAAAGAATAAAATAGTGATAAAACACAAAAAAAGTGCATGACTAAATAAAGACAAAATACGAATTATAGCAGAAATTAACCAGAATTAAGCTGTGGTCTAAACTTTTAATTTAAGTCCCAACCATAGCAGGACAAGGACAGGAATAAAACATGCTTTAAATAAACTAAATCGAGACTTGAACTACAAAAGACTCGTGAGTACCACTAAAAGAAGTCTAAATACCACCAGTAGTGCCTGTACCACAGCTTGAGAACTGATGTAGCTATAATCATAGAGTGATTATACTTACTGTAAAAATTCTCTACAGCAATCTAACATGTTTTTTTTTTTATGTTTTTATGGTTTGCTTTTAGATTGTTTTAATGGTGCTATGAGCAGTATGTTATATTTCATAAAAATTACCCACTTATGTGCCAAGATATGATGTAAACATGTTGAAATCAAATATTAGGTCTACTGATAACAATGGTACAGCTGATTTATTCACAATTAAAAATATATTTTACATAATTACAAAGTTGTTTTTGTTTTGGTTCTAAAACTGCATTGCTGATCATCCAATCAGAAAAGTGGAAAAAGTGGAAACCCACAGACCATTGTTTTGATTGAGACTGCAGTACCATTTTCAAGCCAGTACGAAAGCATGCTGCTCACAGTACCTTAAATTATTTCTATACTATTGTGAAAAATGCTCAATAAACCCAATTTGCCACAAGAGAGAAAAATATAACTGTATTTCTTCTACAGCAAGAAGAGAACACAGTAAGCTCTGAACAAACATTTGGAAAGTGGTGGCAACTGTTGAGCTTCTTCAATTGCACTGGGTTTGTGCGAAATCCAAAGAGCTCCTTTGAGTTGCAGCAGTATCACTGCACCACATCAAAAACAACAGAGTCTCATCCTCCAGAGGCATGGGATTTGTTCACAGAGAGGGGCGGCCCAAAGGATATAAATGTAGGTATGCAAAAGGCGAGAGCAAAAATTAAATTTAGGACAAGCTGCTGACTCACTGTAAACATGTCGCCAAGGCATGCTACACTGTAAAAAGAAAAAAAAATCAGATCACAGTATACAACTTTATGGTATATTACCTTTATTTATTTCAATACATTACCATAAAAAATGTTTATATTGATGGGGTGCAGATTTTAATTGTAATATAAATGTAAATGTTGTATACTTTCTACAGATTTTGACTGTAAAATTCTGGCAACCACAGTCATTTTACAGTTTTGTTTTGTTTTGTTTTTTACAGTGTGCCTGGCCCTTCTTCAGAAGGACAAACTGAGCTACCCATCAGCTGTGAAGAGCTTGCTGACTGAAGGTGGCAAATAGAATGGTGAAATAAACTGTCTCATGCCATGTAATAGGCTCCCTTTCCTCCCGCTCGCACAGACTGATGCAATGTGAAGAAGGCAGTAAATCGCCTCACAGCTACTGTTGAGTAAAAACCAAAGCTAAAAATAAAGCCAGGATAAGACACACTGCAGCCAGAGTGCTGCCGGCGCGGTAACAGAATGAAAAAGAAAGACTGACCATAGCAAACACTTTATATGTGAAGACAACTGTAGCACATACAGTTCTCCACAAAGGATACAGCTCCAAATCAAGTTAAAGCTGCACTACCTGATTTTGTGACTGTAAAAGTGATGTGTCTAAAAAAATGTTGAGTTTGAATGATACACTCCCCTTTCCTAATTCCTCTCCTTCACGACGCTCTATCACAGTCTCACACAAACCTGGAAGTATGTACACAAGCCAGGAGCTATCAAAATAACATAGCAGAGATCTGGAGTTTGCTTTTAATTCTTTAAAATAAAAATACTGTGACAAAGCTATAATAAATAAAACAATAGCTCCTTCACATTATTCCTGATAGATTCTTGTTCTAGATAAAGGATGTATCGACCAATCAGAGTGCTCCTGTCCTATGAATGCGTGCGATTGGTTTAACTGTTCCTTCCCTCGCTCTAAAACAAAAACCCTTATAATACAGCCCACAGGTGACCTCAAAGTCAAATTTTTTTCCCAGATGACTTCTGTTATGCTGTACTAATAACTAAATAATTAGCTTTGCCAAAATAAAAGGAAAAAGAAATCATGTAGTGCAGCTTTAATTTACAGGAAACAAAAGCCCTGTGACTGCTCCTGCGAGACTGAGATGAGTTTTCCTCTTTTGGTTATTGCAAACAATGCTGTCAAAAGTTCAAGTTTGACAGAAAGATGTTTCAGGGTATAGAAAACAGCACAGTAGTGCACAGTTGTACAACTGTAGGTACATCAGCTGCTAATCGATGTCAGTGCTACCACAGAGTTCTAAGGTATCAGGAAGTGACAGTGTAAACAAATTATCTCCTGGAAAGTTGGCACAAATCATTCCTAAGTGCACTTCAGTATGATTAAACGCATTGCAAAATTGCACATATGTATTTTTTTATTTTTCAACTGACCGTGAAGGATCACAACTTGGGAAAAATATCTATGGAAGTTAATGTCAAATTAAAACACAGATACTATTTAACAGACCTTAGTTTCAATTTTCAACAAAAACATGAACAAAAATGACAGTGTATATACAACAACAGTTGCATATGTATGTAAGTATCCAAAATTTTGCAATAAAAACAATGACACAAAGCTGAGAAAATACCTTACATTAATCCAGTGATATTAATGTGTGTTTAATAGGTCAAACCCTTCAACTTGTGATGGCCAGGAGGAGATCTTTACAAATGTCTGTTCTGGAAGGCTAAGCCTTAAACGTAATATTAATGTAGAACAATAATAAAACTGAAGGACTTTCTGAACACAGACTGCAGGGTATGTGTATTCATCTGTGTCCTTAAATAAAGGCCGAAATAGAAATATCCTCCAATAAAGACAATTAAAAGTCTTGGTTTTATCGTGATGTCTAAAGTTGCAAAGTCATACTCTCCGACTGTGCAGTCTGACTGCCAATGAACCCACTGTGCAATACAAGTGAGTCCAGTGTTGTAGGCTTTGGCCATAATTTAATTGGATCCGTCATAGTCTCAAAATAAATCACAGATTTATTATTGTGTTAAAAGCTTGCTTTTTCATGAGTAAATTATGTTTATGATAGAGAATACTGCATTGTTGATATACCTGTTGCACGAGTTTCCTAACTTTACTGTGAATAGCTCAGTACAGACTGAGGGAGCTGCTGCATGTAAGGAAGTAATTTTTTCATGAAATGATCAAATGTCTTTTAATGCCTGACATGATGTTCATGTTCTATTGTAATTTTGAATGAAATTTGCAAATCAGTAAATTTTGTTTTTATTTGCACTTTACACAATGTAGCAACAGAACTGTGATTGCATACACAAGCACAGACATGCACCAATCAGCTTTTGTATTACATTTTGAACTCAGAGCAGGTTAAGCCCCACCAAAGTCAAGGGGAGATCAAAGTTGTATTCATCATGCCTAGTGAATATTTACATGGAAACACTCACATCATACCTGTACCGTAACATTATAGACCAGTGATCAACCAGACTGCTAAAACAAGTAGATCGCATCATCATAAAAGAATCAAGGTTAACTTTAAAATATATAATAATAATAATAATTATTATTATTATTATTATTATTATTATTAAACTTTGTATGCTACCGTTTCATTTAATATATGTATTTTTTATTAAACACAACAGTGCCACGTGTGACTTGGCAGTAGCATTTAAGTCTTTTGTTCCACCATAAAAGGTTACATAGTATGCATTACCATAACATAATAATTGGCTGGGGAACATAAAGACTGGATTTTGAAATAATGGAAAATATTATGTGCCATGGTGTTCCTTAATCAAAGTTTAAGACCATTTCATAAAAATGTAAAATTTTTCCAAGTACTTCAAAAATATGAACATTCAGTGGTTCTAAAAACTAAATGAGTGGATTCATCGCCCCCAGTGTAAACAGACATCTGTGTGTGTTTGATGTGTGCGTTGTCTCTGGAGGTCAGTGGGTAGGAAGAGGCGTGAGAGGCTCAAAAACACTGAGGACAGCCTACAGCAATGACAACCAAGTGCACCACACATAACCTGTTGAGCGATTGTCACTGGCAGAGAGCAGGATGACCTCATCCTATTATGCAGCATTTTCACAATAAACAATGAATGAGGCAAGATGGCCACCAAAAATGTATTCTTCCTGTGTAGTGCTCAGATTTCCAGCAGGGAAGTCAATGACAAAGTTAAGTGTGCAAGTGTGCGGAATGATTGGATCCAATGAAACACAGATTGCTCCAGACTTCTACAGACCCATTTGAAATGCAAATGGCGTCAGGTGGCATGCTGGGTTAGGCTATGAAGTCCCAGCAGCGCCCTCAAGCATCTGAACTCTCACGCAAACAGCGCCAACTGCTTTTTAATGTTCACAAACAATAAAGCACAAAGACAGAGCTGACACTACACTTGTCTCATGTCGCATATGGGCAGTGGAAGTTATTTAGATGAGTTAAAAGCTGACAGAAAATATAGAGTTGGAACTGGACTAAATTAAGTCCTTGAGTGACTAAAATGCATAGCAGGCACAAAGAGATTTTTTTCTTAGTAGCTTTAATTTAATAGCTGCTAATAGCTACAACATAAAAAGGAACACTACCCAATGAGACTGTTAAATTTGTGTTTTTGCTAACAGACTAACATAACATATATCCATCAGCAAACATTGTTATTAGGTTAAGAATGTCATTGTTTATTGTTGAGCGTGGGGGATTTGGAGCACCTGAAAGAAATACCAATCAGTTGTTCAAGGAGACCAAGTTTTGCTAAATCATTACAGTAATAAATAATGAAGAAGTGGTATGATTTTCTTGACGGTTGCAATCAACTGCAAAAACAAGACCTATCTTTGTAAGTTTCAAACATTTCTAAACGAGTCAAACAGTGACTCATGCCGCCAGAGGCAAGTCAAGCTATTACTAGAATTAAGGGATGTCTTTCAACCTTATTGAACATCAGACTTATGCAACAGCAGTGGTTATTGTTCTTGAAAATATTATGTTAGTGCATTGCAGAACAAATTGGGTCAGTGCAACATGGTTGTAGTAGGTATGCTGACATTACTGAAACACAGAGGCTGGAGTAAACTCATGTGTCAAGCACTGGCATTATAGATATATAATGCTGCTATAAGCATCAAAAGCAGAATATGTTTCTAAACTAATTTTAGGGAAAAATTCTGAGTACACCTCTGTACTGACCTGACCTGAACCATACCACTCCAGAACAGAGTTATGTAATTTAGCACAGCTGGTCCAAAACTTGGGCCAAAGGTGAGGCTAATTCCAAAATTCTACCTGCCTGAGCAAGTACTTAACATTAACTTCGTGCTTGTACTTGACACCGGTTACGTGATGATATACATCAGAATGTAAACACATATTGTTGTTTGTTTAACTTAAGCAAACACAAGCAGTGAAGAGCTTGAGTGGTAGATGACAGGCTGCTGTGTACACCCTGACCAGGCCTATGTTATGTTGCATAATTAGGAATGGGTGTGCTCGGAATAAACTGAAGCCAATAGCATAGATCCTGTTTGACTTGAAAAGACTAACTGAGAGAGGCTAAATTGTGGAGCTGCGGCACAACTTCCACCATGGATACAGCTAGAACGCACATGAGAACGTATGACTGAGTGTATGAGGCTGCTACAGTGTCCATTAGTGATACAGGGTAAACAGAACGACGCTACAACATGCCCTTGCTTCTCCCAATTCACATGACCAGATCTCTGTATGACGGTGTAGTCAAGAGAGCAGCTGCGCCTTTATTAAATGCATTTCCACTGCAGTACACAGACAAAGACGGCGTACGAACCACATCATCAAACGCGACAATTTGCCATCTCGCAACACATTCAACAAATCCTTAACACGCACAGCCAGCGACGTGAAGGAAGTGGATAGGGCAGAATATGAAATATGAACATGAATATTTGAACATACCCTCCTGTCAGAAGGACATCCAGAGGGGGACCATGAACGGCGCGCACCGGGAGGTCAGTCCTCCTAGAGTCCTGCTTCAGTCGCTTAACGTGAGACGTTTTGAGGCGAAGGGAGTGCGTCGGTGTTTTGCCGGTGAAAAGCCTAATGAGAGGACGAGGAGGAGGGAAAGAGAGCCAGAGGGAGGGACGCTGTCAGATGCAAAGAAGCAAAAAGGGAGGAACACACGCCGTCACTCAGTCTGTCAGTCCGGTGTGTTCAATGCGTAAAGACCCTTTCTGTCAGCAAATCCGCGCTCTGAATACGCGTGAGGACAAATGCCAACAGTGTGACATAATGCGCATTGTCTCCACGATGGCTCCGTGTATACAGCGGAGTGAGTCACATGATCCAAACGCAACAAGCTGACAGCTCATTAGGAGGACGTTTCATTAAGCCCTGTATTATTAGGCTGAGAGAACATCAGAGGGCTCGCAGTTATTACTCGCAGTGTCGTCAGGGCGCTGTGTTCTCTTTGATTTCGTCATATATTTGTGCAGTCCTAAAGGGAGAGCAGTTTGCAGTGGTGTTTCTACAGGCTTTAGGGTCCCAGGCAGAAAGTACCTGGGGGCCCCGACACACATGAAACAGGACAAACAATAGTCTAGGAAATTCTTAGCCTGGCGTTGCCACCCAAACCAACCCACTTTCTCTTCAAAAGGATAATGGTCTGGATCCACAGCCATAGAGAGTTGTTCCCCATTGTGTAGGTTGGAACCAACCTATCACAGTTTATCTGCAGTGCATCAGACAACAGCAGAAGATATTTCTGATCAGCAATAACTAAGATCGCAACAGCTAATACAGAGCAAATTGTATAACTTTTGTTGCCTCTGTTTGGTGTTTAGTGCTTTCTCTTGTCACCTGTTGATTCTGCTGAAGTCTGCTTTGTTTAGGATAAAACCCACAGCGGCAACCATGTCCAAGGTCACAGGCGGGACCAGCGCTACTGACTGAAAGTGATTAATTAGTTTGTAAAAGGGAAACAGCATCTATAATAACATTGTTTTCACTGCATTGATTTCTGTGTGGCAGTCCACCACGCCTCAATCTTGGTCACCACCACAGTCACCACAGTAAACAGTTTTCCTATTAGGTCACCTAGTATTTGTGTGGGGTAGTTTTCTGCAGAGTT
The DNA here is from genome assembly GCA_020698575.1 of Bostrychus sinensis. Taxonomy (NCBI): domain Eukaryota; kingdom Metazoa; phylum Chordata; class Actinopteri; order Gobiiformes; family Eleotridae; genus Bostrychus; species Bostrychus sinensis. The sequence goes on from CM036241.1 coordinate 26,218,093, forward strand.
CAAATCATTGTATGTTGCGCTCTTCTATTCTCACTCTGACCGCTGTGTCAGTGGCAGCAGCAGAGACACACACACAGAGTGAGGTGAAGAAGAGGCAGACTTGAGACGTGAGCTCAGGGTGAACCATAGCAGAGATGGAAAAGCATCATTGATTTAGCCCTGTTTGCTCTGCAGTCCACTTTGCAGTTTTAGTTATTGTTGCATTAAGCTAAGGAAAGCTAATGAGCCTACAGACTGCCTGAGGTCGCATGTTGTTTACATATAAAAATGTTAATGTTGTTTTTGAAGTAGCTTTGGTTAAAGAAGTCATGCACTGTTGATTGTGTTAGCAGTTTGTAGTATTCAATGTCTTTGAATTGGGTTGTTCTTGGTTAAAATGAAAAGGAAAATAACCTTAACTAAGTCTGCGCTATTGAAGGCCGTAGGTGTTCGGTATTTTATCTATTGTCATTTATATCCTCATTTATATTGTTATTGCACATTTTCTTAATACAGTATATCATGATATAAATTTTCACAGTATTATATATTGTATGTATAATATGGCCTATGCTGCGTCAAACTCTCTTATAAAATTTTTATGTTTGCCCTTTTTTTTCTGCTTTTTACACATCAACTTTGATCGACCTCTTGCCTAATATGTTCCCCCTACTAACAGGTGCCACAATGAAGGGATAATCTATTATTCACTTCATCTGTCAGTGGTCATAATGTTGCCTGATACATTTTTATACTTATATGAAATCTTTTATATTATATTTATATAAATGTGATATTTTTGTATTCTTTAAACAGCCAAAATGCATGCATTGCTTCTTTAATGTGTCATAACAAAAATATATTTTATCCTTTAATGAACATAAGTATTTTTAACATCAGTTTCACAAATCAGATTGTCATACAGGTCACCTGATGTGCACAGATCTGTCACATGACTTTGAGACTCTAACAGTTTCCGGTGGAAACCTGGGACAATTGCTTTGCACCGCTGGATCTTTCTCAGCATTTGGATATAAAGGCCATCTGTGCTCTAAATTTACCTCATTATATGTAGTTTATATTGTATGTATTTATCGATTGCACCTCACCAGAGCCTCTTGCAGGGTTGCGTTAGTCTCCATCACAAATGCAGTGTAAGTTTAGACATGGTTTGAGACTGAACTTTATTAATAATAATAATGCATCAGTCTTATTGTATATATGTTTTTTCTAGCCACTCAAAGTCACTTTACAATTAGGTGCATTATTTATTCATTCACTCACACTCAATATGGTAAGCTACTTCTGTAGCCACAGCTGCCCTTGGGGAACTGTTTGCTAACACCATATTAGTCTTATGATAAAATGATTTGTAGTCAGTTGACCCCTGCATCATGACACACAGAATGTTGTTAATGCCCACATGCACTGGGCCCTGACTCACCCCTCGCCCTGAACAAAAATAGTGGTAACCGGTGTTAAAGTTGTCTAGGACAGCACCCCACTGTGTCTGATGCATGAACATAATGCATGAACAGTATCCAGTGAAAGACTTGTGCGATTTGTTGTAATTAATCACTGATAACATGCTGTGGATGCTCATTTGATGAATCACTGTCTGCTGCAATATGCACTTATTAATGATGTAAATATGACTGCAATATAATAATATTTTGATCAGAGCAGATATAAACACCCGGCGCACATATAAATTCTGCAGCGCTGCAGGCTTCACTGCAGGCTGCCATTACATTCAAGAAAGTGAATTGGGCTATTTAATAGAGAATTTGTTATGTAATGTGCCCAGAATTAAAATATACCACTCTTTTCTGATCCTTCCTGTGATATTGGTTGAAATTTCTCTCATTAATGTCCCATACAGCTCTCTTCAACTGATATGGATACCGCAAAAACAGCCACTGTCCTTATTATGCTGCTTTTTTTTTTTTTTTTTTTAAAAGGCTATCTATTTAACACACAGAGTGAAATATAAAACATTTAATTGTTTTATTATGATGATTATGGTTTACAATTAATCAAAACTAAAATTGGGTGTCTCATCAAACTCCTCTTGAAATAAATTCATTTATCCACTACTTACTAACCATATTTGAATTCATTGCTTGTCACACAATCAGTGTAGATAATGGGAAAGTGTGTCTTGTTTATGTAATTATATAATATGTATACAAGTTATTAAGGCAATCAATTTAACTTTTACATTATTATTATGTTTAAGTCAGATATTAAAAGGAACAAAATACAATTCAATGTGCAAAAAAGATCTTGAAACTTATCAAAATAGACAGTTAACATGGGTGCGCTAATGGAAAAGGAAGAAATATAGGGAGCAGGAGATGACACTGACAATTTTTTTAAAAGAGAATAAGAAATTCAGAAGCTGCAAGTGTTCCCTGATGTTAAGACAACAGGACCAGTAAGACAATTAAACTCACAACACACCAGGACTGACCTGATCCAGATATTACAGTATAATGTTATGTGTGCAGTAAAACTATTCCACATAAAAAAACAATAATATTTATAAGGTTTTGAAAGAGATTTTGCTTCTGATATCAAGGGTCATTTGCATTTAACCTTCATTGCTTAGCACGAGACCTGAAGAAAAATCAGTATGCACAAAGCTTTAGAGTGAATATAAATGAAAACTAAGCCATTGCGTCGTGCCCGTGCCCCACAGGAGCGGTAACATCGCAGGTGAAGTAATAGCAAGAATGTAGAAGTACTCCTCTGCAGAAATCCAAAGCTCATAAATATGCAAAGGTATTCTGACCCGCGTTTGATTCATCTCTGCTAAATAAATGCACTACACACTCTGAATAGTTACCGTATTCATATTCATCACACAGAATGTAAATAAGTTCATAATGGTGCTTCTGTGTTCTGATCACATTGAGTTCTCAAAAACACCGGGGAGAGAGCTTGATTTCTTTATCAAGTGCATTAGCTTCACATGTCCACATCCATGTGTTTCATGTTAAATGTATAGGGTGGACATTATTCTTCTTGCAGTAACTTGCATATTTTATTCATTTCTGGCATTATATTTGGTCTAATAGTAATACTCATGTGGAGCCTACAGTAAGGCCTAGGCCAGGGCCCTGTGCTACAAAGCTAGTTGAACTTATCCTAGATATGTCTTTTCCACCCAGACTGACAAAACCTGGATAAACGTTACTACTTTCTTTGTGGAGCGGTGAACATGTTCATGCGGAACAGTTGGAGTTAATGCTAAACTGAATGAGCAGCATATAGGCGTAAACAGTGGTGGACAAAGTACTCAAAAGCTGTACTCAGGTAAAAGTACTGTTACTTCAAAACTAATATTACTCAAGTAGAAGTAAAAGTACCCAACAAAAATTTTACTTCAGTGAAAAAGTGAAAAAGTACTGAGTATAAAATTTACTTAAATAAAAAAGTATATTTGAATGTTTTTGCAAATTCTTCTTCTTCCAAGTTTCAAACCCAGAATCTTCTGATTGCAAGTCAGATGTGCTACCCACAGAGGACAAAAACTACTATTATTTCATTAGACAATTTCAAGTTTTACTCAAGTGAAAGCAAAAATAAAATCATCCAAAATTTTCTCAAGTAAAAGTATAAGTATGTTCTACAAAATGTACTTAAGTAATTTGCTTAAGTAAAATTATCTAGTTACTGTCTACCACTGGGCCTAAAATATTACCAAACACTGTGTTGACTAACAATCAGACAGAAGTATACAGGAGATCATATTTTAATGTTTTAGTCTTGATCTCAGAGTTTAACCAGAGGCTTTCAACATAGCAGGTTAGCCATTCAGCATATGTTTCCATAGAGATCTACCTTGATAGAAAGTGAACCAGGCCTCACCATTTATATTCCATTCGCCTTCATCCTACTAAACTTCAGGGACAGAGCCGACATTTGGTAGCACTACATTTTGCTGTGCTATAAAAATAAATATGTTAATGTAAAATGTGCTTGATTTGCACATTCAGTACTTTTACTTAACTACTGACTAGTTCTATTTCTTAAGGATCAGTAGGATACTTTAACTTTTCTCTTAGGTCAGTGGATTAGCATTGTGCATTTTCACTCCAAAATAGTTTCATATTTTTGTTTGTTAAAAAAAAAAAGTGAACAGGAATGATGAAGCACACCGTTGCAGATGTGGGCAATTGTCTAAACTAAATCAGATTAAATATTAAACAATAGACTTGACAACACACTTTACACATTGTTATTGTGTAAGTAACTAAACAATCCATCAATTCCTCGTCTCACAGACATATTGCATTATTCTATTCTTCTGTCTTATGATAGCCCGTGCAGAGATATGAAGTTGTCAGGGAACAATGCTTTAAATCTATTTTTCCTAACTGGACCCATGAGTGATATTTTTATGTGATCACTCTGCAAACTATTCCACTGTGTTTAACTGTAGAGCTTATTTTACACAATGCAGACTGATACAATCATAAAATTTATCATGAATTGTAACTTGTAACTGTAAGTATGTTAAACATATTGGAGTATTGGGTTTGATCCCCAACATATGCAACAAACTGACTGACTGATTTAACTTTTAAGTGGTGAAATTTCATCTGGAATCTGTACAAAAACTGGGAGCTCAGCTCATGACTGCAACTTAATACAAAAACTGATCTGATAATAGAAATAATACTAAAAACTATGAAGAAAAAAAATCCTTTGCTTGTCTTTCCTCTGTTATTTTTTTGTAATACAGTATGTAAGCTGTGAGCAAGCACTCATAAAAAATACTTCCTCACAAGCACTAACATTTTAATTAACAACCTGGATTGATCATATTCATTCATTTTCATATTCATTCAGATTCAAGATTGAATCTTGAATTTTTTCACAACATGCACTAAATAATTAGCTCATCTGATTCACTAAATAATATGTAGCATCTAGTATGTAGTAATGGGAGCTTCCCACAGCCTCAGCTCTATGTTTCCCACAGCCCTATGTTCCTACATTTCTAAGATTATTTTCCAGTAAATGGTGCATGTTTAAACCTAACTCTACCCTAACCCTAAATCTCATGGGAACACAGGGCTATGGGAACATAGGGCCTAATTTTGAAAAAATATGTTAGAAATCTTGGAACATAGAGGTGTTGGAACATGTGGCCACATTTTGAAATGTGGGACCATAGGGCCTAATTGTTTTAAAAAATCTTATACATGAGCCCAATTTTGAAATGTGAGAACATAGAGCTGTGGGAATAGAGGGGCAAATAATAATAATTTTAAAAAATCCTAGGAATGTGGAAACATAGGGATGACACTGAAGTAAAATACACTATTATGTTTTGTTCACCATGGAGTCTTTCTAAATGTAAAGAAAATAAGGCCAGGGCTACCCCTCTGTCACTTGGCCCACATGTTTCTGTAAATCACTCACATCCCAAACCTTTTCTCTCTCTATGACACTGTCTGCTGTGGAATGATAAAGTGATTTACTCTGTTTTTTGAAAAGAGCTGGAGCATCCTGTCTCTTCGCTGTCTGAAGTGTTCACACCACTGGCCTGCTGCTATCAGACGCCAGGACATTTCCTCCTCGTCATTTGTTCCACCAGCACACGACCTTTTCTGCAGCACAGGAAAATACTGCAAACTGCCTCCTCCGAACAATCAACAACACCAAATAGATTACAGGCCACAATTTTTTTTTCATTTGTCAAAGTGTAGACAGAAACTTTGTTATATTGCAGAAACTGACTTTAAAACTGAAAACTTTTGTTTGGAAGAAGCCCAAACTTAATACTAGATCCAAAAAAGGACAGATGAGTTGGAAGATTGATTTCAGTGACAAACTGAGTAAATTTTAGCTAAATTGAATTAAATAATAGTTGTGTGTATTCACATTACCATTAGTGTGAAATACATACATATTTCCTGTGCACACAAAGCATCCACCACATAGTCTTGAGTTTTACTCAATACAGTCAATAGTGATGCAATAATTATGGCAGAGCAGAGGTTTATTCATAGCCTTTGAATCACAGTCAGACCAGGCTTGTTGAATAGCAGAAAGTAGGAGAGATGTAAGAATAGCTTGTATAGTGGTTTGTTTGCCTCTATTTGCTGTTCCTGATTTGTACTGAACATTATGCTGACAGATTTAGTAGGCTTGGGAATTGTTTTTTTGTCTTTTTCTTACACTATGTATGACCACAGCACTCTATTTTTGCCTTTAAGTATTTGTCCCTAATGGAACACAGTGTTTTTGTTGCATGCTTTACCTCTGCCTATATATGCCATATCTGAAGAAGTGCCTGTTTAGTCAATTAAAGATCTTTTCACAGTAACTGTAGCATAAAACCATAATGCATCATTTCTGCTCTGTCTGAAATAAAAAACAATAAAGTGCAAAGTATGAGGTTTGCTTTACAAGCACTGTAACGTACTGTACTGTACTGCTTGCTGAGTAAAATCTGCTTATTTTACTACTACTAATACCACTGCTACTGCTAGTACTATAGCTTCTGTGCTGCTGCTACTGCTGCTGATTGTACCACTAAAATGACTACCACCACTACTATTACTACCACTACCAAACCTGGTTCAATCTCAGGATTTTCTGACTGCAAAGCAAGTGTACAAGACAGTTTGCTATTAACATCAAAATACTTTTAAATATTTGTTTTACATTGTACATTTTTCTTTAAAAAACACAATAGTATGTCACTCAAGATAAAATATAACCCTGCACTGCATCAACATGTATTGTCAGTATACTCTATAGAACTGCCTGTCTGTGGGCCCCATTGTGAGACAGGGCATGGAGCAGAGGTCATGGCAGGCTGCCCAGGCCTTACAGCTGCACTGCTCTAGTGCACACACTCTCCTTCTCTCTGGGGCACATTGCTCCTTTTATGCCCAACACACTGAATCATTGATGTGCGGCTCGGTCAGAGCAACAACTCAGGTCAACCCACAATGTCAGACTACAATAGCATTTCATTTGCTTAATGGGCCTGTCAACACTGTGCATGAGACATACAACAAAAAAAAGTGCAACAAATGAAAATACAGATTGCTATGTGAATGGGAAAAGTATGAGTTCTATAAACATAAAGAGATTTCTGGGCTGTATATAAATGGATATGTAGAGGTATGAGTAAGTACCATGTGAGTCCCATTCCCCCTGTTTTACTATTAAGAAAATAGAAAGTTTCTAGCATCCCACTTCTCATTTATTCAACAATGACCACTCAAAATGACACATTACACATACAGTTTGAAACAGTTTGCAGTTAGTGAGCTGTCTGTGACTCTCTAGCTGCAACATGGATGTTTACAGTGTTGGTTAGGTTCATTGTCATTGTTGATTTTAGCATGCATACTTATTTGAAAATATACTATATACCACCAGAACAAAATCCATTCAGGACCATAACACCTATAGGCATACATTGGGTCAAAGCTCTAAAACACACACAGAACTCACAAGTTCATTTAGTCTTAGCAGAGGAAAAATGTCTAAACAGTACAGTACAGCATTGTTCAGTCTTATTACTCTATTATATACAACAGGACCAACTGTAAATTATATGCCCTATTATGCTCTACACTGCAAATCCAATTGAATGTTCTAATGTTAATGTTACTGACTTATTCTCTTTGGAGGATATTGTAACAACCTGTCCAATCAATATACTGTATATAGCCCCTATATCCAACTCCTACAGCTGCTGTCTGCCTGGTAGACATAATGCACAGATTACAGTATCACAGGAAGGAAGCATGTCAATACTAACACTAAGTTTTTGAATTCTGCATTTAACTAACTTCTAACTTCTGCATTGTAGTACTTGTCACTGTGTATTCAGGATTACTTAGCCTCATTTTAACACATTGAAAATGCAAACAGACTTCTTGAATAATTTAAAATGTGTTCATTTCTATTGTTGGTTGTGGGTGAATAACTCTGGCAGCAGAAGCACAGGAAGAAGCTGTTATATTCACTGAGACATAACATCCCAAAGCTGCAGTGTGTGTTACTGACCTTCATACATCAGCTATATACACATACAAGCTGTGATCTATCTGTTTTTAACACTTTTACTCCTGAATTAATAAGAACTACCACTGAGTTATGGATGTTTTTTTCAGACTGCTTATCTAACAGACTTATGATGTAAATAAAAGTTTTAAACATCAGTGTTAATTCAGTATCTTCTTTCATTTTGGCTTTTGCCTTCCAGGGTCAACAAAGTAAATCATCCGTGGATAAAGTCAGGATAAAGTGTGTGTGTTTAATGTGAGAAGGGTCACTAGAATACATCCCTTTTATGTTAAACAAAAACCTCATAGATTTTATTTTAATCCAAACAAGGTAGTAAGGACAAGACTCAAAAGGATGTGAAGGGCATTTTGGGAGATATACATATGGGAGAATTGAGATATACATAAATGAATAAATAAATATTGCCAATTAATGTAGAGTTACTGATTCAAAAACAAACAGCTATCTTAGTGAATATTTAGCCTAAAAAGAAAGAAAGTGCATAATAACTTTGTCCTGTTCTTAAGTCTGTTTTTGGCTGCTCTGTTTCTCTCAGGAGTGGCCACAGTGAATTATTTGTACGTGTTTTTATCAGAATAGGCATAAAATGAAGCAATTGACTTTTAATTCAAACATTAACATGCATAAAGTGTATATTTTAATAATAAATGAAGTGTTGCATAACAGGTCTATCATCTGGGGTTGTAAATATTTTAACATTTAGGACTTAAAATCTTATAAAATGTCAAATCAAAGTACAGTCATTTTTTTGGTTATCCCGCTAAGTTATTGAAATGTCAGACTCTTTTGGGTCTAAGCCCTTGGCATTATCCTATCTCTAAGAAATACCCATTTATAACAAAATTAACATAGAAAAACACCTTAAGAAAAGAAAAAGGCCTCAGAATGTTTTGTTTGGGATCTTTGTCTTAACAGTGCAGAGGGCACAAAAAACAACTATCAGAGACTTTCAGTTGATCCTTAAAAGCTTAGCCAGGCCTTTTCCTTTATTCCTCTACTCTTGTTTACCGTGTTTAAATGATTCGTTTAGTGAATTCTTTACCATTGTGAGACATAAAGGCTTTGTGGCTTAGTGGAGAACAGAGCATTTACCCTTGAAGGAATTCTCCAGTCCAGGTAGGCACTACAGTATATCATGCTTCTAGTTTGTTTTTCTAGTCTGTAAGAGTTACCTGTTAATACAAGAGAACAAGATTAAATGCTATAGACCAGTGATTCTCAAACGTTTGCCCACTCAAACTAAGTACCACCTCAGAAAATATTTGGCTTTGCAGGTATCATCTTCAACTAAAATGAACATTACTAAATAAGAACAAAACAGGGACTAAACCAGGACTAATTTGGACTAAACCTAAATCTTGATTTACACAAGGTCTAAACCCGGACAAAAAACAGCACATAACCAAGACTAAACCAGGTCTAAACCAGGTCTAAACTGGGCCGAAATTGGTGCTAAGCAGCGGTCTATTCCTCCAAATGAACCCCTAACCAGAGGAGAAGAATAATGAGGGTGCTCACAGTGTGACCACAGGGTGCTGTAGGCCATCTGTGTCACCCATTACCTGACTGTCAGAGCATCTCCAACTCCTCTGCCCTTGGTCTTTTTTTATAAAACACGAGTCAACAGTCAGTGGAGGAGGAAGAGCATATGCAAATCATGTTGTCATGGTTTGTGACCAAACTCAGAAATGTGCAATATCTGTAATAAGGCTTATGTTTTAGGCACCATGCATTCATTACAGTTTTATTTCTCTTTTCTCACTGATTGTGCTTATCTCTGCTGGACACAGATTATGTGCAATGTATGGTAGTATCTCAGTGGGTAGTACACAGTTACTTTAGCTTTTGTTTTTATTTGGGTTGTCAAAATATTATTGCCTGTTACAGCTACAATCAATATCACAGGCAATTTACCAGCACAACAGAACAGTCTAGTCAATTGGTTCTCAACTGGTGGGTTGGTACCCAAAAGTGGGTCGCAGAACTGTTTTCAGTGGGTCGCAGCCCTTTGCCAGGGAAAAAAAAAGAAAGTTTAATTTTTTTAAATAAATCATCAAGTTACACTCCTTAACAGTAGGTGGCAGTGTGGGACATATAGAATAGAATAATATAAAAGAAACTCAACCAGAGCAAAAAAATTAGTTCTATTACGTTACTGTTATACCTAAGGTTGACGTGAGTACTGCCTAATTTTCCTCAATATCGTCTAATTTTTCTGAAATCTCTTAATTTTCCTCAATATCTTTTAATTTTCCTGAAATATCTCTTAATTTTTTCCCAATATCTATGAATTTTCCTCAATATCTTTTTTTATTTTGTTGCAGCTTGTCGTCATTATAGAGTGATGGTGGGTCCCGAAACCAGATCAGATGAGAACCAGTGGTGTAGTCTAAGACAGGTCCAGCTGGTTCAGAAACAATGATACGGTCACTGTTTATTGTTTAAATTTTTTTCTTCTACCCATGGTTACTTTATTTTTTCTTTCTAGCATTTCTTCTTTTAGTGTTTTTGAAGTTGGTTTTAACATAAAAAAGCAAGTGCACATGAAAGATTTTACCATTCCATTTTACCATTTTACCATCACATTCTGCTTCGAGCTGAAAGTTAGAGTGTAGTCTGTTGAGTGCTCCTAAAAACTGATGCAGACCTTGGACTTGGACATGATAAACTCCTTTGATCAAAATACATTTGCACTTGAAGCAAGCTCCATTTTACTGTAGAGAAAACTTCAACTACTTCATTCATGAGTTAAAAATAAATAATTCTTTTTAAGGTCAGAATGAATGGGATCTTTGTCTGAACAGCGCAGAGGGCACAAAAAAACGACGGTTTTCAGCTGATCCTAAAAAGCTTACCCAGGCTTAGCCCAGTTCACTTTTACTATGTTTACAAAATTACCTGCTATAGTGGATTATTTACTACTGTGAGACCGCAGGAAGCAACCTACTCTAAAAACAAGGTGATTATTTATTTCCTCTGAATTGTCTGTTGGCCCTTTCTATTTGTTCTTCTAAGGGAGCAAACTAACTACATTTTACACATGCTGTGGTTATGTTTGTTTTTGGTTAAGTTATTTTGATGTAAGTAGAATTTGTGGTATTTGATGTATTAAACATGAACATACATTTACTACTGTGTGATACGGTGTAAGGGTTTAGCCCAGTCAGAAGAGATGAAGACTTACATTCAGGGGTATGTTTTAGGCAATACAGAAGACAGTACCACCGCAGAGTGAACTCTGAATGAACCAGTCCACTCCAGTCTGCTGCTCCTCTGTTCCTCTGAGTTCACTTGCTAAGGAGCCTTAGGACATCTTTAATCTCCAACTGTGTCCCTGAGAGGTCAGCATCATCTGCTGCTGTACGTGCACTATCAAGGTCTTACTGTAAGTAAAAAGATAAACATACTCGTATTCAAATGTTATATACTGTAAATATTAACACTTTAGTAAGATTCTTGTAAAACAGTAGTAACAGTAAATGTTTTTATTTGATTCTCTACAGATGGAAGTAAATCCATGTTAACCTTGTTCACAAGTTGTATTTGTTGCAAGTGATTTTTTTAATGACCACTATTTTAGGTATAAATTAATTTACATCAGTGGTGGAATGTAATGAAGTAAGAGTACTCTTATTTACTAAGTACATTTTCCATTATCTGTACTTTACATGAATACATTTTACAAGGGGTACTATTACTTTTACTTCACTACATTTTAGAGCAAATCTGTACTTTTTACTCTACTACATTTATGAACATTCTTTGAAGTACAAAGTATTTTGAGTTTGGTCAAAAATCATGTGTTTTTGTCATACCCTCATTGTACACACAGTACTTAAATATAAAGGACGCAGTAAAGATGTACTTCTTTAGAAACATCCAAAAGTAAAGACAGAAGACCTCGCTGACAGATTCAGTCTCTTCTACTGCACCAGTTTGTTGATTTAATTAGCAATCAGCACAATTTTTCAGCAAAATCCCTGCAAAATTCTTTTACTTTTTTACTTACAAGTACATAATGACTACATAATGACTACAAGTACATAAAGTACTCACAAAAGTACTTTTATACTTTTACTTAGGTAGAAATTTTCATGTGATACTTTTACTTGAGTCAAATTTTGAATTGTAAAGAAATTGAGTACTTCTTCCACCACTTATTTTCATTATATAACCTTTATTTCAGGCAGCTCTGGTTGGACAAGGTCACCTACCTGGAAAATGTAAAAGTCATCTTTTAGTGGCTTCTCATTTAATTTTAATGTTAGATTAAGCCCCGAACAACCCAGAGGGCAGCTTCTACTCTTATCTGTCCAGAAATCTAATAGCTATGTGACAATTAAAATAGTCATCACATAGTTTTGTTTACCAGCATTTCAATCAAACTTAAAAAGATTAAACACTATTTCTCATTCTTTTACAGATCTATATAATATGGTTACGAAATGTTTCTCTGCCATACAATTGCAGTAATATTACATAAAGACAATGTCATAAAGTCACGTAAGACTTAACTGAAAATGAGCTGCCTTTCCCCCGCTTATGTTTGAGTTTTCACATTGTTTAAATAATTACAGACTTTAGCATTTAGTTTGAATTTAAATCTGCACTCAATCTTTCACAATTAATTAAGCTCATTTTAACAAGACCGAATAAAATATAAAATTAGCTCCATTTGAGTGAAAAAGCAATTACATTTATTATGCATTCTAGTAAAATAGCTGGATTGAGAAATAGATTTTATAAATGAGGTTGACACTGTATTGTACCCTGTGCAAATAGCCACATTTAAAAATTCACCACTTTAAATACATATTATTATTATTATTATTATTATTATTATATATACCCTTGCAGATAGTCTTTTTTTGCTTTTGCTAAATAAACATCAAGAGACAAATACTCAGCAGCTCAAAATCAGACCAATCCACTGCAAATTGCCACAAGAACCATATTTAGGTATTATGTCAGTTCTTTACTGTTATAGCTGAGTCTTGTTATAGCTCATAAAGTCAAGTCATGATGTTGTTGATTTTGCACAAGTGAATAATGCAAAATAATCTATGAAACATAAAAATACATCTGAAATATAAATATGGAATACAGGTTTGTGTTAAAAAAACTATTCTATACTACTATACTCTCTTTACTTTGTCCTCTGATCAAATGTTTTTATGAGATTACGCTTTTTCAGTGTCCAGTTTTGTTGTTCAAAAAAGGCCAGGTTAGAGCTGACTAGTTTTTTGTTTTGTTTTTTCAGTTGATCTAGCTATCGGATCTAGAAATTTTGAAAAAGATTCTTTACCATTGTGAGAGTCTGATGGCAACATGATTAGATTTCTGTGGTATTTGTAGGAACATAATGCTTATTGCAAAGTATGTTACAATCACCACAAGCCAGAATTATCTGTGTGGATAGTTGCTTCAGGTTAATCAGTATTTTTATTCCTATAACAGTGTACAGCAAAATGTCATCAAGATAGTTCTATTTTCATCCTTGCAGTGAAAAGGTACATTTTGCTGCATTTAGTGGCACGTGCTGCTCAGACCTTCTTCACCAACCTGCAAGTGAAGGTCAGGCTGACACAAAAAGGCCTTGACTATGATATGGTACAAACCATAAAAAGTTTTTAAACTGACCAGAGTTTGAAGGCCAGTATAAGTGAAAGAGGAATTAATGCAATCTAGTAAAAACTCACTCCTCTCCACACACTATAACAACACAAATCTGCCTTCCCAACACAGTGTGGATGTTCCAGTGTTTGTCAGTGACTAGGCATGTTTCACTTTAAACTGGGGACACACAACAGGACTTTCCCAGTCATTACAGGGTTTGACTAGGAGCACAGACTAACCGACTTGTTTCAGCAGATTTTGTTCTGACGACAGAAAGACACGGGGTCACATTTAGCTGCTGACACACTTTAAGGCCACACACAATTCACAACTGTGCTGAGTCTGTACCAGTCCACACTGGTTGCGGGGAGTTGTCAGCCCAGAAATCAGTACACTGGAGGTTTAAAGACTTGGATTGGCAAGTGTGTGCAGTGCAGAGATTCAAGCAGACCTCAGTTGCAGTCAGTCAAATGTGTTTGAATTTTATAGCCGACTCTAGAACATGCTTGGGTAGTGAAGACCACAGTGTCGTCAGCTTTGTGTATGTCACACTGTGTGTCTTTATTTACCAATAAAACATGCTGATTGGGAAGTCAAGTTTTAGGCATTTTATGAAATGCAATGAGATTTCAAACTACATCCCAACTCACAAAATGTAGTAAGTGTGCAACATACTGTATCTGGCAAAAATTTGTCAGATAGAGGTGACTCTGTTAGTCTTGCCTAATCTGTTAGTCCCATTTTAAGCGCATTGTGCTTCTCCCAAAGCCCATCACAGCAGGCTCTGCTGTTGACTTTACTCAAAATTCACTCTAAAAGTTTCTGACATTGCTCAGTAAGCAGTTCTGTCGACGTCCTGAACAAAAGTTTTACAACAGCTTGAAGAACATCATAAAAATGACCTGCCATTAATCAAACCCACTATTCAATGAGGATGATTTACAGCATCCTTAAAGGTTTTATTCTTAGACGTATTGGCTGCATAAATAACACTTAACACATGGATTCCCACAATAGATAATGTGTTGCTTTAACAACATGTAGTAAATGTGTGCAGTTTAATAAAAAAATAACGTCCTGTGTTGCCACATAACTTTTTCTAAGGCAGTGTGTCTCTCATGCTAGGACTGCAGCACTCAGAGAGCTGTGGATCTTGGCTCTGCCTCTCAGACTCTGGGAGGTAGCTGACATAATCTGTAAAACACAATATAGAAAACATAACAAAGGCTGATGGTAGTCATTTTTAGGGTGAACAAATATAAGTTTACACATTATTTACCAAATTAAATCAGTATTGACTCGAACATTATTTTTAAAATGTTTAATTTATTTTGCTGATTTTCTTCATCTTCAACTCCTAATTTATTTGCACAACCCAAAAAACTGAGCAACAGCAATACATTTTTACCCATAAGGATTGTTTGCAAAGGGTCCTGTAATATCTATTTTT
This sequence comes from Bostrychus sinensis, assembly GCA_020698575.1. Taxonomy (NCBI): domain Eukaryota; kingdom Metazoa; phylum Chordata; class Actinopteri; order Gobiiformes; family Eleotridae; genus Bostrychus; species Bostrychus sinensis. The sequence goes on from CM036241.1 coordinate 26,233,199, forward strand.
GATGTAAGTTGGACTGGAGTAATTTAACAGGCTAAACCAAGAGACAGGAGTACAGACCACAGTAAAATTAAAAATTAACAACAGTTGATGCAGTATAATGCATCAACGTCACATCATGTCCCAAGTAATGTGATGTACTCTTTCAGTCACATTAAATAATAGTCCAAACTGTAGCTATTAAACCCACCTTGACCAGCACGAAGTCTCCAGCTTTCATGGGTACACTGCTGAATCCTGTTGTGCCAGTAGGAACATCCTCTTTTGGGAAAATCACTTTCATATTTCCATCTGTTCTCCCACACAGGTCCTCAGTAGATCTTTTACTTTCCTGCATAAAAGAGCTTGGTAAGACATCACTGTTACAGTTCAGTGCTTGATATTAGGATTATCTTCAGCTGAAATATACATTTATTTACACAGAAGAGATAATGTTTGTTATTCACCTCACCTGTCAGTGGTCATAATGTTATGCCCAATCGGTGTACAGTATAATAGTACCGGCTGAGTCTGGTTTTACACAGACAGGGCTGGTGGCTGTTCTTGCTTTGTTAAATAAAAACATATATACTTGTATGGCATGTTTACATAGCCAACACTACTCCCCTACTTACACCACCAGAATTAACCAACACCAAACTTTTCTGTACAAATCCAACCTGCACTTTCCCACTCAATAAAAAATAATCCCTAATACTCACCCCCTCGACTAGGACAAGCTGAGTGGAGCCAATGAGAGAAGCATTGATCCTTGCAGCCTCTTCTCTAAACACATCGATACACTCTGCCAATCGACGCTGCTTCACCTCAGCTGGAACGTTGTCTTCCAAGCGGTGGAAGGCATGGGTTTTCTAAAAGTCATAATTTTTTAAATAAAACTGTATGACTCACTAAGTCGAGGAACAACAATTCAACTCTCAGTGCAGTGCAAAAGTCACCTTTCTCATGCAGTAAGAAAAGAGAAAGCCAATGTTGTAGCCCACAGTTCTGATAAGAGACAGGGTCTGCTGATGGTCCTCCTCAGTCTCACCGCAGAAGCCCGAAATGAAGTCACTGCTAAGACTGACCCCTGTTACACACCAAGGCAAGTTCACATACAACCCACAGTTATGTAATGTTTGTCAAGAAAAGTATGATTTGCCAACCTGGAATGACTCTTTTTATGTTCTCCACAAGCTCAAGGTAGGCTTCTCGTGTATACCTATGAGAGAATAATTAAGCTTCATGATGTGACAATACGAGATATTCACTTTGATTCTCGTAACGTTAATCTTTTTCATCCTCTAGGAAAAGCATCTTAAGGTGCTTTTACACGTGTGCATATATTTGTTGTGAGAAAGTATGTCTCTAGTCTAGAAAGAAAATTTGAATGTAGTAAGTTGAATACTAATTGTACTTATTTATGAACAATACAATATATAGTACAATATACACAGGCATAATGCTGTGTATATAGTGAATGCAAGGCTTTATAAAATTTGTTTAAAGTTTCAATGCATCTGATCACTTGTTCATTTGTCTTACCCACGACGCATTGCTTTGAGGACTTGGTTACTTCCACTCTGAGCTGGAAGATGAATCTGCTTACAGATATTTTCTCGTTCTGCAATCAGCTGTAAAACCTGTTAAAACGAAGCAAGATGGTGTGTGCAAGCAGGAAAGTGTTGCATGGAAGTCAGTAAAGAGCCATAAATATTTGTTTTATTCCATTTGAGGCAAGTTGCCATTTTAAGTTAGAGAATAATAGCACAAGTTAGACTCTAGACAACCTAGCCATGATAAATCACAGGCCAGTGTACTGTTTGTGCCAGTGCAAATCCTGAATGAATATGGAGGAGTGCATCAGGAAGGGCATCCAACATAAAAACCTGACCTCTATATGACATACCCTTAAACACTATCTATTAACATTGAATAACTTCTTCATTTAGTGACGTTTACCTCATCAGGAAAATCCTTGGGATGTGGAGAGGTGAATCTGATTCTCATGTCAGGGTTGATGTGTGACACTTTGTCCAGAAGGTCAGAGAAGCGCAGACCGCCCTTTTTGGCTTTGTAAACCGTGCTGAAGCCCCGACTGAGTCTCGTCACGTCTGATCCGCAGAACTGTTCTTCTGATGTATCCCTGTAGCTGTTGACATTCTGACCAAGCAGCGTGACTTCCTTCACACCCTGTAGAAACATCCCAAAAGCCAAATCAACTCAATGGACCTGTCGCCAAACAGTAGTATGTTCTTTATAAAAATAGGTGATGTTCTATCATTTACCTACAAGCCAATTAGGTCTCAAACAAAATGTGCACCAAAGGGACTGAAAAATGTCCAGAAGATTTGGACATTTTTATGTAGTCATTTACATGTCCTCCATTTCATAACTGTAAGACTACTTTAGATTTCAGTAGTTTGGTACAAGAACTTGCCTGTTCAGAAAGCAAGCGGACTTCCTCCAGAATTGAGTTGACAGGCCGACTCCTCTCTCTGCCTCGAGTGAAGGGAACAATGCAGTAGCTACACATGTTGTCACAGCCTCGCATTATGGAACTGCAGGCAAAAAGATACCAATGTTCCAAATAAGGTCAGCATTAAGACACAAAAAGTGCTCCTTACTCCTAAAATTCACTCACACAAATGCGCTGTAACCCTGGGGAGCATGCTGGACAGGCATAATATCAGCGTATGTCTCCTCTAGTGACAGCAGCACATTGCTAGCCTGATGACCCCCATCAGCCACTGTGAGGAGGCGAGGGAGGTCCCTATAAGCGTCTGGACCAGCAAGAACGTCTACCAGCTTCTCTCGATCTAAGAGCTCTGCCTTCAGTCTCTCAGCCATACAACCTACACAAACAAACATTACCAGAAAATAAGCAACTAAAAGAAGAGAGTTCACTTTTCTTTTATTAGCTCACCTAAAATCCCAATTTTCATAGGTACATGGCTCCTTAAGCGTTTCTTCTTCATGGCTGTGAGCTGTTGAAGTCTATTCCATATGGTTTGTTCAGCCTTTTCCCTGTATGTAGGTAATAATAACACATTTCTGTTCAGAAAGGAGAATACTGAGCATGGCATTTTATTTAATAATGTTCAAGGACAATGTGATGTGGTAGGCAAATGGGACAATTGCTGCGGAGCCTAAATACAATGAAGCAGCTAACAGCATATTTGTGATTATCTGAACACACATAATGGCCAGACATGCTTGTTGATTCTGCATTAGATGGCTTATCACTTTAATCTACTGCAAACCTTAAAAAAGACCTCTCAATTAATTGTATATATTTAGGTTGCCATGTAAATGTGAGTTAATGCATGAGTTTCAGAAAGATTCACATAAAATGGCTGTGTTTTATGTCAGTTACATATTGTCAAAAATCATTAAAAGTGTATTGTTTTAACTGTTATTTTTATTTTTTACTAATTCAACTAAATGGCCACATGAAATTTTGTGTAAAATAAAACATTGATCAGTATAATAATTATTGTTTTTATGACTGACCTTATAGAACAGGTAACCAGAAGAACAACATCTGCCTACAAAAACAAAATAATGTGTAAGTTGTGTTCAAAATTAACAAAGACTATTAAAGTAAAAGGCTTCCCAGACAGCATTTAGATTTGGGCCGGATCCGTTTACAACTCGCCAGATCCGCATAGGAGTCAGACCCGTTATGCGGATCTGCGCCAGGTCTGTGCCGGACTCATTTGTACAGCTCTGTTTAACACTCGGCAACATGGGTCTGGGCCTGGTCCGGCTCAGCGGCGCAAACCGGAGGCGCCCAAATTCAAACGTTACCTGACTTTTTTTTTATTTATTTAACTGACACACGACTCAGAAGCACCGTGGACACTGCAGCAAGCAGCAGCAGAGTTCTGGGTAAGTCTACTCTAAGTGATATTTAGTGTTAAATGTTTGATATCGTGTTTTGTTTATTTCTATAGCCTACTTAATTCTACTAGGATTTTTCCATTGGCTCATTAGTGTGAGGTTTAAATAGCCGTGAGACAGGCAGCTGATGAGCAAACAGATAGTCCTCCTGTAGATCAGACTATAAAAGCCAATTACTGAATATTAAAATAATGTGTTGTAATAACATTGAAGACTTTAGGCCTACAAATCATGACTGAAAGGGGTCCTGACATGAGAATTCACTTAGTTAAACTAGGCTTACTTTGCTTACATCAAAACTTTGCATCTTTGCTTCATCGTCATGTTTTATGTTTCTTGTGAAAAAGTATGATGATCATATTAAAAAAAAAATGTTTTTAATTGTTTCTTTGCAAGATTTAGTTATTGCTGCCAATTAGTATAATTTGTATATCATAGTAATGACACAAGGTGTCTCCTACATCTTGTTTCTGAATATGTATTTCAATGATTTATGCTTCTTTCAATTCAACAGCCTTTCTGGAATAACAGAAGAGAGCAGGTGCTGGATTCAAAGTACTACACTTCATAAATATGTTGAGAGCGTCCCGATCCCTTCACATGTAAGTGTGGACTCATTTTGCTTTGGTTTTGCCTGATATGTCTTTATGTTGCCATTTTTTGTAGTTTCTGGTCTGCACATGCTGAGAGCATGGATTCTGAACTAAAAGTGTTGAGAGACGACACCCTACACGTGTAAGTGGTCAGTAATTATCAAATAATTAAAAACAAGAATTTCTGTAATTATTGCCTGGTTTGGTGTCTTCATTGTAGCCTGTGTGTGTTTTTTGTGTTTTTCTGTAGCTTCTGACCTTGTGACCCACACGCTCACAGCAAAGACTGGATTCAAGAGTAAACCACAAAGGCAGTTCTTTGGGGTCCAGGAGGGAGCTCACTGCACATGTAAATGTTTATTTATTTATTTATTCATTCGTGTCTAGTCCACTCACTGTGACCTTTTAATGCTCTTCCTGTAGCTCCTGACCTCCACATGCTCATGCTTTTGGATAAGGAAAAGATAACACATCAAATCTCTAAAGCGCTGAGGTGAATCCACAGCTGCCACAAACTGTCCTGCCTCTGGAGCGACACCAGACCGAGTGAAGATGTCTCTTTGCATTGGAAAATCTGAGTGACTGTTAAAGAACTGGCTCAAGGAGCCTGGAACTCCCATGATGAAGACATACATGTGATGACGAGTTTTAGGGGTAGGTCGGTTACCAATATTTTGAATGATATTTGTTTATTTTGCCTATTAATAAACAGTTTTAAAACAACAAATGTTGTGTAATGTGTATGTATATGCTACATGTAGACCAGTTGTCTGTGCCAGATCCAGGATTGTGAGTTCCAGATCCGGGATTTTATAGCTTTAATAATGATACTGGGCCGAGTGTGGCCCAAACCCGGGCCAAATCCGGCCAAATGTAAAATCCATATTGCACATCTGCGCCAGATCTGGGCCAGATTTGGAAGTATTCATAATGACACTGGGCCATATCTGGCCCAAATCCACCTGAATGTGAAATCCGTTTTGCATATCTGCGCCAGATCCGGGCCAAATGTTGTAACTTTTTTGCAGTTCTGGCCCAGATCTGGCCCAAATCCATCCCAGATCCGTAATCCAGATCCGCGCCAGTATTGGCCCGTTTACTTCATTCAAGTGTTTTGTGCGTTGGTATCCCTTCTTCTGTAGTATTGACATAGCAATATCTGTGTCGTTCACATTCATTTGGCAGCCATACGTTTCAAAATACACTGCCAAAATAAAAATTAAAAATAAAATATACAGTACAATACCTTGACCTATAAGAAGAGTTCTGTTCGCGGGGAAAATGTCTCCTTTTAGTGTTGAAGAGAAAAAACAAATAATGTCTTAACCGTTCATAAAGGTTACATGCTGTACAAGATCTCGGGTTCCACAAACTAACCTTTCCTTGAGTTCCCCTTCTCCAAAGTTTCAGAGAGGTAACTGATGTCCTGGGGCTCTCCAGCTCCAGCAGGAGTGGTTTTGGTAAGTGTGCCTCCTTGAATAAAATCAGGAAATCTTGGCCCTATGGATAATTCAGTTCTAAACTTATCTAAAGTGGTCTTTCTTCTTGTACTAGTGGCTGAACAAGTGCACAGTCTGGTTTGTGCATACTGGATACAAGCCCTGAGTTTAAGCACACAAAACGAGGTTCTTGCAAGTCCCTCCATTATATGTATTGTTAAGCTGGCTGGCTGGACTCTGGTGCTACAAAATTTAGTTCATTTATTAGTCCTCCGTAGATAATTAAACATGTAATTATAAAAATAGTTCGATCGAATCCTGCCTTAGACCCATGTTTTAAATGTCACTCAAGTGCAGCACGGCGCATCACGGCGGCGCATGACGGATGTGACGTATAGGAACAAAGATGCACAGAGAACAAAGATGTACATGATAAGAAAAACGATATTTTACAATAAGCCTCCTACTAGCACCTCTTACAACTGTTGCAAAATTGTAAAACGTAAACAGTGTTTTTTAAAGGTGAATTTACCATTATTTGAAGAAAAAACAATTAAGTAATAATAAAACATATGAAATACTGATAAACAAAGACGGAAAAACATAATATTACTTCTCTTTATCCCGTCTCATTGTTCGGCGACGGATGCATTAGCGCCACCTTTTGTTCCGGAGCGAAAAGCGTCCAAGAAAAGAGAACTCTCGTAACAACCCATGCATGGATGTATTATTATCCATGTATTATTATACATCCATGTAAAAACCATGTGTAAGCGCATGATGATAACCCATACTACCATCACAAACCACTCCACATTGTAAGAGAGAAGCAGAGACTTTTCTGAACTTTATAATTATAATTCTAAGAGTGAATGAACTCGGCCTATACTGTATTGGAAAACTTCCACAGTAGCCTATACCTAGTCATCCAGGTCATACATACATACATACATTTTAAATGTCAGAATTTATTAGTTTGGGCACTGGCATTTACTGGTGTATTATGCTTTTTCACAGACATATAGAGCCTCTTCTTTATAGGTCCATCTCATAGAATTAGTAGACCACCACCTTGTGTCAAAAAACAGCAAAAAAATTCAACAAAATAGTAATATTTTTTATAACCAAAGGGTGGCGACAATGGGGTATTTTATTTTGCGGTCGCCGTTGCAGAAGAAGAAGTTGGAGGGTTTTGTTTCTGACATTCATATCTGAGCTGAAAAGTTCTGTCTAATGAAAGCGAGTGTCTGTTCAGTTTGGGGGGAGTTGCCATCCGAAAGCACCAGGCTTTGTCTGTGTGAGACAGGGAATGAACGACGAGATAGCATCGGACAGCTGGAAGAGAAACTCCGGGTGCTCCAGGTAGGCTAAGCTATGCTAAAGAGCTAAACATTAGCCACACTCCGGCACCAAACGCAAAGCATGCATGCATGCACGATATCGGTACAACGTACGTGTCTGAGCTTATACACTGAGTCCAGCCATTTAGTTAGAGTTAGAGTTAACTGCACAATTGTGCTCACATTACATTCCCCTCAGTCTGACCACTCTGCTGAATCTAAAAACACCACCGCATTAACCGCATCTGCAAAGTGGTGAACTCCCATTTCATACAGCTAGAAATGTCTCAAAATTGCACATTTTTTCAAAATAAATTTGAACATGGCTTAGTTCTTGTGTGAAGGAATTTAGTTTTACAATGTACTTTGCTTCAGCAAGAAGGTTCGAGAAATGGCACAACAGCCAACAGCTGTTGAGGCACCAGCGTGTGTTAATGTGATTATTTTCTCACTCTTTAACAAGTATTGAGCAAATGCTGGCAGTGAATCCCGGGAAGACGCCCATCAGTCTGCTGCAGGAGTATGGAACGCGGATAGGCAAGACCCCAGTGTACGACCTGCTGAAGGCCGAGGGACAGGCCCACCAGCCCAACTTCACGTTCCGAGTGTCTGTAGGAGAAATCAGCTGCACTGGCCAAGGGCCCAGCAAGAAGGCAGCCAAACACAAAGCAGCAGAGGCTGCTCTGAAGATGCTCAAGGGAGGTCTCTGTGGTCCCGCTGGAGTAAGCACTGAAGTAGACGGATTTATCGGGGTTGATGTGGCAGTGGATGGAGACAGGTCAGGTTTTATTTCAGCTGCCTTAAGCTTTCTAAATGGACCTGCATGAAAAACCTACAACATTTATACAGATTATTAAGATAAGATGGTTTGTATTATTTTTACTGCATTCATAGGCAGATTATCAAAAACACTGGTCTAATACCCACTGGTGACATTCGTAACACGATATTTTAACTGAAATCCTATTTGTTCATTGTCTTGACTTGCAGTGTAAAAATGTCAAATGGAAAACTATAGCTGAGAGTTATTTTAATGTAAATACTCCAAGTGAAATTGCAATAACAATACATTCGAAGGGGATATATTATGCTTTTAGTCATATTTTGAAACCAGCATTTTACCTCTGGAACTCTACTTGTGCCATAAAGAAACGGGTGAAGAGAGCAGAGTGCGAGTGTTACTTAAATGTTTTGTCTGATGCCATTTTATTACAAAATAGCTGTGAGGAATCAGTGGAAACAGAGCTGTACACCATTGTTTAGATAAGGGAATGAGGACAGATAGGATATAGAGGGCTTGTTGATTAGCCAGTGCTTCCTGTGGTGGGTGGGGGCTCGTGAAGCCAAGCATTTTGAGACCTCTAAACGGCCATGCCATGGAATATAGAATTACTCAAACAGGTGTGAATAAAGCAAAACACAACTTCTGGTTATTTTTTTGATGAGTGAACAATATTACAATATGATAGAAAGCTCAGAAAAGTAGATTTTGTATAATATATCCCCTTTAACTATAATTAGAAATTCTCATTGTGCACATAGATACAACTAAATCTTTTGATTGTGTTTCATAACATACATGTTTGGTCTAATCTTCACAGCTCTCCCTCTGAGATGAAGACATCAGGTAGTTCTCAGCAGTCTGAATGTAACCCAGTAGGAGCGCTGCAGGTGTGAGCTCAGTTATTTTATAACCATTTGTACCATTTTATTAAAGGTTTGTGCTCTGTAGTAAAGTGCATGTGTGGATGTGTATTTGTTTGTCAGGAGCTGGTGGTTCAAAAAGGATGGCGTTTGCCAGAATACACAGTCACCCAGGAATCTGGCCCAGCTCACCGTAAAGAGTTCACCATGACATGCAGAGTTGAGAGATTCATGGAAATAGGTATCTGCTTTCCAAGTATGCATCAGTCATGTAACAATACATTAATTTTACAGTGGGGTATTAAGTTGTGCTCACTTAGGAATGGAAACAAGAAATAATGGAACTTTCACTGGATTCTGGGGAAACTATTTTTCAAAGAGAGACAAATACAAAAAGTGTTATTTAAAGAGGAGATTTGTGGATGTAGAAGAAACACCTAAATATAGCTGTTATGAGAGAAGAGGATTCAAAGGACAGAGTTAGATGGAGGCAGATGAGTGACTATTGTGACCCCTGAAATAAACTGTCAAACTAAAGAATTACCTTGTTGATACATTAAAACTATATATTTACACAATGCAGCCTCTTTGCATCAATTTTACTTTCATTCAACTCGACACTAAACAAATTATTTACTGTAATACAAACCTTAATGCATGCCAAAGACTACCACTGTTTTTTTACATTGGCAGGAAGTGGAACGTCCAAAAAGCTAGCAAAGAGAAATGCAGCAGCCAAGATGTTATCGCGAATTCATGATGTGCCAGTCGACTTGAGAAGCAGCAATGATGCAGACACAGAGGATGATAATTTCACAATGGTAAGAAAACAGCACATTCAAAAATGTTTCTTGCTGTTATTTTTCAGTGTTCCCACATATCCTGATAATAAAATTATAAACCTGGACTAGGTTGTGTTCACTAAAATGTGAAGATGTCTGACTCTGATGGGGGAAAGGAGCCAGAGTTACTCTATAGTTAAAAAAAGTTTTCTAAAGAAATACTCAAACAGAAAATCCACAAATGTTGAATCTAATATTTTTGTGATAGTGATTGAGTCCACAGCTTCACTCTATTTATCATTTAACTTTATTTATTTTTAGCTTTATGAGCCCTAGCGAAAGTGCTACAGCAGCTCAGAGGAACATGGAGAGAGAAAGAGAGGGAGAGACAGAAGCAACATTAGCGGTTTACATTTGTTGGTTTCTCAGTCTGAACATTGTAGCGACTGTAATCAACACAAAACATCTGAATATTGACACTTGCGCAGTAGGTTCTTTCATAGAATGTTTGCCTGCCCTTAATCTCAGACACAATATGCCTTTAAAATGTCATGGCATTAAGTGAATGCAACCTAGTTTTTCACTCCACATGTCCAGGAAATAATGATTATAGTCCTGGTACATTTAAACTCTAGGCAGGTGTTTTTTTTCTTTCTCCTTTCATCCAGCACATGGGAAGTAGAGCTGAGTCAGGTAAGAGTAAAAGCTTTAGCTGCACTTGGGACTCTCTGCGGAACTCTGCTGGAGAGAAGATCTTGCAGCTGCGCAGCCATCCTCTGGGCATTCCCTCGGACTCCAACTTCTGCTCACTGCTCACTGACCTGTCTGTGGAGCAGCGCTTTGATGTTAGTTACCTCGATCTAGGTAAGGTATCTTGGCACACATAGGTCATTTTTATGAAATATAAAAAATATATACTGCTCATAGCACCTTTTTAAAATTGATTCACACAACAATGAAAAACAATGTCAGTTGACCTGTTGTTTTTATTTTTGTTCAGAAGAACTCAGTTTGAGTGGGCTCTGTCAGTGTCTGGTGGAGCTGTCTACACAGCCAATCACAGTCTGCCATGGGTTTGCATCAAGCATCAATGATGCTCGTGCTAATGCTGCCTACAACGCTCTTCAGTACCTCAAAATTATGGCTGGAGGAAAGTGACACCTATCCTGAGACCAGAATACATTGCCATGGAATAAAAATGTCCTATGGACCAAGTGTGAACCAAAAGGCTCGCACAGTTTTTATGAAAAGTTCTTAATATACCTCAATGTTGACAAACAGATGGAATATTTATACATATTGATTGTGAAATTAATTCTTGGAACCCCCCTTCTGAGTCTCTTGTTGCCAAAACATGGACATTGCTCTTTTTCTATAATGTGTTTATTTGAACCTTTTTAAGTGGCCAGTACCCATTCGTCATGCAAATGTTTTGAAGTATATAGAAAACACATTATTCACCGATTGGTTCATTATTATCAGGAACATGGCCAATGAACCCTCAGAATTTTCAACTGATGGAAAAAAGGAGAAAAAGGACTCTCCAAAAGTGATGTTGGATATTGAAAACAATTTTAAGGACATCCCCGATGAGCCATGGAGGATTTTACATTGTTTTTTTTAATTTGGACTCAAATGTTTTTTTGTTTTTTGTGTGTGTGTGTGTTTTTGTTAATCTTCAATTCAGTGTAATGAGATTTAGATTACTTTTAAGTTTTATTAATATTTATGCTTTATTGGCATTCAATGATGTAGAGTGACATAAGAAATTAATTGATATGTCAACAAATCTCCAAATTATTTTCAGATTTTTTTTTTTTTTTGTCTGAGTATTGAAAGTTGTCTTGTCCATTGTCATTTTTTTGTGGAAATATTAAAGCACTCAAATATTATTTTTTTTACTCTGTCAAGTCTGTTAAGAAGGGGCATCTTTTGTCTGTGTACCAACTGCTGTTTTCTCGGATTCTGACTCAAATATGGTGCAACAACAGCAAACAAATCAGCTCAAGACTGAGCCAGCGGTTTCAGTTTTTTTTTTTTTGTTTGTTTGTTTTTTTTTGTTTACCCCAGGGCTTTTTGTCCTACCATGAGTACCCTCTCACTTAGACTGGTCAATGATTTTTCAAAAGGTGTCATATAAAACATCTTGTATTGATTCTTACAAGGACATTTTGCATTGTAAATACTGATTATACTACATGTTTATTTTTTTATTTTAATTTTTAATAATCTGCCTGCCTTTAAAAATAAAAACCATCCATCCATCTTCCGCTTTATCCGGGGCCGGGTCGCGGGGGTAGCAGTCTAAGCAGAGATGCTTCGACTTCCCTCTCCACAGACACCTCCTCCAGCTCTACCGGGGGCACCCCAAGGCGTTCCCAAGCCAGCCGAGAGACGTCGTCCCTCCAGCGTGTCCTAGGTCTTCTCCGGGGCCTCCTCCCAGTGGGACATGCCCGCAACACCTCCCCAGGAAGGCGTCCATGAGGCATCCGAAACAGATGTCCGAGCCACCTCAGCTGGCTCCTCTCGATGTGGAGGAGCAGCGGCTCTACTCCGAGCTCCTCACCCTATCTCTAAGGGAGCGCCCAGCCACCCTGCGGAGGAAACTCATTTCGGCCTGCTTGTATCTGGGATCTTGTCCTTTCAGTCATGACCCAAAGCTCATGACCATAGGTGAGAGAAGGAACGTAGATCGACCGGTAAATCGAGAGCTTCGCCTTTTGGCTCAGCTCCTTCTTTACCACAACAGACCGATGCAACGACCGCATTACTGCAGACGCTGCACCGATCTGTCTGTCAATCTCACGCTTCATCCTTCCCTCACTCGTGAACAAGACCCCAAGATACTTGAACTCCTCCACTTGAGGCAGGAGCTCTCCCCCAACCTGGAGAGGGCAAACCACCCTTTTCCGGTCGAGAACCATGGCCTCGAACTTGGAGGTGCTGATTCTCATCCCAGCCGCTTCACACTCGGCTGCAAACCGCCCCAGTGCACACTGAAGGTCCTGGTTTGATGAAGCCAACAGGACACCATCATCCGCAAAAAGCAGAGATGAAATCCTGTGGTTCCCAAACCAGACTCCCTCCGGCCCCTGGCTGCGCCTAGAAATTCTGTCCATAAAAATTGTGAACAGAACCGGTGACAAATGGCAGCCCTGCCGGAGTCCAACATGCACTGGGAACAGGTCTGACTTACAACTGGCAATGCGAACCAAACTCCTGCTCTGTTCGTACAGGGACCAGACAGCCCCTAGCAAAGGGCCTCGGACCCCATACTCCCAGAGCACCCCCCACAGGATACCACGAGGGACACAGTCGAACGCCTTCTCCAAATCCACAAAGCACATGTGGACAGGTTGGGCGAACTCCCACGAGCCCTCAAGCACCCTATGGAGGGTATAGAGTTGGTCCACTGTTCCACAACCGGGGCAAAAACCACATTGTTCCTCCTGAATCCAAGGTTCCACTATCGGCCGAATTCTCCTCTCCGGTACCCCGGAATAGACTTTCCCGGGGAGGCTGACAAGTGTGATCCCCCTGTAGTTGGAACACAAAAAAAAAAAAAAAAAAAATACTATAAAAATATGGCAATATAAAAGCCCATTACATTTGCATGTTTTACTATATATTTTATGTTTAAATAAAATAAATGTAATAAATAAAAATGAATAATAAACTAAAAATTTGTTTTTGAATAACCCTTTTTTGAAACAAGCTATTAGAACTAGAAAGTAACGACAAAATAAAATATTCTTAAGCAGTTTTCACCAGTCATTGAGACACATGAGTTTGTCTTTCATTTGTTTCAATAGTTAAATATGAAAAGATGGCAAATATTTGCTTACTATTAAATAATTCCAAATACCCATTGCAAAGTGCCCTCATACCCCTAGGGGTCCCCCTAACGCTGGTTGGGAAACACTGCTGTATAGGATTATAGGTTGATAAATGTTTGTTACCTTAGATTTGTGAGAAAGGCCACAGTCTTATCTCTTAAGTAGCCCAACCGCTGAAGCAGTCGGTTCCATTCTACTTGCTCGTTTTTTTACAGGTAACCATTTCAAAAATATATACTATTACAATTACAGTACTACTAACAGTCTTACTATTGCAATACAAGCAGTAGAAGAAAGCTACCCGAAATACTTGTGATAATTTGACAGGGCTCCAGATTACCTTTTTTTTTAAACCAGGAGCACTGTAGCCCCTGACTGAAATTTTTTAGAGGCACAAATAGAAAATCATAAATCTATCTGTATCACAAATATTTTACAGGCACAGTTTTATTTAAACATTTACAGATTGAGGAATGTGATCTGAGGAATATCAACAAATGCCAATATGATAATGTCCCTCTTTTTCATTGAAAACAGAGATTCAAGTTAAGAACAACATGGTCAGGTCAGTGTTCCTTGTGTAAAATGTAGAATAAATATTTGTGGGCATCCTATCTTGAATGGTTATATGGTTGGTGCGTGTCTGCTCTTGTGTTTCAGAAACTCAATGATAAAAGTCTCACCAGAAAGTCTCAGTAAAAATATTACTTTGCAAAATGTGTGTTTATGGGATAAAAACAGCACCTCGCGTGTTTTAAAGGCCCTAAACTGGAGCAACTTCAGTAAGTTGGTAAGTTACATTTGTATATCAAAACATTTATTTATCGAGTCCGTACCACCTTGCCCCACCAAATCGCACAACTTCCTCTGTTTGATGTATTTTGTGATGTGCTGTCTGTGTAGCACTGGGCTCTAGTAGATATCATTCACGTATAATGACTGTATCCTTATATACAGTCACTGAGGTATACACAAAGATATGAACTAGGTTATCAAAACGTTTACAATACGACCAGTAGAGGGGACCGATGAGTCATTATCACGTCTAATCTTAACAGAAGCGGATGAAGAAACTCATAGAGCGACCCGGGCAAATTGTCAGTCGGAGTATGTTTCTCTTCGGTTTTATTTTGGTGGAGCACAGAGCCATGGACGCGGACTCCCAGCGTGTGTTGGATTATTTAACGCAAGTAGAGGAGGCTGCTGAAGATGTTCTCACCACTAAACAACAGGTTAACACAACTGCTCAGGAGAATTGCACATTGCAACCAAGAAATGATTATTCTTAAAAACCTTACGGACATATTGAAGCGTATAACAGCAGCTAAGCGCTCTAGCTAAGAGCTAACGCTAACATCTTAGACCCAACACAAGCTTCAAATAGAAAAGGCAGTATAGCATGCGCTGTCTGTCTTGACCATATCTAGGTCTATAGGTCCAGTCTTCTCGTCTTTTGTTATCTTTATAAGATTGCATTTTTAAGGAAAAATTAATCTTTATAATACTTGACTATAACACGGAAACGAATGCTTAATGTTTCAAGGCAGTGCTTTAAAATAATGTTTTTTCAAACTGTTTGCTAAACTTATTTAAAGTTAAGTTAAATTAAGTTCAGCTTTTTTTGTTTTTTAGATTGTGGACCTGGACATAAAAAGAAACCGGAACAGAGAGGCCCTAAACGCACTGCGAAACGATCTGGCCCACTGCGGTAAGTGAACACCTGTCTTACAAATTAAATTAGTAAAAGTGTTTTCTAAGGTCATTTGAAATGGTTGAATGCAGGTTTCGCCACTATATAGAAAAGTAAAAGTATATTCTGTTTTCTTTTACAGAAAAAGTGAAAGTTTGCTTTGGCAGCATTTTCATCAAATTTCCAGCAAACAAAACCACAGAGATGATTCAGAGAGGTACAGACTTTTAAATATAACTTTAATATGGTCTTTTCACAGTTTCAGTTTGTTGTTTTATGGTGTCTTGTTTGTAGATCAGGAGCAGCTTGACAAAGAAATCAATAATCTCCGGAAAGATCTAAAGGCAAAAGTCAACCGGCTGAATGATATTCAAGGTGAGAGAATTCACTGTTGTTTAACTGTAGGTTTGTCCTCATTATGAAATGCTTACAGCAGCAGAGAGGCAGTTTGCAGAAAAAAAAGGATGTAAACATAGGACAAAGCACAAGAAAATTCTGAAACAGTGTTACAGTATATCCTTCCCCTCATTTGCTGTGAAGTGCCTGTTAATTTGACATGATCGCAGAGATACAGTGGTACAGCTGTAAAATGTCTTGATCAAATGTTATTTTTTATGACAAGGAAAAACATTGTTGCCAGTGTGTTGGCTAAAATCAGACTTGGTTAAGTGTGTGAAATGATAGGATGTTAACATTGTCAATGTAATGTGGAAGTTCACAAATGAGATGAGAAGTGGTATCTGCTTTATTTGGCGTCAAAACTGCCAACAAGAACTACAAAGTAACATTTTCACGGTACAAGAACAACTGCTTCTGTCCCCCAGAAACTCACTTCCCTTGCCCAATACTTTGAGAATAAAAGTGTACATTCCTGTGTAAGATAAGTCTATATCTATGGGGTCTGCCATGGTTGCATACTTCTTAAAAAACTATAGCTGGTGTGAATTTACCTATAAAATAGAATAAAAAATATATGTATACCTCAAAATTTTGTAACAAACAAAAACTACAACCTCAGTGCCAAAATATAGTGTATATCTGAAAAAAAAGTTATGTTTCTAACTATACAATTAAGTAACCAAGCAGGCATGTTCAATTAAAGTTCACTGAGGTCCAAATATCCTCAACCACCAAACATCATCATGCTATTTTGCGCTTTGTTGTTATAGCATCTGTGTCTATTGTGTAAATACAGTAGAATTGTTTTTGAAATTGTGGGAATAATAAAAGAGAAAATGTTTAAAAAATAAAGTGATCAGTTTTGGAGAAGGTTTGGAGGTTGTTTTTTTTTTTAACTTTTATAAAAAAAAATTCTGTGCCTTCACTGCTGATTTGAGGGGGTATGACTGACCAAAAGTGTTGTGCTTTAGCTCATAATTGTGCATAATTCTGCTTTTAATAATGGCCATTAACTCAGAGTATATGAGACACACCAATTTGAGCTGACTTCTGGAAGGATGTTTCTTTCCATGATTATCTCCATCTGTCCTTTCTCTGCTGTGTATGTCTCAACAAATCTGAATTCATGGAGTTGAGTGGCACGTGCAAAGATTCACTAGCCACTTTTCTGTAATGGCCGGAAAACATGCATCCTTTAAAATTAAAGCGGCACATACCGTGCCTCAAAACACACATTACCTCTCAGTTCACCAGTAAATATAAAGCAGTTCTCTGCTTTGTGTGTGACAGAGGGACTTATGGCAAACATCAAGGGAGAGGCACAAGCTGCAGCGGGCTCTGAGAGCAAATCACAGCAATCTTTCGTCTCCAGTTTCTCTCTCACTGATCAGTAAATGGAAAACTTCTGTCTGTTTCCTACCTGCAGTGCTCACACCAAAAATGAGCCAGAACTTCCAGTTGTCATTCACATTGATTTTGTTTACGTGTCCTCTGCAATTAGATTCTAAGCTCACCTATAGCTGGCACTAATACTGGTCATATTTTGTACTTGTATACTCTAGTCTGGTGGTTCTGAAAGTGGGGTCCACCAAAGTACTGCAGGGGAAGAGGGATCCCATAGGTTGTCTATATTAATTACATAAAAAGAAATGGGGTTTGAAATGAAGTACATTTATATACTTGTTTAAAGTTTAATAAATTGTTTAAAATATTTCTTTACCATTTTTTAGCCAACAGTCTGCATGTTTGTAATGTACATAGGCTTAGAGCGAGTTCATAGAGTGAAGTTTTATTGTTGGGGGTCCACGTGGGACTTTTGGAAATTTAAGTGGGACATTCTAGACTTTGGGAATGGCTGCTCCAGTCTTTGTGCTAGGATGCTTGCTTTGCTGTACTTATTTTAAATGTGACACTTTCTGGTTTTCTTCTTTCATTTTTCTTCTTTTTTTCTGTTTGTGGATTTTGTAAGTTTTCTAGCAGTTTTACACTCTTCTTTGAACTTGTCCAAACTGAGACAAACGAGCTAAAAAATCCTCATAAGATCTGATATTTCATCTGTCTGCACTAAGGAATGTCTTATAAGAATACCTTTATTAGTCCCACAGTGGGGAAATCTCCAGTCAAGTGTATTTGCACAAAAAAATTGTTTAGTGAGTGTCTCTGATGTGTCATTAGACTGTAAATGTTTCCCAGTGTAGAGTCTCTGGAAGGGCCAATGGAAACTGCCTGTTGTCTGATCAGTGTGGACTGGAGACAAGAGAAAATCTATCATGTAATTTCTGGATTCAAGTTTCAATAAAATAAAGTCGAAGTGGAAAACATGTGAGACATGATCTCTGTATCAGCCCAGTCATTTGTTATTTTAGTAAAACCTATTGACTGCCTGAGTGAGAATATGTGAATGTGCTTACTAGAGAAAAACACACATACATACAATTAACATTAACAATTAACTGTCTGATGATTTTCTGTTTGCAGGAAAGCCTGAGCTGAGGGGCTACAACCTTACTTCCTTATCACCTGATGAACTCAGGGCTATTGACAGCATCCTGAAGAGATGACCCCACCACTGCCAACTATGATTATTGTCAAACCAACAGACACATCTTAACTGTATTTGTTGCACAGATCCAGGTATGGATGTACAGGGATTAAAAGTGGGACAGTGTGGTGTGCTTATTTTGGTCTAAGGGAACAGAACATTAGAAGAACTGAACCATACCATTGTGGTTGTTGTGCCTTATGTGCTTCACTGAGCAACTGGCAAATACACTTCTGAGTGAAGAGAGTAACATGGTATGGGTGTAAAAGGAGCTAACCTACTGACAGGCCTAATAGTCCACATTGCAACGTGTTAAAAAGTTTGTTTAATAATTAAAAATTTGAATTTTGTTTATTTTACAAATATTGTTCAGTGTGTTGAATTTTTTTTCTACATTAAACATTAGTTGAAAAATAATTATCTGTCTCTTGGACCATTTTTCTGTCACAAATATATTTATTTGGCATGAGGTATTCTTCATATTGATACATTTAATTAATTAAAATAATCATTCTTCATTATTTCTTATAATAAAAAAGAAATATGTTCTGGCTGCAAAGATTTTGACTTTTTCTTTTAAAGAATGAATTAAATAAATGACAAAATAACCTAAATAATAAAACTTTAATTATATGAGAATTTTGAATTATTTATTTATTTAGAATTAACAAAT
This sequence comes from Bostrychus sinensis, assembly GCA_020698575.1. Classification (NCBI taxonomy): domain Eukaryota; kingdom Metazoa; phylum Chordata; class Actinopteri; order Gobiiformes; family Eleotridae; genus Bostrychus; species Bostrychus sinensis. Next base: position 26,252,016 of record CM036241.1, read on the forward strand.
AACTACATGCAAGTAATCTTTATTGATATGTGCATGGGCCCTGTGTGCAATGGGAGACTTCAGGTCCTATAGATGTTTGGCTACAGGAAGAATGTCAGACGGGTTTATCCTCAAAGCCTGCTATCATGTTTATGACAGCTGGGAATATAGAGTGATTTTTTTTTCTTTGTTAAATGACATGTTGACGCTTCACCCAGACCAAACAACCACTGTCTACTATAGGTGCCTGGTGCCAACATGCAGTATTATTGTTGCTGAAATAATTATACAGTCACTAGTATGAGCTTTGCCCCAGAGAAGAGTAAGGTGTTTTTGGATTGTGTACACATGTTGCATTGGGGCGATGCTTGTTGAACCTAGTGAATTTTATCTCCAAAAGTATGTATGGGGCTTTTTAATCTAAATAACATTATGTCTCATGCTTCTTCAGTGAACATCTATGTAGACTTAGTATCATGTTTATTGGCCCATGACTGTCTTTGTGTGATTTTTTTTTTAGAATATAAGTAATAAGAAAGAGGATTTTCTCCCACCAATGGACTTAATGATATACTGTATAAGAATGTTACTTAAGATGGTAATATTCCTGTCACTCAGATAAAATGATGAACACTCTATTTGTTTTTAATGTTGGTAAAACAAAATGACTTTCAGTCTTCAAGTTAAATGATGTCAAGATCTCATTTCTGGTAAAAGGTGTTACTTCAGGTAAATGGTATTGTAACTTTATGTATTTCCCTGTGGAACCAAAAATAGCCACAAGGAGGTGGTACAGTGCAGGCGTCCTCTACAATAAGCCTGATGCCAAATGTTTATGATTTATTACTTCACAGTAATTTATTTATTCAGTGTGTGATTTTGTGGTAGATTTAAATGTTTATGAAAAAGTTTAATTTCCTTTGTGATCAATAAAGTGTCTAATCTAGTTGAATTTACTTCCTTCACTGCAAATCTACTAAGCCCATATACATGCATATGGCTACTGTGTAGTCAAATTCAGCATAGTAATAAAGTCGCAATTGGAAATGTTCAACCTCCAGACATTATAATTATGTGAATAAAAAATAATCAGAATAAATAACAAAAAACTCAAAACAAAAACTATTTTTTGTTGTAGATCTGAGTTATTTTGACAACAAAAGTTAACTTAACTTTGAAGTTCAAATAAAAAATGTGACTCTTTTAACACATGCCCATGGGCAGTATTATTCACCCCTTAGCTTGAGCATCCTTTAACTTTTATAACTTCTAACAAACATTAATTGCTAACAACACATCTCTACTAGAATCTTTGCCCATTCTTCACATGCAAAAGTCTCTTGCTCAGTGATGTTTGATTGCCTTTGAACTGCCCTCTTTAAATTTCAACAGAGATTTTCAATTAAATCTGGTGACTAAGAAGACTACTCCAGTATGTTCCAGGGTCTTTGTCTTCTTGAAAATTCTTTAATTGATAAATCCTTAGACTCTTTTGAGTAAGGGTAGGCATTTCTGACTGCAACTGTATGTTTTTGAAAATAGCCTCCAGTTTAGCATTTATTTTTACAAAAACATCTTTTGCATTTTATTTTTGTGCTTCCCGTTTTACTCAAATGATTTGCTTTTTATAGCCAGGTTTCACTTGTCAGATGTGTGTTAGACTGTTGATTCAGACATACCAACATCCTTTGTCATGTCTTGAGAACTAAACAAGTGCTCTGGCCAGAGGCATTTTGACACTGTAAATGCATGTAGCGAGACGCAAGCGTGAGCAGACATGAAGGGCCTAAGGCAGGGAGACAACACAGCCCTGCGACAGTCACTGCAGGTACGGCCCGTGTGTGGGTGTGTTAGCGCTCCGGAACTTGGTTGCGTGCCATAGTGCATAGGATCTGGATCCAGTTTAGAGTGATGAGCCAATGAGTCAAGGCTGAAACCTGCTGATGGTCGAAAAATGTCCAATTATGCCCAAGTAGTAAGACATACAAACAGCGTGACACACAAACTCTCAGCAATTAGACATATCCGGTGAAAGGATGATGCACCCCCCAGTTTGGACCACTACACTGTTTGTCTCAAGTAGAAATCAAAAGCAGTCTGGTAACCTTTCATTTGGAGTTATGTAACCAACCTTTTACAGCTTTTGTCTTTTAGGAATCAAAGACTGTCAAGGACTGAAGCCTAGCCTAGCAACTTTGCACGCTGGACACTGGATAGTTAATTGCAGCCCAAAATTTCAACATTAATTGACTCTGGGAATTTTATAGACACCAGTTGACCTGTGCATGCATATCTTTGGACGGTGTGAAGGAACTGGAGAAGCCTGAAAGAACTCAAAAATGCCATGTTACTTGGCCTTGGGATAAAAAGAATGACCTTGCTGCGAGGCAGAAGTGCTAACCACTCTGCCAATGCACTCCAGCATGTGACCACACAGGTCAAAATGACTGAAGGGAGGTCATGACTAAACAGAGAAAATCTGAAATTTGTCTAAAAGCAGGATAAAGGTGCTTTATGTAGAAATGTACAAATATTATGCTTTAAAACCTTTGAATTTGTCTTGCTAGAGAGCATTTGGATGATCCAGAAGAGGATTGGGAGAATGTCATATGGTCAGATGAAACCAAAATAGAACTTTTTGGTAAAAACTCTACTCGTCGTGTTTGGAGGAGAAAGAATGCTGAGTTGCATCCAAAGAACACCATACCTACTGTAAAGCATGAGGGTGGGAACATCATGCTTTGGGGCTGTTTTTCAGCAAAGGGACCAGGACGACTGATCCGTGTAAAGGAAAGAATGAATGGGGCCATGTATCGTCAGATTTTGAGTGAAAACCTCCTTCCATCAGCAAGGGCATTGAAGATGAAACGTGGCTGAGTCTTTCAGCATGACAATGATCCCAAACACACTGCCTGGGTAACGAAGGAGTGGCTTCGTAAGAAGCATGTCAAGGTCCTGGAGTGGCCTAGCCAGTCTCCAGATCTCAACCCCATAGAAAATCTTTGGAAGGAGTTGAAAGTCCGTGTTGCCTAGCGACAGCCCCAAAACATCACTGTTCTAGAGGAGGATCTGCATGGAGGGCTCAAATACCAGCAACAGTTTGTGAAAGACTTACAGAAAACATTTGACCTCTGTCATTGCCAACAAAGGGTATATAACAAAGTACTTGAGATGAACTTTTGTTATTGACCAAATACTTATTTTCCACCATAATTTGCAAATAAATTCTTTAAAAATCAGACAATGTAATTTTCTGGATTTTTTTTTTCTCATTTTGTCTCTCATAGTTGAGGTATACCTATGATGAAAATTACAGGCCTCTCTCATCTTTTTAAGTGGGAGAACTTGCACAATTGGTGGCTGACTAAATACTTTTTTGCCCCACTGTATTTGAAATTCCATTGATGCTCCTTAGCTCAAAGCAGACAAAGTTAGCACAGAAAGAGGGGCTAAAGTTCAAGTTTCATATTGAACTTACCATTTTGCAGAAAACCTTAGGATATTTATTAATCAAGATAAATAAAAGGGTTTTTCTTTTGGAGGAAAGTGTTGGACCTTGAATGCCAAATCATTGGCAAGCAAGTCTGTCTTAGCCCTAAACTGTGTCTACTCACACTTTATCCACAGGACTTCATTACCTCTAAAAAAGTTAGGTCTGTACTGAACATTTGTTTTCTAGAAGCCAAATGATCTATAGCTTCCTCATGGAAATCAGATCCTGTGCAGCATCACAATGGTTGAGTGGAATTAGTTTTATTTAGCTTTATACATGATATGTTTTGCCATAATTTTCTTTTTTTAAATCTCAATTTCCAATGAGAATAACAACATGGCTGGTTGATAATATGCATGGGGCTCATTTTGGTTTATTAAGTTTTCATTTAGTTTTTTCTATTTTAAACAATGTAAGTTAGCCAATGTAAAAGAAGATTTATTGAGAAAATCTTAATAAATTAAATGTTTTTAAAAAGAAATGTGCTCAGACAACAGCATCTCCATGCAGGGCTCCTATAGGTGCTCAAATTTTGAAGCAAAGAGGAGTGAGTTGTGTAAAATGCAATTTGCAATGGTGCAACTAGCACAAAGGGTAACTGTCTACCACCGTATGTATTTCTACAATGAGTATGTAGCTACAGTCACTTTTCTACAGAACAGTCTGATTAAGTCTCTCAGAGCCATCTCTGTCCACTGAACACCTGCCATAATGTAACACACACATCTCTAAAGCACTGTATTCACTCCCTCTCTTTCACAATGAAACATTTTCATTTGGCGCAAATATCTGAGAGCTATTTTATATAAAAAGGAAAGTAATGTCTTGTGTTAAATATTGTATGTCCTTCTCTGACCAGAGTGAACTGTTGGAGGCAAGAGGCTCAAACTTTTCAGGATTTTATAAGACTGAATTCTTTGACTTATTCAAACAATAAACTTATGACCCTGACAATTTGCTTTTATTTAAATAGTTGCGAAAAATTGCTTTGTGCCCGTCCTTTTGGAAAGAATTGTATAGGGTAAAATATTCACTTTTCCACTTTTGTCCAAAAGAATTGAGTTTTATTGTGCCTATTGGGGTTCTAGTTAGAGAACATCTATACAGGAAAATATTAAGAAACAGGGGAGAACAAGCTGAGATGCTACCAGGGAGTGTCCCATTGGAGTAAAAGTTGTGGATAAAACTTCCTGCAGCTGTCAGTGTTTGAAGAAGTGTTGAAATTTATCTGTGACTGATTTCAGGTGTGCAAGAGCAGCTTGGAGAAGCCTGCAGACTGGTGTATGTGTGTGCTGCAGTGAGACTGACTCATTGAATCAGTGGAGAGAAAAGATCTAATTTTTTTGTCATTCCCTTGTCACAACAGTGAACAGCGCTGGAGTGATGCATGACTCTCACTTTTGTCTGTTCATGAGCGGAGAAACCTCAGAATGTACTGTTTTAGATACTGAAGAGAATCTCTCAGTTGCATTTTGTGCCACAGATTTTATAATGGTTTATCACTTATATTAAATGGCCTGTGTCTCAGCTATTTTTCATTATAATACTTTGTTTTTGGGCTAGCTGTCTTTGTAACAGCTGGCAAAAACTGTTTTTGTGCTTCAAATCGTCCTTTTATCCCAATTCTATACAATGCTGTTCTGTTTTGAGCCAGACCTCTACTTCTGTATATGTCATAGTGTTTACAGTGACATACTACTGTAAAGCAGTTTTCCTAGCAAGGACCATGCCATAAGGACAAATTGTGAAATATTTATTGGAGAATGCACTGGATAAGATGGAGTAATGATGAGGGATGCAGGAGATAATGGCTGAACTTTCATTGAGGAAACTTTGTCAAGTGAGAATTTGTCTTGTTTTGACAACCTGGGAGAATGTTTGCTCTTTCTGTGCAGGGTTTGTGTTGAGAATACCTTCATTTGATCTTCCCATATAACATTTAGCTTTAAACATTCTCGCTAACTTAATACAACATATAGTTGATATAAAGTAATCCTCAAGCCTCAGCATTCTGTTCTCATGTAGATGTTTTATAGTTTTGACTATGAATAAATAACAGGTTTATGTGGAAGCAGAAAGACTAAGACAAAAACACACATCTCTGTAAACATATAAGTTTCCTGTCAGTTTTTGTAAAGTAAGGCCATCTGGAAACTCAGGAGAAATGTGAAATGTGTTGAATCACATCTTTCAAATTCACTTCAAAGAAATTACTTTCAAGCATATTACTGGAAAGACCATGTCCTGTTCCCTCCCAACATTATCATTCAGCACAAAAATGTGTTCATAAAGAATAAAGAGGAGTGTGGCCTTAACTAGGCCTCGGTTTTCTGCCCATAAACATATGAAAGGAGACAGCCTTACACTCAGCAGGAGAACAACATCCTCCACACTGGGAGCTGTTACAGTGAGTCAGAAAACACTTAGTGATGCAGGCTGAAATGAGACTGGAGATGGAACGCAGCCAGTAGTAATGATTAGTCACACGCACCTGTGTGTTTGTGTCAACAGTCAGCTGGGACGCTCCTTTACACAACAACACTTATGTCATACAAGCACACTGCTGTTGTACTTGTTTACCAAAAATGCCTGTGAAAACATACATTTGGAGTAATAAAAAGACATTAGCCATGCTCAGTTGTTCCTGCAGACTGCATGGTGGCCACAGTTTAGAGGCAGAACAATATATCGACTTTCCAAACAGTTTTTTTAACCAGAGAACCACTGTGGTGCCCCAACTAGTTACAGTTTCATTTAAGAAATATCCCTATTGTGGTTATTTTATTTAAAGGGCTCTTTCGCTGCTTCTGTTGCAGCCCTAATGGCTTTCTTCTTTAATGGCCAACTCATGCCCAAAGGGGTGTAAGCTCTGTACAGAGAACACCCAGCAAAGCCCACACAAAGCCTACTTCTACTTATCTGGCAATATGCCCTCCAACCTTGTCTACAGTTCTCCTCCAGCAGATGCTATTAATTGTCAATCATCCTTTTTTGTTTTGTTTCAAGTATGAATTCTAAATTATTAATAGACATTGTAGTATTTCTAATCATTTTCTCTCTCAATACTTCTCAAACATGGGAAAAGTGTGTGTTTTTGGCTTGCCCTGAGCTTCCAGGTGGGAGAGATAAGCCAGTCTGCGCTCTTTGCCCAGCTTTTTATCGATTAACATGCAAAACAAGACCTCACATCTGCAATCACTTTACTCTAGGAAAAACATTGGAGTGGTTATAATGACCCTGTGCTACTCCTTTTCATTTTCTCACCCACAACACTGAATACAGAAGTTAGAAACATTCCCCTTTGTTACTGTCAGTTTTAAGAAGAATTGTGTGTATTTTATTTTGAGGCCCTCATTTTTAATGGCTTAAAGAGACAAAATGTTATCTTACAAGTGTCTTGAAATCTGCCTATAACTCTCTCAGCCACGATTACTTGTAAGTGAGATGCTTATAGTACCACTACGATCTGTTCTCCTCTGCCTAAATGAGGTCTCACAGTCCCCTTGACCAGTCTAATATCTTAACATTATATAAGTTGTGCCCTCTGCCTTTCTATTTTGATGAGGCTTGGTGTACAATGGGCAATTATGTGTAGTGGGTGAGAAAATAAATAAGGTTTACACCGGATGCCCTTTCCAATGCAACCCTCTCCATTTATCCAGGCTTGGGAATGTAGCAGTTCTTTATGGACAAGCAGTTTTTTTGAGATTGCACTATTTATTTTAGGTATGCTGAACTGCAGGCTTACTGTGTTTGAATGTCCACATCAGACTTTGGCTTTCTAATGGAATAAAAAGTTAAAAACTTTATCTCCTGCATTGATGCCTGGCTACTGTCTGCACATGTTTTGTTTGTCACAGTTTTTGCCCCTGGGTGTTTTGTTGTTTGAAATATAATTTAGACAGGTTCTGGTATCTGCACCTTCAAAACATACATGCATGTCACATTTGCAGCACTTCTGTGATTTTTATTAAAGTTAAGACTGTTAAGTCAGAAGAACCCCAAGTCTGCAATATCAGAATACAGTAAACACAAAAACCACATAATGAACTGGGACAATGTGAAAATAGTCAAAAAGCAATCAAACAAATACAAATGTTGAGTTAAAGAGGCTATTTAAATCAGGAAGCAGGGTGCACACACCATGAAGTAGGATGAGGGAGTATTTCAGCTCTCACACACTTGGGATTCAGTTCTCCAGAGACCAGCCCACGACAGGGGACATGGCCAGTCTGATAGACCTGTCAGGTCTGTCAGGATGGCCACGCCTGGGAAGAACAGCTGATGAAAGACATGTAGAATAGACATAGACACAGAATTTAGCAACAGCTGTTAGATATGGGTTTCTGAATAAAAAGCATTATATTTACTGACTTTAGTTTTTTACCTGGTAACATAACTAAATTCAGTTGAAGTACTTTTCAAATATAACTTTTATCCTCATATAGAAACACCTCAGTGAAACCCCTCAGCCACTAGAAGGGTTTTATACCATACCAATCGCATTGACCTGACTTATGCTGCACCATTCTGAAGAAAATGTGTCTATGGATCTTCATCTTTACCATTATAGGTAAATGTCCCTAAAATTATAAGAGCTTTTTTTTTCAGATCTTTTTACAATGCATCCATTTTGTGAGTAGAAGCTGAAGAGCTTTAATTTAGTTTAGCTCAGACATATTGATATCATCAATTTAGAAGGTAGGGATAATGAATTAATTTATGCATATACAATGTATATATATCACAGCTCTTTATCTTTCTGAGGGATGTCATTCAATTGCAGTTATGTAGAAACTTACTTTCTGTTTCTCACATTAAGATAATGTAAAAAAATAGCTTGGGACAGCACCTTGAAATAACATCCATACATCTTTCAGTGTCAACAGTCTGAATACCAAAGTGACACCTGAAAAACACACGTAACACTGGGCTGTGTCTGTTTGACATTTGATCAACCATATGGCTTTCTGACAGAAATATAGCTCCCAGAGCTGCCATCTGTCAGGAATAAAGCTACAGTTGTCTGGAATTAATATCTCAAAAGTTCAAATGCTTTTTCTTGTTGACATAGTCCCTCTGTGTCACAAACAAAGGATACAAGCAAGAAAACACTTCTAGAAATAGTTCCTGAAAAATACAAGAAAATGTTTAGAAGAAGCTTTTTGGACACACTTCTGAATATCAAAAACGTTTTGTTCGTCATCCAAGGAACTTTTTTCAATTCAAAGAGTACTGGTTCTGATGAGAGAGGTTAGAGTCATTAGTACATCTTTGTACAGAGCCCAGGAGGTGCCTACAAGTTCAGAAGGAGCGCAACATATGTGCTAAGTCCTAAAAGCCTGTTGATATTCTAATTAAAACTTCTACAAACCCAGAAAAAAACAACATACTGTAAATAGAGTCAGAGACAAACATTTGTAGCATGTTATTCCATACTTCAAGGGACTATATTGTGCCATATGGACTAGAGCTTTCTACTATGTTATAATGTTGTTTCCTAATCCAAAACATACCTGGAGTTGTGTTATACTTTATTCAGGCATGATTAAGAAATTCTGAATTCTCTGTTGCGACCTTTCTGAGGCCTCAGTGTGCTTGGTTGATTTGATTTGGTGCTTGCTATTAAAAAAGGTTCTTTAAATGTTTAACAGAAGATTTTAGGTGAGGCTGCAGCTAACATAACACTAAACAGGACGTGTGGATCATTGATGTTGCCGTTCTTGTGAACAGTTTGAGCCTGGCCTGTAAGAAATTAATGTCAGGCTCTAAACACACACAGTATGGCTTCCTCATGTGCTCCAATTAATAAAAGACTGTAGCTCCTGCAGATCCAGGATGCATTTTGTGTTGATAAATGTTAATAATGTGAACAGGTTTCCCTCTAAGAAAATCAGTTTAAACTTTTCTGGAAGTAAACTAAAGATGTATTCATAGGGAGATGGAATAAATGCAATATAAGTTTTTCAATAAAAACCTAGTCTTGTTTTTGTTTAAACTTAAGCTGACTTGTTCTTGCTTAGAACTGCTGCATCCTGTGTGTAACAGTTGTGTGTTTTTTTTTTTTTTTTTTTTTTTTTGGGGGGGGGGGGGGTACCGTTATTTTATAACAAGGTAGATAAACAAACATTCTTTTCTGTGCTGTTCTATCCAATGAAAAACCTTCTTAAATGATCAGGAGAGTAAGGAATAAGGATAGCTCTCCTAGCACTGTGGGATTTTCAGTGCAACAAAACAAACTACATGAGATGTATGTGAATTCGCTTCAGGGTACACTGACAGGTGCTGAAAGGGATACTCCTAAATTCCACCAAAACACTTTTTGTAGAGGAAGAAGAGGCCAGAGATTCAGAGGTCAACTTGTTCAGCAACCAATCAGGCCCTCAGTTTCTCAAGTCTGTGGATGATGTAAGGCTGTGCTGATTGATAATACTGAAGACAGAGGATCTTCTAAACACTCTTGACAGTCCTTGAAGAAAAAAAAATTGTGCTTGGGTTGTATGCTTTCTTTTTTAAATTTCTTTAAAAGCTTTTGTTTTTAAGTTGCTCTTCAGATTTCTATTCTAGCCAGTGCCATATCATATTTACGTGACATCTGAGCTGAGCTGGTGTGATGAGCGGCCATCCCTCGGCAGACACAACAGATTACTGTAACAAGTGCTCTGATCTTTTCACTCTGTGAAAGAAACCGAGGTAGTTACATAATACATATACATTTTTGTTTGGTTGTTTTAATATTAATAATATTTAATAATGCAGACTTGTATTAAAGCATTTCTATTTCTTATGATGTATACTGAATGATGCTATGGAACTATGAAACTGGTTTATTGACTATTATGGATTTATGAATTTAATGGAACTGCATATGAAATGTATGATGTAATATTACTAGTAACTTCAATGCCAAAGTCTTCTGACTTTGTTTTTAGGTCAGGTTTTTTGTCACCCCTTTCATTCTTCTCTTCTTGATGACGAGCTGGGAGGAAAGACCACTTTTTTTGCCTGGTCTGTGGAATTATGGAGATTGTTTCCCCCCCTTCTTTGCAAAATGGAATGAACTTTCTTTTATGAACTTAAAATAAGAATTGAACTAAAACTGAACGTGAATGAAACCAAGAAACCTCAAACAAAGGATTTAAAAGAACTTGAGCTTTACAAATGAAAACAAAGTGCTTAAATCTTGGTTGGTTTTCATACAATTTGTTCATTTTTGCCACTCCACTTCCCATTTCCCCATTTATTTTTAGTACACTTCTAATGGTTATAGCTTATTTTGAGTTTCGGCATACACTCAAGCTCCATAAAACAACCTGATCTTCTGCATTACAGTGACATTGCATTATGGGCATATATAGTTTCAACAAAATGCCTCCTGTTACAAGTATGGGACGAAACAAATCTTACCCCAGACCACAACTGCAAGTTACTTGAGGTATGTCTTCTCACCACTTCAACAGGCAGTAAGACAATTATGCAATGGGCTCACCAGTCTCTCCCATGGTGGCTGTCTTGTACATGGAGGAGGTTGAGAGAAAAGCGCTGGATCCCTTCCCAAATACAACACAAGCAAATTATTATAAGAACATCAAGTTCACATATGAAGATGCCAAAGAAAACCACCTTGTCTTTCTAGAAGGTGCAGTAGTTTTTAAAGATGACAGGAAGTATACATCTACAGACAACCCGCTCACACAGACCAGTATCTCCTCTTGATTCACACCCTTCCATCCACAAATGGTCTTTAATTTGAACACATCAGCACAAGGGCCCAGGGGATGCCCTCTAGCTCAGAAAACAAGAGAAAAGAAGAACAGCTCATCACATCCATGGCAGCCTGTGAATAACCTAATTTGCCCCTCAACAAGTCAATGACCAGAATCAAAAAGAACAGAAAGGAATCATCAAATATAAGAAGATGTACATTGTTGTAGCTGGTCATTCTAAGAGAAACTGAACAGAATTTTCAATAAACACAATATTCTTGTACAATTCAAACCAGGCATCCTGCAACAAAGACTTGTACATCTCTGCCCACTCAACAGAACAATGTGATCTACACTGTTCAGTGGAGAATGTAGTGATCTGTATATTGGGGAAACCAGCCTCTCCATTGTAGGATGTATCAACACAGGAGAGCCAACCAAAAAGGAACAGAATCTGTTACATATCTACAGTATCTATACCAGAAAGAGAAGGGTTACTCCTTTGAGGACAGTATTGTCCAAATTTTAGCCAACACGATCAATTGGTTTGAAAGGCCAGAGAGTGCAAATGGTTTGAAAAGGAAAATCCCTCTCTTAATGGAGAGGGTCTATAACTACACCAGTCTACAACTACAATGCTAAAATAAAAGCACTTTAAAGTTTCACCTTAAGAATAGCCTATAGATCACTCATCAACAAACTGTAATATTTTCACTTCAATTCATGAATGTCTAAATGACAGTACTACATTGAGATTTTTAGGCTCTGAGATAAACTTAACTTGTATGTGGTGCTGAAGTGTAGTGTTACACACAGCTCTCAAGTCTGCACCAGACCATACTCGCTGTGGAGCCACTTTCCCTCGGCACTGATCAGTTTCAAACAGCCCTTACTAATCTGGCTAGCATTAATGCAAACACGCAAATCGAGTGGAAGTGTGTATAGGGCAAAGGAGGAGGGGGAGGCAGACATGGCGTGGACTGAAATCTAATTCATCCTTCCAGAGGCCGATGTGTCTCATATGTTCTGAGTCAGTGGCCATCATTAAAAGCAGCAATATTAAGTGCCACTATGAGACAAAGCACAACCATACACTTTCAAATAAGCAGTGAGGGCACAGAATGTAATCAGTAAATTTAGTATAAGTTAGTATAAGTAAAGAGGGATTTTTTCTCTTAAACTACGCACTTTACTCATGAAGAACAGTCAACTACACTTTAAATTATCTTCATTTGACATAAGAAAAGAAAAATTATGTATTTTGTTTATTATTCTTTTATATTATATTTGATATCCACAAGTTCATTGTTAAGACTAATAAACGTTATCATATATAATTCTACTTTATTCACACAATAGACACAAATGCTAATTCAATGCTATTTCAAGGAACAAAATAACATGATTTAATGTGACATTATGATGTTCCAGACCTTTGCTTGAGGAAATGTTCACAAATTGGACCTCAAAGAATTTTAATTGAATACCCCTGTAATAGGCCATCAACATCAGAGAGGGCAGGATATGCTAATGACCCACAGGTTGGGAACGACTCTCACTCTGACTCCAACCCAGGACATTTTGGCCCTGAGTCTCATCTGGTTTAAATACTCCCTCGGTGAGCATATATGTCAGCTTACATTCCAGTCTTCTAAGGACAAACTTTATCCAGATGTCTTCCTTTTTTAATTAAATTGTGTCATATTCCACAGCACAGGATTCTGTCCATTCGGCAGGTAACAAAGTGGAGTAGACCTATTCCCCCCTAAAGCTTTTTATTATGGACTCTGATTGTGGGACACAGCTTCATTCATTGTCATTTTATTGTGACACAATTTTTACGGAACTAATTTTACTGGATTATTTTTTTCTTTGCCCTTTATGGCACATGTATTTTAAAATCTGTTTTTTCATTTAATGTAATGAAAATAGTACTGTGTCACTAACTACCAGTTCAGACTGGTACGGACATGTACGGTGATAGGCGTATAGAGAATGGGGAGCAGATGTGGAACTACATAGCTAAAACCTCTGTTGAGTCTCATGAAAAGTGTTTCTTTTCAATGTATGGTTTGAGACATCCAAAATAAACAGTAATGTATATAACAGCACTATATATATAGTGCTGTTTTCAGCATTTGTGTCTATTGTGTGAATAAAGTAGAATTATATATGATAACGTTTATTAGTCTTAACAATGAACTTGTGGATATCAAATATAATATAAAAGAATAATAAACAAAATACATAATTTTTCTTTTCTTATGTCAAATGAAGATAATTTAAAATGTAGTTGACTGTTCTTCATGAGTAAAGTGCTTAGTTTAAGAGAAAAAAATCCCTCTTTACTTATACTAAATTATACTTATACTAAATTTACTGATTTTCAAATACACAGCCTCTCAAACACAGGATATGCAGCCTTTACTTTTTTTTTTATCCACGCTGACCAAAATATCAAATAGATATATTCAAATGTGGGAGAGAGGTTTTTGAATTTCTCTCAGCTGCTCAGCTGCGGAAGCCCTTTATCTCTTCCCTGAGCTCCTGAGTATTCTCACAGAACCCCGTCTTGTTCTAGTTGTCATTACAGCTTACATGAGAACATGTTCAATTTGTTGGAAGATAAAGTGCCTCCTCCCACCTATGTGCTCCATCTCCCCTGACTCGCCTGTCAGGAACGTTCTAGGCCTGCACAAACACAATAATATCAGGAGTATTGTGTTTTCAGAATGTATTTTTAAGTTTAGGCAATACTAATAAATAAATAACATTTTTGTTACCACATATGACTTACATTACAACCTCAAATCCTAAAATGTGAAAAGGTCTCGCTGGTATGAAAGAAAAAATCACTATTATGTTCAGATCTGTGTTATGTAAAGGGGAGTTTTTCTTATGACTGCTATATTTTACACCCATGACCTTAAATCCTCCCACATGCAGCACACTGTATTTCACCACATTCCAGTTGTGTAGAGTTGTATTGATGGAATGGACTGGAACTTTAATATAAACATATCTGAAGATATAAGTTGGAATAACACATTCCTCTTTTTATTCCTATTTATACACATCAGTAATCTATGATCAGGTGCAATGATTACATACTTTACTTTGAAGCTAGTCCAATTTATCCTGGGAATATTTCTTTGCTACCCGGTTAAACAAAACCGAACATTAGCACTGCTCTGAAGTGTGTTATCAAGTTGATCCTGGGTTTGTCTGTGGCACTGTGAGTGTGTTCGTGTGGAACAGGTGGAGTCAGCACTAAGCAACCGATCACATCATAGGTGACAGTAATAAATCCATAATTTGTGTCATTAATTAATTAAATGGGAAATAAAAACAATTATTAATTTATTTATGTAAAAAAAAAAACATAATTATTTTACAGTGTAATTTTACAGTTTTATTTTCAGTTACTTTGGTGCATTTCTCACATCACTATTTACATTTGCACAACAACACTTTCTCATTCCTTCCAACAAATTGCAAATGCTTTTGGACATGCATCAATTGCTTTCATACAACTCTGTACTGTTTTATAACATTATCATTTGCTAATGTCATGTCAGTTAAAATTAACTATACTTGTAAATGCTGAATAGTCATTCCATTTAAAACTAATAGTCCTAATTTCATTCCTTGAGTCATTACATACAAAAATGTTGGACTAGTTCTCAAAATCTGTCAAGCAAATTTTATAAATGTTTTTTTTTTTCCTGAAAATGTCTCCTAAATTGAATAATTTCTCTCAGGTGAACCTCAGCTTTCACTGATGGAAAGGGGTGTGTGAAGCATTAGTTGCAACCAGTGAGAAGCCACTTCTCTACAATCACTCAGAGCTGAATCCCATAAAGCCCCACTTCACAAGCAAATATGAACCAAACAGGAAATAGTGTGTACCATTTCTACTGTGACACAGAAATGGAAGGTCAGCCTCGTGGAAAAGGGGTGAGGGTGCGGGGAGGAATGGGAAGGGGACAAAACGGGAAGAGGAAGAAGAGGCCAAGTACATAGGTGGATTCCTAATGAAATTAAGGCTACAATTGTGGATCATGTTGTCAATCACAGCCTCGCTGAGGCTGGTCGAAGGGTGCAGCCAAATGTTGGGAGAACCACTGTAAATTCAATTAGTCAAACATTTTGTCAGGAGAACAGGTGTGTATAAATGGATTCAGCACTAAACAATCTGCACTGCACTACTGTCATTGTGTCATACATGAAGCTTGCAGTGGGACAAGAACTTGACTTTTTACATTTTACATTTAGATTTACAGCTTTACTGCATCACAGATTTAGTGTATTGTAGTGTACAGTAATGTTAGAGTAAAGACTTGGCATATTTACTGTAATTTTACTCTGCACCACGTAGGATTGCAAGACAACCTCGCAGAGGTGGAACAGGACAGAGAGGAACGTCTGGATGTGCATGAATGATTTACAGTATTATGTATGTTGTATGTTCAGTTCCAATATGTACTGCAATGTTGTTTACAGTTGTGCACAGCTCTACCCAAAGGGAGTTTATATTTGTTGTAAATAAGAGTGTATTTTTTAAATGTATTTATTTATTTATTTTTGCACAATGCTGTGAACAAATTAGAATTGCAAAGAGCTTATGCAGTAAAAATGTGAAACATACATATTCAGTGTCTTGTACACAGTTACCTCACAAAAATACAGTAATGTCTAACTTTACTGTAGTTTTCAAATGGCTGTGCAAATAGTATATAGTGCTGTCTTGAGCATTTTCAGGTAGTGTCACCAAGAGCTGACTTTTTTGCATTGGAAAACATTTACAGAGTAAACTGTCATAATGGAAACATGACAAAGCCATTTGATTATCTTGTTCATAAACAATGGTGTCAAGACTTTTCATCTCGATGACACTGACACTTTCATTGACATGAATACTTGCTTTTGAGGAATGAGCTATCCATTTTGAGCAAGTGACACGCTTTTGCAGGTTATAAACTGGGTTTTGCAGTTTGTACTGACTGTTTTGAGAAATGCATTAACTGTGCAAATGTAAATGCTTGATGTGAGATTAGGGCTGGGAAAATTATCGCGTTAAAGCAGTGAGTTAATTCATTGATTTAATCGCGTTAATTTCAATTGACGCATCGATTAATTTGATCACAACAAAAATATTACAACGACACTGACAGAGGCAGCAACACGCCACGGGTCTTCCAGCGGGGCAGAAATGCACCGCGCGAGCGTAGAAGACGACAAATTTCCGTTTCCATCCATCAGGCGCGTTCGAGATGAGCCAGACCTGCGCAGTTTCGATCAGTGTCAGTCTGTGCACAGTGCACGATGGTTAGATTTGTGTCCGACTTGTTCCCGACTTGCTCTGATGCCACAAGTGCGACGGTCACCGTGAGATCCAAACGAGACCAGCGCCTGAGCCGCCGCAGTTCATCAGGAGCAACTGCGGAGGCTGCACGGCTCAGTGCATGAAACGCACACCTGTTAGCGGTGAACGGACAGAAGATTGGATCTGAGTTTAGTGCTGATCAGAAACGTAACGCACGACACTTCACTGCCCTCCTCTCCTTCTTCCCCTTTAAAAAAAAAAAATACAGACTAAAGTTACAGTTTTGGCCTGGATAAACCAACACACGCGAGAAGTGGATTTCGGGCGTGATGGTGCGTGATCTGAGCCACAAACTAGGCTCGTTCGAGATGAGCTAGACCTGCGCAGTTTCGATCAGTTTCGGTCTGTGCGCAGTGCATGCCGGTTAGATTTGTGTCCGACTTGTTTCCGACTTGCTCTGATGTCACGAATGCGACGGTCACCGAAA
Organism: Bostrychus sinensis; assembly: GCA_020698575.1. NCBI lineage: Eukaryota > Metazoa > Chordata > Actinopteri > Gobiiformes > Eleotridae > Bostrychus > Bostrychus sinensis. The sequence goes on from CM036241.1 coordinate 26,269,007, forward strand.
GCTCGTGAGATCCGAACCAGACCAGCCGCCGCAATTTATCAGGAGCAACTGCGGAGGCTGCACGGCTCATTGCATGATGGGAAAACGCCCACCAGTCAGCGGTGAACGGACAGGTGATTGGATCTGAGTTCAGTGCTGATCAGAAACGTAACGCACGACACTTCACTGCCCTCCCCTCCTCCTCCCCTGCCTCTTTTTTTTATTTTTTATTTTTTTTATTAACAGACTAAAGTTACAGTTTTGACCTGGATAAACTTTGTGCCCTGTTGCTCAGTGTGAAGTAGAATATTATTAAAAAGACTGTGGACAATATCTGCTGTTATAGGAGGCTGTTTAACATTTATAATGTGTAATCTTAGACATAAAAGCTAAGAACCACTGCTGAATGTACCTGATGTGTGCTCCAAAAGAGCGCCTCATTAACGCACAGACTGTGGTCAAGCACGGGACAGAAAAGTTCTTACAAATCAGTTTAATGCATTTATTTTCAAAATCCCATCCAACACAAGCAAGAAGTGGATTTCGGGCGTGATGGTGCGTGATCTGAGCCACAAACTGTCCGACTTCACTACAGGCGTATTTCCCCTCCTCCTGTTGCGGCCGTGCACTCTCGTTCACAATTCAGGCGAGGCGCAGTTCATCTCGAACGAGCCTAAACACGCACACGCACACAGGAGGAGAGGCAACGGTATTAGGGAGGAGACAGGTGAGGAAGGTGTCAGAGCATGATGTATTCTACTTGTTTGCTTTGTTTTTGTCCTTCAATAGTTTGTTGTTGTTGTGAGCCGTGAGGAAAGCTGACTTTGTCTCACAAGCTCCTCCCCTGAGCGTTACCATGGAGCTCCTGTCCATCACCAATGTTACTAAAATAATGCTGAGCTTTGATGATAAGCTGCTGATAAGCTACTGCAGTTTAATTCAGGCCTAATTATAAATATGGTAGGCCTATTATAGTCCATAATAATCAGCAGTTTTAGGAAATGATGGAATGTTGTAAATGTCACTGACAAAACTTTATATGCTACATTTATCAGACTCAGTTATTCCTGCCATGAGTTGATAATGAACATTTATCATTTTAGTCTAATAAAATGTGAGTTTATTAAAGAGGTTATTTCTATTTTTATTATCTAACCACTGCCAAAATAATAACCCTGATAAATGCCCACCACACTGTGCCTAATTACATTGGCCAACAAGACAAATAAAAAAAAAGCTTCTCTCAGTTACTGTTACTTTTACAGACATCTCTGCTCCTCATCTCTGTTTCTTTTCTTTGGTAATTACTCAAAAACATTTCCTGCTCACCTGCAAAGTGACATCACAGAGTTCACACTCAGGCCAGCACTGCTACTTTTAAACTCTACTGCACACAATGCAGTGAAGAAAAAATGAAAAAATATTGCTATTTATATCAAAATGATGACAACTAGCACATCTTCAAACATCTTCAGTGTTGCTGTCACATGTACATGTACAAACACATGGAACATGGACACATGGAAAACTGCACAAAAAAACTTGTGTATAAGGATGATACATACTTACATCACATGCCAACAAAAAAAAACACAGTGAATAGTATATTTTCCATTTTTATTCAAATAAGACATGCTGACTTCCTTAAATATTACTGGAGCATTGTTGTTATGTCTTGGTTACCATTTATGACCAGAGTGGGCTCTGAAGTATTTATTTGACATTTTGATAAAGACAAAGTGTAGCTCTCTACCAGCCTCATCCTACTACAACCTGTTCCTAAATGTGTGTCATTTCAATATACAGTATTTATAGTGTTAAGGATACTTCTACAGCACAGTGCACTCAAATCATGTGTACTGTTAAATGTCTTAGTTATGTCTGACATGACTTTGTTTTGTCACAGGTGGATGGTCAGGTAGTTGGTGGATGGTGAGAGGAACTTTATAATTCCAACTGAATTTCAGCTTCTCAGAATTGCAAATGACCAGTTCTCAAAAGTCCCACTTCAAAAGCTTCAAATATTTTGAAACTGTTTACAATCTCTTTAAGATGCCTTTAATTCCCATGTATTAAAAAATGTGTTTATCATATAAGTTTTGCTATTTTTTATGGTCAGAACTTTACACCTAAATATCTCAAAATCACTCAGCACACAGATAGATCTCTATAATTCTAAGGGGACGACATGCTGTTTGTTGTAGCTAACCCTAACCCACTTAGTCATAAAATATGTGCAAACTGTACTGTTTTAGGTGAAAGATTATGAAAAAATGAATATATAATTAAATATATCCAATGCACATATAACTCTAACAACATAAGGCAAGGAATCAGCATTCTCCTTTTGTCAGAACTGACAGCTCTGATTCAGTGTGGGCAGATCACACATAGAACTTGATTATGTACAAGAGTTCTGTATAAAAAATATATTCAGTCTAAAACGGTAAAACAAGCATGTGATATGGATTCACTTATTAGAAAACATTCAGTATGGCAGCATTCATTTCCTAACTTACAGTTTGTATAAGCTTAAAAAGGTCCTTCACAATGGAGCATCCTTCCTCACAAAATCAAATATATTCTTTTTAAATACATAGTTAATAAGGCTTGTTTAAATAGTCCATTTGCTGTAGTAGGATGCTGTTCCGATACAGGAGACACTGTTTTTGATACACTTGATGTTTTGTTTTATTATTATTTGTTGAGATTAGGAGCTGAGGGCTTTGAAGTGACCCCCTGTCAGAGAATGTGATACTCAGTCCATCCTCACTGGCCACATCCTCACTACTGCTGGATAATAAAAAACACAGTCCACACCTGCTGAGCAGACAGTTCAGAACACTGCCTCAGTCAGGGCACGGAACAGCTCTCCTTTTGTTCAGGGATATCACAAAGTCTTTTTGGTTTATTGTGTAACCTCTCCATTGTACGGCTTGGCTGTTGTCTCATGAGGTGGCCTCCTCTGCCTGAAGAAAACAAAACAGTATGTGTTTAATCACCTGTGTCAGTCAGATATATACCATACATGCCATAGTGTATGTCATTAATATTGAATTTAGCCATGGATGATCTCTAGCACCCATCCCCTGAAGTAGTCTGGATTTAGGTGAGTAATAAATAATATATCTGATACATTAATGGGTATATCTTTACCTGTCCGTACAGAAGTTGGTGCAGTGAGTATCAGAGTACAGTGAGCAGACACAGCGCTGGTCCCTCAGTCCTCTTCTGCTCTTAGCCCCTACATAGCGCCTGATCCGTGGGGAACCCTGGTAACTGGACATACCATACAGTGCAGTGTGCCTGCAAAAGACATGGCCAGGGTAAGAGTGAGCAAACAGCTAACATCATTATTACTTAAAAATATTCTTGAACTGGGATGATGAACCCTTGACCATAGCTATACCCTATGGTTTAGAGTTGTGCGTCATTGCAGTTCAAAGAAAATGCTTTTTGGCCACAGAATCATTCAGAAGTTTATTTTGGCATTGCTTTTTAATCCCCCAGCACCCCCAGCAAGGTACTCCTGACCAAGATCCTGGCTCAAGATCTAAAGAATGGTCCCCAGGCACTGCTTAGTTCACCCACTGACACATTCCCCCAGCAGCATTGGAAGCTATACTTTATTGTCCCTGTAGGTAAATTGTTCTCTGTATTTGACCCACTCTTCAATAGCACTGAAGCAACCTGTCAGGAGCAGTGGGTGACCGCAGTGCAGTGTGCAGCCTAGGGACTCTTCTCCAGATCATCAAGGTTCTGGACTGCACTGGGTGATTGTAGGGGTGTCAGTAAGACCTCATCTGTGCTGATTGTGGTTTCGAAATGTGATTTTGACTCTCTACACCTTGTCAGTAATGTATGACTTATGCTCAGCTCTGTTCAGCCCAACAGCAGAGTCTTGGTGTGTGACACTAATGTGGTGCTGAAAAGAGAGAGAGATCATTTGCTGATATCCTCTCTGGGACCAAATGAGGCGCAGGAAAGTGAGCTTAAAGGGGTACCAAACAGAAACTAAATAACCAGTTGCTAACTAAAGTCCTTGCTATTTTCATACACCTATTATTACATCAGGCAATATCATTATTACACATCATCTCAGCTTTTGCTTTGGTCATCCCCTAAATCCTTTAGAAACAACAAGATGAGGAATTCAGTGCAAATTCTATGCACCTCTTATGTGTGCTGTATAAATTCATTTTTTGTGTTCTTTTAGCTGTTATTACCTGGGAGCTGGGAACCAGGAAAAATCAAATAGACCAACTATGTAGCAACAATATTCACTGTTACCTATAAGTGAGGAAAAAGTTGCTGAGCATTTTGATAATGCCAAACACATAAAGAAGTCTTTAGTGTTATCACTTTCAGAAAAATTATTTTTGAGTTAAGTCAAGACACGTGTCCTAACAATAATGCACATGATTTATATTCATTAATTTGACCTAGAGTCCACAGAAGTGGCTCAGACTGGGACTCTCATATTCTGAACAATTCCACAGGCCTTTGGGAGGGTGCTTGTGTGTCTTATCCAAATAGAAGTTGTAAACGGACATGGACACATAAACCATTAAAGGGAGATTTTTTACCCATGGCAACGGTTTGTCCTTCACAAGATGATTCTGCAGTGACCTTTTTGGCCCGTGTGACTAACTCCACATGTTGGACTCTACAGGACTGCATTACCACCCAAACACAAATGTCTTTCTACTGGTGGAATACTGGGTTGAAGTAACACACGACGGACATATCCCACAACCTTTGTTTAGCAATTTCACATTTACACATGATTACAATACAACAGAAAGAATAGAGTTGCATTTTATTTAAGGGTGCTCCGATCAGGGTTTTTGAGGCCAATCACCGATCACCGATCAGCCTCTGCTGTGATCGGCCGATACCGATCATGGCCGATACCGATCACGTGATCTTCAATGTAGTAATGTATTGTATTATTAGTTCCATTTGAAAAATACTGTAGCCTTTGTAAATATAAAAGAACAACAAAATTCTACTTATTTTTGTTTTAGAAGAGGTTTTGTTGCATTATTGGTCTTTAATGTGTGCCCAGTGTCTGTGGCTTTGTTTGAATGCTCCGCTGATGTAAAAATCAGCTGTTCTTAATTGGTTCCTTTAATGCGAGTCCGCGGTGCAGCGCCTGTGTCCGCGTAACGCGCAGCCAAACCAGGTTGAAACACAGTGGACTAAAGAGCAAACAGCTCCTGCTGCCAGTTTTGACAACGTCTGAATGAAGAAAACGTGCAAAGAGAGCAGAGAAGACAATGATGAAAGCTGCTGCTCTCAGACACACGGACACATGGGCTGCCTTTTTACTTTCTCTTTCCATTAGCAGCCATTTGGTGCAGTTTAAGCCACAAAACGCACAGTTTTCTCCGCGCAACAAGACACAGGCAGGCTCTGAACTTTCTTAATCCTTTTAACGTAACTGTTAGCGGGTTAGCTGTAGCTCTATTTACGTTGGTGTTTGCAAATACACGCACTGCTGCGCCTCGGTTCTGTCCCGTGCGCTCCTAATGCAGGCGGGGACACAAAGCAGCGCCTCCAGGGCAGGTTTGTGTTAGTTATAACCAGGGCTTAACTTAAAAACACTGCTAAAATAACGCTACTGCTGTTTAATCAAACCGGAGTTGCAGGACAGTAAATGTGAGAGCCTCACGTGTTTATTGTAATTTGATCGGCCCTTCTGATCGGCCTATTTTACCGATCACCGATCACTCTATTTTTAGCCATGATCGGCCGATCATGATCGGCGGCCGATCGATCGGAGCACCCTTAATTTTATTTCATTTAATTGTGTTGTTGGCAGTTCACGTTCATGCTGTTCTATGCCGAGAATTCATAAAGCATTCTGGTCTATTTTGACCCTTGGTGACCATCGCTGTCCACTGCTTTTACTGAGGCATTGTGACAAATTTTGAGTGCATTGCTTTTCAATCACTACACCAGAGGTCTTCAACATGACCCCTGCACTAGACATTCACAAACCATTACAAAATGGTGTAATCACTATATAGCACACTATATAGTGGTGAATGGGCTGATTCAAATACCCACAATTGAATAGTTTAAAACTGAACTGTCAATTGACAATTGGGCTACACCCTGGACAGTGACTAGAGCTAGTTAGTTGCAGGGCTGACACTTAGAGACACACAGTAGAGTTCACTGACCGATAACAATTCACTGTCACATTCATTCACATTAGCCAATTTAGATACCGCCGCAACTTTATGTTTTTGGAAGCCAGAGTACACACAAGAGTGACACAAGGAGGACATGGCAAACTCCCCTTAGAGAGATTGTAGGTGGCCGGGCCATAGATTGAAAACAAGACAACTATATACATAAGCTGTATGTGCAAAAGTGTACAGTATGTCTGCTAACAGTGCATTCAAACATATAGTCCCATGTCCATTTTTTACATAAAAGAAAATTAAATGGCTTTAGTTTACATTACAGCTATCAACCTAATCAACAACTTCAAGAAGAAGCACAAACTCACTCTGGTGTGTTGATCCAGATGATGTCCAGATGACAGTAGTAGACACACTCCTTGTCTTTGTAGGTGTAGCAGGTGCACCTCTTGGTGCGCCTGCGCAGGGGTACGGGGAGGTCACAGGTCTGGACAGGCAGTGGATGGACCAGTGGACAGTGTGTCCTGCCTCAGTGCATCCAAATCTCTCCAGTCAGTCACATCTCTGCTCACTGAGAACCCTGCACCACCGCATAAGAGCATAGTGAGAACATGCACATTATCAATCATACAACAAGTAGTAAAGTAACCACAAAAGCAAACTGAAAAGGAGGCTGAGACAACCAAAACAATGTTACAAAGTTCTAAAATTATGTTTGGTTAAGTCAATTCAAATTGTATGTAATTCAGTTTGGTACTGTTGGTTTGACAACTGAATATTTAATTATTTCCTCACTTTCAAAAGCTTTCCCATGATTGAAAAGCAGTTCTGCAATAATAATAATAATATAATAATAATAATAATAATAATAATAATAATTCTAAAACAGAATTATGACAAATTGGTTAATGGCTACAAAATGTCAAAAATAGACCAGTATTAATACAATGGAAAAGTTACAAAGGTAGTAATATATCTCAAATCATGAGGTTTTATAATGTCTAATTCATGATACTTTTCAAATGTCAACAAAAAATTGTTGGTATTATTAGTACATCTTGAAGGATACTATGTTGTAATGTCTAAGAACTATCTCACATCTCCTTCTGATAGAAATATTATTCATAATTATATAATTGCTATCTGTTGACATAGTGTTAAGAAAACTTGTTAATGTTTTCCTTTATTTTATTCATACACAATACTTGAAGGCATTTACTTTTGTTACTAAAAAAAAGAGGATTTTTATGACCTAAAACCAAATATCATCAAGCATTGTAAGGTACACATATATTTAAAAACACATATGTAATATAACATTTTACTAGCCACAACAAAGATTTACACAACTGTCCTTTGAGAATCCACCTTGTTACGTCTACTTACCACTTGCCAAAAATGCTGTCACCACAATAACAAACAAAACTCCAACATCAATCAAGGGCACAGTAGCCATCACACATGTAAAATGTAAAAATGTAAATAAAATATTTCTGTGGGGAAAAATTGCAAATAGACGCAAAAACTGATAAAAAAAAAAAAAAGTAGCTTGTGAGTGAGTGAGAGGTGAGTCTTCCAGATCAGTGATCGTCCCAGATGTGTGACTTTCACTCTGTCTGGCTTACTCAAGCGCACACATTTCTTATGAGCCACAAGTTTGTTGTCAAGTTAGCACACTCCCTCTGACTTCCTGAAGGGATAACAAAGTAAGAGCAGTCATACTGGGCGGATCCCAACCTGCTCTGTTCAGTACAAGATTTAAACACTCTGGCCATGATTTCTACAGAAAGCTACCTTTGTTCAAGATATCACAGAGATGAGAGCACAGATGAAAGAGACTGTCCTGACCTCTCTCTGGTACAACAGACATAGTATGACACAATAAATATTCCAACCAAGTATGTATTCACCTTTTTTAAGTCAGCTTACTATATAACCAATGTCACATCCATTTATCTACCTGATTTACAGATATTGATGTTGTCTTTTAGTACTTTCTCATTAAGGCACACTTTTATTTTGAAGGTGAACGCTCCTTTGGTCTTTTCCTGGCTGTAAGTAGGTAACTTTAGTAGGTACGGACACAATACGAGTTAACATATTTTCATAATTACAGTGTAACTATACATACAATGTTTAATGATTTGTAACTTTACCATAAAAAGGAAAAAAATGTCTGTATGTCAAAAGAAGATACATGCAACACAATAGTTAAGTCACTGATTTCTGCTTTGTCAGCTACGGCTCCAGGCCATGGGGTGGACAATGAGCAGTATATCACAGAGCTAACGCTAAAGGACAGGCATTCAGTCACATATACAACAGAAATCAACAGTACACAGTGGATTGTTTTTTAATAACAACCGATTGAAACAAAAGCTCACTGTTCATTGATCATGTTTCAGACTAATCTGAACACAAACAACAATGCACTGACTTGTCATTCACTTTTTAGAACGTCATCACTAATCAACGTCAAGGAATTTAAGGTCAGTTGATTTATAAGAAAAGCAAGATCATAAATAAATGAGAAGAGAACTTAGGTTGAATTCCAGAAAATAGCCTTGTGCCTTTGAGCAGGGCATTAGCTCTGTTTGTTAGCTGTGTGCGCTAAGGGATGTGTGGCAGAAGCCCTAGGCTCATTACTCATGCTGGGCTTCTCATGAACTGATGAAATACTGTATATTGCATAACAGCTATACAGTGCATGCATATGACAAAACATAAAGCCAGTTGAATAATATATTATTTTTTCACAGAATCTTACTGTTATAAGAAAATGAAGAAAGAGTTCAAGATAACTATGGTTCTGTAGTCCTAAAGTTTACCTTAAGACACATAAATATATAACGGTGGCTTGTAATGAATGTTACAAAAGAGAATTTAAGTGTGCTCTGGGTGTTTGCTGTGTTGCACAGTGATGAGATGCACCCAGTCCTCCCACGTCTTCACCTTTGCACATCTGGACAGTGGTGGACTAGGCATTCAAATGCAGTTATTCAGACTACTGAAGGCTACTGTGGGAGGTGTTCATGCATTGATTCATGATGTTTCGTTTGGGAACATTCAGATGAGTTCAGGTCAAGAGGAAACGCAGGGGCCAATGAGCCACAGGTGGAAGGAGTATTGAGTCTAACCTTTAAGTGACACTATAGTCTACTGTCAGTCTGGGTTCTTAGCCAAGAATGTCTCTATATTTCAGACTTAAGGGATTTTCAGATTTCCCCCCCATTACATTGCCACAAACATCCATCCCCTGCAGTAAACTTAATCAAGATCAACTAAGGAGGTTGCTGTGATTTGATTCTTTGATTTTAGAATTGTCTTTAATATATTTTACATCAGTATTCACCCAGACACAGTGAGAGAAAGTTACACCCTAAATGTTCAGTGAGTGATTTAATTTATGGAAAAAGCAGTTTCATTGGACTTCATTCATCAATGTTTACCTAAAAAGTTACTAAAATCCCCCTTCTACAAATTGCCCCATTGTGGGATTCGTTCTCAGACAGCCAGGTTCTTCTTCTTCCAACCCCGCACTTCTTTGCGCACTATGGTGAGTGAGTTCTAGGAATGGGAGGGGTGACAGGGAGTGCTTCAGAGTCTACAGTCCAGACCAGAGAATTATACTGTAGTGGTATACTGAAGGGTCTGGGGCAGAAAAATCTAGTTAAGAAAAACACTGGTGAGTGCCAAAAAATGTCTTAAGTATGGCTTAAGTACAATGTTTGTGTAGGAAGTGTTTATGATTGAGGCCCAATGTTTTTTTAATAATGTTCTGATTAAAATGAGGCATTGAGAACTTGTCTCTACCCAAGGAATTTTATACATTGGATTTGCTCAGGAGTGGTCCCATTGTCAAAAAAAACAGTATAAAATAAATTCCTACAAGGAAAGAAAATATTAAAATGTGAGATATCTCCATGGAACCCTGGTCATGCTGTATCAAAAAGGCTAACATCAGAAAACATTCACTTGTCAATAAGTTAGGCCTCTTAAATCACATTATGGAGATTCACACATTCATACAGGGACACTTTCAACATTAGCTGTCAATCAGGGGCAGGGCTGGACTGGGACAAAAAAACGGCATTTTTGGCTTAGACAGGCCACTCATAATTACCGGAGCACGACTACTAATTTATGTATGTCCTCCCTGGCTGCTTACCTGCTGTGCTACACTTCCCCTGCTCACTCTGTCCCTGGGTTCCCTTTCAAAAATCCCTGGCTGCTCCTCTCCCTGTCCGCTGCTGCTGCTGGCTTCACCTACAACCTGCGCCAGTCGCAGAGGACGTGGGGGCTACAGCAGCCCCTCCAGTGAATATTTCTGTGATTTTGGCACATTTAGAAGCGTCTGCTGTGAGATTCTTAAACTTCTTTTCTCGCAACCTCTCCGCACCCCGTTTCCGCTTTGATTTCTCCATTTTTCCATGCTCAACACTATGGAAACTGGCGGGAGTCCTGGAACGCCCCTAAAGCACGGCACGGTTGCCTATTGTGAGTGCTCCGAACGCTTCAGGACTTTGGCACGGTTGGAGGAGGTGGGCCACGGCACGGCGTGGTTGCTCATTCATGCATGTCATGTACGCAACTGTTCTTATCTCAGTAAAAAGTGAATAAACTCCATTATCAACACGCGCAGCAACGCCACTCCCTTAGGAAGAAGAGCACAGACAGCGGCAGTGGTTCTGAAGCCTCTCTCATCGTCTGCGGATGCCTTCGCTGCTCCTCGTATGTGGCTTATTCCAAAACGTGTGACAGAAGGCCGCGTATCACGAACGAGACTCAAAGCAGAATCACAATAGCACAGATACTTAATGCCGCTGGTCTCACGTTTTCCGCTACACCGGTTTTAAAAGTGTTAGCGGCTCGCTCGACTTGTAAACAAACCGCGCACCACAATGACGTAGCAGTCTGTCGCCCTCAGAGCTGATGACGTAACCGGGCCACAGGACAGATCGTTTGTGCAGGTGAGAGTGTGGGCCGGCGGGGGACTCAGACTCCTCCCCAGTCGTACCTGGGCACAGCACGGTTCGAATGGCCCTAGTGTGAGTGCGCCCTAACTTAAAATAAGAAAATAAAAAAAAAAAGGTGGACCGTCAGACCACCGGGCCGTCAGGCCACAGGCATTTTGCCCGGTATGCCAGATTATCAGTCCACTCCTGATCAGGGGTGAAATTTCCACTAATGGATTTTACTGGCTTATTTGGACTGTACTAGGGACTTACTGTGAAAGCTGGGGGTATTTAGACAGAAAACAGCCCTAATGCAGTGCAGTGTGGCTAGGTGGCTGGAATAATATTTCTGAGCTCTCATTCCACAAGGATCCATAGGGGAAATAATCTAAGCAAAATATACTGTATAGAAGGCCCAGCAGACCTCCTAGTCTCACTCCATCAGATGTGAAGCTTCAAATGCATCATTGCTGGACGAGTCTGAGCTGTAGAAAAAGGCTGGATTTACATGCTGTAGGCATAAAAGAAAGGCCAGCCATCTCTCTGGGTGGGGTTCTGATGGAAATTTTATAGATCCTGACTTATAATGTTATTTTGTACCACTTGCCATATGTCTGTAGGAGAAACTTAAGGTGCCAATCACATTAGAATATCCTTGTAACCAGAAAGCCCACCTCACAGCATCTCCTTTCATCCTTTGATATGTATCACCCCATGCAATGTTCCTTTTGTCTCTTCATCCTGTTCTAAAACCAATCAACCTGTTTAAATACCTGTCTAGCCCATCACTCAGGGTCAGACCTGCTTGGTTCATGCAGCCACTCTGTTGCAATGCTGTCTGACCTTTCTGTGCAAAGAAATAAAACAATCGTAGATCCAAGTCCATGTTTCACAACTTACAGAAAATTTCCACAACAGAGTCTGCACGTCCTCTTCATGTTGCCAAGGGTTCTCTCTTCTTCCTCCCACCGTCCAAAGACATGCATGTGTTAGGTGAATTGGTGATTCTAAATTGCCCATAGTGAATAAATGTGAGAGTGAATGGCTGTCTCTCTCTTTATGTGTCACTGTCTTAGCAGTGTGACTAACTGGCCTCTGTCCAGAGTGTACTCTGCCTAAGGCCCATAGTTTGGGATGGTCTCCAGTACCCGCGACCCCTACAGCAAAGCATGTAAAACATATGTAAATGGATTGTAGATACCAGCACATAAAGCTAATGTAAAGCCTATATGTAATGCCTTGTGTTCCTTAAGAAAAACGTACATCATGTTGGTGTAACATAACCTGAGTGCTGAACACGTGTTGACATGTTCCTTTTTGTCATACGCACATTTGTGAGGTGAGGTGGTTGACTGCAAAAACAATGTATGGATGCTGGGGTCACCATACTAATTTGCAAGCTTTGTACAATATTTGATGCCTGACATCATGTAGAGACTTAAACCAGATGTGGAGCTGAATGCAGGACATGGCTCCTATTTTTTCATAGAGTTTTTACATGCTGACAGACAAGTACTTCTGTGACAGTGACTGCCAATGCCCACAGTGGCTGTCATCATAGATCAGTTGAAATTCTCATTTTCACCCAAAAGTACAGTCCTGCTTTTTCTAATTGTATGTAGAGGTGGAAAACATTGTTGTGCAGGTCTGCAATAGTAAAATGGAGGTGACAGTGCATGAGGTAGATTCAAATGTGCATGTTTCTAGTCCAGGTAGGACTTAAATCATTCATTTCCATCTTTATACGTATGTCATGAAATCAAATAATAATGACAACATATGTTCAACACATCATTGTGAATTTTGTTGCATTGACCTGTACGTCAATAGCTGCTGGCACAGTTTTTTGGTTCCTCCCTAGAACTTGAGCTATTGTCTTGGACATGAGTACTAACTGGAGTCAATAGTCTGCATGTTTGATGGTGACTGATGGGAAAAATTACCAAGTGTAAACCCACCCAGATGCATAGAGAGTATGCAAACTCTGCACAGAAAGCCCCCATTCTGACAGGAGAAATATCTATGAGGTGACAATGCTAACCACTTTGCCACTGTGCTACAACTGCTGTAACATAATAAAGCATGAACACAATCTCTTTAACTAAGGATATATATAGCATTAAATTATTACTTCCTCCCTGCACAGTGGGCTCCACAGAGAAAACAGTTGAAATAAATGCAGAGGCTATAACATGATCTGTTCAGCAGGTGATTTAATACTCCAGCTTATCTGGACTGGAGTACAGGATACAAAAGTGCATGGATACATGCAATCTACATCACAGGAGTCAGTGTGCAATACGCCACTAGTCATATGTGCTATCTGCCTCAGTCTGAATGTATGTATATATTGCAATTGAGGTCATTTGTGGATATCATGTCTAACCTAAAATTCTCCATGCCTGATGTTGCTGTGTTCTGATGCACACTATATGTACTTTACAGGACAGTAGACTTCCATCCATCATCCTGTGCCACTCGAGAAAACCTGTGAGAAGCCACTAAGCAGTGTCTGGGAACCATCTTCAGATCTGAGCCAGTAGTGTGGTCATGGCACAGACTGGATAATTAGGATTAGACATTACAGTATATAAAGAATATGCAATCAACACAGAAATGTCTATTTTTTTTGCGCTGTTATGAGACCCTGTTGTGCTCCTTGTCACTGCATCATCATACCATTGATACCATTGATACACTGAGGTCTACACAGTTAAAGTTCAGGTAAGGTAGGGCAAACATGTCACATATTTATCTTGCATAGACTATATCAAATTGTAATAGCACAAAGATGGCTCAACAAAACAGCCTTCAGTCTTTCCTTTTCATCTGTTCAACTGAGAGCACAGTAAGTCAACACTGATCACACCAACAGGAAATGGGCCTAGAGTTGGAACAGCTGTCTGTTCACCTGTGGATCAGGTGCTTAGTCATCTCACATAGCTTAGAGTTCAGTCTTTTAACAGTAGCTGCATTTTCACTCATCACTCACGCTAAGCGAGGCGGCACTATCGCTGTGCTATATTTCAGAGAAGATAAAAAGGATTCATGTTTCCTGTTTAAGTGGTCAGAGCTATGATTCTCACGCATATACTGCTGTAACTGTGTTCAATTACAGACAATGTTCATCCGAGTACATTCAGCCTGGTGAGAGCAGTGTGTCAGGCTCAACACTGCTCATCCAACTGTGATAGAGTTATTTCTATAGTAACTAACTGCCAATAGAAACACACAAATGTGCTTTCAAACTTACTTACGTACCATGTAGATAAATCCAAATGTGGGACATTTTTATAGAATAATCCTCCACCTGTGTTAAACTGTTTAAATCATTTTATTTCAACAGAATAAGACCAAACCAAGCCACTTCTGCAAGAGATTTAGACCTCTGACTTTCTCCAGATGAACAATATCAGAAGTGCAGAGGTGATGATAGTGTGGTTGGGGCAGTGACAATAACACAAACTGACACAACACACAGACCCATCTCAACCCCCCAGCATCCTTGACACTTTGGTTGCACCAGAAGTTATTTTCTGTGCACCATATTTATCACTGTCCCAAAGCTTTTAGCTCTAGGGAGCAAGGAAGAAGCATATTACTGTGAGAAAAGATGTTCTGATGTACACTTTACGCAACTCTCTTGATTAAATTCATCTCTCTCCTAATGAGAATGCAAGTGAGGGAAATGGGAATGCAAAGTAAGGCTTTTAAGTTGTACCCATCATCAGAAAGTATAACTGTGTCTAAACGGATGTTGTTTCTGCAGGAGGGACTGTGCAGTCATTAACCAAAGCAAAAAGTACGTCTAAAAAAATTAGCCAACAAAACTTTCTGAGCTAATCAACATGCAGATTACTGAATTACCTCTCCTCCTCCTCCTAACTGCTGCTAGTACTGTATACTGCTGAGGTGACTATACACCCACCATTCTCAAACAAGGGTCCGGGGACCCCTGGAGGTCCCTGAACCATTGGTTGGTCCGTGGAAAAAAATGTAATTAATTGCTAATAATTTATAATAATTACCGTAGTCGTGGTATATAATTTTAAACATTTATAAATGTTAATGGGAACCATTGTGGCCAAAAAAATAAATAAATAAACATTCTGAGCAAATAACCTTCACTTAAAAATGTTTTTAGGACATTTAAAACTCCTGACAACGAAGAGTAAGTCATGTTAATTGGGAGCGGAGGACACTATGGGGGTCCTTGGGATTTTTTCTCACCTGTAAGGGGTCCCTGGCCCCAAAAGGTTTCACACATAGAGCCTTATAGGAACCATGAAACCGTGAAAGCTAAGATAACCCCTTTGTTTTATGTTTTTTATCTGAATGCTAGTGGGTAGAAGGATAACTCTGTGCTCTCCACTTCGCAGTTGGCCGCTACTGTTTTTGTTATGCTCTCATTCGTTCTCAACTACTCTCGTTTGTTCACAAAACACTCAGTTGCGCAACTACTCTCATGTTGTTGCTAAGTTTTTAGCTTGCAATAAATATTGTGGCTTATTGACATTTTGTAGCATAGTTGTGGTCTTTGGTGTTGTGTATTGTTGTGGTATTAATTGTATGTGCTTGTTGCGCTACACCACACAGGTGTATACAAGACTAGTGGGCTAAAAGAGTATTCATGCACAGTACTCGGTGTTCTTTCAATATTTAAGTGTGAAAGATTTTAAAGGTTATATTTAAACTAAAAATAAAAAATGTGCTTTTCATTTGTAAACTAAATAATAAATAATTGTAATCTATTTTCCTACAATCTGACTTTTGTATTTATTGGCCAGACCTACCTGTGTACTTTTTAATAGGGATACCCTCTACTTGCAAAGAGTGAAACTTAGTAAAGTTAATACTCAATAATAGTTAATACTACGCAATTCCCAAGTTGGCCTTGCTATTTGGAAGTAAGACAGATTTTCTCAGACCAGTGGGTCGGTGGCAATGCCCTTGTGTCACATCTGTTCCGAGAGGTTACAATTGTATTTGTTTGTTTGTTTTCATTTGTTTTTGTATTTTTTATGACACTACGTCAGTTTTCTTAGCTGGACCTTCGATCTTACAAAATCCCTTTTTTTCTTGTACAACATTATTTTTATTGTAACTTCCATTTATTTGAATGTTGTAACAACCTACCAGCTGCACTGATCGTACAAGGCTCAGGTCCACGCCAATGTTGTTTTTAATACTCTTTGTGTGTCTTACAATGCAGCAATAATGCACTACAAGCAACTTTACCTTTAGAAAACAATAAAGTTTATCTTAACTTATCTTACAAACTAATTTGAGCATTAGGGAGACAAGTCAACTTTACATGAGCTAATTACTGATTAGAGGTTTTTACAACAGAAACACAGCCAGGAAGAAATAATAAATAGTTTACATCAAAATAAATAAATCACAGATAAGTACAACCCTTCTCCTCATTGGTTTATTTTTTCAGAGACTGTGGTAAAGACTGGAAAATATAAAGTAAGCTTTTAATTTTGAACGATTCGACACAAAGAAAGTTGAATTGAAAGCAGACTGTTTGGAGGAACTGACCATGACAGAAGATAAGTCTGCTCTGCTAATGCAGTTGTTCAGCTTATACAGCCTGTCAGTATAAAGCAGCCCTGGAATTTCCACCTCATTCTTGATATATGATCGCTCTCTCAGAGGTTTACTGCCTTGTATCAATTTCCTCATCCATCAGTTTCAAAAGTAAGAGAAATCTGCTGTGGAACAAATCACTGCCTTCTGTTTGTCAAGGGCTTTTTTTCAAACTGTAATTTCTGCAGGATTGAGCCAGAGTAACACATTTCTAAGGTTTTTTAGTTTTTTTAGGACGTAGTTTATCTCTGGTCTTAATAGTACTCTTCCTGGCCCCTTGATCAGGAACTGGAGGTCATTGGAGCTGATGTTTAGACAAACATGTCCTGACTGAGCCTGGTCCTTTGGTTTCTTCAAGTTACACTAAGAGCTGTGAGAGTAAATTGTTGTCTGACAGACAATGTATGTTAGCCCTGCCATTAACTGGTCATTGTCCAGGGCTTATCCACCTCAAACCCCTAGGTAGCTGGGTGGGTATAGATGGTAGCACATATTTAAACCTGAAAAAAATTAAAAGGTGCTGTTATTTTAAGGTATTAAACTAAATATATCACTTTTAATAATAGTACAGGGTGTTTAGTCTTTGGGATAGTGCCATCATTAGCTTAGCCCTCCTTTTTTTTGGGGAGATAGAGCAAAAATGTGACCAGGTAGAGCTCTTTCAGTCAGGAGCAGCTCTTCCTAGAGCCCTAAGCATGTCTGTCCTTCCAACATCCTCTGTTTTTCTGATCTTTGTGGAGACCTGCTGAGGCAAAAAGCATCCAATACCTTTTAGAGCAGTGCTATTAACTTTGTGTCTGCAGAGGCTACAGTGTCAACCAACTGCTTCTTACCTGTACCAATAATTAATTCAATATTCAGAGTTATACAAAGTTTTCAGTTATTTTAAGAACCACACAGTTCAACAATAGCTACCCCCTTACATACAGTTTATTCCAGATGTCTGCAACCCACGGCTCCCACAGCTCCCAGAGCTCCCCGCGCTGTGTCCCATGTCATGGCTTTATATCATGGCTCTGTGATATCTTCATCTTTATATTCCAGACAGCAGAAAAGTAGATTTCACCAAAGGACTCCTATGAGGTAAGGATCTTGACAGTGGCACAGAGCTCCAGCACAGACAGAGGCTGAGGTCACGGCCTCCTGCCTGAGGTGATCCTGCTCCGTTAGATGAGCGACGCAGAGCCTCCTGACTCAGACTCACAGGTGTGTCCTGAAGAGCTCACTCTGTTCTTTAATACTATTTATGGATATTTATGAGTGAGTGTAGGGCAGGACACACACATACATATTATGGCCAATTATGTCTGAGTGTAAGCATGTATAAGTGCTGACAGATTTACTCAAGCATTCTTTCACTGAATGTCATCTCTTCGGCTTGGCTTACACACAAAGCAACAGTCATCATAATAGATATAAAATATGGCTACATAATATTGCTAGGAACAAAATTTGTGTAGAAGCATTTTGGAGGGAAAAGAAGCTTGAAAAATGTTTATGTCGGTTCCATTCTGTGAGGTATGGAAGTTTTTCATTTTGTGTAATAAATTGTGTATAATAGTTTCTAATAATGCACTTTGAACTCAACTGCTCAAATGTTACAAGCTGCATGGGTTCTGTTTGAACAGAGAAGAAAGAAATTAAACCTTTATTATATTTATTTATTTATTTTTTAATTTTATTTTATTAAACAAACTTATTTTAAACTCAAATGCATCATAAGAATTACAATTAAAGAAGATTGTCATAGACAGTGGACCCAAAAGTGAAACAAACAATGGCAATGATGCAAAACAGTCTTATACGTTTTCATAATAATTTACTTGCTATATACAAAGAAATTTTAATTTATGACAAGAAGAGCTGAGAACATGTATCCTATCAGCTGTAAACAAGCCGTAAAATAAATTTAAACTTTTAGAATAAGGTGCGTTGTTGAAACTCAAGATGGCTGCAGAAGATGAACTGCTGTTCATACTTCTATTTAAAAAAACAACTGGAGTGCTATAGCAAGAATAATACCACTGTATTATGTTGATTAATTATCATAGATTGTTTTCATTTTTGCTGCGATGGCCTCTATGATAACGGAGACCATGTCACATATTGTATGAGAGGAAAAACTGATTTTAAAATATACCATGAACCCCTAAAACTAAAGGCTCTTTCAGTGCTCGCTTCTTCTAGCTATGTGGACAGATGTGTCTAGCTCCACTAGTAGTATCTTTTTTAAGTAAAGCTGGCAACACACTCGAGGATTTTAAGCTAGATTTGCCTTTCACTGAGTTCAGGGGGGCGTGGTCCAAATATAGGCTTCTTGCAACCAATTATTGTCATAACTGTAAAACTTTGTATGTAGAGTCAGTACTATTTTTTGGTCTATTTCTTGGTTGCTCTTGGTAATGTCTGTTCCAGACAAAACAACAGCAACAGCCAATGAGAACAACTGGAAAGCAGTGCCAAAGGGATGCTTACATCCAACTCACCTCTGGTTTGAATCTGCAAGCCTATAAACATCTCCTATATTATTGTCTGCCAGGCTTTCATTTCCATTCACTTTGTCCTTGGTTTTCTCTTAAAAAAGGTCAGCTGATGACGCTAGTGGTAGTCCTTCATGTTTGTTTATCTTCTAAAGTCACATTTGATCACACAAGTTTATATGTTATTTATAAAGATATATGGTCTCCTGTCTGAATCTGAACCCTGAAATTGTTTCCAAAGTGTGTGGTGCCATGGTCTGCCCAAATCATATAACATCAAATATCAGTTGAAAGTTAACTTTCCTTCTGTCTGTGGTCTTTCACAGTTTAAAAGAACAAAAAATCCTCTAGTGTGTCCCTAGCCTAAAAGAGAGAGACATGTCTATAATATTTGCTGTGTACAAGCCACTGGTACTATGTAAGATACACAAAGCAAGCACTTTACTTCCTGTTTTACCATTGTAAATCAACTTTTGCCTACTGTTTTCTTTGAAGCCAGTCTTCATTCATGATTGCATATAACACATGGACTTACTTGTGTCTTCCTATTGATAAATACTGCCTTAGTTAAAACCACAACAGCTGGGTGATGTGTCCTACAGTTCAATGATAAGCTTCCCTTCATCATCACTGCTGCTGTCCTCCACATCAATGCTGCTCTGAACCACTCTCACAGCACTGCTCTGTGGGTCTGCCAGCTGGTAACTGTAAGAATGACCCATCCCAAACAAGGATGGGAATTTGCTGGTGCCATCTAAAGAGTCGCACGCTTGCGGTGGGTCGTCCCTGGATATGTGCTCACTGTATACTGTATTCGACTGCTTAAATACTGAACTATTGGAGTTTCCAGTTAATTCAGTAGTATGGCTTTGAGATGTATAGTTTGTAGAGCTACAGCTAACCACAGCACTCTCAGCTCCACCAACCTGTCTTTGGTCTTGTTGACATGTCCCAATTTCCTGATATCCTGCCTCAATGTGAGAAACAGTCTGGTAGGTTTCAGCAAGATGGGGCTCTTTAAGTTTATTTGAATGCTCTGTCCCACTTTCTGTGTGTTGTGGCAAATAGCAGCTAGTTTTCAGCAGTGAGGAGGGTGGTATCAAATTTCCGAAGTCGGTGTGAGTGTTGCTGGCAGGTAGGCCGGGGGTGTTGGACAGGTCTGGAGCTGGGCCAGAGCTCTGCGGAGGGTACGTACACATTCCTGAGCGCATCTGGGAAAGAGGCTGAAGATGCTGCTCTGATAGCCAGCAGGTCAGAAAGGAATCTGCCCTGACCCCGCAGTTCTCAGCCTGTTAATAAAAAAGGAGCATTACTGACGTGCCGACACAATCAATGTCATTGTCCTTCATACTTTGTACTCCCTCATTTGTATCATACATCATTTAAAAATATGTGTTCAGTGAGATATGACTTATGATAACCCCATCACACCAAACATACCAGATTGATGGAGCATGAAGTAGTTAGCGTCACAAAATATAAAACACATCAAGTGGCAGCTCTCTGACAATGGAGCCACTGTCAGCCGCTACACTACAGCAAGAACAATTTGGAATACTGGCAAAAAGGCCCAGGAATGTAATTTATGACTTACCACTGTGTGTGGCCCAGCAGCACATAGTTAGTTTCATGGATTGTGTAAATCAGTGTTTTAATTGTTTAACACAATTCCTTTGACACATATTGGTTCAGCAGTAAATTTGCCAGGAGAAATATATGTGTGTATGTCAGAAAGATGAATAAGAGTGACAATGAAAAACAATCTAGTGATGTAACAGCTGCTTGTGTGGGGGGCTTGTTACTGCATTATTCCCAGATCAGTGGCATCTGATCACATCTGACTTCTTTAAAATTTTATCAAATGCTTTGCTAGCCTATTTAATTTCTCTGTTATATTAACCCCACCCCTTCCCACAACTACAGCAAAGCTACCTTTCCGGCTTTTTTAGTAATGAAGTAATGAAAAACATAAAACTAGACCAATTTGCTGCATCAAATTACTCCAAAATAGACCAATAACATCAAACTGACATTTAGAGCTAACAATAAAATTGTTCTGTTGAGTTTAGCTTCAGACAGATGTGAACCAACAATTATTTTTGCCTCATTAAACATGATGTTTGTGAAAATGTGTTTCGCTTAGCTTCCCTTTTTCGAGTCATATTTGTGTTTTTGGGGGGCTGTTTCTCAGAGTAGCACACATAGCCAGAACTAAGATACTTTTATAAAACTTTCATTGGCAGCCATTAATTAAACAAACAATTGGAGTGTCTCTTATTGGAGTGAGCCAATTAATACTGTGATGCTTTAATGTACTTCAATGGTTTCCCTCAAACCTAACCATAAAACACAAAACATACTTTCCGTTTAAACAGACAGTACTGTACACTTGCTTACATGGGTCTGAAAATATGCGCTGTACAACATCACAACTGTCTTCTGTCCAGTTCAGCAGCACAATGTTTAAGAAGGGACCCAAGAGCACTCATATAAAGCACTCATCACTCAGCACTCATATAAAACATGTCAATTGTCCTCTCATAGTGCATAGTGCTCCACATTTACTCCAAAATATTTGACTGGTTGTTTTTGCTCACTTGAAAATGAAAATGAAAATGAAAAATGAAAATTAAGTGTGTCTAATACCTTAAAACATAGCATGATGGTGTTCACACATTCACACAATGATTAGTCTTTAGCTAGTATAGCCAGCCTTGGCTATGTATGTAGTACTTGAACTGTAGACTATATAGCAGGACCTATAGCAAACCTACACAGACATGGGGACAACATCCAAACTGCCCATTAGCCAGAGGTGTAATACACACAATAATAATTTTTAAAAATGCTTTAAAAAATGTAATCCATGTGGCACATTACTTAATAACTATGTATGTGCTGTTTAAGTAACACCAGTGTGAGCAGAGCCCACAGCTCACCTTTGACTCCAGATGAGTGTAGCACAAACCAGTTCTGTCTGTCCCCAGTGGCTCATGGCTCTGCTCAAGGCAGCAGCTGCACAGGTGCCCCAGAGTGGCCCTGTGACTGTGGCTCTGCACATCCAACCAGAGAGCCTCCCTCCTCAGGCCCTGAGAACAGCAAATGAGAACCAGTTGTTTTATGAACGCACACGGCACATACCATTCTGCCACTGCAAAACAACTCAAAGTAATAACAACAAAGTAATTAACTTGAGATGGCTCCCAAAAGGGGGTTATGGAAAAGTACAACAGTTATGTATTAAGAAAAGCCAAATACAACTGCAAGTATTTTTTGTCCATATTTATATCTTAAACTTGTTCAAAATGTTGTATTAAAATTCTTTTATTTTATATATTGCCAGATTTGGGTGATGAATGGCACAAGAATCCCATGACCCTAACATCAGAAAGCTGTTTGCCCTGAATTGTTTGATTCATGTTCAAGTTTTAGGACAGGAGCCAGAACCCCCAATAGAAATATTTTTGTCACGTTTTTTTTAACTATTATTTTATGTTAGGGTATACCCTGGACCATTATGAGTTTGTGGTCTTTTGTTTTCATACAATGGCTGTGCCAAGTTTGAAACAAATTCAAAAAGGTTAAGTGGGACTTTTTCCCTGAAGTCTGTAATTTTGCTGTGAAATGGTCTCATTGAGATTCTATGGGCAAATGAATGAGAATTCTGTCTTCGGTCTGGGGGTATCAAACATATTTTCTGCTACAGCAGGAGACCTGTTTAAGATACAAAGCTCATCTTGGGTTTAATCTGTAGCTAATGAATTTGGGAAGTTTAATATTTACATATGAGACCATAATTTGAAAGACACAGTGTCACAATGTAATAGTTTGTAAACAGAATATATCATCAAGGTGGCCATTTTTGATATTTTTGCCAATAAATTGTTCAATATTTGGAAACAGAAAAAGATAAAGCCCTACAAAGTTATTTTGTTACGCTCCCCATAATGTCAGCATTTTTTGTCCAAATTTCATTACTCTGTGACTCTGTATGCAACTGTAGCGCTACTTTTTATACACTAACAAAATTCCCTTTGAGGCTTGTCCCGATAAAGTGTTTTTTGGGGTCCTGGGACCAAATAGGCCTGAGTTGAAACAAATGACTTTGAATTTGTAATGGGCCAAGGTATGGACTAATCAAAGCTAATAGTTAAAAAAACTTAGCAAAAGTATCCCTATGGGGAATCTGGCTCTCGACCTATTTGGAATAAAAACAAACAATGCATTTTAGTATTAATCATATTTGGTATAGTATTATACTAATGAGTGCATAACCATAACAAAATAACACATGCTATTATTGTAAATTCGCACAAGTTACCATAACTAAATTACAAAAACTAACAAAACACCAACATAATATACAGTATAAACTGGTATGCAAGGACACATTTGTGTACTATGTAACACTAATGACTAATGGTTTAACCTTAGTTGCCAATTGATGGTCAAAGAAAAGGACTGACCAAGTCCCTTGAATGTGAGACAAAATATTTATTACCTTCAAAACTATGCCCAAATGATCAACTTTTTATGGCATGGTTTTGATGGATACATTAATGTGCTAAAATATTTTATTAAATGAATTGTTTGCATTTTAATGTATCATGTATCATCTGGGAATTACATTTGACTATAACTACAAACATGTCAGCTCACAGTAAAGTAGACACAGTCACTATCTGCTCATCAACCCTCAAACACATGCAGTTCTCTCACACAGTTGCAGGAGAGCTCAAATATTTATTTTCTGACCGACAGAACCTGACAGAGGGCCAGGTCGCAGTAGCAGCTCTGTCAAGACCTTTAATTCTGTTACTCTGTCTAATCTTCACCTCCTAAGGCTTTAAAAGTAGCTTGTTCCAGGCTGTGATGGGGATCAAATTACTAGTGTAACCCCTGCAGGGACCATCTGGGGATGCTCACATGTCACATTCAGGACCATCACAGACCATTCCTCATGGATCTCAGGGATATTCAGTTTACTATGTGTTTAGAAAATGCCACTTAGTACTTGATGATTCTTACTTTTCTTACTGTTTCAAACTGAGTGTGCATTTTTGGCAGGTGAGTATTGTCTTGTATAATATATTTACTGAAACATTACTTAATAATTAGGATTCAAGCTGTCTGTACTGTAAACAATTTAATAATAATAATAATGCATTTGATTTATATAGCACCTTTCTAGATATTCAAAGCACTTAAGCTACTTCTGTAGCCAAAGCTGCCTTGGGGCAGACTGTTAGAAGTGTGGCTGCAAATCTGTGTCTATTTCTCCTCCGACCACCACCAAACACAGTCACACTGACACATTCATACAGGCAAGGTGGGTGAAGGGTCTTGCCCAAGTACACAACAACAGTATGCAATGCTCGTCAGTTAAGTTAGTGGGGGAACGTCTCTACTGCCTGAGATACTCCCACCCTGGTATTTGACTCATGTTGTGACCTATTTTTAAAAAATATCAAATGTTTTGTGTAGTTTGAGTCCGAAAGATGAATCAATCTTTATTAACTGTTTCAAAAGTCAGTAGATCATACAGTGGAATAGTCCTGGAAACTGAACTAGCAAAATGACACATACTGTAACTTTCTGACAAATAGAATAGAATCTGCCACCTGATGCTAAGTGATTTGGACAATATACAACTACACAGCAGTAACTGAGTAACTAGGACAACATACTGTGTTGTTATGATTATGTAATGTTACCATGCTTACTGCTGTGAAAGCTGCTCTCTACAAACTCGCAGTCACTTACTGCCACCATGTGTTTAACTCTGTGTAACACAAAACATGCCAAAACATGGTCCCGAGTACCTACACGAGCTTGCACTGAAGGACACTTATTTATCATGATCTATCATGATTTATTTATTTATTTTCATTTTGGTACGGTTTGGATAGATAGCCTAACCTTGTTGAAAGTGGGAAAGATGTTTTTTTTTACTCAGTGGGAATGTCTTGTTCTTTAAAATGGTTCTCTTTGAATCATCAAACACAGGAAAATGCAATTGTATAGTGACAGAATTTTGAATTTGCACTGGACAATGTACTCCAAACTGCAGATGGTATCATCCAAATATGAGCAACTATTTACTGACCTCCACTGCTTTAGATCCTGTGATATGGAAATAAACAGATAATTATATACTGTACCAGTAGTGAGGTTTGGAGAGGCTGCTGGGGCAACTCTTGGTGCTGTCAGCGGGACATCTGTAGATGCAGAAGTTACCAAAGCAGATTGTTCCAAGCCAGCATCATGTGCCAGGGTCGGGCCATGTGTAAGTCCGTCTTTTTCAGGACCTTGGTTTGCTTGAGATAAACTGGAGGATACCATAGAGAGCTGAAGATTGCTTTTTGTGACTGATATATGTGGGCTAGTTTGTCTTGAATTCCTACAGTCAGTATTGGGAAATAACGGAACAGGCCTAGTACAAGTTTCATTTGCGCCACAGTCAGATCCAATTTGCAGTACTGGGCAAGTTTGTTTATTGTCAGAGCTACTAATCAGATAAGTAGCAGGCACAACTTTTGGGATGTTGTTTGCTTTGCTCATAGAACACAAATCTCTCTCATTTTTAAAGTTGATTTCATTTTCCACACAATTAGTTCTTTCATTTTTTTCAGGACTGTGGGAAATAGAAGTGACAGTTGCAGCAGTGGGCTTTTGCTCATCCAATAATGCATGAGATGCCAGTGCATCCTTGTTTTTTTGTGAATCTGACAAGAGTTGTTCCTGAGCAGCAAAATGGCAAACATGTTTATTTTGTGTGATTTGGGTTTTTTCTGACACGGCACCTTTGAGTGAGGCCGCTGTTGACACCTCGGCCCTCTCGGGACTCAGAGGCTTTCTGACTTTGTTTACTTGACTGCAAATGCGTGGGTGTGTGGACATGGCTGGAGACTGAGCTGTGGATATTGTCATGTGGACATTTGGCTGTTCTTTTTCAGATTTATTAGATATTGAAGGTGTTGCACTGGCTTTGCTGGGTGTGTCCATTTCCTTGTTCTCTCCAGGTTGTCTCTGGTCACTTTCTTTATCAATAGTTTCTGGAGTGATGCTGCTTTGTAACTGATTTCCTGTTGCATGCACTAGCCCAGTTTGTGAGAGACTGCCAACTGTTTGCTTCTCAATCTGTGGTTCAATAAGTGCCAGCTGCTCATCAGATATGATCTGAAAACATATTTGAAGATCTGCTGTTTGAACATGAAACACTTTCGGCACAGCTTGCTGGCCTGGTACAACTTGACAAGGCATTACAGGGATGTTTGAGTCAGCATTGGATCCACTTGACTGGTTGGACTGGGTCAGGGGTGATGGCAAACTTTTCTGTGAAGAAAGATGGTCCTGGCTTTGTGTTAAAGCCATAAAGTCAGCAGGAGCTGACTGTGTTCTGTGGATGGAGGTAAAAGGTGTACCAGAGATGCTCTTATTTGACATTGTCGTTGGGACTGCAGATCCAAAGGGGGAGCATTGTATCAAAGTACTGAATAGCCCTGCGTGGGAATTTCGTAAGCTGGTTGTAGTTTTAGTGTCTGCCATGGAATGCTGTTGGATTATAGCTGATGGAGAAATTACATTGACTTGACTGGGTGTTTGAGGCTGACTGACTGTACATGGCAAAATCTGGCTTGGTGCAGAACTAGAATTATTGTCTTTCTGATGAGTCCAAATGGAAGTAACAGTCTCCAATTTGGTTGAGGCCAAAGTGGTGACAGAGGATACCAATGCCGAGATGTTATTTTCTGTCGGTTTAGATCCAACATTTAGTGAATTGGATTCTGCAGCACTAGGCAACTTCAGCTGGTACTTGGGCATAAAGCTGCTTTGAACAGCACAGGAAATGGAAGTAGCTGGAGAGTTGCTAGCAGATGGAGAATTTGCACTGATTGTACTTGCAGGAAAGAGTGATACTTGAGCAGGTTTTGGTTGAATGATGATTTGGTTGAGATTGGGCTGAGGCATGGTGCTGATGGAAGGAGTAAGTTGACTTGTAAAGTTTGGGTCAGTCTCCATCTCCTGGGAGCATGGTTTGTCATCAGTTCTCTGTTTCTTTCTGTCAGAGGGAATGTGCACTTGGCTCTGAGAGGCAGAGTAAGGTCGTTGATTTACTAGGTTGCTTGCCTCACTTCTTGTATGGGGATCTATATTTTGATTTGATGTCACAGAAAGAATAGGTAAAGGAAGTACTGACAAAGACAGATTTCTCCGAAGAGGCATTCTTTGAGGGGTGGAAGATGCAAAAATATGGCTAGTTTGTGTATTAAAACTCATACTTGGCATCAATTGAAGTCTTGCAGGATAGCTTTCAAGATTGTGCACTGTTGCACTTCTGGCCAAGCTTGGGCTTGACACCACAGTAGTTTCACTGTGCCCTGCTGACTGTCGTTTTTGTAAACTGTGATTAATTTCACTCTCTGAATGAGGTAAAGATTTCATTCCCTTAACAGTACTGTGCTCACCTCCTCTCTCAGTCTCATACAACTTCTTAAACGTTCCTCCTCCGTACATGTACCACTTGTTGTAAGCAAACTTCTGTGCCTTCTTCCTCCGGAACTTTCTGTTGCTTGGCTCTCCACAAATGTCAGCAGGCTCACCATTGCAAAGGAGACTGCTGGTGCACGCCTCCTCCACAGATGAATTTTTGAAGAGAGCGTCTGTTGCGTGGTTGCAGTCTACGGCGGCCTGCCGAACCAGGGGCCGGTGGGTGGGCAACTGCTGGTTCACAGACTTGTTAGAGAAACCTGTTGGATGGATCTGGCCTGAGCTTCCTCGTCTAAAAAGTGTTGTGTAATCTTTGTGATAGGAGGTGGTGGGGCTGCTCCTGTCAGGCTGCAGGAGGGTCACACTGAAGGGGAGAGAGTTGCTTCTGGTTAACGGCGCATGCTCCATGGTAGTAGATGGCTGTGTTGGTACAGAGTTGTACAAACCTGGCTTCCTATTTCTTGGAGCATTTGACATCTTATTAATCCTCATATCAAAGTGGAAAGAGTCCTTATAAGTGTATGGCATAGGGAGGTCAATGCTGCCTTGCTTTGAGAGTACCGTCTTTCGAGGTCTCACGTTTTCCAGATGTTTATCCTCCACTACTGCACTATTCTCTGAGATCAGTTTGGATATGCGCTCCTCGAGGGTCTTGTGCTCTTGCTCCTTTGTGGTATCTTTACCTTCCTGGGTTTCTTGTTGTTGGCTGGCAGAATCCTCTAGATGCTCTGTGGTCGACTCGGTCAGAGAGTCCATGCTGTGGTCAGGTAAAAGACTCCCAGGGCTTGGGTAGTGGTCACTGCTTTCACTAAAGCCTGAGTCTGTGCTCTCGTGGCTTTGGGATTTGCTACTAGACACAGAGTTCTCCCACTGTTTGGAGAATAGTGTTGCCTCTTGCCTCTGAAGCAGAACATGGCGACCTGATAGAGGAGTAGGACGTTCAGTCTCAGTGGTTGGTTTGTCATCTTGTTTTGGGAGCTTAGGATATTCTTGTGCCTTTAGACTTTGTTCATTTTGCTCCAATGTCTGGTTGACTACAGGTATCTTTTCAGCAACAGATAGAGATGCGTTTTTCTCTGCCCCAGCAGACTCGTCACTACGCTCTTCCACAGATAAACTGGTTGTCTCTGTAGAGCAGGACATGCTATCCAGGCTGCCCAGGTTGCTCTGCTCTGACTCAGATGAAAGCCGTGCATGAGCTTGAGTGCGCTTGTGCTTATAGAGGTTGCTCTGAGTTTTGAAAGACACTCCACAAACAGTGCAAGGGTAGGGTCTCTCCCCCGTATGGCAGCGGAGGTGCTTCTCCAGCACACTGGGCTTCATACAGTCTCGTCCACAATGAGGACACATGTGTTTTCCTGACGATTTAGGTTTGGCTGCAGGAGCGGCGGCTGTCATGCTCATTCCCGGCTGCAGCCCACTGGCGATGTGGAGCGTGAGAAAAGGGAGAGTCTCCTTGGAGTAGAGTGGCGGCATGGTTAAATGCAGAGCGCTGGGGTCTTGTGCAGCGAAGGGAGGCTGGGAGAAAGGCTGTGTAGGTAAAGCAGGCACTGTGTGGAAGTAAACAGCCGTCAGCGGGGCCTGCACGTCCATTCTTTGCTCCGTCTGAGCTGCTACAGAGCTCATGTGAGCTGGAGCACTCGCCAATCCTGGCTTGCCAGTCTCCATGGTAACAGGGCTGTCGTCGTGATGCACCAGAGCCTGCTCTCTAATTACCTGGAAGATAAGAACAGTTTGGGTGAGATCTCTACTTTTTTCTATTTACAAGCAATGTACAGGCATTTCTAGCTATAGATGTAGCTGTTTTATAATGTGCATTTACATGATAAAAATGCATATTAAAATGTTGTATGGCAATTCTTTTCACACCAAGAGAGCATACAATATGTAGATCATTTGTGATTTATTTTATATTTGATTATGCTACATGTTCTCAAATACACAAGGGCACATAATAAAAACACTTGAACCTGGAGCTTACAGAGTAATTACACTGAAGAGAAATAGCAATGTTGAAGTCAGAGATTTATAAATGACCAGAGACTTACAGCCTGAGCAGAGGATAAATAGAATATAAATATTGGTATATTTTTTAGACTTTACTTACACATTGATTGCCTAGTGATTGAATTTTCTGTCTTGCAACTAATGGTGATGTGTGTGCTACGTTCACAGAGTTATCTAATGAAACTATTAACCTGCATACAACATACAAATAGATGATCCATGAAGTGCCAAGAAATTGTTTCTGCATTCTCTGTGTAATTTTGGCTAAATTCTCAATTTGTTGTTAGCATGTAGTAAAACAGCAAAAGCCCTTAAGGCCCAGCCAAAAACATCATGGCAAGATAAATACCCATTTAATGTTATAACAATTTGGTGGTGGCTTTATGTCTGCTATGTCTTTGTGCTCTTTGTGTCTTTTTGTTTATATACAATATCAATGGAATTATCAGTGTAAGATAGGGCAGTATGAATCTAAACTACAGATGTGCTGTTTGATATTAGAGCAAGTACTTTTCATTTCCTGTTGCTGTACTGCAGTTTTGTGTATGCTTATTGTGTGTTTACCTCATGCACCACAATCACAACTACAGTTACACTCATAACTGCATAAAAGTTTCTCTATTCAAATTCATCATGTGGCTGACAGTGTTACCTTTCAGCCATTGTTCACTCTCAGTGTAAGCTTCTTTCACTTCCTCACGGCTATGTAAATATGCCACGGTTCTACAGGCTATGCAAAAATGGGGCAGCAGTTTGGACAAGATTACTAAGGAGTCCCAGGCTTTTGTGTACTTTCTACATTTAAGTTGGAATGGATTTAAATTATGCCAGCTTTGAACTGTAGAAAAAATCATTAATCATATCTACTATCTACTATCTACTATCTTTTTTTGTATCTTGTTATGGATGCTGTTGATAGCAGTTTTTCATTTTTAAATGTGTCCTTATTAATCATATACACTTATACATTTAAATTAATAAAAAGCAACATTTGGAGAAAAGTTTACAACACTTTATAACAGAACATGCTGCCACTAAGATAAAACAATGAGTTTAGATAACAAATAGCTCCTTACCTTTTAACCAGGTCCAACCACACAGTCCAGTGAGTGTTTCACAAACAGCGCCATGTGAAACTTCAATGTACCTCTTCCTTTCAGTTTGTACTATTGTCATCAGACCGCCTCTTTAACTTCAATCTGATCGCAGCTCTTTGACATGTCACGAGGAAGCAGAACAAATGTGCAAATGTGAGGGAAGATGCACAGAGAACATGGCAAGGCTGAGAGGAGGAGGCAGGCGGCAGGCTGGGCGCTCGGGTGGTGGGTGGGTGGTTAGTTGTCAAACAAAGACTTCCGGAGAAACAAGTTGAACACAGAGTGATGAGCAGCAGTGGTAGAGAAAACATAAAGGCCCGGAGCCGGAGTGCAGCGATTGCAAGGATTTGAATGAGGATGAGGGAGATGTCTCTGTAAGCAGTGGCTAGTTTGGAGTGTTTTTTGTGTGTGTTGCATCTTTTGACTTCCTTTAAAAAAGATGGATACAAAAATGTTTTTCAAAGGAAAGAGCTAAAATAAATTATTATTGTGTGCTGTGCAATACAGGAAGCTGTTGCAATTAAAATAGTAGGACTCCCACACCCACACTTCTGGGACACTAGTGTAAATTATTATTATTATTATTATTATTATTATTATTATTATTATTATTATTATTATTATTATTATTATTATTATTATCATTTTTATTATTATTATTATTATTATTTACACTAGTGTCCGAAAAGCGTAGGAGTCCTATTTTAATTGTAATGTGATCAACAGCTTCCTGTATTGCACAGCACACAGCATAACATAACAAAATTTTATTTTGGGCAACAAAGGTAACATTCAGAATATAGGCATGTGAGGATTAAGCTACATTACTGTTGCTGTTGTGACATTGTCAAGGGCACCACAGCAGTACCCATCCTTTCTTTTCCATGTGAAAAGCTGTGTGGTAGGTAGTTCTTGGCTGTCTTTAGACAGATAATGGCACAGGTATGATTCAAATGCGAAAGAACCAATGTATGTAATTGTAGAGTCAAGTGCTGATATGCACATGGTGGATAACTGTTGGATCATTTTGTCTCATTATATGACACATTTGTACTTACATTAGATAAATGTTCAGCTCAGACGTGAGGTATAAAACACCTTTGTGTAAAAGGCTTCTGTCTCTGTACACACACCTACTTCCTCCCACACAGTATTTCATACACCCACATGTACAGGGGGCAGCAGAGAGAGTGCTGCTGTGGCTTTGGGCTTTTCACTCTCACTATATAACAACAAGTGCATACTTCCCCACAAACCACCTCCATCCATCACTGGGCAGTGGGACCAGCTCACAGATGTCATTGCTATTTTCAGTTCTGTTTTTCTTTCAGTTTCTTTTCTTTTTTTTCTTTTTTTTTTCTGCATTTGTTCTACATTAATGTTATGTTTCCTGTGTGCTGGGTACCAATGTGCTCTTCTTATTTTTAGTCCAATGGAGGCTACTCACTGAGGACAGAACATAGAGAACTACTGTTATTGTGGTTTTTCATTGAGTCATAGACTATAGATGTAGTGAGCTATTTGCATATCTTTCTACCCTCTAACAGATAAATTTACACACACAATTCAGTCCTAATTCAGGCCTTTAGTCCTACTTTTCTAGACTTGGTTTACTCCTAAAATAGGACTAAACCAGGTGTAGAGTGGTTTAGACCTTGTTTAGTCATGCATTAACTAACCTGTTTTTGTAACTTTATTTGATATTGTATTTTTTCTGGGTTAATCCCTAGTTTATTGGTTTGGTTTAGACTGTTTTTTAGACCCAGTTTAGACCAGTTAATTTCAGTTAATTAAAGTGGTGAAAGACAAATATTTCCTGAGCTGGTACTGGTAAAAAGAAATATCTCCAGGTGGACCCAAAAATTCCAGCCTCACTTTGTGCCGGCCCCAAGCCTGGATAAATGATGTAAACCTATGCCAAACTTTTCTAAATCCTAGAGATATGTTTAATGACATAAAGTATCACCTGTTTGTTCCATAGCTGTCAACAGAACATTTTGATTTGCGAGCATGATCATAGGTATTAATTAACATGAAAATCAAAAAAATAAATTTTTGACATCTGAAAGCCGTGCATCATTCCTTTGGTCTAACTCCACTGATCTCCACAGCAACAGCAAGCTGCTCCGCTGAGAGCAAGCTTTGTCTCTGTGTGTTGTCACGGCAACAGGACACCTCCTACCACACATTTCAAATCTTAGTACATAGCCTTGCTGGATGGAAATCAGCTTTTCAATTGCATTGTTATGTTTTAGAACAAAAGCAAATGAATGAGACCATAACATAAAATTATTTACATTAAAATTATTCATACGCCATTTCCAACAGTTGCACAATTTCAGATAATAGTCAGAATGCAATTTCCTGTGTGCGACTCTGTGAACAAACGACCAAAGTGATTGCAGACTGAAGACCCACATGAGAAATATATCTAGCTTACTTCATTATGTCTGAATGGCTCTCTTGCTGCTCTTTGTGCATGAAATGACAATTCGCAAGCATCATTTAGGAAGATTAATGTCTCTACCATGTAAAAATCTTAATTTCTCCAACTGTGAATATGGCCTGCATTTATTTCTTGTTGGCCATATTTGAACTGATGACACACATTTCAGGAAGTGGTGGCTGTGAGACTGTGCGTGGGTGGGCGCTAAAACACTGGAGTCTCATTGCCTCACATGTTCATTTAGTATGTTCTGAATTTTCTTTTCAGAAGCTTGAAATAACAGTCTTTGACTTTCAGCTTTTAACACCAATTCTTACTTCTAAAAACAGATGCTAATTTTATGTGTTTTGTTTTTTCCAGGAAGATATTTTAATCTAACTTAAATTATTGGAAGAAAGTCTCTTTTGTCTGCATCCTTTCCTTCAGGAGTCAACACAGCAAATCCTCTCATTGGCATATTTCATTGGGCTTTTGTTTTCCAGCCCCCTTGTGGCTGGAGTTGGTAATTATGGACCAACTAGGTGGCAGATCATGGCGCAGATGCTTGCAACTGAATTTGACGCAATGCTTTCAGTCTGAATCGTTTTGGCACTTGCTTTGCCACAATCACTTTTCTGATTTTGATGGGATGTTTCATAATATTATTGTCTTGTTTCCTATTCTAGTAGAAGGTTTCTTTATCTCCTGCTTCTTAGATTAGTGCGACCAGATTTTTAGACCCCAAAAACTGGGACACATATCACATGGAGCGTTTGAACTCACCAAGTGACAAAAGAGCTTACGAAATCCATACAATTTTCTGTTATGTAATTAAAATACGTGACACTAGGGCTTAAGTTTTGAATTTTAATGCCCATTTATTAATAAAAATAATTACATTGTATACATTTTTAGAGACAAAACTCTTTTGAAAAATGTGTTTTTAGTTTTCTATTTATTTCTTTTGGCTAAAATGGGGACAACTGGGACATGGTTTGAGGAAAATTCGAACATATGAATGTGTGTTGGGACATGGGACAAGGAGCCTAAAACTAGGACTGTCCCGGTTAAATAGGGACGTCTGGTCACCCTAATTTAGATTTATACAAGATGTTTTGCCACTGTGAGATTTGCATTTACCAGGAGGTTGTTAAGCTTTCAGAATAATCCATACAAAACAGGCTACACATGAGACTTATGTTTTAACCATTAAAAAGAAACCAGTCCAGAATTACATTTATAAACGATGTAACACATAGGTTTCTACATTTCAGTTACAAAATGCACACATATTATTTTTTGTTTTATTACAAATGTAATGTCTTTATTGTGATGTAAACCGCACACTTCACAAAAAAGGGAAACATGACTCTGGACTGTGACAACTGCCAGACCCCGGAAACAGTGGCGCATGTAACCATAGAATGCAATAAATACTCAGCTGAGCGAGAGAGTCTGCTGAGCCAAATAACCACACATCACAAAGGAATCATCTGGTCGGAGCGGGCGGAAGCATTTTAGAGAGACCCCGGTGGCGCCTTGATTAATGTTTTTTTGTTTTGTTTTTAATGTGTATATTTATTTTAATTTTGGCTTTCACTGTTTGTTGTTTGTCTTGTTAAACTGATTTGAACTGTTGACAGAAAGAAAAAAATAATAATAAGAAAAAAAAAAACGAATAAGTGACGTAAAACGCAAATTTCGTGTTACGTCACGCACATGGACGTCTGGAAGCGCCATAGAAACTTTATTGCTAGCAAGCATCACTATTATTTTGTGACTGTAGCACTAATTAATTCTTTTTTAAGGTTTGTATGATGTTTACATTAGTTTCTAGTTAGTTATTTAGACAGCACACTGCTCTTAGCAGTTTGCAGTTGCAGTTGTAACAACAATGCTAACTTGATTAGCACGAGTCCCATTCATTGCCTTTAGCCCTCACTGTTAGCTTGAGATTAGCACTAGCGTTGCTAAGGGGCGTGAGACAGTGAATAGATGGAATATGCTCTGCGTAAACGTAAAAGTGTGTGTTTACTTGTTTATACGTGA
Source organism: Bostrychus sinensis (assembly GCA_020698575.1). Taxonomy (NCBI): domain Eukaryota; kingdom Metazoa; phylum Chordata; class Actinopteri; order Gobiiformes; family Eleotridae; genus Bostrychus; species Bostrychus sinensis. Next base: position 26,304,233 of record CM036241.1, read on the forward strand.
ATGCATTGTCTGGAATGGCTAATGCTAATATGCTGTTGTTGTTGTTTTTACAGACACTAAAGTAGTCACTCTGTCGTCGTTCGTTCTAGTCACTCCGTTCCAACATGTTTCGTCCCAAACCGACCCTGAAAGACCGACAGCACCTGTACAGACTGATAATAAGCCAGCTGCTGTACGATGGCTACACCAGCATTGCCAACAGTCTTATCAGCGAAATCAAACCGCAGAATGTGGTGTCTCCTTCTGAGCAGCTCATGCAGCTGGCCAAGATCGGTATGAATCTTTTCACATGCACCTTTAACATTTCTTCTGATGTCGCTTTAACCTGCTTTGTTTTATACCTATATAATGTACCACCCTTAAAGATCTTGACAAAGAGAATGTTAAGCTTATTTGGTCATATATTAAAACAGACGTGAATCATTTAGAGGTGGGTAGAGCATAGGGGTGTAATGATACACTAAAATCACAGTTCGGTTCAGAGCAGAAAAAACATGCAAAATATATTTATCTCCTACTGTGATGTGATGTAATATACACTTACTGTTAAATAGCTTTCTATAGTCCGTGATGTTCATCTGTCTGTGGTAAGTGACACGGACGTACGCATCACAGAGGTCTGGACCTAAGTTTTTTGTAATATATTTACGTAACCCAAGTCTAAATCAGGACTAAATCAGGTCTAAACCAGAACTAAATCAGGTCTAAACCAGAACTAAACCAGCTCTAAACCAAGCTTAAACCAAGCCTAAAGCAGGCCTAGACCTGTTACGCCAGGACTAAACCATGTCTAAACCAGGATTAATCCAGGATTAAACCAGTTCTAAGCCATGCCTAAACCAAGCCTAATCCAGGTCTAAACCTGTTATACCAGGACTCAACCATGTTTAAACTAGGACTAATTCAGGAGTAAGCAAGGTCTAAAGCAGGACTGTACTCTGTGTTAATGCTTTGGCTCGATCTGAATTATTTGAATAGATTTTTTTGCTTCTAGTTGTGACATTTTCAGTCAGGGATCCAGTTTTAAGTATGTTAACAAATTGGACGTGTTGCCTGTTGCTTACCCGAACTCTGTGGAAAAATGTTGATGCACGACTCTCGTCTTTTCCACTCATCTTTGACATCTTGACAGGGAAAAATATTCTCATACATGAGACCTAAGAGAGGTAGGAGGGTATTTATATCCATAGGAGGGTCGCTTTGCGTCGCCATGGTAACGCCATTGTCTGTTCGGAAACTCACGTGAAATTTAGTTCCACCGCACTTAAGTTAACACTAAATCATTAAATTTAGTTATAAATACTATTGAAAAGGTACACAAGTTGACCCAACCAAACATATTGTACTGAAACAATATGCTACCGTTACACCCCTAGTAGAGCATAAACAACACTAGTCCCAAAGGGGCAAACAGCGCTTTCTGGGATATTGAAAACATTGAAAAACAATAAGGAATCGCTTCATTGTAAACTAATTGAACTGGCTTGAGAGCAAATGCCTGAATTGTGTAACACAGCAGGAGAAGTAGAGGAAAACAATCCAAATAAATGTATTGTTTGTCCCTTCATGCCACGTTACTATGGCATAGGAGGGCTAAATTCCCGGATGTCCGACTGAGAATTACATTCATTCTTCTACAGTAAAAATCATTTTAGTTTATGTTCACGGCTCAGCATAATGTGGGACTTAATGTTTCTCATTCGTAACATAAAAAGGAGGTAGGAACCAGAGCCACAGTAGTTTCCAAATATGTTTTTATTGCTTGCCCTCAAGGCATCAGATTTCTACTATCTAGTTTTACTGATCCGTATGTTAACTTTGTCAGGTAATAAGACCTCTGTTGTGTGCTTAAGTGTATCCCTGCTTTTCTTTCAGGGATGGAGAATGATGACAGTGCTGTTCAATACGCCATCGGCCGCTCAGACACAGTGGCCCCTGGAGTGGGCATCGACTTAGAGTTTGATGCAGATGTGCAGACCATGTCTCCAGAGGCATCAGAGTATGAGACATGTTACGTTACATCACACAAAGGACCATGTCGAGTGGCTACGTACAGCAGAGATGGCCAGCTGATTGCCACAGGTTCTGCAGATGCCTCCATTAAGATCCTGGACACGGAACGCATGCTGGCCAAAAGTGCCATGCCCATTGAGGTGAGAAAAAGATGTACAGGCGAAGAACATCCAAATATGAGGTGATTCAAATTCTGGACCCCCAGATAATACATTTGATTTGTTTTTTGTCCTTGCATTAATTTTGCATTAAATGTTTTCTGTTCTGAAGTTGAGCTATACTTCTCACACATTTTTTCATATCTGATGCTATATGGACTAGTAGAAATCCCCTACTAGTCCACATAGGACTCGATACACAAAACTGCACTGCTGGTTGACAGTTTACTTACATGTTCATTTAAGAGTTCACAGTTAATTTGTTCCATGTGAGTACTGAGGATGCACATACTGTAACTCAAGAAACCATTAACTCACTGCAATGTATCAGTTAAGGTGGTAGCTAACTCATTGTACCTCATAATTGTGTATCTACAAATTAATTTCATTCATAGACCACATTTACCACCCCTAAAAACCTGTTAGCGTAAACACTGAATCACAAAAGCCTCAAAAAACTATTGGACAAATAATCAGATGTTTACATACAGTAGTTTGTGTAATACTTCTTGTAGCCTATATTGAATGGTAGTGAGGTAGGTGCTCACATGCTAGGTGCATGTTGCCATGGTTACCTTAAATATACTAGTACTGTGGTAAACACTAGTGTTAATAGAACACTGTTAAAGAAGAGCATTTAGGAAGATTTAAGTGTTGTGTTGTAACATTTACAATACATTTTAAAGAGTGTTTTTCTTTAATATGAGAAAAAGTCGTCTAATTTGATATACAAGTAATTATAATTACATTTTTTAATCAAAAACTGTTAAAAACTGCTTTAATGAGCGTGCTGGCCAGTTAAGATCCAATTACTTCAGATGAGCAGAATTTAGTTGAGTAATACAAAGCTTCTGTTTTAGAGAAAGCTCAATTCAATATAATTTTGATTATGTTTTTTCTTCTTATTGCAGGTAATGATGAATGAAACAGCACAGCAGAACATGGAGAACCACCCTGTCATCCGGACGCTCTACGACCATGTGGATGAAGTCACCTGTCTGGCCTTCCATCCCACAGAGCAGATCTTAGCTTCTGGATCAAGAGACTACACCCTGAAACTGTTTGACTACTCAAAGCCTTCTGCAAAAAGAGCATTTAAATATGTACAGGTACATTTCTTCTACATGTTAATGGCTGTGCTTATTTAACCTCATCATAGCAAGGACATTCACCCAAATTATTCTGGAAACTAGGCAAGTAATTCAGTAGATTAACATGTTGATGTTTTCCTCTTGTTTGGATGACTGTAGGAAGCGGAAATGCTTCGCGCCATTTCTTTCCACCCGTCAGGGGACTTCCTGCTGGTGGGAACACAGCACCCCACACTGCGTCTGTATGATGTGAACACATTCCAATGCTTTGTATCCTGCAACCCCCTGGACCAGCACACTGACACTATCAGCGGCGTCAGCTACAACCCCACCGCCAACAGCTATGTCACCTGCAGCAAAGACGGCAGCATCAAACTGTGGGACGGCGTCTCTAACCGCTGCGTCACCACATTTGAGAAGGCCCATGATGGAGCCGAGGTCTGCTCTGCCATCTTCTCAAAGAACTCCAAGTATATCCTGTCCAGCGGGAAAGACTCTGTAGTCAAGCTGTGGGAGATTTCCACAGGCCGCACGCTGGTCAAATACACCGGTAAGTGTGTGTTTAATCATGTATAAGTTAAACAACTCTGAAATATATCTAAAATATAACCTTGAATCAAAATAATGGGTCATTTCTTGTGAAATTAGCAAATTTGAGAAAAGACTCCCAGTTAATCATCTTGGAACTGCTTTAAATTTTGTGTATTTAATGCTCTTATAACAACAATAGGCAGTGTTATTTTTTGTTAAGGGTACTCCGATCGATCGGCCGCGATCGGTGATCGGCCGATCATGGCTAAAAATAAAGTGATCGGTGATCGGTAAAATGGGCCGATCAGAAGGGCCGATCAAATTACAACAAGCACGCGAGGCTCTCACATCTACTGTCCTGCAACTCCGGTTTGATTAAACAGCAGTAGCGTTATTCTAGCAGTGTTTTTATGTTAAGCCCTGGTTATAACTAACACAAACCTGCCCTGGAGCTGCTGCTTTATGTCCCCACTTTGTCCCCGCCTCATTTGTGCACTTTACTACTTTTATTTGACTTTTATTTTAGTCCTGGGGAGAACGAGGTGTGCGCTCTGGGCACTAGTGCAAGGTGACATAAATACTGATGATGGATGTTTAATTAGCCTACAGTGCGAGCTTGTTTTAGCACAAGAAGAATCAGTCTTAAAACACCACAGGCCTGCTTCTGGCACAAGTCTGCGTGCATGGTTCCCACGAGGAGTGATCTTCTCCAGTTCTCCGCGATTCTCCTTGCGTTGCGGCAGTGTCCGTAAGTGCTGCTCTGTAGCAGCGTCACTGCTAGTTTTAGCTCTCAACCCGTAGTGACCTGTGGTGCAGAAACGCGTAGTGCAGGCTAGAAGCGCATCCTCCCGTGCGCCGCATACAGTGCTCCACGAGCTAGAGTTGCCTTTGCTGCTAAAATAATTGTTGAAGACACCAAAAAGAACGACTCAACCCGGTGGTGCTTTGCCACGGCATGCGGAGCCAGGCTTTGGCACTTTCCTGACTGGGTCAGAGCACAGAGACGCACTGTAGAGACCGCTTCAGTTTGCCTTAACTCAAATGATTTACAGATTAATAGTAGCTCAATAATCTTCATTCATTCTTATAAAGGTAAGATGTTCGCGGTTCCCTTGAAGAGTTTGACAGAGAGGAAAGCCATGCATCACCGGCATGATGGTGCGCTTGGGTGCGCTAAGTAAAATAAATGTTCGGCTAAAGGCTTTTTATGAACTTTTTTAATCTATCATTGTCAATCATTGTTTCAGATGCTAAACAACCAACATTCTGGATATTATTGCGCGTAAAATGTTTTTTTTTTTTTTTTTTTTTCCTAAAAAAGTTTTTGATCAGTCATATTGGCCAGTGGCCATTAATTTTATCGGTCATTTGCATTTTAAAATGTCCAAAAGCCGGAACGGAAACCCTTCACGTGAGTTCAAGAAACAGTTCTGAATTCAAAATCTCCATGTCCATAACTGATATTGGTTTATTGTGAAGACATGAAAGCCCAAAGCATACTATAATATAGTGTTTACATTGAAAGTACAGCCATTTACAGCTGTATTTGGCAGTATTAGTACATGTTAAACACTTCATACAATTAACAAAAAAAATCATTACATTTCCTACATACCATTCAACGGTTATGGCTAGCTGAACCTTGTTATTTTGCCAAAGCCTTGTTTTTAATGTATTGGCATGGCAAATTTGAGCAAGCACATGAAAATGTTAAAGGAACCTATGATAAAAATTAAAGAGCTACAACAGTGCCACCTAATGTCAAATTGAAAAATGGAATTAAGAGAAATATAATGTTCTGTCAGCAGATGGCACTATATATTTAAACAGCTTTTGCATCTAGACCCTAGAAACTGTACACAACTAAAGAATGCTTTCCCTTTTCAAAGCATTTTACACATTTCTGACTTAGGAGAGAAAAACAAGGTTGTGTTTACATTAGTGTTGTCACAATACTTAAACTTTTAACTTGATTTTGATATTTAAATATATATATATATATATATATATATATATATATATATCGATTTCGATACCACTATAAAAAAAACCCTCCACTTTTCATCTAATGTTGTTTGAGGTAGTGCAAATAGGCTATAACCACCCCCTTTACCATCATCATATTAATCATACAATATTTTACACAGTGTAAAAAAAAAAATGGCATTTTAATCATCAACCTTGTTATTTTGCCAAAGCCTTTTTAATGTATGGGCATGGCAAATGTTAACAGTGCATACACAATGGGGTGTACGGTGGCAGAGCGGTTAGTGTTCTCGCCTCCCAGCAAGGAGATCATGGGTTCAATCCCTAGGCTGACCAACACATCACACGAACTCTCTCGGTGGAGTCTGCATGTCCTCCCAGCGTCTCTCTGGGTATTTGAGCATCCTCCCACCGTCCAAGACATGCATGTGTTAGGTGGATTGGACTGGCTGACTATAAATTGCCCCTAGAGAGTGAATGGTTGTCTGTGTGTGCAACAAGCTGGTGGTGGTGACAGAGCAAACAAGTGAACACCTTTTAGTAAATTGAATTTAAAGAGCTGTCTTGATGCAAGAACACTGACTGTTGCACTGACACTGTCCTGTCCATCTCCTGTACTGTTGGGAGGGGTTGTGTTTCTGGGGTGGAGATAATTATCCATACGTTTACAAAAGAATATCCCATTTAGATATTCGTTTTGGTATAAAAAATTTTGACAACCCTAGTTACATTCTAGAATTTGGACAAAGGTCAGCCTATGCTTCACATCATTAAAGTGAAAGTTATAATATTGTACACACATGCTAATTCCAATAAACAAATCACAATAATTCATATTCACTTGTGATTTAGTTTTGTTAATTGTGTATAAGATGTGGTTTAACGTGTTGGTGTTTTGCAGGTGCAGGGCTAAGCGGGCGGCAGATGCACCGCACTCAGGGCGTGTTCAACCACACTGAGGACTATGTGCTGCTGCCTGATGAGCGTACCATCAGCCTGTGCTGCTGGGACTCCCGCACAGCTGAGAGGAAGAACCTGCTGTCTTTGGGACACAACAACATTGTGCGCTGCATTGTGCACTCTCCCACCAACCCCGGCTTTATGACCTGCAGTGATGACTTCAGAGCCCGCTTCTGGTACCGACGCACAACTACAGACTGAGCTAAAACACAACGGACTGAAGCACTCGGTGCCTCTTTTAAAGTACAAAGAATCAAGAGTCATCTCTTCTGGCATCTTTAAATTTTTTTTCAAGGTCTACCAAAAACATTACTCTTATTGAAAAGAAAAGAGACCACATTGTTGCTTTCAGCTTCTCATTAATATTTTTGACTGTTATATTTTGTCCATGTCTTTTGTCATTTTTAATAAACATCTATAGGGGCATTTTGAATGGTTTCACTTTAAATTCATTGGTAAAACTTTCCACTATGTGTTCATTGCTTCACCCGCCGCAATATCCTGTGGGTATTTTATGATCAGAGCAGACCAAAAAAAAGATATGTTTAAATGGAAATTCTTCAATTTCCTCATATTGAACAAATAAAATAATACAAAAATAAACTGTTAAAACTTTTAAATCCAATTCAGGAAAAGCCATTACTCCTGTTTTAAACAAAGTCTTCTTAAATTTAATCCTCAAAGCTATTTGTTTTTGTGTGTATGTGTTTGTTTTTGTTGGTGTGTCACGCCTAAAGTTAATGGCCATCTCTTTAGTTTAGGAAGTGCTGAGGGTTAGTTTCCTGATTCCATTCACAAAAAATAATCAAGATGCAGGAAAATGCACTTGGTAATAGTGTGTTATAGCGGTCATGAACTTAAGTGCTTTCAACACAATGTTGGCCAGAAGCACCTCAACACCACAAACATTTACTCATGATTTGAAAAACCCTTTATTATGCAGCAAACATTAGACAAAGCAAGAGCAGAACATCACTTGAAAATGCTTTTTGTTAAATTAAGTGAAGTTCCCAGTATTTGCAAAGAATTATGACCAAGAAAATCAGTGTAATGGTCTGACTAAAATATTTTAGTGTATTGAAGTATGTTGAAGCCACAAAAAGGGTCTTAAAGTAATTCCTATTATCCTGTTTTTCTAAAGACTCAATCTCACTACAGAAACAGCTTTCTTTGAGTAATGGCAAGAACACATGTATAACAGGTCATCACAGCAAAGCGGGATGAACACAAACATAGCGTGAACTCCAGAGACTTGTAGGTCAGCGTGCCTTCACCCTGTGCATTCCCACACCCCTCCAGTTTCTCCCAGAGACCCTCGTCTGTGTTGTCCAGACAACAACCATTGAAGGCCCAAGAATCAGAGCACCACACATCCCCCCACCTCTCAAAGCCAAACCTCAAGTCACATAAAGTAAAACTAAAATTAAGTGTATGGAAAGTGAAAATGGTGATAGCTAAAAGCCAATGCAAACATTTTTGATGGGGTGAAGGCGAATTGGGCTGAAAGTAACCAAAATAGGTGAAAGTAGCTAAATGTTGCATGCATACTTACGTATAGTACAGTGGTGGAAAGTAATACCACTTGTGCTGCAGTAATTTAATTAAGTAATTAAAATACTTAATAAGCAACTATACAATACTTTCTGATTACCTTTTTTAGAACATGCTTTTATTTTTTATTTGTTTTTAAATGGCACATTCACTGTAAAATTTTAATGTTTCTAAATAATTGAACTTTTTTTATCTTAGTAGCAAATTCCTGGGTTCAAGGCTAGATTTGGGAACATCTGTAGCAGTAGTGGCAGCAGCAGTTGTAATAGCAGTGTTTGTAGTTGCAAAAACACTTGTTCAGTACTTTTACCTATTCTCTCTTCAACACTTTACTTGAGTAGGAGTAAAAATTATGCTTTTAAGCACATTTTCTGAGTTACCTGTCCACAATGTGGATAGATCCCACTAAATAGGAATCCACGGTCAGCTTGTGTTTCTAATTATCTTTTTGACACATTCATCATTTTCATTGAATTAAAAAAAATAAATGGGAAATGGCTTCAAACTATAGTGTGCTTTTAATCAACCTTAGCATATTTCATCATTTCAATGTCATTCTTTCTTATAAACAAATAAGCTTCTGAAAAGAGGAAGCTCAAAAAACAAAACTCCCTACATTTAGTTGGAAGACTAAACTCATGGTGATGCCCTAACTTCTGCTTTATCAGTGACTGAAGACAACAGTGGCATCGAGTACTGGGTCATGGGTGGGAGGGGCAATTTCCAAGAATGGGGGCCTTTTAGCCAATGAGAGTTAAGAATACAAGTCTCGTCTTGAGCTTCACGGCCCGCCCCCAGTGTTAAAGTGTCTGCTGTTCAGTGACTGTTATGAGTCAGGCTCTAGTTACAGCTACTATAGCTGAAATGGCTCATTAGGAGAACGGACTTACCTCTGTACTTTCTGAGCGGACATCCAAAACAACTGCAGTCATGGTGAGTGCTGTAGATTAACACTAATGCAACTTCCATACACACTTACATACTCAAACCACCTTACAGTGCATTATAATATAAAATGAGGACCAATAACCAGAGGTGGGTAGCAATAAGTTACATTTACTCTGTTAGATTAACTTTTTCACCAAATACATTTTACTATTATTTTTGAACAAACAATACAATTTTTGGCTCCTGTAGGTTTAAAAGTTCAAACAAAAAGGACAAAGATGGGATCATATATACATTTTAAGTAGTGCTGTCAATCGATTAAAAAAATTAATCAGATTAATCACACTCTTGGGCTGTGATTAATCACGATTAATCGCAATGTATAACTTGATAGATTTTTCATGACAATATGCAACGTTTAAATAAAAAAAAAAAAGTCCAGAGAGGTTGAGTGTGTTTTTACTTGGATAAAAAAAATACATCTCAGAAATAACTTCTGAATATTGTGAGAGATCCTTTAATAAGTCTGTGTAGTAACTGAGATAACAGTGTCTGCTGAAATGTGCTCTGCATTAAATCTACTGCAGACACCTGAGCCTCTCCTCTGCTCCTCTCAGCGCGGCGGACAGGGGCGGGGCGCGGTCACCTGTCCGCAGTGAGGCTAATGCTCTGAGTCTGAGAACTGACGCTTTATGGGGAAGAGAAAAAAAGAGAAAAAGAAGAGAAAAAAGAGAGAAAAAAAAACGCAAATGAATGGTTTGTAGGAGTTTGCGGCTTGTGGCTACTTAAGTTCAGGGAAGGCCATGGATCGCCCCCCGCTCTCACCGCGGGTCCAGGACGCACAGAAAGCACAGCTCCCAGGAACGCGCCCGGACAGAGGCCTGCGGTCAAGCCAGCCGGCGTTTGTTTTTCCGTGGTCAAGTGAGCCGCTCCTAAATTTTGAGTGCGCTAATATAGCATTGTTTACGGCAGTTGTCGTGCCGCTGCCAGGGGAGCGACACACACGAGAGTAACCACAGCGAGAGTTTAGAAGCACATTTACACAACTTTTTCACTAATTTAACAATATATGCATTTATTATGAAATTGATATTTTGTATGAATTATTACCTAACTAAATCGGCTGAGTGTATAAGGTGGAATTATATCGCATCTATTTCTTTATAAGCCAAAGAAATGACTGTGCTATGTACTTCTACCACCATTACCTCTGGTACTACTTTCACACCATGAAATACTCTTTTCATGAAGTTAGTAATGACTAAAATTAAACTCATTATGTACTGTATCATACTGTATTTGAGATTGAATATATATATATATATATATATATATATATATATATATATATATATATATATCCTGGATCCTGTGGGACTTCCAGATCCAGACAGACAAAATGGTAGTGGCAAACCAACCGGACATTGTGGTGATGGACAAACAGCAGAGGAAAGCCGTTGTGGTTGACATCGCAATACCAAGCGATTGTAACATCAGGAAAAAGGAACACGAGAAACTGGAGAAGTACCAAGGCCTCAAAGAAGAACTTGAGAAGGCCTGGAAAGTGAAGGCAACAGTGGTGCCCGTGGTCATCGGAGCACTCGGGGCAGTAACCCCCAAACTGGAAGAGTGGCTACAGCAGATCCCAGGAAAAACATCAGACATCTCAGTCCAGAAGAGCGCAGTCCTAGGAACAGCAAAGATACTGCGCAGAACCCTCAAGCTCCCAGGCCTCTGGTAGAGGACCCGAGCTTGGATGGATGAAACCGCCCGCGGAGGGCGAGAGGACAATTTTTTATATATATATATATATATATATATATATATTAATTTAAAAGTACACAATGAAACCTGCGTAAACCACTGAGAGCATGAAGTACTTTTACTGTGTACTTTTTGTGTAATTGTACTTTAAAGTACAGAGTAATGCATACAAATAGACAAAATATTATCATTTTGAAGTTGAATAAAAACTTATTTCAAAAAAGTACACAATGAAACTTGCTTATACCTGTTAAGTACATCCAGGACTACTACCAGTGAGAGCATGAAGTACTTTTACTGTGTACTTTTGGTGTAATTGTACTTCAAAGTACCTAGTAATGCATACAAAGAGACTCAATATTATGATTTTGAAGTTGAATAAAAAACTTATTTCAAAAAAGTACACAATGAAACCTGCTTATACCTGTTAAGTACATCCAGGTCTACTACCACTGAGAGCATGAAGTACTTTTACTGTGTACTTTTGGTGTAATTGTACTTCAAAGTACCTAGTAATGCGTACAAAGAGACTCAATATTATGATTTTGAAGTTGAATAAAAAACTTATTTCAAAAAAGTACGCAATGAAACCTGCTTATACCTGTTAAGTACATCCAGGACTACTACCACTGAGAGCATGAAGTACTTTTACTGTGTACTTTTTGTGTAATTGTACTTCAAAATACCCAGTAATGCGTACAAATAGACAAAATATGATTTTGAAGTTGAATAAAAAACTTATTTCAAAAAAGTACACAATGAAATCCACATATACCTGTTAAGTACATCCAGGACTACTACCACTGAGAGTATGAAGTACTTTTACTGTGTACTTTTTGTGTAATTATACTTTAAAGTACAGAGTAATGCATACAAATAGACAAAATATTATCATTTTGAAGTTAAAAAAGTACACAATGAAATCCACATATACCTGTTAAGTACATCCAGGACTACTACCACTGAGAGCATGAAGTACTTTTACTGTGTACTTTTTGTGTAATTGTACTTCAAAGTACAGAGTAATGCATACAAATAAATAAAATATGCAAATTTTGAAGTTGACTAAAAAACTTATTTCAAAAAAGTACACAGTAAAGTTACTTCATGCTCTCCGTGGTAGTAGTCCTGGATGTATTTAATACGTATAAGTGAGCTTCATTGCGTACTTTTTTTAAATAAGTTTTTTATTCCACTTCAAAATCAAAATATTGAGTCTATTTGTATGCATTACTCTGTACTTTGAAGTACAATTACACAAAAAGTACACAGTAAAAGTACTTCATGCTCTCGGTGGTAGAAGTACTGGATGTACTTAACAGGTATATGTGGATTTCATTGTGTACTTTTTTGAAATAAGTTTTTTATTCAACTTCAAAATCATAATATTTTGTCTATTTGTATGCATTACTCTGTACTTTGAAGTACAATTACACAAAAAGTACACAGTAAAAGTACTTCATGCTCAGTGGTTTACGCAGGTTTCATTGTGTACTTTTTAATTTTTATATATGTATATTCAATCTCAAATATAGTATGATACAGTACATAATGAGTTTAATTTTAGTCATTACTAACTTCATGAAAAAAGTATTTCATGGTGTGAAAGTAGTACCAGAGGTAATGGTAGAAGTACATAGCACAGTCATTTCTTTGGCTTATAGAGAAATAGATGCGATATAATTCCACCTTATACACTCAGCCGATTTAGTTAGGTAATAATTCATACAAAATATCAATTTCATAATAAATGCATATATTGTTAAATTAGTGAAAAAGTTGTGTAAATGTGCTTCTAAACTCTCTGTGGTTACTCTCGTGTGTGTCGCTCCCCTGGCAGCGGCACGACAACTGCCGTAAACAATGCTATATTAGCGCACTCAAAATTTAGGAGAGGCTCGCTTGACCACGGAAAAACAAACGTCGGCTGGCTTGACCGCAGTGACAGAGGCAGTGAAAGGAAGCGATATAAAAAGCACACGCAACATTTATTAGTAAAAAGTTTTACACGAGACTCGTGAGGGGAGGGAAAGGAGAGGGTTGTAGTGCAGCGGCCAAAGCAGTGGACTTGTCCTGAAGTCGAACCACAGGCAAACGTGTGTGAGGCAGCTGCTCTCTCTTGCTCTCTCAATGTTGTGATATACGCACATTTCCAAGACGGTCACGCGCCCCCGACACGGCTTCATGCCCTCCAAAATGCTTTGAGAAGCGCTGCTGTTATGGCAAAACAGATCGTGTGATTAATTTGCGTTTATAAATTTTAACGCGTTAATTTTTTTTTCTATTAATCGAATGCGTTAACGCGTTAACGCTGACAGCCCTAATTTTAAGTCAAATGCTGGTTGCTGCTACAAATGTGCTGCTACAAATGAAAATGTGCTTGTATAAATCCTATATATTATCATTACAACCTGTTGTGTTTCTAGAGAAGCATGTTGATATCTGTGAAGGCCATGGGGTGACATCCTGTGTAGTCTGCCCTTTGAGACAGCTGCTGTGATAGTGGGCTATTGAAATAAAATTGAACTGAGAATGTGCAATTACTGTTAACAGCTGCCTGCCAGTTACAGACATTAAAATACACAAGGATGGTATTGATATGTGGTATTGAACACTGAGACACAGTCAGGTCAAGTGGGGTTATTTTTTGGTATTCTGGAGTGTGTAGCAGAAAATGTTGCAATGCACTGGTCAAAACATTTGTTCAGCATAGCATTCAATCCTACAGAGTCAGCACATTTGGGCAGAGGTGGACACTAACAAAGTAAATTTACTTGACAACTTGAGTATAGTTTTTGAGAATCTGTACTTAACTTGAGTAGAATTTTTAGGGGAAACTTCTTCAGTACTTATTTTACTTTACTACATCTAAAAGATAAAAATAATACTTTTTACTCCACTACATTTCTAAAAAAACAAAAAAAACAAAAAAAAAACAGAAGTAACCTCTGCAGAGAAATTGTCTTAAAACAGAAAGAAAACTTAAAAATAATTATTTACTACATACCACTACTCATATTTGCTCTCAGGAACTAAAAAGAAGCTCTGGACACAATCTGGAAGTGATGTGCCTTTTGCTTTGAACATTTGCACGATTCTAAAATAAACCAATTTAAAAATAATTGATTAGTATGATTGTAATGTAAATTGTAATACCTAGCCTTATAATACTTATGGCTCATTTTTGCTGTAGAACAATCTTCTTAATGGTAGAAGCATCTGGAATAAGTTGGTTGATAACATAAAATATTGTGATAAGTATTTGTAAGTAAGCAAGGTATACATGACATTTCCATGTTGTTCGTTTTCACTTATCACTATATGAGCCTCGGTAAATTTAAGACAGAGCTAACAAATGAATGACTATTTAATTTTTTGTTTTTCATTATTGATCATCTTGAGGTATTTGCCTGTAGACCACCTGCTTGCATTTCACTTTGAACTTGCGCTGTCAGCTATGGCCTGTTTCCTCCACAGCCCCTGTGAGCTGCTCTTCTGTTGGCTGTAACCTGAGAATGCTGATCCTGGACCTAAACTTTATGAGGCTCATTAACACAGCTCTTTAGAAATAAGCTGCTCCCATCATTAGCACTGTGGACCAAAGTCATCTGTGTAGCTACCAGAGCTTTAAATTAGTTCTTAGTTGAAATATAGGCAACAGTTGCAGTAGACTCAATCATCTCAAAGCTCATGTATTAATGTACAAGTAATAGTATGAGTAATTTTTTTTTGGAAAGCATACTTTTACTTTAGTAAATCTTGAAGGAATAACACTCAAGTATTTTTACAGGTAGATTGTTTGCAGGTAGATTGTTTGCTCACTTTGGAAGGTGGTTGCTTTGTGGGCGCGTGTGAGCGAGCTTGGTACCGGTTTGCTCCATGGTTTGTGGCTTCACTCCCAGAGCCCCATTTGAGCATGGTGTTGTCATGATTCAGTTTGCCATCCATCCATCCATCCATCTTCTTCCGCTTTATCCGGAGCCGGGTCGCGGGGTTTGCCAACTGCTGTTATTTTTGTGCTTTTAATTTGTTCTCACTGCTCTCGGTTTTTAGAATTTTTGTCTTGCTCGTTCCAGTGATTAGCTATTTTTAGTTGAGTTTTTAGTTGAGTTGTTTTAGTTCAGTTTTACTTTGTGTCAGATTTTTTTTTTTTTTACTTGCTACTCACTAATTTTCACTTAAAAACATTACAAAAACCTAAAATTAAATACCCTACATGAAATTATTAATATAAATATTGCTAAATAAAGCTAATTCTTTTTTTCCATTTTCTGTTTTTGTTATCGTTTTTGCCAGACCTACCTGTGTAAATTTGTAATAGGGAAACCCTCTGTTTTAAATTATTTGGTGTTACTTGGTAGAAACTGCATATTTTTTTCAGACTAGTGGGCTGTTTGCCCTGCCCTTGTCACACACATACAAAAGGATACAGTCAAACTATTTAAAGAGCAGCACTGTCTCTGCGTTCAGCATAAAAAGTAATTATTGTCTACAAGTCTGAGTCCAAGTAAGTGTAGACTGCCTGAGTCCAAGTCCGAGTCATTGGTTCACTAGTCCAAGTTGAGTCATGAGTACTGGTTTGTGAGAAGAGACAAGTTTGAGCCTCAAAACAGTAACTCAAGCCCAACTTGAGTCATTGAAGCTTAAGCTCCAGATGACTCACAAGTCTAAAAAATAATCCCCAAAGAGTTAATTTGAGTCTTTGTCCTAGACTCAAATTCTCCATATTACTACTAGTAGGAGTTGCAGCAGTATTGCTTTGCTGTGCAATACAAGAACAGCTTTCAAAAGTAATTTGTACTTTGACAACTTTATTTACTATTATAATTTTGTTGACTACTTTTACTTTGACTTGAGTAATATTATTTTTAAGTACCTTGTACTTGTGTACAGATTTTAAGGTCAGAGAAGATGCATACATTATTCAGGAAATAAAGGAAAAAACAATATAACACAATTGATGTAGGTATGTTTTGAGATGTCATATTGTCTATAAAAAGCAGATGAGCCATCAGCAGAGGAGGGAGGAAATGCCTCATCTAACAGTTTCCCATGAGAAGCACATATCGTATGAGCACATCTTTTATTTCTTAAAAAGGCTCCTGATTTAATGATGACTGACTGCTGCCATAAGCAATCTCACTTCCACTCTGTATGCCTTTATTTTGAGAGGAATTCTATTTCTGGAAGGCTCATGTGCAAAAGAAGGAGGCTGGCTTTTTTCTAAGAATCTCTCTTGAGGATGGTCAAATTCCCAATTTCTTAACAACAGATTCTCAATGTGTGTGGTTATTGAGAGCTTCTGCATTGTTACAGTTACAGTCCAATCAGATGTGAGCATATCCCATGCTTCCACTGAGTGTTGGATGCAGTCAAACGTGTATAATTACTGATTAATGTAGCAGCTAATTGTATTCCAGTTTCGTTACTGTAAAATGCAGTGTAAACTGCAACAATGAGCAGAAACTAGATTACCCAATTCACCTCAACAGATAAGAAAACCTTTTTTAAAGCATTTAGTTATCTACGTCAGCAAACACTCTAATTTGTGCCTATCTTTTACAACAACAAAAATGATATATTAAATGAAACAACAAATGATTTTCATGATTTGCATGAGTTCGCCCACCTCTGTGACACTGTACAGTATTAGATTTTGCACCTAATACCAGATAACAATAGAAAACAACAGAAACAGAAAACAATAGTCTGGTCAGTTAGCAGATGTTGCTTGTGAAGTATCACCACAACCAAAAAGAAAGCAAGGATCCGCAGGAGTGTCAGACCACAGCATATGTGGTAAAGAGTCAAACAGGAAATGAGTATAAATAAATGCAGAGTGTGAGCAGTGAGCAGTCACCATGCATTATCAGAGGCTAACAAGAAAGAGTTACAACAGCGTACTGTTAGGCAATGGAGAAATACAAATACTCAAAACACTTTTGGTGAGCAATTGAAGAAGCTAGAGGTCTTTTTCTTTATACTTAAACTATAAACTTTTTTTGGTGAAAATATTAAAGTTGTATGTTAGATCACTGGGGTGCATGGTGGCAGAGTTGTTATTACTTCCCAGTGTTATTGTGAGCTCTCTCCAACTTCCTTCCACCACCTAAAAACCCATGGTGAATTTAAATTGTGTATAGTGAAAACTGTGATAGTAAATGGTTGAATGTATATATTTCTTTCTCTTTTCTTCGCTACTGACTGCCCCTTTCACTTTCCTTGTATTGAAATTATTTAAATAGACATGTGCTGTCAACACCAAGAAACAAGTAGGCTTGTAGACTTGTTTTTTGCACAGTGTGGACACCAGACACCAGTTAAGCTACTGCTTCAGGCCTGACTTGCTCCATCCAGCTGGTCCATCTCACCATCTCCCATCAATCATCTATAGTCCAGCTCAGGATCCAGTTCTCTGTCTGTCTGTCTGAGATTCTGACATAGTTCTCAGCACACACAGACAGGAAATACCAAGGCACTGCAGAGTCAGTGTCACTGCTCTGCTCTTCCGTTGGCTTTGATGACTATTAAGACTTTCCATAAAGTGCATTTGAGACCATTTAGAGACAAAGAAAATATACTGACCAAGTAAATGTAAATTCAATAGACACTTTTTTATATATATTTCTAGAGATTAAATTTAAGTATTGGCAAAAAAGCATGTTTACAATGTTTTGCCAACACCAAAATAAAGTCGACCTGAACATGTTTTGTTCTGTAGGGAATTTGTTCAAAATTCTTCATCGGGAAATATCAACAATAATTGTTCATTGGGGTAGTACTATACAGAGATGAAATGCAGCCTTTTTTTTTTTTTTTTTTTGATAAAATGGCCTGCATATAAATAAAATAATGCAAATGGAGAAAGAATAAATACTACCTAGTTCTATAAATTGACCAATATGATGAATAATACTAAATAATAAAAGTTAGTGGAATATTTACTTGAAATTTATATGATGCAAATTTGATTTTTAAAATTTAAAATCAACCTGCATCTGAGCCCTGTTCAAAAAGGAGACACACATATGAGATAACACACACAGGAGACATTTATATACTTCACTATATACTGCAAATAAAATGTACATATTGTTCATAAGCACTAGAGGCACTTGTCTCACCCAATAGCATGTAGGTAACTTTTATTCCTCTTCTTTTTAACTTTTGTTACTCGTGATTCATTTTGCTGGTGCCCTCTTGTTGGTAACCTTCAGTGTTCTGCTGAAGCAGTCTTATGAAGGCTCATTTAGCCTGGCTGCATTACCCTTCTGTGTAAGCCTTGGTAACACTAGTCTTCATCAAACCACTTTCACTCTTACTTATACAGTATGTAATTGCTAATACAAGTTAGAATGTGGTCTGAAATACTTACTTTTCTACACCACTTTCATGAAATTTCCCCCACAGACTTTATAATTGTTGTAAGATTTTGATTTTGTTTTCTCTTGTTAATACGATCATGTCCTTGTGTGACACCTCTGCATTATATAGACATAATTTTAATAATCTGTAGATTTACATTATTTCTGTGTTTATGTTTATGCTTCCTTCTGGCTCCTTCTTATCTTCTTTCCCACTGTCTCAGTCTTAGCTCTACAATACTGTGGGAATGTTGAATTTATCTTATTTACAGACTAACTTCCCGTTGGAACATAAAAAAGCATCATCTCAGTGTGCAGTGTGTCATCCTGAAGGCCTGGGAACTTAAGCAGTGTTTGGTGATGGTCGTGTGGTGCAGATTAGCTCCAGTCCTGGCATGTGTTTGACAGTGAATGTACAAGGTCTTGACCTGACCCCAGGGTCAGGCTTGGGCTGTTAAAGGTCGAAGGTCAGAGTTGTTCTTTCTCAAGCCCACAGATTGACGACAAACTCAATCATTTGGTCATAGGCACACTGTTCTAAACTCCCATGGAGTTAAAGACAACTATTAAAATGAAACACTATTAAAAGTAATGCTTCCTGTGGTCGAAATGAACCAACTGCATGTACAAAGGGTGTATTGGACTGATTGCAGAATAGCATGATAACTTAACTTACAACCAGGACTTGTCCCATATCTCACTGCATAAAACCCAGCCCTTCTATCTTTCAACCAATCCTAACTAAAGCAACACACAATTCATGCAACAATGCTCATACTTCTGTAGCTGTTCACCACTCACTTAAAGACCATGGCAATTGTAACCAGTTGAAACATACAGTATAATTACTGCTCTCTCTCTATGGCAAAGACATTCACTAGAATATCCCTTCTGAGAGTTTAGACTAAAGTCTAAACAGTCTAGAAATGTTCTTTTTTTTTTTAAGTGATCCAGCAACAGCTTCATGGATAAGTCCTGGGTAATGATTTTGTTGTGATTCTGTGACTCTTAAATCATTTTGCCACATGCAATAGGAAAGGCGCTATTTAAATTGTTATAAGTTATTATTATTATAAATATCTTTTGTTCATGAAGTAAAACATATAATTGCTTGTAGTTGATCCTACTTCCACAGACAAATCATTTTTGTACACAAAAACAAAGGCAGTTCAAGTTCCAGTTAAAGAGCAGAGCTTCACTTAAGAGTGCATGTGCAGAGGAGACAGCTGTGCAGTCAAAGAGCTGAGGCCAGCTGTCTGTATGGGCAGGCGTGTGCAGGAATCCACTCTTCATCTCACAACACACAGTCCAGGCAAACAACAGTATTCCAGGCCAAAAAATGTCTAAAAGTGTCAAATGTGGCCCATATCAGGAATGGTAAAGGCTCAAAATCATATGGCGTTTATTTCTAGAGAGAGACCAGTTCAGAGCAGTGCTGCTCTGAAGCGGGTCATCTGAGCCCATGGTGCATGAGTCCAGGATTAGTCAGGGAGTGTGTGTTGTGGGCCAGGCCTGCGCCCCAACAGGTGCAGAGCGTGTGGCCCTCCAATGGTCAATAGGCCCTTTGTTACACAAATACACCCCAAACACACTCCTATCAGCTGAGGCCATGGGTACTTTGTTTTCTCCTGCCTCATTTTACTTTGCTAATGGTGTGCATTACAAATCACTACATTTTAAAAACATATACCACATGAATGGGGCCTGTTGAGAAGAGCCAGATCATCCCTCTGCAGTACATTTTATGATTGTGTGGCTGTACTACAATAACCAGCTAACTAATGAGAGATCATATACAGTTAGTGTATCTAAAGAGAGAGTATTTAGGTTCTGTCCACTCTGGGGGAAGGGAGGCCTTGGCCATACATTTTAAAATAAATGTCATTAGCATGCGCTACTGCTCACATTGGACGCGTTTGAGGCGTCAAATTGGCGTCAAATGCATCTAGGAGGTCGCTTGAACATTTTGAAGTCAGACGAGTTAGATGCTTCATTCGCGCATCCAATTCGCTCTGTTCACGCATCAAAACAAATGTGTTCAGACGCGAATTCGCATCATGGGAGGAGTCTGTTTTGCCAGGGTAATGGCCGCTCTTTCAGGGTTAATTCCGACTGAGGCCATGCCAGTTTGCTCACCTGTTGTCCCATGTTGGTGTGAGGACATGTCCCCAGGACACTACTGCTGTATTTAAGCATTCAACACCAGCAGCAGAGTGGCGATATGGAGGTGTTTTTCTTGTTTAATAGGAGTCTCTAGTGGTTTTAGCGGGTTATAAGCTAGGCTAGCACTCAGTACACAGGTTCTGTTTTCCCTTTTGTCTTGGAGAGAGCAGTAACTGCTAATCCAATGAGCTTAGCTCAGAACATGCTAAAGTTAAGGTCCCTTTTATATCTTGTTACTGTGTTTTTGACCGCTGTCTTTATCAAAGTAGCAGAGCTGCTGTAGGCGGTAGCTTATAGCTCCAGATTCACAGTGACAGCTTCGACAAGTCCACCGTGATTATGTTGCCCCTCTGGCGACCGGCGGGTGCCCGAGAGGGGTGAGAATATTCAACCCTGAGCAATAAAGCAAAGAGGCAGATAAGTTAAACATGTGCACCGCTCGGCTGCAGGGTTTATTCTGCTTAAATATTAAACATACATGTTTAATCAATTGTATTACAATGTTATCTTTTAAATATCTGACACATTTCTATCTAACTAGTAAACATGTGTCATGTAATCACCTTATAGGAAAATAAATGTCTCAACTCTTTATTCATGTGTAACTGTATCCCAAATGTACATATTTCCTATCAACCAAAACAATTTTATTCATCCGGCACATCACTGTGAACACACTGAAGCAACACACGTTTATCACAGATCCAAAATGGCGGTTCGAATACGGGTTGCCAGCTCACTAAACTTGAACTATGAACACCAACCCATACTGGCTCAACATATGCATCTAAAACTTGCGAGTCTCAACACATGCAAACAATATACACACTTCTGTCATTACACACACCCTTGTTTACTGACCCTTCTAGTGTATTATTCTATTTACTTTATAATGCGCACAGGCTCTAGTCACTTTGGCGCAAGGACATAGCTCCCGATAGCTTAGCATGAGCTTCTTAAACCACATAAGCATTTAAGACAGAAATCATATAAAATGCAATCTACAGTGTTCCCAATAACCACAACCTATTACCACGACTCTAGAGATCTACTAGTGTTGTCTCAGTGCCATCCGAAAGATATTTACCAACCTGAGCAATAAAGCAAAGAGGCAGATAAGTTAAACATGTGCACCGCTCGGCTGCAGGGTTTATTCTGCAGCTCTGCCTCTTGGTGGCCCTAATCTCTTCAACTGATGCACCGTTGTGACACTCCATAGTACTACGACTACAGCATTACACGTATAATAGGCACTTAGCTTGCTTCAGACACAATACTGTTTTTAAAAAAATAGTGAGGGGTCTGTTTTTTTTTTTTTTTAAATAACTAAATTTAACTTGTTTTAGCCATAATGACTTATTTAAATCATGTCTTTTTTTGTGAGCCTTACAATTGTTTTGATGGATCTCCGCTTCCTACATCCTCCCACATCACTACAGGAGCTAGACCCTGATTGGTTAATGCGCCGCAAATATTTGCCAAAGTTCAGATTTTTTAACTCGGGCGTCTAGAGCGTCAGATGCTTGATTCGCGTGTCAGATGCGTTAACGCTTAATTCACGCCGCGCTATTCGTGCGTCAAAGCCCGATTAGTGACGCGCTGGACGCTTGATTCGTGCCGCAGGACGTCCAGACGCGCGTTTGCATAGATGTAACATGTAAACCAGACGCCTCAAACGCGCCGGTGTGAACGACTAGGGATGAAAATTGATAAGATTTTATCAGTGTCAAGGCCATTGTCCATTCTGCTTATCAATCCGATTCTTTATCGAGTCTCTTATTGATTCCTGATATATCTGTGAATAAAAATGAACTAGATTTGTGGCCATACAGTTTATTATAAAGCAGAAATATTTTAGAAATATTATAGAATATTAGAAATATATAGAAATATTTTCATTTATATGGGCCTATTTTAAACTGGGCTCACTAAACAGAAGTAACATTGTATTGTATTGTAACATGTCTGGAATGCACAGCTGTTAAATAACTGGAAATTTATGCTTTCTAAATAAACAGAATTGTGGCTTTAATATTAATTTAGGGGCAGAAGAAGTAGCTTTGCACCCGTCTGTCTGCATTAAACTATTAAAATAAACAGCAGTCTGTGTTACTGTGACAGTGCAAAGCAGGGAGGGGCCACATCAGACAGGTGGGACAGGATCCAGCGTTTTACTGCGGAGATTTCTCTTTTTCTATCGCTCGCTCCCTTCCATACTGTATTTCTTATGCAGAGGAATGAGCTCCTGCTGTCACAGTGCACGGACATTTAGCTCCTACCTTCGCGGCACTCTGGCTTCACTCTGGTGTGTGCACACAGTGGGACACGAGCGCACCAGGCTCCGTGTTTCTCCACCTCCATGCGGCCGTGTCCCGTGAGCGTGTGTGCATTAATTAGAGAGGAGAACAACATGCACTGCACAGTGAGCGCTGCGCTTTGTAGGCTACTCATCAAAGACAACTTTTGCAGCGAAGTGAAGCGGGGGAGCTCGGGAGCGGGGCGGGTCCCGGAGCAAAACCTGCTCACACAAATGCAGCTGCCCAAAGCAGCATCGATAAGAGGGATTGTTAATGGCGGAGACAGACAATTCTGATGGTATCGAAAAGTTAGAAGCAGTTCTCCGGTAGAACCAGGTTTTGATGCCCATCCCTATTTAAGACCTTGTTGTTTGGCTTTGATGAGTATATTAACTTTGATTTAGAGAGCTGTTCCACAAATTTCTGTCTTTTTGATGCCTGCATCTACTTTTCCATCTCTTTAACTGGGTTTTACAAATTATATCTTGACAAAAACTGTCAATTTCTTTGTCAATTTATGATACTTAGCAAGAGATATTCAATATCTATCAATAAAAAATAAAAAATCAATAGAAAAGCTAAATGTTTTCCCCTGGCATGCATGGCCTTAGTTGATGACACATATGGCATTATATCTACATTTCTTTATGCTTTTGTACCGTTTTTAGCATTTAATTTTCAATTAACTGCAAGACTGCATTACTTTCATCAAAGCTCTTATTTTTTGCCAAAGTTGGGTTGTTTGTTGGTATGTTTGTTAACATGATAACTCAAAAACCAATGGTCTGATTTTCATCTCTGATTTGGTCACTGGTTTTTCTTTTGTAACCACAGATGCTCTCATTACTTCAAATAGTACTGAGCTTATCTTTTTTATTAACCAAACCATACAACAGTCCCTTTATGCGGTGCAGAGCAGTGATGAAGGGCTAAGCAGGAAGAGGCCAGAGAATGACTCAGAATAAAGTAACAAATTACCAATACTTCAATTACTGTTAGTAGATAATAAGTATAATTTAAACTATGTACTGTGTCCTTAACCACTTTTGAGTGGTAATGAGTAGTGTTCTGACTTGATTTATAGAATCTGTTCTCCGTTGATCAACTTTAGTGTAGTCTTTGCTTTGCCCCTCATAAAACCACTTAGTATTGGTTAAGTTGTAAGTACAGCCTTGTATTTGAATTATTTATATTATAGCTGATGTCAAAGAAGGGCATTTGGTCTGCCTCAGAAATGAAGACGGTTACATTAGATTTCATTACATCATTGCTAAAAAGTAATTTGTAAAATGTACTTTAACTTGTTTTTCTGCAATGTAACAGTACAGGTTTAAAAATGGTAACGCAGAGTAAATCAAAACAATGGTCTTGTTGGTTCTAGAACTAAAACAAAAATGGAAACATAAAAAAACCTTAGGTAAAGAAATCAGCTGTACCAAGGTTATCAGTAAAACTAATATTTGATTTAAACATTTTTACATCATATCTGTGGACATAAGGGTAATGTTTATGAAGTTTAAAAAATTACACAGCTCATAGTACCTTGAAGTACATATTTTCATTACTCTTTCTTACGTCTTCATAATTGAAATGTTTTATTTAACACTACAATCAAATCAAATGCTTGAATAAACCAAACTCAAGTGAAAAGCAAAGAAAACAAATAAATCATTATTTAACAATTAAACAAAACTTGTGAAATTAAGTACACTTTGTAGAAAAACGTTGTGTTGTAGAGTTTGTCTGGGTTTGCAGTGTTTATACGGGAATTCAAAAGGATGTTTGTGACAAAAGCATTTGTCATTGAGAAGGAAACACAAACAGGAAGTGAAAATCAAAAGTGTCAGTCAAAACAAGAAAATGTGACATTATGAAGATTATCTGCAAGTTTTTACTAAAAGGATATTGAACATACTGAAAGAGGAAATGCAGTCATCAGGCAGGCAGTCATGTCAGGAAGTGAGCATGCATGTTGTATGAAGAGATGAATATATACTGTATATCTGACCTGCATGATCCTTTCTGTCAGTGAAACACAGAAAGGTTACCCTCTCAAATACTTAGCCAATGTATCTAAACAGAATCCCAAAGTTTTCTTGGTAATTGGAGGCCAATATTAATCTGCAATCACTAAATGGTCAAATAAAGAAGTGAGCAAATGAGGTTAAGGTCACTTTACTGTCATTCCACCTGGGTTTGTTTTTTGTCCTTATTTAGTCCTTGGTTCAGTCTAGATATTGGCATTGGTTTAGTTCACTTTTCCCGGTTTAGATTTAGTTTAGTCTTGGATTTAGGTGTTAGATGCAGTGATGCTTTTGGTTTTAGTACTTCAGAATAACTTACTCTATTAAGCATTAGTTAAGTATCATATCTTACTTCAACATGAATTCAGACTATTTAGTTATAAACATTGTTATTAACTTTTAATTTTTGAATAAGCTCAGGTAAATCAATGCAAAATATATTCAGTATATATAAATGGTTTATTCATTAAATTATTGTTAACAATAATTGTTTAGATAATTATTAATTCTTTATTACTACTTAATAGTGGTGAGCTCTTCTAAAGTATTACTCTGTTTTGGTTCTTTGGCTCATCCAGTTTGGTGTAGTTTTTTATCTCCTTTTCACCTTTATTTTGTCTTTGTCTTAGATCACTTTGGCTAAAGCTCTGTATGACAACACAGCTGAGTGTCCCGATGAGCTAGCCTTCAGGAAGGGGGATATCCTCATGGTGATGGAGCAGAATGTGGCAGGGACCAGCGGCTGGTGGATGTGCTCTCTGTACGGACGCCAGGGTCTGGCCCCTGCAAACCGCTTGTGTGTCCTGCCACAGAATGCCAGGGCTCCCACTGCGGGCCTCAGCCCTGTCCGAGACAAACAGCCATCAGAGCAGCTCCAAACCAACAGCAGTCAGCAGAACATCTACCAGATCCCAAGTGTGCCCAGAGCTAACAGTGATGTGTCTGAGCAAACAGAGCTGCTCTATAAGATCCCATCCACACCACTTTCAGCTTCCAGAAGTCCCAAAGCACTGAAACAGGCCTCTGAGGAACAGGAGGTAAGATTTAAAAACGAAATGACTGATGACGGATAAGACTAAAGTTGCATACTGTAGTGAGATATGGAATGGATAAAGTCTCTAGACTGAAAATGCCACTCCTGCTTGCCTTATAATGCTCACTTGTGTAGCACATCTACAAACTATAGTCTTCGGCAGGTGTGAGTGCTTTAATAAATACAGAATTTATTATTATTATATATATATATATATTTTTTTTTGTTATAAAACTTTCAGGAAAGGTCAGCTATGGGCCAAGGACAAAATGAATTATTTTTGTGCCGATCCAGATCACTTTTTAGATCCAGGTGTGTTTTAGGGGATTCTGTACCATTTTGATAGACAGACCAAAGATACTAACCTGGTAAAAGCCAGACTGCAATAACATTAGCAAAAAGTTGCTAATATTATATCAGTCTGGAATAGCCCCAATGAAAACGTTTGTGAAGGGGCAGGACATTCAGTAGAATACCGGGAGATTATTGGATAAAGCACCCGCTCAGTACAACAAACCGCTATGCCAGTAAAACAATAATAGCAATAAAGACGCTGTTAGAAGATTTTGCTGTTTTTGTAAATGTAGAGCACCATACCTTACATTTTTTCCCGTTGCCATGTTGTTAACAAGTATCGCTAAAATTGCTTGTTGTTGTCAGCAAACCTAAAACCCGCCCTCTCACTGCAAATACTGCCACACCACTGGCCCACACCACTACTGGTGTGGACCCAAACAAATCAGTGTGAGCCTGACAAGATGGATTGTCGTGAAATTTGTGAGGCTCACACTGATACTGGATTTTTCCAAAATGCAGGGATCATTTGTGGCTGACCACTTCGAAATGTTCCACATCATCAGCGTCTTGTCATAATGGTTACAGTCCCCACCGTGTCTGAAGCTCGTCTCCTCCATTTGGTTAATTCACAAAGGATGCACCTGCGCATCCTCTGTAGCCTCGCCTCACTACAACTTGATGCAGTTGTTTTTTTAAAGCACATGATTTGATCACATCACACAATGCAATAATGCATGCACACTCCCAGTTCCAAAAGCATTAATATGCAGCAGGGTACTAACATTTGCTTCAGAGTGAATGACTCCAAAGGAGAGTACTCCAAGGAGCCTCCAGAGGAAGGATTCTTCCAACTGGGAAACAGCCACTAACTTCACTCATAAAAGAAATAGATTTTCAGTTATTTTTTTGATTTTTAGATTCTTTACTATTGTGAGATATAAGGGTTTTGTGTTCATTCATTTTCTACCGCTTATTCCCGTTAGGGGTCGCGGGTGACTGGAGCCTATATCCCAGCAACTTGGGCCGTAGGCGGGGTACACCCTGGACAGCTTGTCACAGGGCTGACACAGAGACGAACACAGACAGACAACCATTCACTCTCACATTCATTCACTAGGGGCAATTTAGAGTCACCAGTTCACCTAACACATGCATGTCTTTGGACGGTGGGAGGAAGCCGGAGTGCCTGGAGAGAACCCATGGTAACACAGGGAGGACATGCAGACTCCACCCAGAGAGTTCATGTGATGGTGTGTTGGTCGATCTCCTTGCTGGGAGGCGAGAACACTAACCGCTCTGCCACCGTGCACCCCAGGGATTTTGTGTCTTAATGGGAAAAAAAAACAAAAACATTTGCCTGAATTAGAAGATCTTTATCATTGCTGTCTTGACAGTTCTACACTCTCCAAGTGAAACTAGTTCAGACTTTTCTTTATTTTTTGCTTCTTTGTTCATAACCTTTCTTGTTAAGACTTTTTGCATAGTAATGTATTTGTACCTCTTAGGTCAGCAAGTAAACTCTGTGCTTTTTTTAAACAAACTTTTTCCAGCTGTTGTAGATTTGCTGTATATGATTTTCTCTGCACCTGGGCAACCATTGTGCTGAAATCAGTTAAATAAAGGCAGTGTGTGTACATTCACCGCATTATATTGCCAAATGTGCAAGACTAAAAGGAGTGGAAGTGGGTATTTTTTTTATTTTATTTTATTTTTTTTAAGCCTATGGATGATGTTTGTGGAGAAGTGTTAATTCTTGTGATTAGCGAGGTACACAGTTACAGAAATGCAGTGCAGTGAACCCCTGCTGTCAAAGCACTTACAGATGGTGACCAGGGGCCTCTGCAGCAGGACAGGCATGCAGCACAGGAGCTTTATGAGGCTGTAAAGGGCCCAGACTTCAGACACTTTTTACTGCAAACAGCAACCCACTTCAGAGTACAGTACATAGTAGTGTGTGTGTCGGGAGGCCTGTCACACACAAAGTAAGCTGGAATATACCCACATGTTCACTATTTCCGCCACAGCGCAACATGAGGCCATCTCCTTCTGCAGTAGCTTTTCCCATTATGCAGGACCCTCAAATCCTACAAGCGGCATGGTTTCAATTATAAAACTGTGTTAATTGGCAAAGCATAGTGGGGTCCTCCGAGGGTTCCAGTGAGCTTCAGAAAGAACACTGTCCCCATAAATGTCTTAGGCACAGGTCAGAGAAGTAAATAATGCTTTGATCAAAGGAGTGGAGGGAGTGTTAGCACCACTACTTCAAAAGATTATAACCTTTTTTTTTTTTTTTTGCAGCTTTTCAACATGGCCTTCAGTCCCAGAGGGGAGCTTTACGATGTCCCGAGCCAAGGAAGACGAGGCTCCCTCTTCCCTGTAAGCTCTTGCAAAAACATTATAGTCATATATCACTTTTCATTACAACATATTATTCTGACTAGACTCTTCTTTTCTATCTAGGTATCAACTACTCCACGACCGTCATACCGCAAACACTCACTTGTTCCAAATTCAGAGCTGCAAAAGAGATTACACTCACCTGGGAGGTTACAGTGTGACAGTCCAAGAGACTCTTGTGTAAGTATAACAATTTTGTTGATTTTATTATTGTTGACTTTTAAAATGTAAGTTATGAAGATGAGAGCAGCACATGCAGCAGCCAGACTTTTAACTAGAATGACGAAGAGGGAGCATATCATCCTGATTTTAATGGACTTACACTGGCTGCCCATTGGTTTTAGGATTGATTTTAAGATTTTATTTGTTACTTTTAAAGCCCTTCATGGACTGGCCCCTGAGTATATAACACAACTACTGTCCCCTTATGAACCAGTGTGCAGCCTGAGGTCCTCGGGCAGAAACCTCCTGACTGTTCCCAGCTCTAAACTTAAGACCAGGGGAGACCAGGTGTTCTCTATTTGGGTTCCCCGGCTGTGGAACGACCTGCCCTAGGAACTCAGGCTGGCAAACTCAGTAGCATTGTTTAAATCCCCTTTAAAGACCTATTTTTATAGAAAAGCCTTTTTTATAATCCGTTTTTTGTTGCATTTAATTATTGTACTTTTTAAGTTTTATCTGGCCCTCGACTATGCTGCACTTGAGTCTGATTTTAAGTTTGTTTTATCATCTTTAACCAATCACACACTTTCATAGGACAGGAGCACTCTGATTGGTCAATACATTCTTTATCTATCCAGAACTAGAATCTATCAGGAATAATGTGAAGGGGCTGTTGTTTTATTTAAAAATTAAAATTAAAAATTAAAATATTTAAAATTCAAAGCTTATTCACAGTATATTTTTTATTTTATTTTAAAGAATTAAAAGCAAACTCCAGATCTCTGCTATGTGATTGTGATACCTCCTGGCTTATGTACATACTTCCAGGTTTGTGTGAGACTGTGATAGAGTGTCGTGAAGGAGAGGAATTAGGAAAGGGGAGTGTATCATTCAAACTCAACATTTTTTCAGACACATCATTTTTACAGACAAAATCAGGTAGTGCAGCTTTAAAGTAACCAGGAGAAAACGGGCACCCATGTCTTGTCACTTTGAGTGAAAAATGTACTGTACTCAATTTAATGTACTTCAGGATAAATCCTACTAAAGTACAATAATCAATACAATTTACTAGTTACTAGTTACTAATTATTAATTTAAGCCCTGAATCATATCAACATAACACTAATAGTTAAAAGAACTGTGTGTGAACACAGTTATATAAACAACTGTCAAACCATCCTTAGAATGCTTAACCTATGAAAGCATTGTGTAAAATCACCATTTTAAATGTAATTATGTAACCTAAACTAAACCTGGGCATTAACATCTAGCGAATGAAGTGATGTATGCTTTCTATCATATATAGTATATCAATAACAAGATTTACTATTGCTTACTGTCTTCAGAGAAAGTACAGGGCACCCAATGTACAAACCTATGACAAATGTGCTAATCAAGGCATGCTAGGAGGCAGATGATTTGATGTGGTGACTAGAATGAAGCTAAATTCACCTTTTTCTTTTCCACCACTTCCTATGTGTCTTCTCACACAGATTTCTGCAGTTCCACCGACTTCATCACAGGACCTAAACTATGACATCCCCATTCCCTCCACTGCAGAGACCCAAAAGACAACCATTAGTGGCTACAGCACTCTGCCTGTTCTTAGAAAGCCTGAGTGGATCTACGATGTTCCTGTGAGTCCCGATAAGCAAAGTCCTCCCCAAGCCTTTCTAGAGATGGTCCCACCAAGACCACAGTGCGGTCAGCTGTACGATACTATTCCAGCACGGGCCAATCCTGTCCAAAGACCCTCAAATTCCCCCCCAAAGTCCAGCCTGCTTGACAGCCCTCCCATTTTGCCACCAAGGATTCCAATTCTTTCAAGACAAGACCATACTGAGAAAGAATCAGTTTATGATATTCCGCATGAAGATCCCCTCTGTGATCATATTCCTCTGGAATGTCGGGTCGAACCACCTGAAACCACAAGGATACCTTTATATCGCTGGAAGAACTGTCCGTCCTTGCACAATGATCCAGGTAAAAAGGGGTCACTGACAACTGAGAAGGATGATCAAAGTCGGAGCTTGGGTCTTTCACCAACAGAAAGTCAAAGGATCAGCACAGCTTCCAGCTCATCAAGCAGCTCCTGCGACTCTCTAGCCCTCTCTTCGTCTTCTCCAGAACCTCCGAGGGAAGTGACTCTCAGCCAGGAAGAGGTCTGTCGAAGGCTCTTGGATCTCCAGAATGGGGTTTGTAAAGCAGTTCCTCAGATCATGGAATTTGTCAGCAGTGGCTGGAGGAGTAAGCACCATTTGGAGAAACACTTAGAGGAGATCAGAGAAGCAGCACAAGGAATTGCCTCTTCTCTGTGCAGCTTTCTGAACTTTGCTTTGGACATTAAAGGCAATGCCCACCGTCTAACTGATGCCAACCTGCAGGCCAGACTCTGTAAACAGCTGTGCATTGTGGAGGACTCGGGGGTTATCTTACAGCAGACAGTGAGTGCTCTGAATGCAGCTGGCTGGCCTCTTGATCTCTTGAGTCAGGAGGCAGGGCAGGTCCAGACACCAGACCAGCTGGAGCGATTTGTTATGGTGGCACGGACCATTCCAGAGGACATCAAGCGCCTTGTGTCTATGATCAATGCCAATGGAAAGCTCCTGTTTAAGCCTCTACAGAAAGATCCAAAGCTAGTCCCAAGTGGACAGTTAAATCCACACAAGGGCCTAGAAGTCTGTGAACAGGAAGTGTACGTGGTGGAGGATGACTATGTTGAGCTACAGGTGCTTTGACGTCGCATATTCCAAAGCTTTTAACATCTTTCATTGAGACTAAGAGTATTTTTTTCTCCTTTGTTTTTAGACAAAGACTGATTTTGAAAACCAGCAAAAGGAAGTGCAGAAAAATCCAAAAGAAAATGCCACAGCATCACCTAACACTGCATTGGTGAGTGGAAAGTACAGACACTTTCTTTACTTTCTTTATGTAATGCTCGGTGATTAAAATACCAGGCATCATTAAGCCTCCACTTAGTAAAACATTTTTTCTTATTAATTTATGCAAAACTGTCTCAATTGGGGGCACAATAGTAGAGTGGCAAGGAAGCTGTGGTTTTAATCTTCGGGCTGACTGACACAACATCTATTTAGGTGGAATCTATCTGTCCTTCCCGTGTTCCAAAGACTTGCATGTGTTAGGTGAACTGGTGACTCTAAATTGCCCCTAGTGAATGGATGTGAAAGTGAATGGTTGTTTCTCTGTTTATTTCTCTGTGTCAGCACTGCAACTAACTGCTCCCTGATGGGAAAAAAACATAAGAATATTATTGAATAAATGAATGTCTCAACTGAATTTAGCAGTTATCACTGTGATGTAAGATGTCATGTCTTATGTTAAACTACATTAGAAAATAGGAACTGTCCATCTTAACCCATTGTTTTTCTTTGTGTAGAGTGAAAAGAAACCTAATTTGTCAGAATCCTCTGCTGGGACAGACGAGCAGCGACCTGCCTCTCTCTCAGAGCACGGCAGATTGTACTTCGGGGCTCTGCAGAAAGCTATTGGAGTCTTAGTGGGCAGCCTTCAGGATGGCCAGCCCCCAGAAAAGTTCATCTCCCACAGTAAGCTAGTGATCATGGTGGGGCAGAGGCTGGTGGACACGCTCTACAGAGAGGCCCATCGTAGAGGGTCCAGCCAGAGTCTTCTGTTAAAGAGCAACCATCTGTGTGTGCTCCTCAAGCAACTGGCTATGGCAACCAAGAAGGCTGTACTGCACTTTCCTGACCGGCAGGCTATGCACGAGGCCCAGGAGTTTGCCAAGGAACTGGCCCAAAGAGCACAGCACTTTCGCCTGTCGCTGGACCTCTGAGTGTACACTGTGTAGTGTGTACCTAAAATTATCAATTTGCAGTCATCCACTCACTATTATACAGGCAAACAAGCCCCACAATAGTATACAATTTTTTTACTTCCATAACAATGTTAATAAAAATAAAGTACTGTATGAAAAAACAGCCTTATCAATACAGTGTAAATACAGTGTAAACGAGGTATGTTTGGTTTTAATAAAGATTAAAAAATGTTCAAATGTGATTTGGAACAAATGCTGACTTGAACACAAAGAAAATCTAGAAACACAACCGCAGAATGAGTTGTAGCTTAGGAGGTTTGTTGACAGCATTTGTTTGAGGTAAAATGAGCATTTGAGGGCTGTGCAAGTTGGACAAAGCAGGTATTACTGTGTAAATGATATGCAGTATGATAGCCATAAAATAAAACAACAAGGCAGCTATCTCATTGGAAAATTACTTGTTTTAACTCACCTTCTCAAAAATGTTATGTAATTTATTTCTAAACGAACAGCTGCCTAGTATAATAAATACAGATTTTCAACCAAGTTCTGAGTTTTTAATACAATGTTGAGAATATTTTCTGATACATTATTATTTGGTTGCAGTTATCTCATTTTGTAACCCCTAAGTTCTCTATTACATCATTTAGGTATGACTGCTACAATGACTAAGTCACTGACTTCTTTAATATACATTGTATTGTATGTTCAGTTTGTACTGAGATGTTCATCTAATTAAGATTCACTTGCTAAATGTGATGTTAGAATGTTTTGTGAGGGATATTGCCAAACATGTAAGGTGAGCATAATGAGTGGCCTAAGGCTTTTCTATGGATATTAAATTGTTGTGGATAAATTGCATATCTGCAAAACTGTACTAAACTGCATTACTGTTTGTATGAACTATTACTTATTTATTTGCAACACTTTTATATTTGGTTTATGGTTTCTCATTTTTACTGCATATGATACACACCCCGGAGTAGTTCTACCCTAACTGTGAGTTCTCTGTAAATAGACTTTAAACTCTGGTAAGCATTCCCAACTTTTGTTGACAAAAGTTCCAAAGCTGTGTATGTTAGCTTTAAATTCTTACATTTCAAATGTCTGTCTAATCCACATGAAATAAATAAAGCTATGAAAACTATAGTGAAACCTTTTCTTTATGCAGGGCAGGATATAGCTCACATTAAAACTTTAACTCAAAAGGTAGGCCCAGTCCCATGCATCTTAATACATGGACACTAGTAAACTGAAACTTCTGTAAATGTCTCAACATTAAATCTAGAGCAGGATGACAATCGTACTTAAATCTGTTTAATAATTCCAGTGCCACTGTCTTTCCAATTTTCTTTAGTTTGACCTCCCATTGCTTACACTTAAGGAGTGATAGAGCACCCCCAGAATAATGGTCAAAATAGGCTACAAAGGCGTTACAAGACTACAGTATGAATTAAGTGGGAATTAATTAATCAATTCATTAATATGTAGCTCAAAACAATGGAAATATCAGGAATCAAACCTGGGCATGCAAGTATGCAAAGCATACACTTGTGCTATATCCCCTGCTGCCTATGAATGGAGATGAATTGTTCAGCCTTTGAGAATGTGTTGTGTTGATCTGGTGCTGCCCTCTGCTGTCATGACTGTGGTGTACTGTGAATCTTAATTGTTGAGTTACTTAGAAAAAATGAAAGTTAGAGTGAGATGTTAGAGTATAAGTTTGAGTTACTTTAAACTGGTCATAGAACTGCTCATGAGTAATACTGAGATCAACTGCTTTATTAGAAAGTTTTTCATCCAATTACAAATGTTACAAAGAACCATCTGAGAGGGCCTCCACAGTATGGCTTTGCAATATTGGCATTTTTTTCTCAGAGAAATACTTGGTAAGTGATAGGCCGAACTTCCAATTGTATACAATCAGCAGTTGTTTTCATAGTAAAGATTGCCTAAAACCCTCCCATAACTGCTGGTACTTCATTTGGTTTGGTAGAAAATCAAAGCTTTAAGAGACAAAATGGCTTTCTATAAATTTGTGAACTTAGAAATCTAGCATAAATTTCGCCTTGAATCTAAAAATATGTTGATTCTTGGTGATTGACAAAAGGCAAAGCCAGACACATCTAAACCCCATCTCGGATTGTTTTACATGAACACAAACAGCAAAATAGAAATATGGATTTACATTTTAATGTGACATATAATAAATGGGAATACAATAATCAGGAATCAGTTTTACATGGACATATCTCACATCTTTACAGAGTTCTCTGTGTAAAATGGCTTCTCTTTAGACACAGTTAGTTCAAGAGACAGAATTTTGGTTCAAATGAAAGACTGGGCTATGATTTTACCAGTCTACTTATCATTCCCTCAGCATGGGGGTTGTGTGGTTTACAGCCACGTGCACATGTTCAGGCCATTGTTCTCTTGTAATTTGGCTGAATTAAGCTTGCACTACCCCGGAACTTTAAATTACTTTTTGATTGGCATGATGTTGGACAGACACAGGAGGCAGGAGAGGTGGTATTCTGGGACAAAGAGCTTTCACAGGGCAGTGCTGAGCCTTGGGATTTACTTATCAACTGAGCGAAGACATATTAGAAGCTAAAACACAGTGACACATAGATCAGTTTGATAGATTAAAATATGATGTAGTCTCTCAAAACTTTGAATTTTAGGTGCAAGAGAATCAGAAATTGTAACCACAATTTTTCTCCAACCCAGTAACCATCTGAAAATATCCCATCATCACATAAAGTGCACTAAAATACAGGAATTTAGATTTTGGAGAAATAAATTCTTGTTAGAGAACCCCATCCATCTGTTCTCCCACGCAATGTTTTTAACATTTGAGGACTCAAATGGCTGTGCACATCGCTGGTATAACATGTTATAAAAGTACTGAATAAACAATGGTCAACAATGGCATTATGTTATTGTTTACTTCAAGCAAGAACATGGTATTTGAGGTTAGTTCAGGTGTGCAGACTATTGTTAAGAATAAAAAAAAGTGGTAATCTTGTTATAGATAATCTATGATGTGTGGTCATCTCAGGAATTTACTTCATTTTGAACATACAGTACCTATTATAAAAATGCCATTATAATAACCTCCAATGTTGGTCTGATCACAGCTGGAATTCAGCAAGACCTATTGTTGACTTACTTTAATAATTTTTTCATTTTTATTTTTACACTGTATTTAAGGGAAATCCAGGAACCAGTAGCAGCTGAGCATAGAATTAGCTCTGCTGTTTGGGGACAGTGTGGTCTTATTGGCCTTATAATTGAGCCAGGATATCCATGATGAAAATAATATCTAGTACTTTGTGCATTCAAAATAGTCCAGTTGTGTGGAAAACGGTGAGAAGACCATGTTTTTATTCATCTACTTTGAACAAGCAAATCAATGATTCACATGGTTGTCTCAGGAACTGGCTTCATCTTTAACAGACCTATAGTAAAAATGTCATGTAAATTAGCCTGCTACATGGATCTGAGTTACTGCTGAACTACATTAGAACTGCATATACTATGTGCTCTTTGATTGTTCACGCTTCTATTAGTGTTGGAATGTTAGTGTCTTCACAGGCTATATGTCAAATTCAATTTAGCATTCACCAATTCTGTTTAGTAATATTTCAATTGAATTTTACATTTTATTCTAAAAATACTTAACCTAGCATGCTATTAAGAGTTTAATATTGAATAATACAGATCAGTTTGAACTTATATAGTCTAGGTCACGCTATGTGGACAGCATTAGTATTATATATAGCAGTTAATATTTATAAGTTATATTTCAGATAAATTGTATGATTGCAGCAATTGTCTCATTGGTTTAGAAGCTAACATAGTGTGTTACCTGGCTTTATTTTTATTCTGTGACCCATAAAACATGCTCAGTAGGGACAGGATGACTTCACAGTTCATTAATATATGTACAGCTAACTCAAAACGAGCTAAACTGCTCTATAGTCTGTAAAGCCCTTTGAGGCAATCATTGTTGTAATATTTCATTGAATGCCCCTTATCAGTAAAATCCCTGACTGTGATACAGATCAGGAGTTATCAAATTAGTGGTTAGCACATAAACCACGGCAGAACCATTTAACTGTTAAAGTATCCTATAGGTGCATATTATCCAACTAAAGTTTCTGACCTTTTATGATTAAGGCTGTGCAATATTTGAATAGAAGATCAGTGTTGATGCTACTGAACATAGTAATAATATTATGACATACCCGTATGTCATATTACCATTACATTTGAAACGTCAATACATTTAAACTGCCTTAAATATGAAGAAATATAGCATATAGTCAATGCAGTGGCCCAGTTGGACAGTCAATCATAATGATTAAAAGTGTTTTCTAGTTGGTAATTAAATGATTTTGACACAAAAAAATACTTGAGAAGAAAATATTAATACAGTATACCCCAACAATATCAGATGATATTCTGATGTCTCTTCTATGATGTCTCTTTTTGCACTTTTGAGATCAGATGTTTTTCTGGTGCATGGAAATTGGTAATAGGGATGGGGAAGGCCATCATCATCAAGAAAGAATAACACCAACACCAAAAATAGTTTGTTTTCTGGGGTTCAGATGCAGAGACGTGACCAGATGATAATATAATAATCCATTAAATAAACATTAAATAAAACCTTTGTAAAAACTGCACCAAATTATCATTATGAAGAGGGATAGCTTGAACTTTCGAGCGTTGCTACATTAGATATTAGATCCTTCACTTAAACATTCCATCCAACATCTCCTTTAATGTGTTCTGGTCCCATCTAGTGCCTCTGTCAGTCGCTCCTTGTCTACCCGTCTTCCCTCAGAGGGTCTGGACGGGGGGCACAGTTCAGACTCAGAATCAGACTCGGCCTCTGCGATGTAGGGCCGGACTGTGGCGCAGCGGGGCCGGGATGGGGAGATGGAGAAGCCACTAAAAGAGCGCTCCAGTTCCTCATTATCCACAGAAGGAATAGACACAGAGGATTCGCTGTCAGGTTTTTGCTCATCACCGCTGGCTCCACCCCTCTCGCTGCGGTCACGGTGTGTTCGAGATCCTGTGTTTACCGGAGGAGGGGGGAGCCGCACAAGTGAATCGCTCACAGGGCTTGGTGTGTTACCATGGCTGCGGGGCCAAGGGGGCGGAGCCTGCTGCAGATGGGAGCTGATGGGCTGCCAGGAAGTAGAGGGTGGGCACGAAGGAGCTGGGCAGCTGCGGTGAGCTGTGGAGCTGCTAGAGCGGACCATTTTAGAAACAAATCGAGATGAAGACACACTTTCACTGGGAATGACCCTGGAAAAGGACAAGGGCTGCATAAAACTTGCAGTCAACATCAACCATTATCAAGATCTAGGGTTGTGAATAAACGTTTAAGTGGATGGCCACAGAATTTTCTAAATCATAGTTTAATAAAAAATGTATCAGCCTGTATGTATCTTTTGAGAGTAACTAGTAGAACTTTTAACAATTATAAAAATTGCTTAAAATGTTCAATGTAATTTTTCAATTCAGTTTTATTTTTGAGGTCACAGAAGCGATGCATTCTTCTTGATTAATATAAAAACATAAAGGAAAGCCTAGTTGGAACACTGAACCTAGTAGTCGCTTTGTGTGGTACTTACTGAAGGATCTTGGGCACAGACTGGCTCTTTTCCAGCTGGCCCACAGGGCTGTGGTATGGTGGGGCTGGGTCTGGTTCTTTAGATCTGAAGTAGGCATCAGTCTCAGACTGAGGGATCCCCATTCTCTGGATGTAAATGTTCACCAGGAAGTCTAGTTTCCGTTCCATCGACAGAACCTAGATCATAATCAATTTTAGCAGTAAAAGGTAACTCTTCATTAAAATTGACCAAGAAAAATACAGAAATGCCAGTCTTGGAAATGTTTTTTGACTACCACAAAGGAGTTTCTTTCACATGGCTGTATTTGCATTCTCTATCGTAACAAGTTACACAAATGTGCACAATTATACACTGTATATCTCAGTTGACTTGTATATTAGAATGTTCAACATTTGTAAACATAACACTTTTATATTTGCAAGGTGTTTGTTGTGTAAATATTTAGTAGGGGTTAATCGATTAATCAGCATAATTGATTGAAAAGAAATACTAACAATTAATTGTTATGCTGTACAGTAGAGTAAAAGTACACTACTACTGGAGAGTCAGGGCAACTTAAACATAAAATTAAGCAACTGTTTCCTAAGATATATGTTAATGTTAATGATCCTCTGACTGATCTTTACCTGTTTTTCCACCTTTCCCAGGCGGCCCATCATGCTGGGGTCATCCGGCAGCTCCTCGTTGGGTTTGGGTCTGTCCTTGTCAGCAATGGGTGTGCCCCGACCCACAATTTGGTCCACTCTGTTTGTCAGAGGTCACACATAGTTAAAAGTGTTGCTTTAAAGCCTTGAACAGGTTTGGGTGTTGAATGCAGTCTTGGTTTTAGCTTTAATCATACCTGGACTGGAGGTTCTTGATGCGGGCCAGCATATCCAAGTGTCCCGCAGAGTACTGCTCAATGACATCCATCACATCATATGGGCGTAGACTCTCTTTAAACTTCCTCTTGGAAACCAGGAAGCGCATGATACTGTAAACACAGAGTAAAGTCACACCTGATTTCTGACTCCTGACATAAACCCTTGGCTAAACGTAAACCAAACACTGTAATTTCCTCTGAACAAAGCCCTTAAAAGCTTCCTGATCATCTGTTCTTTGAGCTCACACATGTGAATGAATGTGGGAGGATTTGAGTTCAGACATGAGGAGGATGTCTCAGTGCTTTTACTGAGAAGTGGGGGTTAGAAATATAACTGCTAATTATTGCAGATGTTAGGAACACAACAGTAATCGATAAATGAGCAGACATCTTCGTAGTGATAGAGCTTTAAGCTCTGAAATTAGTACATTTATTCAAGGGTCCGGGTGGAACTGTATGTGAGAAAGGGGCTATAGAAATTATCAGGAGTGCTTCCTGGACCTCACTTATCTATGCAGAGCAGTGAAGCTGAGCATTTCCAGCTTTTGAGAAGGTCCCTGCCTTAGTGTACAGGTTTATACTTAAATATATGTGAATGACAAGGAAACAGCATTAAAACATGGTAAGAGGCTTAGAAAAGTCAAATACCTCCCCATTAATTCTTAGTTACTAGGTTAAGTAGTATCATAAAAATTTCTGACATACGTATTGTTTCTGTTGCATGAGACAGAACCAGAAAGTGCCTAGGACTTGTATTTAAAATCACCCTTTCTTCATGAATAACCTCATTCAAACTCTTACATTTGGTCACCAGATCTGCTTTAGCTACTTTTTTTTTTTTTTTTGAAAACTTGGAAAATGTGAAGGCACACCAAACTAGGATGACATAAGTACTTAAGTATAAAAGCAAAGTTAGAAGGTTTATCTATAATATTTTTTATATTTCTAGTTAAAAGTTTGTTAATACGCCTTGGCTCAATCTGTCCTAAAAAAAAAAAACGAGCATGCAGAAGTAAAATAAAATGAAATGGCTGAATAACATAGCAGCAAAGAAGTGGAGCTGGAATTATTCAAGACTGTGGTTCTGTGTGAATTTACATGTTTGATGTAAATAGTCCAAATAAAAATAATGCCACACTTCAGGCTCAGATCCCATTAGACTTGTTCTTATTCAACTGCAAAAAAAATAAAATTATGGGGTCTGAGACTGAACTGCTGTGAAACAATTCAAGCAACAAAAATGTCTTACCAAAAAACTGAAAGCAGTGAAACAACAGAAAATGGATGGCACAGCACAGGCAGACCTTTGACCTCTGACCTTTGGCCCTGGGTGAGCACAAATAAAATGATTTGAATAAGAGCAGAAAAAACAAAAGGTGAGCAAAGCTAAAGATGGTTCACAAAAATGGGTTTACATCCAAAAACCCAAATTAATAACATAAACTACAAGAAAAAGAACAATATAACAGATTCTATGATTATTGTAAAGTCAAAAACAATATGGAAACTAAAAATTCAGTGATAAGCATGGGCAAATTTATTACTTTAAAAAAGTAATAAAAAACAAAAATACTGTTGTGTAGAGTGAGAGTTGTACCAGATAGCTCTGATAGTGGCCTTTAACCCCGGCGTCAGGTCTTGAGGGACAAATTCACAGTGGCAGCTTTTATTATCGTCTGCCATGTCCTCCCCAGGCAGACTCGCCTCTGCCAACAATACACAAACTGGCATTACAATGATAGACAGTACGATAAGTCTTGGTACACCTGGTGGTCAACACTGATGAATACATTACTTCTGTCACCTAAATTATCAATTTAGTCAATGCAGTACAGTATTTAGAAAGGGTATATTATCAGACGTATTAGTCTTCCGTCAACTAGTTGGAGGATGTCTTTTTACCGAGCAGGTCAAACAGCAAAACAGTCACCCAAGGAATCATTAGGATGCTGTATACATTGTA
This sequence comes from Bostrychus sinensis, assembly GCA_020698575.1. Lineage (NCBI taxonomy): Eukaryota > Metazoa > Chordata > Actinopteri > Gobiiformes > Eleotridae > Bostrychus > Bostrychus sinensis. Next base: position 26,345,184 of record CM036241.1, read on the forward strand.
TGGGCCGTGTGTGAATCTGTTCTTTTGTTTTAGGGTACTATGGAAGAAATTGTGAATGTTTCTAGCCATGAGACTATGACCTGGGTAACATGACAAAAACATTTAGACAAACAAATAAAAACAAAAGAACAACATAAAAGGGAACCATGCCTTTACATTGACAAAGTTTGTCAATGTAAGAGATTGACAAATAACTTATTACACTAGTTTGTCCTCCTTCTGGTCCATTCTTTAAATAGGTTTGGTTTCAAGTGTGTGTTGATGTGTGTGTTCTAACCTGGTGAGCTCTTCTGTCTGAACTCTTCATCCTGCATCTCTATGAGCACTACAGGAAGCAGAGGAGGACAAAAGGGGACTGTCAGGACTTCTGCAGCTTATTCTCAGAAAAGCTAATCTCATTTGGTCAGCAAAGACTGAGCTGTTATCAGACTTATACCTGACATTTACCGACTTTAGCCTTTTCTGAGCTGATATAGGGACAAACAACATCTTTAAGCAACAGAAATAGCTTAATTTGGGTCACAAAACACAAGCAACAGACTGAAACAGGACTAAAATGTAATGTCTTTAAAGCAGTAGAGCAGAAACAACCAAACACAGCAAAAGCACCAACAGAACATGGAGCTCAAATGAAGCCACAAAAAGAAACACAAAAATAATTTAAATTGTGCTGTTAAACAATCTTTCCTGGCTCCTGAGTAATCTCATGCTTATCTTAAAATTATGTTCTCATGAACTGGTACTGGCACTGTGAACAGGCAATTTGTTGATTTGTCATTTGAACTTGCGCTTTTGAACTTAGGTTTTTCTCATCACAGTCCTCAGCAAAACTATCAATACAACAAGGCAAACATTTAAATATTATTGTGTCAATTTGTACAGTATCAAACATATACACAACCTGTTTCAGATGGACGTATTTTTTTTTATTGGTCCATGTTTGTCATCCTCTACTTCTTTCTCTTTGCCTCTAATAGTCTTCACCTCACCTGTCAATGTACATCTGAATGTTCTGATGTTTGGAGTTCTGAGGAAACCTTTTTAAATGAGTTGTCTACTGTATCTCTACAACAGCAAGACAAACAGTGGGACAACAAGACGACAACAGCTGACAAGAGACAAAGAAAATAACGCAACATATCACACACAAGGGAACATGAATGTGGTCTCCACAGAGCACGCATGCAGTTATACATAATATATAAATACCTTATATGCAGTATAATATATTCTACATTAAACCTTGTTTTTATCCTCATTTATTCCCATGTTAAATGCAATGTATTCAAAACTGGACTGTGATTGGCTGGTGTAGGCCCCTCCCACCTTCAGAGTTCTGCCTGGACGCTGCCCCCCGGATTCTGAAGGCCTGACGAGTCCGGCTGCGTTCCCCAAAGCTCCAGCTCTTGGGGACCTTACTAGGACTGTCATCTAGATTGGGATCCAGAACAGGACATACCGCATGGCCATCAGGACCCACTGCTGGGCCCACTGTGGGCAGGACTACAACCAGAATGACAGAGATGATCTTATTTGTCAGACCTGCTTAAGTCTTTCAATCTAGCCAGAGCCCTAAGTTCCACAAGGCAAATTCTTGCCAGTCTTCAGGTCCACGTTCAAGACCACAGACAACAGATCCTTTTCAGTGACAGTTCATGAGACGCATGGGAACCACCTTTATACCCATTGCACTATAACATGGTTTTGCAGTAAGCTTGATTATAATGCCCTACACAGCACTTTGCCAACTGAGGTTCATTAAATATAATACATTTAATATATAAAGCAAAATATAAAGCAACTACAACTTTTGCTTTATATTATAAGTAAGCAATATAAAGTAAACATTTGAAACTGTGCAAGCAAAGTATAACAAATGTGTTTGCATGTTTGCATAGACGTGTGTGTTTCATATGTAGTGACTGACTGAATATACAGTTATGTGAATGTCAAATTGTGAAAAATGTCAGAGTATTTATACTGTACTTTTATGCCACTAGTGTTGGCTGTTTTTTTGTTAAAGACCTTACTTACCATGTTGAGGAGAGCCTTTGCCTTTGGTACCGGAACTCCGAGGAGAAGAGAAGACCCTCTCCTTTAAACTCACTTTCTGACTGTAGATGGAAAACAGCTGTCTAATAAGTATCCTGCTCACAATGCCCAGTGTGTATATAGAAGCAATATTCAAATTGCTTCTATTTATTATTACACTAAACAAAAGCAATTGTCTATATCATATAGTAAAACTATATCCAACAAATAAGTTTGTGTGACAAACTAATTAAAGGTGAAGGGGTGGACATTGACCTGGGAGATGGCTCAGGCTGGACATCCTTCCTGGAAACCACAGACAAATGGGAATTACTCATTATTGAATTAGTAACAATGACCTGCGCTACTGGACATAAAGTATCCATTGATTTATGAAGTTTCCGGTCCACAGTGGTTCATAAAACCCCATCTTGAGTTCCATTAGAGCTGTAATTAAATGGATTTATGTACTGTCTCAGGGGAAAAGTGTGAAGCTAAAGCACTGGATATAAGTAAAGCTTACATTAAAAATGCATAGAAATACTTGAGATATATGATTATGACTAAAGTAATTGATAAATAATACAATATTTAGGTCAGTGATGAAGGACATTTAAACTTTAAAAACAACCTTCAAATCCAATCAACACTTTACTCATTAGAGCTGTTCGGACCTCATGGTGCATGATACATATACGTATGTGACATGTGCCATGACTGTCTGAACAGCTGCACATTTTGAAGTATTATTATTATTAGTATTATTATTATTTGTAGTATTATTATTGTGTTTTTTTATTGTGATAGTGATGTTGCACATTTTGAAGCATTAATGTATTATTGTTTTTTTTTTATTGTTATAATGACGTTATGATTATGTACTTTTTTGACTTTTAGGAAGCCTATTAACATCTGGCGAGGGGACTGCCAATGAAAACTATCCTTTTTAGCTAATTCAGGTACATTTTTTGTTTGAATGTTCATTAATGTACACTTTTCCTCTGATCAAATAAATAAATAAATACATTTACATAAACTGGCAACTTCACAGAGTTACGATGTCCACACTAATGCTTTTTCTTTTTTTAAAGACTTTTTAACATAAAAACTGGTCATCACTGATAGTGGAACAAAAGGACAATGCACAAAGATGTCTGGCTCATTCTAAGGTGTTAAAACTAAAACACTGTCTTGCTAGGCTATGCAAATGTATAGTATATGTAGACAGAGACTGGTTAAAACCTGAAGGAAAGACCGGACTTGTTCTTCAGATTCCTCAGTAGATCAAGCTGGTTCAAGGGAGGGATCAGCCTTGACACACACAGAAACATGAACATGTAGTAAATGGAGAGATGAATATTGGATTATTGTTGCTGTTGATTTCTGAAAGGGCTAGTGAGTGTGAAATGGCAGGTCCCTGTTTATGTGGAATATGGTTGCTGTGGAATTACAGTGATGTACCTGTACATTGGGACAGTAGTTCTTTCATAGTAGTCCCAGGTGGAGTTTAGGTCAGTCCGGGTCAGGTTGGTGGCATAGACCCTCCAGGCTGCCTGCATATCAAAATCAGGTCAAGAATCACCATCAACAGTGGAAAATATTTGTCACTTCTGAACACTTATTATTTTTTATATTATTGAAATTAGGATGTATGTATTTTCTGACAGTGATTAAACTCATTACTTTTGTAGTAAGATGCCTTATCATGTGTCCACCATGCCTGCAGTGAAAGCAAATAAGGCTGTTAACAAAAAAAAGTTGCAGGTGTTTGTACCTGTATTAGTCCAGCAGCAGGGTTCCTTCGCTTCTCAAAGTGCTTCTGTCGATGCTGCTCCTGGACCTTCAGAGCAAAACCAGAGCCAAGAATACCCTAGAGAAAAGCTTTCTGTTAATGATTTTCCACAGGGGACAAAATACATTCAGCCCAGGTTAATTTATAGAAATTCGTGCAAATGCATGAGTTGGTTTTAAGGCACAGCAAATATTGGTAAACTGGGTCAGTAACTCACAGCGGGCAGAGCAAAGAAAGACACTCCGATCAAAGTAAAGGTGGCAGCGAGCAGACGGCCGTTCCATGTGATAGGGAACTTGTCGCCATAGCCAATTGTTGTCAGAGTGATCTGAACAAAACAGGAAATGTGCCTAAGTTACTAAAGCTGTCTGTCTTTTCAATTAATAAGCCAGTAGTTCTGAAACTTGGTACTGACCAGTCCCCACCAGAGAGCATCAGCATATGTCTCAAACTGCTCATTGTCCTCCTTCTCAGCCAGGTAGACCAAGAAACTGGCCAAGATCAGACATAGGAAGCCAATGTACCATGCTGTAATCAGCTCCTGCACAGACCATGAATGTATTACAATGAATGCTTTACCATAAAGGCTTATTTTATGTATTTATATTTAGAGAATATGCATAACCAACAGGTCAAACCAAGAGGTTGTTGTCATCCACAGCTAATGTAGCTCCTGCAGTAGTGATCAGTTTCCTGTTAGTGGTTGTCACCTGATCTATTATTGATCAGAGATATTGATCCTCTTTCACATTTACCTCTCAGGGCTGGCTACTATAAATACCCCTCTGCACTGTTCATCGTCCCTCACACTGGCAGCTGCAGCCATCGATCAATACAGCACTAATGCACAAATTCTTAGATTTAAAACCACGTGAAAAACTGTTGTCACACTATAGATGACAAAATGATTAAGGGAAGACCAGTTCTGTGGCAGTGTTGCATTAGTTAATATGAATATTATTTAATATGATTGCGGTATGTGAAACATTAAATATCTCTTTCTCATATTTTTGTAAAAAACTAGTTCATGTTTATAGTTAATAGTATTGATAATTAACCGGATTAACCTGTTGACTATTCTTCTGATTAATTGGTTAATAATCGAATAGTGATATGCAAGTAAATGCAGGGTGACCTGGTGGACAAAAAAGATAATGAGTTAAAAACTGGACATGTACAAATTTGGTAATAGTAGTACAGACAATTACATAAGCTTGCACTCAATGCAGCCTCTTATTGGCTATAAAAGGTTAAAGGCTGGCTAAAACGTTCTGCTGGAGCTAATAATATAGTAATGTGGATTATGTCAAATACAGTTTGTATAATAATGCAAATGTATGTATGTGGAAAAACTAAAAGTTGTATAGTTATAGTAATACCAAAATTAAGTAGTAGCTCAGTTGGTAGAGCCCTCTAACCAGAAGAACTAGAGGAGTGAATGAATAATGGACTAATGTCAAGTGTTTTGAGAAGCTTGTAAAGCACAATAAACAGTAAATCTAATCCATCATTATTATTATATCCACACCCCAGAATTAAATTTATAATTGTTTTGGATCTTGTGATTCTCTGACATCTAGCCGAACTGAAAAGGGACAGCTTACCTTGCTATGGGCATAGACCACTGAGCCCAGAAGTTTCCAGGTGCCTCCCCGACGGTCCATTCTGATCATCCTCAGGATCTGGAGGAACCTGAGCGAGCGAATGGCTGATGTGGCAAAAACATTCCCCTGGGTCCCTGCCGCCAGCACCGAGACTGAAGCAATCAGGACCATGATGTCTGGAAGAATGTATACAACTGAAGTTATTTACAAATTATCATTGATGGACAGAAAACTCAGTATGGAAAATCAGTATGGAAACCCACTGGCAGCTAGGTGCTCTCTTCACAGAGCATGTGATACAAAGCAACTCTCAACGCATATTTGTCCCATATCATCCCCTTACACTCTCACCCAGTTTCTTGAACTACTATCTCAAATTCAATATCAAAACTTCTTGGACAAATCAATACAGTTATACAGGAAAGACACAGACAGTAATGTAAGATTATGTCATCTCTATAAGTGGAAATCAGTAAAATATTCACTTTTCCTTTCCAGGGTCACCACAGCAAATCGGCTGCCTACTGGCGTGCATTGATTCACATATTGACTTGGCATAGGTTTTACGCCGAATGCTTTTCCATTCACAACCCTTTCCATTTATCCAGGCTTGAGAACGGCTTAAAGAGCACACTAGTTTGTGACCCCTGTGGTTGGATAAAGAATTTACATTTTTTTAAGCTTTTTTATAAAATCTTCATTTGCATTTTTGAACTCACCAATAACACAAAAAGGCTTCCTTGCAAACTTTAGCCGTCCTCTCCAGCCTCTGTACCGACAGCAGCAACCAGCTGCCCATATCCTCACCATATACTCCACCCCGAACACCACAATGGTCACCACTTCCTGTCAAATGACCCACACACAGTATAGTTAAGGTATACAAATCAAAAATGTATACCATCTGGTGTGTTAGTACTTCCCAGTTGGTGATGACTAGATTGTAAAAATTTGACAATAGAACAAATAAAGAAACAGAGTGGGAGTTGGGCCAAGCTGCATTGCTAACAATTTTCTTTATGCCAGTGTATAAATACTGTGACTTTATCTAAAAAACAAAAACAGAACTACAATACATTAACTGTGCAGGAAACACTTCACACAGTGTTCTTCACTAGAGCAATGAAAGCAAAATCTACTGCTATTTTCACAGAGAAGGTTTAAAATTTGCAGACTTACCAGGATGTATAAAGCATCCTCTGAGCTCTTCTCGTACTCTTTGATGGTGGAGAAGACTGACAGAACCAGACAGGAGAAGACCAGCAGAAACCTGCAAAGAACACAATACAAACGTGTCAGAAAGCTAGACAGAGGCTCAAATGGACTAACCAGGCAAAAGCCAAATTGATGTCACTCTGCTGCGCAGTTTGTAGGGGAGGAACTTGCGGTGCAATATGAGGGGGTGATTTGATGAAGCGCCAATCAGAGCAACAACTGACAATATGTAGCTCAACAGCAAACCGCTATCATAACAAAACGTAATAAAAATGTTGGAGGTTTTTTGCCAGTTTGGTAAATGTACATCAGCATACATGATGTTTTTGGGCATTGCCAGGTTGTTAACAAATATTGCTAAGGGGCTTGCTTGTTGCTGTTGCCAATTCTAAAGCCCACCCACTGGGGGCCATACTGCCACGTCATTCATCTGAAGCATTAGAGGTGTGTACAAAAAACGAATCAACGTGAGCATGAAAAAATTGATTTTGTTGCAAATGGATGTTCTGCTGGCATTGTATATGTTCTAAGACAAACTGGATTATTTCTACAAAAGTTTATAAACAACAATGTTGCACAAGCACTGATTACATTATTCTACAGTCTGGCACTGGTGTCATCCATTTGTGTTACTGCAAATTAATGACATAGCAAGACATCACCAAAAATAGTTTTTCAGTCCAGTGTCATAAATGTTCTAGGAGCAGAATAGGACTTGCTGAGTATGACTGCAGCAGAATTTGAGTCCTGTCCTCAGAGATTAGGTTGGCCATCGCTCAAACACCTGCCAGCTCTTATTAGCCACTGCTAGTGTGCTCTCTCTCACTGACTAATCTCAGTGGGAGGAAAAACAATCTGGTTGATATCTACAACAGCAAACACAGTATCAACATCACACAAGAGAATATTAACCATGTCTAGATCCTCTAGATGTTAGTCTATGAAAACCTTGATCCTAGCACATCATTTTCCTTGTTTGGCCCCTAGAAAACTTATATGCATTGTTATGTAACAACATTCATACAAATATAACATGGCTCTAATATGCTACATGTGGTATAATTCTAATGTATCTTCAGCAAGTACTCTTACACATATGCATGATAGATGAAGGCCCATCCTCGAGGTCGTTCTAAAACGTTGTAGAGAAAGTTCTGCAGCCGCCTGTAGATGGCGTTACGTTTCACTGGCTTCTTTCCTCCAGATACACTACTGCGCTGTCGCCGGGGGCCCTCCTCCACACCTGTACACAAAGAGACAAGTATGGAAACAATAAATACAAAAACCTATTCAGAAGCCACAATGAAATTATGCAAAAATAGCGCAATTTGTATTGCATTATGATTGAACTATATAGATTATGATATAGAGTATTTAGTAATATTGTTTAGTTTGTTGCTGGGTCACAATGAATTATACAACTTCCATGATGTGCTACCAACAGTAGGGCTGCATCGTAGAAAGTAATACTGCAATAACATCTATGACTTGCAACATACGTAAAAACTTATTGGTCAGAATAAAGGTTTATGCAATTTTAAATTATAGCCTACTCCACACTGTTGAGACTTACAAAACCTAGCTATAAGACAACTTATCTTTAGTTAAAATTAAAAATAAATTTGCAACATACTGCAGACCTATAACAAAATACATTTTTAGCATTTCTATAAGCTAAATTTATAATAATAATGTGTTTGTCTTATGCAGCACTTCTCTGGAAACTCTCTTCTGATCTGTCAATGCCAACATATTTTGTACTTTTTAGTGCACTGCTATTAGCCTGTTATCTTTTGGCATGTGTCTGATTGGTACCTGTGATGAGAAGGGCCCCGTCCCTGCTGGTCTCCGCCACGGCCCCCTCCAGGCCCACGAACCCCACTTTGAGCTTCTTCTGGTCGCTCTGCGGCGCAGGAAACACGCCGCCGTTCCGCGACTTTTGTACCATTATTGGAAATGTAACGGGGACGTGAAAAGAAGGGAGAAAGAGGAAAAGAGAGAAACGAACGGAAACGGGCGGAAAAGGACGAAGCGAACCGAACACGTCTTTACATGACACATAGAGAAAAGGGGCCACGGAATTGATAGAAAACGCGGGAAAGTGTACGAATGGTTGAACAAACAGAAGAAATTGGGACAGAAGAAAGAAAGCAGAATAAATGGTATACAAATAGCCTAGCAAAAATAGCAACAACCAACAACCACGTAAACGCTACGGGTGGACAGGTAACAAGAGGACAAAAAGAAAATGAAAGAAGACGAAAAAGTCCATATGCCACTCTGATGCCAGAATTAGCTTTGCTAATAGTGACATATGAAAGTAGGTACATAGGTACAACGCGGTAAACAGAACGGGAGGGTGAAGAAAAGAAGGAGGGATGAAGAGATAATAGCCTACATTAAACGGATAGAAAAATACGAACCGAGCTGTGCACAGGCTGTGTGCCGCAGAGGGGCGCGCGCTACCGCCACCTGGGTCGCGCGCCAAAGACCAAGGAGAAGAAGACGGGGAAGAAGAGAAAATAGGAAAGGGGAGAAAATAATAAGCTAAAAGACGACTGTCTGTTTACATCTGCTCCTCCGTTTGATACCATACGCGAACCGGAAGTTCAGAACGTCACCTGACTAAAGGAGTGGAGGAGAGAAAGACTGTTGCCAGGGAGACAGGGAGAGGAGGTCACCATGACAACAGCAGCAGTTGGAGAAAAGAGAATTAAAACGGTCAGAAATAGAAAGCTATAAACAAGAGGTCTAAAAATATTTAACTATACTAACTACATTATTTATCTGTCCACCAGCACTTTTTATTTTGTTTACTTTAAACACTATTTAATAGGATTCGTTGTTTTTCTTTTCTGGAATGTGATGTCACACTCAGATGGGGCAGGAGCCAGTATTCCTGTATAAGTTATAAACTATTTTCACAGAAATATCCAATAAATAAATTCACAAATGTTGAACATGACCTTGCTATATGTAGGCCTATCCACACCAAACAATCTGCATATTAATAATAGACATTTTGCATTTTCATCTGAAACCCTGCAATAGGCTACCTAAAATAGTTTTTTGATAGTGATATTTAATTCTTATTCATATAAAAGAGCAGTCATCTAAATGCCATTTCCCTAAAAACAGAGAGAGAATTTACTGTCGCCCAATAAAGGCATAGGCCTATTGTTTTTGGACTCATGTAGTATTTTTTATGCCCTCAAGATGGGGCCATTTAACAACATATGCCCCAGTCAGTGTTCACTGCAGGCAGCTGCAGTTGCTGAACTGTACAGCTCTTAAAGAACAATAATGATGGCACAACAGGTAACTTTTACACAGAATAAACAATATAAAAATATCCAACCAGTCAATGTGGCTACATTGATGTCAAAAAAAAAAAAAAAACATGGTTTCTCCAGTAGGTATAACATTCACCATGACTCAAAATTTTGCATCTCTCACATCTCCTATTGCACATAGGTTTAAGTTTCACCCTTCCTAGTTAGACCTAAACTAAGTAGCTTTTTGGTCCCTCCGCACTTTTTGATGGCCATTAAGTCATAACCTACTTTCATAGAATTCAACACATTTTAAAATAGCCAATGTTCTGCCTAAATACCCTTTTATTTCTTCCTTTCCTCCATTTCCCTTGATCTATAACTAAATACGATCAGTTTAACTTCCTTTACCAATTTCCTCACTCAAGTCTGTTTCTTTTTGCACCCACAGTTAGGAAATGAGTGTGTCCTTTAATATGCTAAATAGCTTATTCCTGATTTAATGCTTTTGAGCATTCATCTGTCCATTCACCTTTGAGAGCCCACTCTGACTCCCAAGCTGCTGATAGAATCACATTACTCGTAACCTCTGTCACCTCCATGTTCTCTATCCTCTATCTTCTTGTTCTGTGTGGCAATTAACTTTAATATTTATAAAAAATTATTACTCGCACTTCTTATGAATACTGACTACTTCTGACTTTTCTGGACAAAGACAATGAAGTTATGTGAGATCCAATGCTAGCTCCATGCTCTAATATTCATTAGCACACATCTTCATATTTAAAGTGCTCATGTTTTGATTGTATTTTTATATGAAATGGAAGGCTGCTGTTCCCTTGACTTCATAATGTGCTCTGTGCATTCAAATCCCAACACTATATACCCCTACCTCCCCGGTGAAATGCTATTTAACTTTTCAATTTTAAAAACATTTTGCAGTTTGTGCAGATGGTGCGTTCTAGCAACTGAATTTTTCCCTTGGGATTTAAGAAAGTTGAAATAAATGCCTATACTGATCTTTGAGCTGTCCTCTTTACAGTTAGTTCTCACTTAGCTGAGTGCAAACTAGGCCTTAACAAGTTTTCTAATATATTTGTTTAGCTTTTATCAGAGTCAGCACTATTTACTGCAGAGTTTCATTGATATTGTAGGTTTGAACACAGTTTAGGATATGACATTTACTGTAAAGTATTCATAATTTTCTTTATGTTCTGTTGCACAGATGTGGGAATGCTACCAAAGAACATGCCTGGGAAGGACAGGAGCTTTCAGATGAATACATCTAATTGAGGAGGCCATCCATCTGTGAGTAACCAAGATAATTTTAGTCAATGAGAGCCACAAAATGCATGTGTAGGCGCACATGGCTCCACTGCTGTGCTTTGCTCTTACAGAGAAGAAACACTATCCACTTCTGATCAAACCAATTCTATAACAATTACCTATTTTTTTTATGATATATACATTCACATTCATGCTTTTGAATGGTATATAGAACTGGTATATAATGGTGAATTATATACAATATTTTGGTGTAATTTGTAAGGTGCACTCATTCATTCATCTTCACTTACACAGACCAACCATTCACTCTCACATTCATTCAATATGGGCAATTTAGTTTCTTCAATTCACCTAACATATCCATGTCTTTGGCCTGAGTGCTCAGAGAGATCACAGATACACAGAGAGGAGATGCAGACTCCACACAGAGGGATCATTTGCGGCCAGCCTGAGGATTGAACCTATGTTCTTCTTGCTGAGAGACAGAGGCTCAAATGCATCTTTGTTACCTTAACAAGGTACATAGTGTGAAAGTACAAAAAATTTAATTCAGCTTAATTCCAGACTTATGGTCAAATAATATGTCTGAAAACAGACAATAAAAAGATAGAAAAATAAAATAGTTAAATAGACATTTTACAAAGGCAGTTGTACCAGTGTCCCCATAACCTGGAAGTGTATTGCAGTAAACCTGATATTTGATAATTATAAAATAATTTTACTTTCATGTTTGTTTAACCTTATACACGAGATTCCATAATATAGCTTGTAAAATGTTTATGTTTGCTGGTTCAAATGTTTCACTTGCACTACTCCATTACTCCACTACTCTTCCAAAGCACCTGCAGAGCATCATTGTATGCCCCCTTTCCAAACTGGGATTTTTTAAGTTAGTTCATAAATGTAAAAGCAAGTGTACACTTGCAACAGTGCTGTATTTGATGCTGGATATGAGCTGTTGTAAATATGAGTGCAGAATAAACGGATTGTATAACATCCAAGACAATAAGACACACTGTGTGTGCCGTCTGAAGCAATTGTTTGCACTTTGACTTTTACTTAGCAACTTTATAGGAGAGGAAGTGTTCTCTCTTTAGACATGAAGCTCAAGTTTCCCTTTCAGTGATTCACAACTTCCACAGGAGGAAAGTCATTCCCCTCTGTACTGAAGTGTTTAAATACTTGTTCGACCACTGTTCCCCCACTGTCAAAGCTGGCGATGGGAGATGTAGGCACTGTCCCTTGCTTCTCACTGTATAGTCCCTAGAAGATGATAAACGTCAAACTCTAAACTTTCCTCCTGAGGATCCAGTGATTATCTCCATGGACTGATCATCAATTAGGAATGTGGAGGACTTTATAATTTTATCGTGTCCTTTCCTGAAACTGTGGCTACAGATCCTGCTGCAGAAGGCTGCCTTGGTCTGATTCTCACATTCTGATGACCAAGTAATGAAAAAGCCACGAGCTGACAGGTGAGACTGCAAACCTCCACATGTGGGCAGTATGCCAGGAGATGTCAAATTATTCACACAGCACCACAGCCAGGATTCGAGCTGTGTCAAAATACATTGGCACTATTTTCTTCATTGTGGATTAAGTTGCCTACAAGAATATAAATTATCCGGAGGCTTCAGCTGGGCGAGGAAAGGTGAACTAACAAGTTCATCTGTACTGTTTACAACATTTCTTTGTTTTAATAAGTTGCATTGTATTAAAGATGACCACATCCCAAATACATTTTTATCTACTATAGAATGAAAAATATTGTTATGGTTTAGTGTAACCACAGGAGAAGGAAAAAAAAGTCTCATGAGCTTGCAGTCTCCACATAGAAATGTTGGGTTGTTTTGTTAATACTTGGTCTTGTTGGCTCATATTACAAGCACAGTATGAGCTGTATGTCATAGTTTTACTCATATTAGTGCCTAACAATATAAAGTCAACAATTCTAATTGCATTTAACACAAACTATTTGAATATTTGAAATCTAATAAGACATTCAAGGGGTTGTGGGTGGCTATAGTCTATCCCAGCAACTATTGGCCTCAGGCGGGCCAGTTAGTTGCAGGGCTGACACAGAGACATACAACCATTCACACTCTCATTCATTCACATAGGGGCAATTTTGGAGTCACCAATTCCCCTTGCATCTCTTTGCTCGGTGGGAGGAAACCAGAGTACCACCCAGAGACACTGTGTGACTCATCTTGATCTCGACAACCTCCTTGCTGGGAGGCACGAGGACTAACTGCTCTGCCACCTTGCCCTCATATCTTGTATAGTTTATCATTAAGAAACGGTTTATAAAGCAGAGTGGGGCAAAACAAGCATTTTAATTATAAAGTGTGTAAATGTGGACAACTGTGATTTCTGTTAGAATACAGAGCCAATTAATCCTTTAAAATGCCACTTACTTCTCATTTACAATAAATGCATCCATATATATATAATATAGCAGTTTGTTGACAGTCCCTTTATAAAGGCTACTGTTCCCTGGCTGTATAGGAATGTATGCACTATCTATTTCTCCCAGTATCTCCTCGCTTATTGGCTGTCCCATGGCCCCTCCTTCTGCCCGGCTGCACGCGCTCTGTGTGTGTCTTTCCTCTGTATTGCTCCTGCAGTGAGGAGCGCACTTCCAATCTGTTTGCTGCCGTGTGTCCGCCCTGCAGTGCTCCGACCGCGGCCACATCGCTTCACCGGTCTCCTATAGACCTGGAGCTCCACGATGAGGACCAGGACCAACAGCGGGACCAGCATAGACTCTAGGATCAGGACTAACACCAGAGCCGCGTGGGATGAATGAAAAGCAGAGATGGAGCCAGTGAGACAGGTGTGTGTGGGAGGTTCTCTTAGAGGTGGAATGGGCTGGGGATGGGTTCGCTTCTGGGGATTTGCATTATTAGTTTAGTAGGCCCAAGTTTGTCATTCTCTCCTGCATTTTTCAAACAGTTCAAACTGAGGGGTCAAAGGATTGTAGAGGCAAAAAGACAAGAAAAATACCACTGCATTTCACACAATAATGTAGTTGTGAGAGTAATGTGATTTGGTCAAATACTTATGTATTCTTAATGGTTATGTCATACAGTGTGAGGAGGTTTAAGAGCAACAACTTTCACTTTTAACCTTAGAGTTGAACCACTAGCTCCCAGGAGTGTCTTTGCAGTGGACTTGTATGGCCCCTAGAGACTTCTGTGACGTGAATGTGCATGTGCATATATAGAAAGTATGTTGGAGAAACTACAGAAAAGCATAGTGAGAAGTAACCTGGCACTACTACACTATAGAAAACTGTATAGTGGCTTAATTTCAAAGTGTCAGTTGTGAAGTTGGACATGTCACACCAGTGTCAGGCAGCCTATAAATGAGATTTATTTTTGCTCTATTCTCAAACTGCTGCACCTGTTTGTGGATAGTTTGCTACTGATATACAGAAGCCCAATAAGCAAGCATGGATTTACAGAATTGTTTTTCTTCCTTTTTTTGGATATAATAACCTTTTTAATAAATATATACCTTTTTGAGATATTGAGTTTTTAGTTTTTGTCATAACAGAGAAAACATTACAATTATTTTACTAAAATAATGAGATCATTTTATTGTTATTACAAGAAAAAGGTTAAGGTTTAATTTCTTGAGATCCTGAGAAAGTTATCCCTCCCTTGGCTATTGGATTGGGGAAGTATGACAGGGAGATTAGATTGCTGTATCTAGCTTATTTATTCAATAACCGCCACAGCCAGTGCTAAAACCAAAGTGTTTTCTAAATATAAGAAGAAATTTATCTTTTCTCTGGAAAATGGAAAAACACAAGTTATAAATGCATGGACTATAAGGGAATTTTTTAAAACATTTTGGTGTTTTAGTGGAGACATAGCAGAGTCTTTTTGTGCAGTAATAATTGTGTTTGCCATTGACCAAAGCTATGAAGAGCAGTGATATGTTTCTCTAAAAAGTACATTTAATGATGATTACAAACTTATGTAAACATATACTGTATATGATAGGGTCATATCCAGCTCTGTTTTCACCTATGTCATTGAATGAATCATTTGAATATATATCCAAAGTAGGGATTTTTGGTATTGTTACGCTTGTTGTTGTTGTGCATTCAGACAGAGAGTAGGCTGTTAGTTTAGGTTACGTGTAAAGCATTACTATTTGTTTAAGATACTATTTTTTTATACAAGATAATTATGTTTTTATGGTGGCATCACCATGCACAGTCTCCATATTTATCAGCGCTGAAATAATTTCATGTAATTCCAAGTGCCATTGACACTTTTCTGCTATGTGTGAGACAATGATGAAATGGCACTAAACCAATGTGTGTTTGTAAGTTTGGTGTCCAGTTATTGCTAACCATATAATTTGTACATTGATAACATGTTGGTATTGCATGTGCTATGTGTGCATGCTTGTTTATTTTTTTTATTTTATTTTATTTATTTTTTTACTTTGTGCCACTTATTGTTTTCTCTTAACTTTAGCTTTTATAAAAATTAAAAGAATTCCATAAATAACTTAAATTTGACACATTTCCTGATGATGAAGTTTTTAGATATGCCTGAAAAAAGGTGTGTGTGTGGGGATGGGGGGCATGATGGTAGAGTGCTCCTGTATCCCAGAGAGATTGTGGGTTCGATCCTTAGGCTGACTAACACATAAACAAACTAACAAACTAGCTGGCCCCTGCCCAGGGTGTACCTCACCTAAGACCCTTAGTTACTGGGATAGGCTCCAGTACCCATGACCCCTAATGAAAAAAAAATAATGAAAAAAGGTGTTGTGGCAGCTATTAGGGTTTGGTCCTTATGAACAATTTTTGTGTGATGAGATGAAGTTAAATCAGATATCCCAAGGACTTTCTTTCCTGAAGTCTTTGTAGAGTCAGGGGTTTTTTGGTCCACTGGGTCCAGACTGGTCCTGTGTGTGATATGGTCTTTGTTTGTGTCCTTGAGTCGTGCCCGCTAGTGAGCAGATGTGTAGGATTGTCTTACTGTGGTGGATGTGTGTAAATGTGTGTGTTGCAGTGTCTCTGTATATACATTGTGTATTGGTGCTATATTTAGCAGAGTGTGGCGTTGTGTTGGAGAATCTCCAGCTTGTTCTGAAGCCGCTCTGAGTCAAATCTGAAACGCAGCCAGAGGGTGGTGCTGGGGGTGGAAGGAGAATTGGAAAGATGGAAAGAGGCTACTTTTCTTTTATAGATTAGAAGTTACTAATATACATACATTTGTTAGATTTTTAGAAGATCTGATTATTGTTTTATGATTCTAAATAAGATAAAACCAGATGCACTCAGGGAGCCTTGGTGGTTCTCTGGTACAACACATGTCACATACTTGAGCGACCTGTCATTTATCCTTTTCACCATGTTTTCTGTCCTGTCTGATAAAGAGCAGACAGACAGTGACATCTGTGATCTATGACATATAGAGTTCATGTCATGAAGTTCAAGTATTGCTTGTAGACAGTGCATGTTTTCACTGTCTAAACCCAGCATCAGCTGGTGACAATAGAAAATGAATCATACTGACCCATCACATACCATAGCACTCCAGTTCAAACAAGATCAGAGAACTGGACTGGACTCACCTGGAGCTACTTATATTAGTGCACTCAACAACAAGATTCTCCCAAAATGTAAAGAGAAACCCTCATTGGTGAAGTTGTGAGTACCCTCGCCTGCCATGCAGTAGACTGGGGTTCTACTCCTCAAGGGGTCAAAGCTCCAACCATGAACTCATCTTTGTGCCAGTGCCAAGCCCATTAAATAAAATGGAATACAACACAAAAAAAAAACTTTGCCACACTAAACATGCAAATTACTAGATTATTTACTGTGGTGACCCCAGTGAAAGCATCTGAAAGACATTTGTAAAGAGAAACATTTATTAATCATTTGAAAGGACATCTGCAACCTAAAAAACATTTTATTGCAAGTTCTCCTATCAAGGACCTATCACGCTCATTACAACAACTATGAAAAAACAGAAACACCTCGAGAAACAATACATTCATGAATTGTTCAAGATATTGTATTATTTATTTATATTACCAGAAAATGGTAGAAGTCCAGGAGACAGTCTGTGAAGGAGAGAGCAGATAAGACTCAGAGGGATGTGTGAAGTGAGTGTGGCATCCTGTGGGCGTCGTGCCTCACTTCCTGTCTATCCTCACCTCCTCCTCATCACCAAGCAGTAAATAGTCTGTGGCCAATCACAGCACAGCACCGCCTCACACTGGTTTAAGACACAAATAATAATCTGCAATAACTTATATTGTTGTTCTCAAGAACCATCTTAAGGGAACCATGACCACTAACTTTAGGGTGTAGTTCCAGCTCAGTGACAATGAGGTTTGAATAAACTTTGGGACGGCTGCAGATGGGGTCATTATTCATTATTCATTTATTTTCCAACTATGGGCTTTGGAGGTCTCTTCAGAGAATGTCTGGATAGTTGCCTGGACTTTCTTCCTGGCCTGTGTTCACACATGGAAGAGAAGTCCAGAGAATGAGAACAGTATTTATGTTCATGTATACATATCAGGAGAAGGTCTGCTAGTTTTACTGAGTGGGAGCAGATTGGCAGAGTGTGTGGGAGTAATGCATGATGCTTAACTACTGCAATTGAAAATGCTATGTTTTTAACATAAAGCTGTTATAGTAACGCCAACTACTGGGGCTCTTCCCCAATTACCATATGGAGGTTATACTGGGTCTGGCTTTGTTTTCATACATATTGTTCAACAGGATGAAAAAAGGCTTTACCTGAGCTTTACTGTCTCATTGTGGGTGTGATCCCAGGGCGAGGCAATTCAGAATCTCTTTGAGTGGCATCTGCATGTTGTTGTCATGTTACCATGGGTTGTCTTTGGGTACTCCAGCGTCCTCACACTGCCCAAAGTAATGCATGTGTGAACCTCTGAATCTAAACTGCCCATAGTGATCAAATTTGAGTGAAATGCAACACAACAAAAACACAAAATGCAAAAAACAAAGGATTTATAATAGAGTAGGACTTCAGTGCATAATTGGACAGAAGAAGCAGTGCAGTTAGTGAACTGCAAATATATTTCTTTAGTGCTGAGAAATTGTACAGTATATAGCAGAGAGTCACTCTCCACTCAGAGAACCTGGGTTAAAATGCAACCAACTATCAGTTAATTGTTCTTTCCTTTATGTTTTCTGACTTTGTGTTAACATTTCTGGATTTGTCATGCTTTGTGATTTATTTTTACACGTTATGCTCCAATAGATAAAAACATTTTACGCAATGCATCTCATTCTGTTCAGTGTCTGTCCCTCAGTTGCTCTAGATCTTTCAGCTTTGACAAATGCTTTATAGCGTCCTGGTTCTAAACCAAAGGGCAGTGGGGATTGAAGAATAAACTAAGACAGGATGATGGCAAGTTCACAGCAAAAGTCTCCTCAGCCCTTCATTGGGCTGAAAGCCTTTTAGAGCAGGGGTTTTTGGTGCCTTCATTTTGGAAAAACTAGACCAGTTACATGTCTGCTGCTTTAAACTGGGTCAGCGAATAAAATAATTTTAAATATGGATAGATAGACACACATTAAAGGTCATGTTGTGATTTACAAAAGGTTGAGTGAGACTCTAACAGCCAGTCAGAGGGCAGCAGCTGTCACTCACAGTCCAATGTGATACAAACAGTGAGATGCTCATCAGGGATCTATTTATACTCATACATCTATACATCTAGGACCACCTCTGGGAATGCTGTAATAAGTTATATAATTTTGGTCAGTAGAACATAGCAGTTAAAAAAATAACATTGGCTAAGGCATGTTGCTAGTGATAAGAACTTTAGGGAGGGACAGGACACTAAATAATAAAACATGCCCATCAAAATGGGGCAGAGTTAACAACAGTTGACAATATTTATATGCTACATATGCTATAATTGGTCTGACAGTGAGCTTGTTTAGCTGCTATGTTTATCAGTGTAAGTTCTGCCACTGTGGTCTTTGTTTAGCATTGCCATGGGATCCATAATGGAGTAAGCTAAAACTGAGCATAATTTTTGTCAAAATGGATCAGAAAAAAAAAAAAAAAATCAGATAGAACAGACGTATATAACATAAACAGTGTGAAATGTCAGTGTTTTTAAGACTTAGAGGCCTGCTGTACAGCAGACAGTTTGTTTAGTGCAATGAAAGTGTGATGGAACTAACAGGAACTGAGTGGTTAAATATTGTGTCATTTTCTTTCTCTATAATGACTGGTTAATCTGTTTAGAGTCTGGCCGCAGTCGATGTGGGCTGTGGAAAAAAACAGCAGCTCACCAAAGCAATTATAAAGGCAATTGTAATACAGGCATTGGTACATCTTTGTGTAGGTCTTATAATTTTAGTAAATGTTTTCAAATGATAATCCTTCATTTTTGGCAAATTCATAATTTTTGCATAATCACCAATAGCAATGTTTGAAAGAACAATATAATGTATCTTATATCATGTATTAATAATGTTATGGACCTACAGACCAGATGACATTTACAGTGTTTTTCTTGTCAAAATAATTGTGATAAATAAAAATATCTTGTTTTAGACAGATTTAAACTAAATGTGTGTAAAGTTTATCCCAAGTTCAGTTCTAAAAGTAGTCTTAAATGTATTGTCTTGTATGTATGTCTCATAAATTTTGTTAATTTCTTTAAGTCAAGAAAGCTCATTAATTGGACTTCTGGTTTCAGTCGTAGCATCCTTCTGAATGACAGACATTAGTATCTGTTATTGCCAAACATGCTGTTTCATGTGAGTGTGTGCACTCGGTTATACAGAAATGTGACATGGTGATAAATAATCTCCATCACCTGCACCTGCTTTTTAACAATAATTATGGGATAACATGCTCTGTATTTGGGAACTATTACAACTTCTTTAAATTATTATCTTGGATGTGATGAGCCTATGTCTTTTTTGCATAATGTGAGATATGCAGATATATAACAGTGCTAAAATCATTATTTAAACAGTGAAATCACTATACAAGGGAAAAGCACACAATAACAGAGCAAGTTACAGTTTTGGGTCAGGTTAGTGTCATCTATTGGGATAGGTTAAACTGTACTTCACTCCTTCCTTGTTGTTTAGGTCAGTATGTTTTCTGTCTTTATTCAAATGTTATTGCTCCCTTCATTTGACTGGATTTGATTAGAGTGATAAGTGTTGTTGACAGGTTAATGGAAAGCACAGCCTATAATCCCCTCCCTGTGAGTTGGATGTGCTGGCTGTATGTTCTCTGTCATGCTTGCACCACAACCCCACTCCTTATGTAAAACTTATGTGTTACACACACAACAAACAAAATATTACAGTTTTTTGCTCCAGCTGTAGACCAAAGCCCTGAACTGAGCAGGGTAACTGGTTTAATAGACCACAGTGCTCTACATTCTGCTGAACAGTGAACAGTGTACTTGTTGATCAGACATATTGACTGCAGTCATGTAGAGATTTGTAAGATGTGTAGTGACTGGGATTGTGTTCAGAACTGAGAGGAAAGGCTTCACATTTACTTTACTCTGACACATCAGCCCACATAAAGATTGATGGACCACTGTACATGTGTGTGCAGACAAACTACACAAATGGAACTAGAGTCTCCCCAGTGATTAATTCATTTTAAACGTTTTCACAACTGTAGGATCTAAGTAAGTCTTTCTGCCAAAACTCTGTATGTCATGACAAAAAGATCTAGATCCTAAAAGAAATGTCTTCAGTGTTGTTAAACCAAACAGAAGAGGACCATGATACATCATTAAGGCATTTTATTTATCAACTGGGGGTTGACAAATAAACCTTAACTGTACTTTACTCCTTTATGTTGAGGTGGAGGCATTCATCACCCAAGCTGAAGTCCCTGAGGTTGTTGTAAAGCTCCTTGGTGGCAAGGCATTATGGGTGTACCTCAAGTCTCCGGATGTTGGCTGACATGTTTCTGCAACATTGAGGTCAGGAACACCTCTGGAGTGGCAGACCAGTTTTGTGGTTGGAGGATGTGTTCCAACTACAGGGAATTTCACACTTCTCAGTATCCCTGGGATGCTGACTGGTTTCAGATGAAACCTATTCTCACCAATGGTCATGATCTGCGGGTCATTACCGAAAAGACAAGATACAAGTGGCTGAAACAAGTTTCCTTCGCAGGGTGGCTGGACGCCCCCTTAGACATAGTGTGAGGTGCTCAGTCACCTGGGAGGAGCTCGGGGTAGAGCAGTATCAACAGAAGTGAGCTGAAGTGTCAGGCATCTTTTTACTGATGCCCCCACTAGACGCCTCCTTATGGGAACACTTGGGAGCTGGTATGAGGAGCTGGATGAAGCCCCACTATCTGGGGCCTGAATAAAGGGATAGAGGTTGAATGGATAGTGCAATTTTTATGCAATTTCTGATGTAGACAGTTTACAAGTTAATAGCTTAGATTTAATATACCTCCTTCTACCCCTTTGGCTCAGACTCACATGTTTGGATTTTTGATCAATAAATAACTTCAATAACAATATTACTATGATCTTAATGGAAATAAAACAAGTTCATCAATAGTTTTGATTTCACAACATATATAAATACTGATCATTTTATGTTCTTTGAAGCTTGCACCTGCTCATTTCAGTTGGTGTGAGCAGAGGTGGCTGCTCTGTTCAGTCTTATGGACTACTCTGTTTGTTGTATCACTCTCATTTGCCTGCTTGTTAATGAGGGAACCACAGCTGTGTAGAGATGTGCACACACCCTACATTTGCATGTCCATTCACGGAGACAGTTTACATCACACACGCTTTAGAGAATAGACACAGTGGTTCACTTTGAGTGCTCATCTGGCAGAGAGCATATCGCTTTAGAGCAGGCCAGGAGTTGATTCACAGCTATCAACATTCTCTCTGTCCATTTGATCTAAAATAAATAAATAAACCTAAAACAAACAAAGACTGAATCACACGTGGCCCTCATTAACATACTGTGCCCATTTGCCCGCGTCCCACACTGCTATGTCTCAGTGTGTTTGTCATTCATTCTTACTTAAAATACCATTATCCAACATTTGCTCAAACCAAATAATAAACAATGGTCTATATGTCACTGTTGTGAGAAATACAGTGAGCCTTGTTCAGTGCTTACTGGATGTCAGTGAGCAGAAACTGAATTAGCTGTGTAGCTGACTGCTACTGACAGCTCTCATTGTCTGAAGGAAATCCAAGTGCACAGTGTCTAACACAAACCTCTTACAATAATTACAAAAGAAAAGATTTGGCATATGTCCCGGTCTCTAAGTTTTATCAATATTTAAAACATTGAGGAACTAAAAGTCCCTTTTGGCTGCTCCATTTCTTTCAGGGGTTACCACAGGGAATTATGCCCCCTCTGACACATCCCTTCTTATTTATCCCAGTTTGGCACCGGCACACTGTCTATAACAGATGTGTCCAAAGTGCGGCCCGGGGGCCAATTTTGGCACGGGTCAAGATTTCATGTGGCCCTTGCCTTCTATAAAAAACTGTATTACGTGTGGCCCATCAGTACTTTTGTACAGTGTTTCTTTACATTTGTGCATCTCATCTACTACTCTGCCTTGTTTTCTGATTCTGATCTGAAGTTGGTCAAAAAAATTGTTTATGTTCAAAAATGTAATTTTGTTGGAACCTGTTTTAGATTTTGTTTTGAAATTTATAGTTTTTTTGGCTTTTGAAAAAAATATTTAAATACTTATAAAACAGTGTGAATTTAATTTATATTGTAGTGTGCATTCAGAAAATAAGAGGATGTCTGGCCCTCTTGGGAAAAAGTTTGGACATCCCTGGTCTATAACATGGACTAATTTAACCTTAAATTCTAAAATAATATTTAAATTACAAACATATAAACAAACTTCACCATCTGTGTAGTGCTCAGGAGGATGAGAAATCATTATTGAATGAAGAAGTCAACAGTCATAAATGTGTGTCAGATGTGTTGAAGCCAGCTGCCTGCTCAGCTGCTCCTCACTGCTCCATACAGCCAAAAGCTGCTGCACTCTATGCACCAAGCAGGCCAGGGGAGTCCAGAAGCACAGCCTCTCAGTCAGACACAGGCTCATGTACACACTGTTGACAAAGTGGCACAGACAGAAATACAATTATAGAACAGCACTCACACGGTGTATTTGTTTATTTTATCATAAAACATATGTTAGTGTGACGCTTGAAAGGCTTTATAATCATGTTGGGCTGTGCATAAAGTGTTTCAGCTGCTTAAAATAGAAAGCCATAAGAACTATGCAATATAAGGACAGTTTTTAGTTTGCCTAAACAAATGTGTTGTAAACATGGTGCACTTACTGTAACTGTGCTGTGTTGCTTTGTTTAAAAATTAGGACACACTTCGTAAATCGGGCAGTCCCAGGAGAGTTAAACTGGGACGTACAGTCAGACTGATCTACCTGCAGATTGTAAAAAAAATGTAAGCAGGTCTGGGAGCTTTTGGATATGAGTTCAGTTAGTTGCTTTTGCAGCAGAAGAAACTTTTAAAACCAAGAAGTGGATGAAATAATAATGCAATGCTCTTATATTGCACTTTTCATAGACACTCAAAGCCACTTTACAATTATGTGCATTATTCATTCACTCCCGTGTCACACTCAGGAGCTTCTTTTGTAGCCACAGCTGTCCTGGAGCAGACAGAAGTGGCTGCCATTCTGCGCCTATGGCATCTCCGACCACTAAACATACAATGACACACTATCATGTATAGGCAAGGTGGGTGAAGTGTCTTACCAGAGGTGGAATGTAGATTAGATTAGATTTGATTAGACTGAACTTTATTAATTACTTTAAGTGGAGAAATCCAGGCAGCTCTTACAGAATAAAGTGCAGAAAGCAAGAAATAAAGTGTGCATGCATCACAAACAAAAAGGTACAATATAAATTATTTACAAGAAAAAGACTACAAAAGCAAAAATATGTAACATTATAAATATAAACTAAAAGTATCAAATTAACTGTGCACAACCACCACACTGGCTATATACATATTTACAAGGTGGAATAGGAAGAATCTGATTATATTGACAGTAATGGGGGTATTGCACAGTACAGAGAAATATAAATAAATATTGCACAGTATTATTACTATAAATTAAATGACTATAAATAAATGTTGCACAGTATTATGACTATAAATATATGTCTATAAATAAATGAAGGAAAAGTACTTTGTTACTGTACTTAAGTACAGTTTCTTTACTTACTTGCCCTCTTTACATACAAAATACCTAAATATAAAGCATGTCACAAAGCAACATATTTCAGAAATATACACATAAAGGCAGGTTTAATTGGCAGTAGTAATTGCCCATTAACCCGAAGGTTGGCGGTTTAAGCCCCACAACCGGCAATGCATACTTTTGTTGTGTCCTTGGGCAAGACACTTAACCCACCTTGCCTGTATGAATGTGTCAGTGTGACTGTGTTTGGTGGTGGTCGGAGGGTCCGCTGGCGCAGATGTATGCAGCCGTGCTTCTGTCAGTCTACCCCAGGGGAAACTGTGGCTACAAAACGTCCACTGACTATGATCAGTGGTGGTGAGCTACGTTTAATTAACTTTACCTTTTATTATCTTCTTTTATAATGTTTTTTTTTTTTTTTTTTTTTTGTCAGAATTATCACCATTCCTGATTACAATCCCTTCATTTGAGTAAATTTTTACCCCTTCATCTGTACTTATATGTTAGTAAACTAATTGAGTATTTCCTGCACCACTGGTCTTGCCCTTGCAACGACACAATGGTAGTGCAATGCTGGTAGGGATTGGTCTGCCAGCCTTGTGGTCAGTGGGCAAATGCTTATATCCTATGCGCTACTACCACCTCTTAATGGACAGTCAGGGCCTGGTTTATTTTAGTTTGAACATTCACCATCCAGTAGGATTGTGAGTTATCAATGGCCTTAGTTTCTACAGCAGCTTAAGCATAGCACTCAGGGTCATTTGGCTGCGGGCCTCAACTAACTCTCTATTTCTTGTCCTTTTTTAACACTGTGTTCTGTCTATCCAGGCTCCGCTCATTCTTCTTGTGGTCTCTCTGGGAGGAGTGTCTTCACTTGACTTCAGCTGTGAGACCCTCCTCTTGATGGCCTCCAACCTCACAGGTCAGCACCAACTGTTCATCTCATACATTATCTATCTATAAAGTGCATTATGTTTGCAGCGCCTGCAGCAAAAAGGCAGTCCAGCACATATAGCAAATGCACATTGACCTGGTTTCTGTTGGCTATTTGTGGTTTGTGCAATTGTTTTACAGATCCTTAAAATAGCTGCCAAACACGCATAATTTTTCCAACACGCTGTGATCTAGCAGATAGATGGATCTGTCTTTGTAGTCGTCATGAGTGCTTGACAAGAAAACATAATAAGCATGAATGAGAGCGCGGGTTTTAAACAATAAAGCCACTGTAACTGTCACGTACCATTGCATTTATTCAACTGTAAATGTACAAGTGTCTCTTACAAGTCTCTCCCCAACTAAAATTTAGAGAAATGCACAATTATACTCAAATAGAAAGAGAAAGTAATGGGGTGTTGTCAGCCAAGAACAAACTCGCATACTATACACAGCAGCTGTCACTCAAAGTGCTTTTTTTGGCGTGAAATCAGGACTTTGGTCTCCCTGCCAGTAGTTTTGTAGTATAGCCCTGTGCTGCTTTCCCCAAATGGATGAATGTCTCTAAATAATCCTTCTCCACCAAACATGCACCACTTTAAAGCTTGAACCAAACTGAACATGATGAATAATGTGATGTACAGCTCAAATTTTGTGGACTTGACTCCAGGGCCGATCAGATTGTGTTTACACCTATGCAATTGTCTCATGCATCTTTTTGGATATCTCTGGGTTGTGGGAGGAGAGCGTTGAAAGGGTTATAGTTATTTTGTAATAATGGAGTATTTAGTGCTGCCCACAGATATAACCTGTCTCTCTGAATTTGATGCATGGTGACTCATTTCTCCACAGCCTGTTGTTGATTAGAGCTGTTGTATCACTCAGAGTGAGCAGTAAACAATCAGTAGAGTAGAGCAGTCATTTATATATATTGGGTGTTTCCCAGTTGCCAGGATCTTATGTGGCATCAGCGACTCGCCAAGTGGGTAAATTCCCCATGTCCTTCGGAGCTTGTCTCCTCCATTTGCTTAATTCATGAAGGGCCGGTGTGCAACTGTGTGAATGTGTAAACATAAAAAGAGAAAAATATCAAAAAGCACATTTTAGAGGTCTGCTAATTGAAGACATTTTTGCTAGTTTATGATTATTTGCTAGTAAAAGTTTAATGATTAAGGGCATTTAATTTGGGGATCATCTGGAATTGTTGAAGATGAGCAATATGTGAAATGTTGTTAAAATTATATTTTTTCAAAGCATTCATGTAAGCTAATTGTTTTAAATCAGACAAAAATGTAGAGAGATAAGAACACTCTACAAAAAAAATGGTCAGTGCTGCTATTTGACGACTTTCCACTCCTGAAGGGGTTGATTTTTAATGCACAAGATTTGATCATGTGACGTGAACATGTTCCATAAGTGCTCAGCGTTAGCAGGACACTCGGCTTTGCTTCAGAGGGACTGACTTCAGAGGGAGGAGGAAGGATCCGGGCAACTGGGAAACACCATAGGATCCATTGACAACTAAACCTGTGGTGCATTCACTTACAGTAAAAATTACTCTTACTCTAAAAAGAACAAATATTTGTCCAATGGCATTTTAGTTAACTTTCATCTTCTACAAGATACTTCATCACTGATCGAGTTTTATTTATACCTTGATATCTTGTTAATTTCTACAGACTAGGATGAATTAAATTCTACAGACTAGGACAAATTAAATTGCTTACAGTTTGTCAGGGATGTAACAAATATAATATATTTACATGTCAATATGACCGAAAATTAATCATGGACTGCTGCTGGCATGGACTGCTCACAAGAATTTGGAGAATTTTAATAAAACTCAAAGAACAAGCTATAAACTTTTTTTTTTTTTAGCTTTAGGTATTTATTATTTTATTTATTTTTGGTTTATTTTAATTCATATTATGAGTAATGGGATGATGCCCACAAACAATTAATTTCAAAATTCTAAAAAAAAACAGTAGAGGATGATTTATAATGTTATCTATTGGCCCATTATCATATAAAATCATGCCTTGTCCCATTCAGGCTCATGGGTTGGACTTTAGACATGTCTGTTTTTATACTGTCTGTGTCTTTATCTGAACGTCATGTCTGTGTTTGCAGTGAGGGCAATGGTGTTGAACTTGACGCTGACATTCACCAACTCCTCAGGTGGGAAAATGTTTTCTTCTATTTTCTCTAACTTCTCAAACTTCAGCCCCAGTCACCTTTTTTTAAACTATTTGAATTATAAAACTACACACAAATTTAACAATCACAGTCTACACCATGCTGCACATAAAAAAAAGATAGAAAATAAAATATGCTCTGTGCAAGGTTGTACATGCATAGTAGTTGCACGTGCTACTACTATCTTTGTGTGCCAATAAAATATTTTTCTAGTGCAGGCATTCATTGCTGTTGATTTGTTACTGGTACAGTTCATTACTCTGCTGAGGCACTGAATAGCTTTTACATCTACTCAAATGAACCAATAAGCAAACTGGACTTAAGATTTTTTAAAACCTATCTACATGTCATTATACATGCTGGTAGATTTATACATTAGTAATAAGTTCTCAAGTCTATGTTATCTATGAAGTCATAGTAATAGTTTCGCTTCCTGAGTCAATACATCATTTTTTACATGCTATATTTGTGTATAGGTCTGTACTGTGACCTGTCTGTGGATGGGATAGGGACTTGTTGGCCTCGCAGTGCAGCAGGTGAAATGGTCTCCAGATCCTGTCCAGAACAGTTCAACGGGATTCACTACAACACCACAGGTTTGTACAAAATATTAACCTAGCAGAAAAGTGCTATGACACAATATAGCTAAGCTTCCAATGACATGTGGCCAAAGTTGGCAAAGTTAGAGGTGTGTTTTCACTGCTGGAAACATATTTCGTACCCTCTGTAGCATACCACTTTAGTGAAAAGGGGCCCTAAAATACCACTAAACCAGATCCCTTCCATCCTCACAGCTTGGACACACAGTGCCAATCAAATCACATGTCTGCATGGATACCTAGTTTCCACTCTTGAAGTGACTTTCGGGCAGCACGGTGGCATAGTGGTTAGCCCTCCTGCCTCACAGCAAGAAGATCCTGAGTTCAATTCCGGGCCCTTGTGGGGCCTTTCTGTGCGGAGTTTGCATGTTTGCCCCATGCTTATGTAGGTTTCATCCTGGTGCTCTGGTTTCCCCTACCACCAAAAAATCCTGGTTCCGAACAGGACCAGGACTTTCCTGCAAAGGAGTTTGTTAATCTCATTGGGATGTTAAATAAAGGTCAAAATAAAAAAAGCTTAAGGTCCATGTTAATATAAAATCAGTGCATTTTAACTTTGCGCCTTGGTTTGTGCCATTCTCATGTCAGCCAGCATCTTAAATTGCCAATTTTCATGAAAGTCCTGGATAAGCTCCAGTAATACATTTTTCTCAATCTTCTTTGTATGAAACAGAGATGAGAAAGAAAAGGTTAGAGACATGTGACAGCAGCTTAAGGTCTGAAAACATGTACAACCCGAATTCCGAAAATGTTGGGATGTTTTAAATGAATAAAATGAAAACTAAAAGACTTTCAAATCACATAAGCAAATATTTTATTGACAATAGAACAGGTAACACAACAAATGTTTACACTTGCAAATTTTACACTTTTTTGCACGAAATGAGCTCATTTCAAATTTGATGGCTGCTACAGGTCTCACAATAGTTGGGACAGGGGCAGGTTTACCATGGTGTAGCATCTCCTCTTCTTTTCAAAACAGTTTGAAGACATCTGGGCATCGAGATTATGAGTTTCTGGAGTTTTGGTGTTGGAGTTTGGTCCCATTCTTGTCTGATATAGGTTTCCAGCTGCTGAGGAGGTATAGCATATGTTGCTCTAAAACCTTTCTATACCTTTCAGCATTTATAGTTCCTTCCATAACACGCAAGCTGCTCATACTGTATGCACTTATGCACCCCATACCATCACACACGCTGGAAGGTCTCCTCCTCTTTAGCCCAGAGGACACGGCGTCTGTGATTTCCAAAAATAATCTCAAATTTGGACTGGTCTGACTATAGAACACTTTGAAAAAGTCTCATTTTAAATGAGCCTTGGCCTTGACGGCGCTTCTGGACCATGTTCACATATGGCCTGCTTTTTGCATGATAGACCTTTAGTTGTCATCTGCAGATGGCACGGTCGATTGTGTTTACCAGCAGTGTTTTCTGGAAGTTTTCCTGGGCCCATTTAGTAATGTCATTGACACAATCATGCTGATGAGTGATGCAGTGTTGTCTGAGGGCCTGGAAGACCACAGGCATCCAATAAAGGTCTTTGGCCTTGTCCCTTACGCACAGAGATTTCTCCAATTTCTCAGAATTTTTTGACAATGTTATGCACTGTAGATGATGAGATTTGCAAAGCCTTTTTAATTTGATGTTGACAAATATGTTTTTTAAAGTTTTTACGCACTCAGATTGGAGAACCTCTGCCCATCTTTACTTCTGAGAGACTTTGCCTCTCTAAGACATCCCTTTTATAGCTAATCGTGTTACAGACCTGATATCAGTTAACTTAATTAGTTGCTAGATCTTCTCCCAGCTGAATCCTTTTTAAAAAAATTCTTGCTTTTTCAGCCATTTGCTCCCCGTCCCAACTATTTTGAGACCTGTAGGAGGCATCAAACTTGAAATGAGCTCATTTTGTGCATAAAAATGTAAAATTTCACAGTGTAAACATTTGTTATGTTATCCATGTTTGATTGTGAATAAAATATTGGCTCATGTGATTTGAAAGTTTTTTAGTTTTCATTTTGTCAAAATTTTTAAAATGTCCTAACATTTCCAGGAATTCAGGTTGTATGTAGGCATGTATTTAATGGGGATATATTACGCTATATAGACTTTTCTGAGCTTTCTACCATGTTATAATGGTGTTCCCTCATCAAAAATATACATGGAGATATGTTTTGCACATGTTAAAGTATTTCTCTATTATCTAGCACAGCCATTCTTAGGCGTCAAAAAGCTTAGTTCCACAAACCCCTGCCTCTTCCACCACCTCCTGCCCTTTTTAGGAAGCACTGATCAATCAACTAGCTCTCTACATTCAGTCTGCTCTCATTGATCTATCTAAAAGAGTTGTTTCCACTGATTCTTCACAGCTATTTTTAATTTTGTAATAAAGTCGCTCCATACAAAAAGTTTAAGGAAGTGAAGTGCTTTTTTTGTCTATTATGTTTAGAAGAGGGTAACACACTGCACACTCCCGCACTCTGCTGCCCTACAATAAAATTAGTTCTGTAATCTTGGAAGTTGGAAACAAGTGCTCTGAAGGAAGTGATTCTTGACTGTTGACTAATAACCCCCTAGTGGACATGATGTGACATTTGACCTCTATGTGTTCCAGACCGAGTTTACAGAGAGTGTCAGTCCAATGGGACCTGGGCCCCTCGAGGAAACTACAGCCAGTGCACTGAGATCATTCTCCTGGTCAGTAGTCAGAATAACCCTCTCTCACCAGCTGTGTCCACAAGCTGTTAGGTCTATCCTCTACATACGCCATCCTCAGACCTCCTTCTGGGAATAAACTGCTGCATTTCTTATACATGCATGGCTCTCTTGGTCAGATTGACTCACCTTGGTTACAAGGTGTTTTAAAAAATGTATTGTAAGAAATTTATTTCAAAAATGCAGAAACTAAGGAACCAACAGGGTTGGACAGCTGAAAAACCCACACCAAGAACACACAAATTGTTCCATTATATTTTGGGTGTTTTCTAACTTTTGGGCTCCATCATGATATTAAAATCCATACCATCGGATTTTTCCTGACCATGTTTATTCATGACCATCGGGGCGTGTCTTATGAACACATTGATTAATATGATGAAAATATTGCAGCTCATTTAACAGTTTAAAGTAAATTGACAAATGAATGAACTGACCACAGTTTCTTTAAGGATTTGCTATTATTAATACACACCGATCAGGCGTAAAATTACATCATAATGTTATGTGTTATGCTCACCTGCCTAATATGCAGTCCAAAGATTGGCGTTTCGGGCCCCACTACCGGCATTGCGTACTGTCGTCCTTGGGCAAGACACTTCACCCACCTTGACTGCATAAAAGTGTTAGTGTGAGTGTGCTTATTACCACTGAGTATGACTAATGGTACGTTCACACCGGACGCGAATCTGGCGTCAAATTCACGTCATTCGTGTCTAGTTGGACGCATGACCATTTTGAATTCGCGTCATTCGTGTCTAGTTGGACGCATGACCATTTTGAATTTGCATCATTCGCGCGTGAAATTCGCTGTGCGAAATTCGAGTGAAATTCACTCGCGCGAATGAGGCGAATTGTTCGCTTCATTTGCGTCAAATGAGGGGCTACTCCCAAATGAGCCTGTCTCAGTTTGGTCACCTGTGTCTACGAGGTCCTCTCCCCAGGACACTGCTGCTGTACAGCAGCATTAACCCCAGAGACAGAGCTGAGACAGTCTGGGGTTATTTCTTGTACATTAGCTCTCTCTAGTGGTTTTGGGGTCTGGTCTAGTCCCAGGCTCTGTATTTTCTGTTGTTCTGGAGAGTGCAATAACTGCTAATATAACGAGCACATCTCAATAGGCTATTTTGGTAAAGTTAACCCCCCTTTATATTTAATTGTATTTTTTTGTGTGTTCTTGATGTCACGATGATCAGAGTGAGCTCTGTCACAGGCTTGTATCACATATGTGGCGGATAGAGGGAGCAGTGAAGATAGGCCTTACTCCACTCCAGATTGAAATAGCCAATACCCAGTTAACCACAACAACGCCACCCCAGGTATGACCCAGGGAAAGAACACACTTTTACCCCACGCTATGTTAGGCAACGCAGATCCGTTAACTGAACTGACAGAGACATTCAATTACTTTACATTCCATTTATTAAAATAAAATATATATATATATATATATATATATATATATATATATATATATATATATATATATATATATATATATATATATATACATACATACATATACACATATATACATACATATATATATACATATATATATATATATATATATATATATATATATATACATACATCTATATATATACATATATATATATATATATATACATATATACATACATATACACATATATACATACATATATATATACATATATATATATACATACATATACACATATATACATACACATATATATATATATACATACATATACACATATATATATATACATACATATACACATACACATATATATATATATATATATATATATATATATATATATATACATATATACATATATACATATATATAATTTAAATTCACATATTAGAGATGACCACATTTAAAAACAAGTTGACGATCTCTATATATTTTGTAGGAGTGTACAGTGCGTCTTCATAAAACATAAAAAGAGTGGCTACATGGACCAGCCACGGGCAGCCAGAGGTCCACCACCAGTTACACAGAGAACGCAGAAACAGGTCATCAAAAAGGGGAGGCTCGCCACCGACAGGGCCCTACAAGTAGCAGCCATATAATCAGTTTACATTGTATGACCAAGAACGCAGTTAATTTAGACAGAAGAAACGTACCGGGAATAGTGTTCTTCATAACACGGCACTTTGAATGTGACCACCCAAACACCAAGCGCACACGAGGAGGAAATCCAGCGCCGAGCCACCAATAAGCTAAAAACAATAGCCCATTAGCAATACGCAAGACTATTAAATGGACAAGACCAACTCTCTACTCACCTACGATGCCCGCAACACTACACTCTAGCCACTGGGCTTTACGCCTTGTTCACAGCAGCTGTAGTGCGCCTAATCGCAGTCTGGCTCGAGTCAGACTCGCGTCTCGCGGCCATGGCCCAGCTCCCGAACGGCGTCTGACGTCAGGTGTGAAAGGTCAGGTGGAGGGGGCGAACACAGGAAAGTAGCGCCCTTTATATAGGGGAGTTTGTGAGGCCAACGCAAACACCATACTACTACACATATAACAGCTATAATCACAGTCACACAAAGCCTAAACAGCCATATTTATTTTATTTATAGTGTTTTCTATCAGGGCTGTTTTTGTTTCCTGTCTTCATAAAAGTAGAAGAGCTGCTGTAGGCTGCAGCTTTTATCTCTGGGTTCACTCTGACAGCCTCGATGATTGTTTTGCTGGATCTCTGAGGCAGGGATCTCCTCCTGTTACGTCGTACGTAACCACGTCATTGCTACAGCAGGTCCCTGATTGGTTAACGCACCGCGAATGTTCGCAGAAGTTCAAATTTTTCAACTTCCGCGACCAGAGCGTTGGACGCAAAGCTGCGTTGGACGCAAAGCTGCGTTGGACGCAAAGCTGCGTTGTTCGCGTCTTCCGCTGATTCACGTCTTCGCCTATTCACGGGACTCGCGCGTCAAACGCTCAATTCGCGTCATTCGCGCCGCGCTATTCGCGGGATTCGCTTGATTTGCGTCGCGTCATTCGCGCCATTTGCGCCGCAGGACGCTTGTTCGCGTCTGAACGCGGTTTTCCATAGACTTAACATGGTAATCACTCGTGCCTGATGCCTGTTTCGCGTCCGCTGTGAACGTACCATACGAAGTGAATGAGTAATGCAATGTAAAGGCGCTATATAAATCAAATGCATTATTGTTAATTAGGCCTACGCAACAAACTGTAATGCACTGTGTATTCTGACATCTTTGTTACCATGGTATCATTAACTTCTTCAGCAGAGCTACTGTAGATTGGCTGTTGGAGGG
Organism: Bostrychus sinensis; assembly: GCA_020698575.1. NCBI lineage: Eukaryota > Metazoa > Chordata > Actinopteri > Gobiiformes > Eleotridae > Bostrychus > Bostrychus sinensis. Next base: position 26,379,335 of record CM036241.1, read on the forward strand.
CACATATGGGGGGTGGAAGTAACAAATATTATTTGATAAAAGTGGATGTGATAAAAGTATATTTGAATTAAATACAGACCAGTGTAAAATTAATCAAATTGATAAAAATTTGTGTAATTTAAATATATCCATCCATCCATCCATCTTCTTCCGCTTTATCCGGGGCCGGGTCGCGGAGGCAGCAGTCTAAGCAGGGACACCCAGACATCCCTCTCCCTGGACACTTCCTCCAGCTCCTCTGGAGGAACCCCAAGGCGTTCCCAGGCCAGCCGAGAGACATAGTCCCTCCAGCGTGTCCTAGGTCTTCCCCGGGGCCTCCTCCCGGTGGGACATGCCCGGAACACCTCCCCAGGGAGGCGTCCAGGAGGCATCCGGAACAGATGCCCGAGCCACCTCAGCTGGCTCCTCTCGATGTGGAGGAGCAGCGGCTCTACTCCGAGCTCCTCCCGGGTAACCGAGCTCCTCACCCTATCTCTAAGGGAGCGCCCAGCCACCCTGCGGAGGAAACTCATTTCGGCCGCTTGTATCCGGGATCTTGTCCTTTCGGTCATGACCCAAAGCTCATGACCATAGGTGAGAGTAGGAATGTAGATCAACCGGTAAATCGAGAGCTTCGCTTTTCGACTCAGCTCCTTCTTCACCACAACAGACCGATACAACGACCGCATTACTGCAGACGCTGCACCGATCCGCCTGTCAATCTCACGCTCATATGAGTAATAAAAATGTGATTTAATAAAAGTGTAAGCAAATTTTTTTTATCAAATAAAAAAACCTTTATCAAACCACTACTGCTTTTATCAGATCACGTTGACTTAATGAAGTCGCAGCCGTTTTTATCAAATCACGTTGTCGCTGAATATTTCCATAGATGTATTATAGAACTGATAATGAATGGCGTCACGACCACCGTTGTTTTCAATAGCCATGCTCATTGGTGCGTGATGCCAAAAAAGTTTTTTACTTCCGCGTTTTGCGGCCCATAGAACAGGCACACTGTGGCCCTCGAGCATGTGCGGTGTAGCTCCATGGGTGTGTTATAGAACTGGATAATGAATAACATCACGACCGCCGTTGTTTTCAATAGCCGTGCGCATTGGCACGTGATGTTAAAAAAAAATTCACTTCCGTGTTACTTCCGCATTGTGCAGCCCATAGAGCATGTGCACTGCGGCCCTCAAGCAAGCGCGGTATTGCTCCGCGTACCACGTCACCAGCTCTGACCAATGGGAGCGATGGTGGGCTTAGAGTGGTGACATCACAAGCCATAAAAAGTTATTTTTTAGCCAAATTAAACATTTCGAAGAGGGAAAAAGTCCATGGTGTGAAAATAAATAATAATCACTACAAAATCTAACCATTTTGAAAGCTGTAGGTGCCCTGTCAGCCGAGCACCAGGCGTTTCTTTTAACATTGCTCTCTATGGGAAAAATCCTTTCTGGGCCGTGCCACAGTACCACAGAGCGGCCGCTAGGAAATTTGGCATCAATGAAGAGGGGGCGGTGCCCCATCCAGATTTTAATATATATCTACGTGTAGCTCCACATATCACGTGATCGGCTCTGACCAATAGGCACGATGGTGGGGTAGAGCGGTGACGTCACAAACCATAAAAAGTTATTTTTTAGCCAAATTAAAGATTTCGAAGAAGGAAAACGGCCATGGTGTGAAAGATAATAAACGCTACAAAATCCGAAGCTGGAAGCTGTAGGTGCCCTGTCAGCCGAACATCAGGCATCTCTTTTTACACTGCTTTCTATGGGAAAAACATTTTCTGGGCCACATGAGATTTTTTGATGCTGTTCCACAGAGCGGCCACTAGTAAATTTGGCATCAGGGGAGAGGGGGCGGTGCCCTATCCAGGTCTTTTTCTTACTTTCGGTTAGATCCAAGCAGTGTAGAAGTGACTTCCGCTCACAGCTTGTAAGCTAGGTGCAGGACAAGCAGCAAATAACAGATTAAAATGTTCTACACTGCAACAAATGATCAAAATACCTGCAATTAAAAACTCCCATTTAATCTTTCCGTTTTAACATTCATGTTTTTGTTTTTTTTTGTTTGTTTTGTTTTTTATAATATCGCTGAGCCTGGAGGCAGGACAATGAAACACTGTCACCAGACCTGACGCACTTTATTTCAGTAAATATAAAGCACGCGGAAGGTTATTTAGCTACATGACACCCAACCACAAGCAAGACATTAGTGTCCATTTAAGCCATGGATTTTGTTTATTTTTATTATGCAGTATTAATAAGTTATAATTTTAAGTCGCCTCTACACTACCTGGATCTAACCGGAAGTAACAAAAATTCAGCAACAATGTGATTTGATAAAAACGGCTGCGACTTTAAGTTGACGTGATCTGATAAAAGCGGTAGTGATTTGATAAATGTGCTTATGATTTAATAAAAAACAAACTTACACTTTTATTAATTTGATTAATTTTACACTGGTCAGTATTTAATTTATATGTACTTTTATCACATCCACTTTTATCAATTCATATTTGTTGCTTCAACCCCCCATAGGCACCAGAATACATCACCATGTTATTTCCCTGTTTACTTCCCTATTTCCCTGTTGTTTCCCTATTTACTTTGAATGACCACTGCAGTCCAGGAACACACCACAAGAGCTTCTCTTTTTCCCTGCATCTAAAACATCAAATTTGACAACAAAATGTTCCTTTACTGGCCCCACTACAAAGTTAAATAATGAAGGGATAATCTGAGTTATTCACTTCACCTATAAGTGGTCATAACATTCTGCCTGGGTGTCAACCTCAGCATAAACATAAACTGTTTGCGCTGTTTACGAGAGGTTTGATATTGCTAAATTAAAGCTCATTATGAAACAGTTAGCTGCACAGGAGCCAGCTACCTTAGCGTAACATAAAACAACATCTGTGAGCCTAGTGTTTCCCTTTTTGCACACATCCCATAGCTTTTTGTGTGTTTAGAGATCTGCCACTTCCTGGATTTAGTTTGAAAGTCCAAACTATCGCTAAAACATGCTTTCGTATCACAAACAAACAGACCGAGACCACCACCTCTTTTTGTTTAACCAGAGACCAAAGAACAGTTTGATTCAAACTACTGTATGGTCCACTGAAGCTTTCACTGATAACTTGGTTCAAACCAGATGGTAAAGTCTGAAAGTCTGGCCCAAACAGACAGGTCCCCCTAATGTGTTTAAACATTGCATTAACAAAATAATAGTCAATACATAATTCAAAACAGTTATTGAAGCATTCGGGATATTAGCTGAGGTTTTCATATATGGCGTACATGTGTAGAAAGACAATGTGTAGCCTCAACAGCAACTACCCCATTAAATGACAATTGTCCTTCAGTTCTGAATATTTATTTGTATAGGATCCTATTTTGTTTGCCTGGTGTTGAAGGGAAAAGTAATAAAAAAATTATTAGGCAAAGGATGCAGCCCAATCAACAGATTTGTTTTAGTAAAAGATCCTACAACACTGGAGTGGTGCAGGTTTCCCATGAAGTGATTTTTTGGTGAAAATAAGTTTGGGCAGTAAACCCTGACGGAACAAAGTTGCTGAGGTGAACTCTAGCTCAGAGCCCAGAGCTGTAAATGACTCAGTGTGAAGTGACAGTAATGCCATTCTCTGTTGCCGTGGAGACCATGACTCAATAACAAATAAATAAATGAAGTGACAGATTGAGAGGAACACCAGCTGTGGAGCGGCTTCAGAGACCAGTACCTTTAGACTGACAGGCCTCCAGTCTCTATACCTCTTTGCAAACATAATCATTTCCTTCCTTAAAACTGCCTAAAGGCTGGAGACATGCTTCCGGTTTCCTGTAGCAAATTCCTAATTTAGTCCTGGTTTGCTCCCAGTTGGAGCTTGTGTTGAGAAGAAAAGAAGAAGAAATCACATAAGATCTGGGATATAATGCAACTGGGGCTGTGTCCAAAGTCACCCCCTTGTCTTTATGCATTTAGAGCACTAAATGAATGAATAATTAATGGACTGAATTTTATTACCATAGTCTGAATATAAATAATGCTAAACCCAAATGGACTTAATGGACAAACAGTGGATCACTGTTCCAAGATAAGATATAATATAGCCTGACAATAACATAAGCACTATAAGCACTATAACTAATTTGCGAAATCCTCTCTGTCAGTGCCAAACAGCTTCTTCTTTTTTTTTTTTTTTTTAATTGATTGTTTTTAAACACTGGTTAAAGAATGGGATGTGTGTGAACAGGCTAGTGAGCCGCATAAGGACAAAATGCCAGGCTGAGTACAGTTCTTCCACATGCTACTGAGGCTCTTTTTAAATAAAAAAAAATGCCAATATATCTTGTGTCTTTAGACTTCAGTCATCCAATCCACCATACAATATCAAACAGGAGTCAACAGCAAAAAAGCTCTTTTCAATTGGCAGAGAATGTTTGCAAAATCTTTTATGGGCGTAACCCACATGCTCTGCTGCTCATAACACAAATGTATGTTCCTTACAAATATGGCCCCATTTAATGGTATAACATTTATAGCTAAGAGGCATTGTTACAACAATTACATACATTCTTCACAAATGGACGAAAAAATAATGCACAAAGTATAATGCTCCCTTTGAATGTTGTTGAAGCTGACACAAAAGTGATGCATTTTACCATATCTATCTATTTTCTTTCCTATCTTACTTACTTGTCTATTGCTTAACAGAATCAGTGGTGAAGGTTTAAGACCCAGCAGGGACTGGATGGGTTCTTGGTACAGAGTAGTCCTTGTCACCATTGTGCTCATTAAAGCCCAGAGCAGTCCCTGCTAAAGTCTCAGAGGAAAGCAGATCTGCTCATGTGGCTCTACTGGGACTTGTCCAGAAAAAACTATTTATTACAGCTCTCCTATTGGACAACAGCCAGTCCTACTGTCCAATCACACAACGGCAAACAGATTCTCTCAGTGGGAGAATGTCACATGATCCAACATATGGACCCACTGTGGACCATCTGGACCAAGACATTTAGGAAATATCAAATAAAGCGATCAATGAAGTGGAATGGATGAACAAATAATATGAAGAATATAAGAAGGCTGTGTTTAGATCTGTCCAATCAGCACACATCAAACTCTGGGGAACAGTATACACCTCTTTACCCCTCACCTCTTCTGAAAGTTTTGGGGCAGCACAAATGGTACAAAAATGAAACTTCAGCACAAAATATACTTAGTTGTGCCTTACCCAACACATTCAGAGGTCTAATCACAACTAAGCACGTTTACACACATTTCTCAAAAACTAAGCAGATTTGTACTGCTTCCATCATCTTTACAGACCAATGCATACATCATCTCTGCTACTCCCAGACAGAGTAGAGCCTTTGTGACTTTGTACTTCAGACATAAAGTTATGCCCACCTGCCAATTACCGGTGGTCACAATCTTCCATCCATCCATCCATCTTCTACCAGCAGCAGTCTAAGCAAAGATGCCCAGACTTTCTTCACCCCAGACACTTTCTCCAGCTCTACTGGGGGAATCCCAAGGTGTTCCCAGGCCAGCCAAGAGACATAGTCCCTCGAGCGTGTCCTAGGTCTTCCCCCAGGTCTCTGGGGTAATATTACAATTTTAATTTTTAATGTTATTTGTGATGCAAATTGTGATGCACTATGTATTGTGGCAACTTTTCATCAGAATCAGAATTATTAATTAGCATTTTTATTAGCAATATTAGTCATTTGAGCCACAGTAGCTTGTCTGGTGGAACAGATCACATTGGCCAGCCTTCTTTTCCACATACATTACCTGTCATTGGTTTACCACTGATCCTTTTTAGTCCCACTTTTCATAAATACTGACCACTGCAGACCAGAAACGGCCCACAAGAGCTATAGTTTTGGAAATGTTCTAACCCAGTTGTCTTCTAGCCATTCCAAGTTGGCACCTGTCAAACTTGCTCAAATCTTTACACATTCCCTGCTTCTAACAAATAAACCTGAAGAGATAATCTGTGTTATTCACCTCACTTGTCAGTGGTCATAATGTTAGGCCTGATTGGTGCACATGATAACACCTGATAGATAATTCATTTCATGACAAATTGTAAATTGTAATTTTGTCTATTATCCGTCCAGAGAATAATGTGATTGTAATATTCAGTGTATTCTATTCTAATCTACCTTTTTGTCCATATGCCTGTTCCTTTGCAGAGGAAGAGTAAAGTCCACTACCAGGTAGCAGTCATCATTAACTACCTAGGACACTGCATCTCACTGGGGGCTCTGCTGCTGGCATTTACTCTCTTCATGAGACTCAGGTGACCCCTGACCCTTTACACTTTACCTCTGTGGATTCAGAAACAATTAAATATGTGGTTTGTTCAATGTGCTTCGATCTCTATGAGAATTTCAATTCTCAGTTTAGATTCATAAAGTTAGGAGCTATACTTTTTTGCTACAGGTCATTAATAGGAAGTTTACCTTGCCTTCTTTATTTTCATTTTATTTTTGTATGCTTTATTAATAAGACAGAGTATAGCAGAAAATTAGGAAGAGAGCAGGGAGAGACATTCAGCAACCCAAACTCGAACTGATGACACTGAGGCAGGCTGAAATTGGCAGCTCCACCACTGAGCCATACAGTGCCACTACTTTAGTTTGTGTACAATAGAGTATAAAGTCTGATGGTGCGTTGCTAGACCTTGGGAAGAAAAAAGAAATTCAGGTTCCTGCTTCAGTTAGCCTTGAATTAGCCCACATTGTCTAGTATTTTGACTATAATCAAGCTAGTTGGTTTGTGTTGCTTTTAGCAGATAGTGGAATGACACATAGGCAAAGGCATAGACATGAATACTGACAATAATAGAATTATTATTTACCAGTAGGTTGATAAATATATAATTTATTTCTGTAGATCTAACCCTTCCTCTTGCTTCAGGAGCATCCGGTGCCTGCGAAATATAATTCATTGGAACCTCATCTCTGCGTTTATTCTAAGGAACGCCACATGGTTCATCGTCCAGCTGACCATGTCCCCAACGGTTACAGAGAGCAACCAGGTAACTGTAGCAACCTAGAGTGACTCATAGAAAAAAAAAAAGAAACAAGGTAAAAATGTACAACTCCAGTCTTAAATGGGTTGTGTTCACATTTTACAATCTGATGATGTCTAAAACGAGACACTATTTTACAATATCCAAAGAGACAATCCACAAATATTGAACCTCATTTTTTGTTTGTGATTGGGTTGTGTGCTGTTGTTAACATCATTTGTAGCAACTGTAAATAGCACAAAACATCTGAATATTGACACTTTGGCAGCAGAATCTTTAATAGATTATTTGCCTATTCCAAAAAAAAAAAAAAAAGAATGCAATGGTTTGCAAATCTAATAAAAAACATATTTCATTCCCACTAGATCATGAACAGCATGTCAGGTGTTGAAACTGAGATTTTTTACTGTTTCTTGGAAACCAGTAAGTCGTTTTGAATTTGATAGCTACAAGACGTCTCAAAAAAGTTGTGATGGGGCAACAAACAACTTGAAAAGCAGGTCATACTAATGAAAAACAATTAGATTAGCATTTTTGGGACCTATTGTACCACTTAATACACCTCAGGCGTTATGTCACGCGATCTCTGGTGTGTGTCATGTGACTTCAGGTGTGTTGTCGGCTGGTGACGGCAGCCTATAACTACTTCCATGTGACAAACTTCTTCTGGATGTTTGGGGAGGGGTGTTACCTGCATACAGCTGTAGTGATGACCTACTCCACCGACCGGCTCCGGAGGTGGATGTTCCTGGCCATTGGATGGGGTTAGGACACCTCTTGGCAACTCTGTCCAAGTGACTTTTCCTAATTCCAATTACCATTCATATGCTGCTATGTTTTTATTGACAGGGATCCCGCTGCCCATCATCGTGGCTTGGGCTTTTGGGAAGCTTTACTACGACAATGAGAAGTGAGTCACATGAACATATATTAATTACCATTTTTTGCTATTTAGACTGATTGACCGCAGCATCGCTATACCAAAATACCCTCCCTAATTTTCTGCTGCCACACTTCTTCAAACACATTCAGCTTGAGTTCCCAAGACATAGCTGTAAGTCATCATAAAAAACTTCCAACCATGCCCAAGTAGTAAACCATTTTCATAGTGTGATGTGGCACCTTGGCCCCAAGAAAATACTGTATCTCAAAAGAATATCCACTGACCTAGCCTGTTATCAGATGGAGACCTCCCCCTGGTTGTCACTGCTAGTACTGCAGTTCACATAATGTACAGAAGTATTTTCTGTTGAGTTATACTGAGCTGTACTGTTGCCTTAAGACAAATGAATTCAGTAGATTTTCCAGTCAATCTTCCAGTGACTTCCAGAAGCAGCAGCACAAATCATGTTCACTTAGCCTTAAAGACATATTGCTAGTGGTATGGTGGGGTGTTTTATCAAATTGTGTACTTCCAGGTGTTGGTTTGGAAAGAGGCCTGGTGTTTACACCGACTACATCTATCAGGGTCCAATGATCCTAGTTCTGTTGGTAAGAACTAATCTCTGCTCAGTAAATTCATACCAGATTTAATTTTTATACTTTGACCTCCCTTGAACCAACTTCTTTCGTATTAGCACACATTAGCACAGTAACAAGTAGAATCTAATAGATTTGAGATTAATAGACTAGTAAGCATTCACATCTTTTCCTCAGATTAACTTTGTCTTCCTGTTCAACATTGTGAGGATCTTGATGACGAAGCTCAGGGCATCCACCACCACTGAGACCATTCAGTACAGGTAAAAACCCACCTGGACAGGACACGCCTATCTGGACAGGTGGCAATATCCTGGACAGAACACACTCACCTGTAATGATCATGCTTACCTGGGCAGGACACAGCTCCCTGGCTAGGACACACTCACCTGGGCACACTTACATGGACAGGACACATTCACCTGGACAGGGCACAATCACCCAGATTGGACACACTCACTTGGACAGGTAACACTCACCTGGGTAGGATAATTTCACCTGGACAGGACACATGCACCTGGACAGGTATCACTCACCTGGACAGGTAACACTAAGCTGGGTAGGACACTCTCACCAGGACAGGATGCATGCACCTGTGCAGGTAACACTCACCTGGGAAGGACACTCTTACCTGAACAGGACACACACACCTGGACAGGTAACACCCTCACCTGGACAGGATGGCAGTTGACTGATTCAGACTGGGTTGTGACTCACAGGAAGGCGGTCAAGGCGACCCTAGTGCTGCTGCCACTGCTGGGCATCACCTACATGCTGTTCTTTGTGAATCCTGGAGGAGATGACCAGCTGGCCCAGATTGTCTTCATTTACTTCAACTCCTTCCTGGAGTCTTTCCAGGTAAAACAGACTCATCTGGTAGTTTTTGTCTGACTAGCAGTATTGTGTAATATTGTAGTATTCCAAATGTGTTACCTCTGTCCTCTTCCCTCAGGGCTTCTTTGTCTCAGTATTTTACTGCTTCTTGAACAGCGAGGTAAGATTAACCTCAGACATCTGATTAAGTGCAGACTAATTAATGCTTGGCTAATATAATTTGTACTCTTTCTTATTCTTTTGCTGTCAGGATTTATTTAGTTGATCACTTTCTGATAACCGTTCTTTTGTCCTAGGTCCGGTCTGCTGTGAAGAAGCGCTGGCTCCGGTGGCAGGACCAGAACTCCATTCGCAGCAGAACCATGAGGGCCACATCTATACCTACATCTCCCAGCCGTGCATCCTTCCACAGTATCAAACAGACCTCCCACCTCTGACCTTTGGCCCCCCTACCGGCAATTTCTTAAATGACACTTTAATTTACAACTGGACAAGCCTTAAGTCTCACTGGATCCTTATTTATCCATGTACATTTTCCCTCTGAGCCATTTGCATCCCTCTTCCAATGTGAAATGTGTCCTGTGTGGACAGTCCTGTATAAAGATTGAAAATGTCTACTATGTGTTATCTCTTAAACGTTTGACACCACACACAGCTTCTGACCGTACTGTAAATATAATGGTCTAGTGCCTGTACAAGTGTACACTTCATTTTTAGCATATACTGCTTCAAGTTTAAATGTTACCTATATAGAGTTACACTAGTGTTGTAACATTAGTTTCAGCTAAAGCTTTTGCTATTTGGGTAAAAAACTCAAAATGGCTGTGTCTAATACCACTCCATCTCTAAAGTTTCATTACACTAGGGGAGCAGGTTTGTGCTGCAAACATAGTAGACATACACTTGACTCTCTGGAAGTAGACTTTCTGTAAAAACTCCAGCAACATTTCAGGGAATAATATATACAGCCAACCAGGTGTATATGCTATGTGTACTTGTTTATGCTTATTATTATTTAGCACTATTTTTTTCTTGCTGGTTTTTTGATGTAAATGGAAAGGTAAGGACACGTAAACTTTGCAAGTTGTAATGCAATATTACAACTCTCACATCCATTTTTAAAATGATGCAGTTAATAATTGAGTATCATCACTGCTCTTTACATCTAGTTTGAGAGGACTACAATTTGTGGTTTCAGACACAGCTGTGGTGGTAAATGCCTCTAGTTTTAAAGCAGCACTATTTAGGATAAGATCCTACTAAAACTGCACTACAAATCTTAATATTTATATGTATAAGATGCAAGTTGTGCTGATTTTTGCTTTAATGAGATGTTAATGTGCCCAGTCACTCAGGAATTACCATGAATAATGACGTTCATGACACAGATAACTTGGAGCTCAAAAGCAGGTCTTCAAATCCTCAAAAGAATGGCAACAACACAAAGTTTGTTATTAATGAGATTTAATGAAAGCAGCTACTGTCGATCTAAGTTAAGATATGAGTTCTTCAAAATCTTTTTTTCAGAAACTTGGTTTAAGGAAAACGTCCATCCAGCATCAGAAAGTGAACACCCCTCTTTGCCAAACAAACTGTGGTAAAACCGACTTCATCTGTATTTATTTTTATAAAATGTAGAATATTACGGTCACTGTAAACTAATATTTATTGTGTAATTTATTAAGAGTAATATTCTGTAAATACAAATTCTCTGAGAATAAATAATAAATGTAATATTGTCGTAGTGTCACTGACTGTCACTGTTGTTACTTATCTGTTCCACAACTGTCTCACGATCTTGTAATGTTTAAATATTCATTATATGTACAAGGTTCCTCCTATTGTTTTAGTTTTGTCCCTTCCAGACATAGAATGCAAATATAGGGGAATTAGTGATACTAAATTGGTGGCTGACAATGAATCAAAGTCAGTCTCTCTTTGTCAGTGTCCATCTCTGTGTAGTCTGTATGATCAGCTGGTTATTGTCCACGTTGTGCCCAACCTTAGGCTTATAGCATCTGTAAGTAGACCCCACACAACCAGATATAAAAGATTACAAACTAAATTTAGTTATTGTTTTGTTAAGATGCCGCAAAGAAACTTTAAAAGGCTCAAAATGACTGTACTTCACAGTTAAAAGCATAATTTAATAATAAAAAAAAGACATTAAATACAGATTTGAGTTGTGTGGGATAGGCTGGTCTTTAGAGCTGAGTTTACAAAACCTGTTCTACCAATGGCAGTTTTACTCAACAAACATTGTAAAAAAGTAATGTTCCTTTATCCTATACATACAGTAAATACTACATGATAAAACATTATTATACAGTGCAAGTCATACTGATAGTCCTAATAGTCTTCTGGTCCCTGTTAAGGATCAGACCATTGAGGAGCTGCTGGAGAACCACTATGATGAAAACAAACAATCAAATTGCAGCATAAGCCATGTTAAAATGTACCATGTCTGGAAGTATACTCACTGAACTGAGGAATGGTAAATTCACAGCTGACAGCAGAAAACTCACAGCCACGGGAAAGAAGGACCTGCACAGAGAAAAAGGGAAGCCAAGTGGGTTAATATTAAAATGATCCTGTGTAAATGTCAGATTATGAAACCAGACTGGCTGCTGTGAGACTTAACAATTAAAAGCACAGTAGTATAGAACAAATAATACAGGATTAATCCATGAATACATAATATACCCTTTTATTATAGAAAGTATGGGGTCAGAAGAAGGCCAGTGGTGGTTTTAAATGAGCGAGGGTGGGGGCTGGATTGGTTTGGGTCCTGGGGGCGGATGCACAAATGTAACAAATGTATGTACAAGCTTTTAACTCTTGTAATTTTACTGAAATCCACAATAAATAAACAGGTCGCTTACCTGGACAAAAAGGATTTTGTGGAAACATGACGACTTATGTGTTACTACTGTTTGTATGCTTGTAATATGGTAATAGTTAAACACATATATTTATAGTTTCAGTACAAACAGAGTGACACATTCCAAGCATTGTGTTCTTATGATTTTGATATTTATGGCTCACACTTACAGAAAACCACAAATTCAATTATTCACAAAATTAAAATATTATGAAAAAGTTTAATATTCTAAACTATTAGTGTCACACTCAAACTTGAAATGAATTGGAAACATTTTCTGAGCCTTTAAATGGTCTTTAAATTATGGTTCAGTTTGCCTCACAGTCATGGGGAGGGCTACAGGCAGTTGTCCAGTCTCTGAACCCTCCACAGAGAGAATAAACCACATAAGGTTATTGATAATGATGCTGGCTGCTCAGAGAGTGCTGTATTAAAGCATATTACTGGAAATTTGAGTGGACAGAGAAAAGTGTTGGAGAAAAAAACAGAAGCAGCAGGACAGCTGCAACCTGAAGACAAATGCCCAGGAAAACCCAGACTAGAACTTTGGGGAAGTTCACAGGGGGGTGGACTGAGACTGTGCATCAGGAGCTGATTTTAGCAGATTTTTCTAGCAGGAATTGCCACACAGCCTAATGTACCACATACTGGGTAAATGACCATGGTATTACTGGAACAGACTGACCAGCAAACTCTCCAGACCTTAACCTTAGAGAGAGTTTATGGAGTATTGTGAAAGGAAGATGACAAACAGCAGGCCCAGTAACACAGATGAGCTGAAGTCCTCTGTCAGAGCAACCTGGGCTTCTATAACACCTCAGCAGTGCCACAGGCTGATCCCCTCTCTTCAGGACACACCACACTGAGGCAGTAATTCATCCAAAAGATGAAAAAGGCACTTTTACATGATATTCAAATTTATTGCATAGCACCTGTAAATTGAGATTATAGCTTTACATACCATAATATTGCTGTCTAATATCCTATGGCTTTCTTGGAGAAGTCTAAAGCAAACGTACATTAAAAGCAAACATACTGCAATGAGCAGATCAGGTCTGGCTTATGTGTGCTTATAATAAATTTCATCAATGTGTATGGCTTAATAAATAATAGATTAAAGCCTATATTCACTAATACTGTTCATATGTACATAGGGTAAGTAGTGGTCATGCCTCACATCATGGTGATTGTCGGTTCCTCTCTGTGTTTTTATGGTACTTTCTCCAACAGTCCAAAGACATGCAGGAGAACTAAAGTTCCACTTGACCAATAAATGTAATCATCAGATCCATTACTGAAAGCAGTACAGTCTCTGCACAAACATCACAACAAAAGCACGGTATGAACATACCTGAACAAAAGTACAAAGCCGTAACATTCCGCTAGCATACCGATCACAGGCCAGCGGCAAAGCACCAGAGAGATCCCTCCCAAAAAGAAAAAGGAGCCCCTGAACTTGTGTCTCTGGAAGAAAAAGTGGACGGTCCTCCTGAGGCCTGTGATGAAGGTCAGTCCACACAAAAACAGAATCTGCACCAAACAGAACATGTTACAAATCCCATTGTTACAAAATGATGTGTTTTAAACAAGAGGACCACAATATCACTGAATATTTATGTTGCAATTAATTAGTCCAGTGGTTCTCAAACTGGTTGCACCTCTAATTTAGTTTAATTTAGAGCCAATGTTATATCTTTTTTTAGTTCTGCTAGGGTTACATTTGAAGTGTATACCTCTGCTTAGTCCTGGATTAGTCCAGTTTATGTGCTTGTTTAGTCCCAGTTTTATTCTGGTTTAGTTCTGGTTATGTCCTGGGTTAGTCTCTGTTCTATCCTTATTAATAAATTTATGTTAATCCTTATTTTATTCCTTGGTTCAGACATTGGTTAGGTACATGGAAACCCCAATAATTTCTGAGGTGGTCCTTGGTGTGAAAAGTTTAAGAACCACTGGATTAGTCCCTGCCCCCACTGTCCAGAGCTAGCCCACGGCAAAAAGAATGGCTGCTTAAAAATCCATAATCATACAGACACCAAACTCACATATTGTTGGTTAATGTTTGCCATGACATTACCAATAAAAGCCTCTGTAAGTGAAGAAATTGTTTGCTTTTAAAAATGTCTGAACACCCATTTGCATATTTTTTAAGGTTTTGTAATTAAGCTGAACCCACTAAATTTGTTCTGCTTTTTTCCAAGAATGTGAAGTGCGACACAGGGAGCAACCAGTGGTGGAAGAAGCACTCAATTTTTTTTTTTACTTAAGTAAATGTACAGATAAATGAGCAAAGATTTACTCAAGTAAAAGTATCACATGAAAATGTCAACTTAACACTTAACTTTCATACTTGTCTCCACTTTTGTCTCCAACTTTTTGCATGTTCTGCTAAAGAAGGGTTAGAAAAATAGCCACCCTGGGTTTAAAACAGTAAGATTATCCTTTATCCAAAAAATGACACTTTCGATTACTCCCTTTCTTTCAGGAATTGCCATAGCACACAATTAATTTCATGGATGATTTGGTTGGTTTTTCCACACTGGATATTTGTTTTCATTTATCCAGTCTCGGGGACTGGTACACAGTGTGACTGGAGTTTTTTGGCTCCATGTGGGTGCATCAAACCCCTGACCTCATGCATGAACGGCAGAGGCATCCATCAGTTCACCTCTGGCTTCTAAAATGAAATTAATAAAAATAAATGTTTATGGCCCACCTGTACTCAGTAGTACATGGAAATGACCTGTGCAGATGTTTTTGCAGAGGTGTGTAGTGATAATTACATTAAAGTTACATTTACTCTACTACTTAAATTGTACATCTAAGAGTAGTTCTATGGCAACATACTTTTTACTTCTGCTTGAGTAATATTATTGTGTTTCCTGTGTTCCTTACTTAGTTTCTTTAGTGTACAGAAATTTATATTTACTTCTCTATTGTTTGTTGTTTAAAAAAATACCAGAATTTGCACATTATTGTATGTTTTGTCTGTCTGATCATATCATTACTGAAACATAAATCTGACTGTTACATTGTACTTCTTTTTGAGTAATATTATGTTATGTAATAATACTTTTACTTGAGTGCATATTTGCCTGATTTACTCACTGCTGGTTATGTGACTCTAGATTACATTATGAAAAATACTGTATGACTGTTTTAAAAGTTGCAGTGTGCTTTGAACTTAACTGATGATGCCATTGCTTATTCCTCATGATAAAATAAAAGAATGAGGTGAAGGTGCTGCCAAATATGAAAGATGTTTATGTTTGGTTTCATTCGCCATTAAAAAAAATTATAATAAGTTGGTTGTTTAGCCACTGAACACAAAAGTCACATAAAACAGTACATTTATGGGTATTAAATACAAAACACCTGTGTATAGCCCTTCTCTAAAGTAATACTAAACTAGTTTTAGATTGTTACCACAGTCATTCAGACATGAATGAGTTAGAGGGGACCATATCAGAAGTCAGAGTCCACCCTGCCCCATTGCAGCCTCACACATGTACTGATAAAATGAATGAATGTGCATTAGCAACAACAGAATACATTTAATACATTCATTCAAATCATAAGTGGCCTTCTTAAGAGAACGTTTTAGTAAAAAAATGAATCTACAAGGTTGGACCAGTTTTGACAGTATTCCCAAAATTAAAGATAAAAGGTGCATGTCAACAAATTACAATCTTATAGAAAAGTGAAATAATTTTAAGTCACTTCAAGATGCTAAACACATATATTGTGGATTCATTACACATAGGGTTATTTCAAGCTTTTAATTATTTTAATTGTGATAATTATGGTGATTATGTAATATTACATTATGTAATATTCTAATTTTACAAGATGCTGATTTGCTTTGCATTACCTGTAAGCCATAATCATCACAATCACAATAAAAATGAATAAAATATTTCACTCTGTATGTGTAATATACAGTATGTATTTCAAATTGGATTAAATTACTATGTTGTTCATTAATTTTTCTTTGATATACATACTGTCTACCTGTATTCTAATATTCTTATTTTATTTATTATTTATGTTTTGGTTCTATGGTCAGTATTACATCCTATGATGAGTGTTGTTTTTCTCCACACTTACATTTCCAAACGCCAGCAGGACAGAGTCAAAGTACAGCAGCACCCCAAAGACAAGGAAAAACAAACCGAATCCCATCAGACCAATGCCAATCTCTGCAAAATATAGCATATTAAACATATGAATATAATACATATTTAATGACTGGCAGCTTATTTATATTCCATGTATAAGTGATTGTTCAGAAATAGCACTCCATTTGTTTTAATGATTGGTTGACTTGAGTCAACGCAAGGTTAATGGCTTCACAGTTCAGCCATGTTCTGTACCGTAGTAATATATTTAAAATAATATTAATATAGGAGGTTTGGAAGCAGAAGCACTTACTCTGAAACTCAGTGACGGCCACCATGTTTAAGTCTTGCTGACGCTGTTGTGATGTACTGGTCACAGCCTTCTGTCATGTGACCTTTGTGCTGTTCCTGTCAGTGCAATGAGATAAACATTAACCAGTGACTCTGTGAGGTCATGATTCAGAGGTCAAAGGCCACACAATCACTTACATCATTTGTAAATGCTCTCTCTCCAACGTGTCCTTGGTCTTCCCCGTGGCCTCCTCTCAGTGGGACATGCCCAGAACACCTGTCTGACGTAGTGCATGACAAATACAGCCAACACTGGAGAAACTATTGGAACATTTTTAGCTGTCATTCAATTCAATTCTCTTTAACCTTGACGTTTTTTGCAAATTCATTTTTGAGTGACAGCCTTTTCACTTCAGTGCAAGGCTGCTCAGGATACATTCTGACAATTCTTTCTATTCATTCTGCTTCAATAACATTTTTCAGATGAATATTTAATCTTCACTTTCATTTGAAAAAAATCTCCAGATTATGCTGTTATTATGTTAAAAAAAAAAAGTACAGTATCTAAAGGTTATTTTGTTCTTTTTGGTTAGACAAAATAAAAAATGTCTTTGAAGGCAGAATTCCTCAAACATTATCTGTAATCAAGTAAAAGTATTGCTCCTACTATGGCTCCTACTACGCATGCTAACCACTTGCCATAAATTTACTTAGAGATACAAAAAATATCAACAAGTAAAATGTAAAACGTTTCATAAAATGTAATCAAAGATCTACTCAAATTGCTTAAGAAAAAGTAATTACTTTCCACCTCTGTTTGTTTCATGTCATTTTGTCTAATATTTTTTGCAGCAGTAACTATTTAGGCGTAATTCAACCACATCTCTTCATGTTACAAACTGCTGCTGTCATAGGCATTTAAAGAAAACAAGCAGGATACATTCATTTTATTGCATTTTTTTTAAAGCAAGCGCAGTCTTTTTAATTAATTGCATAGTCCAAGCACTTTGTTTTTTTCTCCCAAAATGGTTACATATGACATTATTAATCATCAAACATACAATAACTGTAAATATCATATACAGTAATCAGTGTATACATTGTAGGTCATCTTTATTCTCATTAGCCTCAAATGCTACATACAGAAGAGTATCAAATATTAACAATACTGATTGACGGAATTCCCCCAATTCATTCAAAAATAGCTTTGCTTTGCATTGTCAAACACTTCTCGAGAACATTAAAATTAAGTTTGTGAAACGTGGCTATCCATGAATCTAAAAAAATATGCACGTCATCTTCCACTATTCTAAAAAAATCTGCAAAAGAAGAAATATAGAAGTCTTCTCTTTGCCACTGTAGTGTTTTTTGCTTTGTCTTTCGTGAAAGTGTACAATACTGAACATACAGTAGTGTAAAAATGAATGTCAATACATGGAATATGAAATGCTTAATAGTGTTAGCCAATGGCACGAATTGTGTTACAAAATCTGTATCAGCATTAGTCCAATTGATGCCGTATACACATTATTATAAACACACACTGCGTTGCATCAAACGTAAACATAACATTTACAGTATTTACCATATAGTTCCTCTCAGATAACTGACTGCATGAGAATTACACTAAGGTCACTTTCTACATACATTTACTTTACAGAATATATATATACTGTATATATACTGTATGTCTGACTTCCACCAGTTCTAGCTGACAACTTTATCCATCAATTACTAACCTGCGCTAACCATAGTGACACACCAAATCAAAGTTAGACAAAATAAAAGGTGCTGGATTTAACACAAACAGCATCTGCTACATTGTACAGAGGTGATATGTTTGGTTTTGAAACTTTGCTTTCTCTATTCAGATAGTCTAGTTAGTACAGTTTGATATGACAGTGGAATTCAATGCTGCATTCATGTGCAGTCTGCATGCTACAAACTTCAAAATTGCATTCAACCTTTTGCCATCACTTTCGCTAGTCAATGCAACAGTTTTTGATCAGATTTTATATTGCACATAATCATATCTTAACAATAGTTTTTTATGTAAATGGAGTTAACCGGATAATAAATTAAGTAGGTAATTCAAAGCTATATGTGATTTTAAAAAAAGGTTAAAATGAAAGGTTTGTTGAGTTAAAAATATACACTGTTATAAGAGTTGTCATTGTACTGTGGTCATAATTTCCACAACAGCTCGAAAATGGAGACCCTCCGAAGAGCACATAAATGCAGCATCAATTTCAACATGGATCAACTTTAGAGATACATTGTCTGCTTTAGTGACAACACAGTGAGCACAGAAGTAAGCTACAAAAGTAAGATAATGTTGGACTTTGAAACCATTCTTTTTCCATAACGTTTAAACTATAAAGTTTAAGAAATCTGTGGAATTAAAATCCATCATGAATATATGAACAGACCGTGAGCAGCATATTGTCAGTTTTTAAGGTGACTTTTTCGTAGCGTTCTACAAATATTGTAACATAAAAAGTTTATATGTTTGATAGTGTTGTCTATTCCACTTGGTCTTTTAGAATTGTCACACATTTGTAGCTTTTCACTAAAAATACACAAAGGATCACATTACACTGCTGAAAATGTTTTGTTTTGGGTTTTTTTTTTTTTGAGAAAAAAGTCAGATGTCAAAGACACACAAAAAAAAAATGATAGAGGTTCACATTTCTCTCAAATATCCTGGAACCCGATGTTCCAATGCTGTATTACCAGCAGGTTGTACATATAATTGGTGTTTCACTGATCCTGTGTGTTTCATTGCTTCTATTCACATTAGTGAAAAACTAAGAAGTTTTTTATAGTGAGACATCACATACTGCCTGACACAAAGAATAAATTGAGACACATGGAAGTGGATTAGATCACAAAGTCTGTCTGCACTGCCAGGAGCCAACTGTTCTAGGACACTTATTTAGATGTGGATGGATGTCCACCAAGTTAATGACAGCATCAGCTTGTAAGACATTCACAAAGTACTACAGCTGACAGATACTGGTGCAAACTGTGCTTAAAATGCAGTTTTACAAAAGCTTAACAGACTTCACAGGGTCTACAGGTATCACTGTCTACCTTTTGTCTCTTGACCACAACAATATCATCTGGGTTCTGACATCAAAAAACTTTGGCAACGGCCAACAAACTGGTACACTTCCTGGAAAATAGGGGACAAAAATAAAGCAAAATGTATAGTGACTGGACAAACCTTTCTGACTCCAACTTCACACAACATGATTTAAAAAAATAGGAGATGGTAAAGAAACACAGATGGAAAGAGAAAAAGACAAACAACAAAATGAGAAAGTTCCAAAGTGGTCCATTCTTAAAACATTGAGAGCTCTTGTTCATAGATTTGAATAGCCAGGATATAAATAATATTTGTAGTGTTATCTACAAAATAGTGGTGTAAAGCCTTTCAAACTCTACAGTGTGTGTTACTCTTTGACAACAAGGGCCTGTTTCTGTAAATATAAGTGCTTTATTTGGTGATGAAGTTGCATATGAACAGAAGCGATCTGAGATGAGGTAATGGCAGAAGACAGAAAGGAACGAGGCATCACAGTGAGCTGAGAACAATCCCCTGTCCCAGCCTGGACCACACAAAGGTCACAGTGTCCTCCTGGGCTTCTCCACATACAGAACCATGCAAATGTGATCCTATTCCGTGTGGATCTAGTGTAGCTCATCTTCAAACCCAGCTCTCAAATGAAATGGTCCCAGTGGTCCACATTTGACTTCATTTTGTCCTGAGCTAAATCACACTCTAATCTGGAGCGTTATCTAAAGTTGTCTTCTTTCTTTAGGGTTAGGTTTTTTGGTCAGATCAAAGTGAGGTGTAGGGAAACGTGTAATGGCCGTCCATTGTCTTGACAGTTGGTCGGGTGAATTTTCAGAAAGATGCTCTGTCGAACTTGGCAGCAACCCAGGCCTGAGCTGTGGACAAACACAGGTAAAACAAGTTAGTAAAAAATAATTCTATACCACCTGCCCACCTTTTGAGCAGTTTGGAGAGGCCCTTGTTGTATATCTACTGTACATGTATGGAGATATACAGACATTATGTAAAATATTATATTGCATCTCTCCTGAACCTAATGCATATTGATATCTTACAAGGCAAACATGAAATTTTATCCCACGATTCAACATCTATTGTTGCTTTCAATAGATTTGCCCAAGATGTTCTAAGGAACGATATCTGCCAGTAGTCAGATTCTGTAGCTTTGAGTAAAATTTGGAAACAAAGTGTGTATCTGACTGTTTAAAATAGTCTTCTCTAGCAGATGAAAGTCTTCTGGGAGACTAAGGCCCCAAACACACTGGATGCGTAACTGCAGCGTGGTGACACCGTCAGGGAACCATTTTCACTTCAGCGCCCAGCTCAGCAGATCAGAGCAGCCACACTGCCCGCGTGAGACGTGAGGCTCGACGGACCCGTCAAACGGGGCTATGACGCGACTCTCCTAGAAAATCAAACCCACACTGAATTTTTGACGCCAGACGCTACCGGCTTGGACACGTTTTCTATTGAAAATACATTGAATATGCTTTTACTGATATATGAATATCGTAAACTTTTCATGACAGCGAGGCATTATTTTGATGTACTACTGTCCGTAGGGAACTTTAAATATATGAACATTTAGACAAATACGTGTAATTACCCAAAAATCTACAAATATTTGGAGTGTTTTCTCAGTGCATCAATACATAATACAGCAATACATAATATATATGTATGTATATATGACTTGGTTGAGAGACCACCCAGCACCTATCCAAATAAAGACTGAATGGGGAAAAGAACATTTTTAAAGGTATTGACCTCTTTGTCCCGGGATACCTCCCCCACTCCCCCACCCCTACCCGGAAATCAGGTAGACCTAGCCAACCCCCAACTCCCACACCCCATGGCCTTTTAATGACAAAGAGCAAATGCTAATTTATCAACACTTTGTATAATCAATGGCTAAGCCTATTCAACAGTGTAAGACCTATTAAATTCTGCCTACTGTCCAGGAAAGGATGAAATTCTTATTATTCCACGTTTGTTCCATTTTCCCTATAGTATTGCATGGTGACATAACGAGCCGCTCATGCAGCCAGTGTTAACAACTTCACGTCGCTGCGATGCAGCTGTGACATCAGTACACTCGCTGCTGCACCTGACGCATCCAGTGTGTTTGGGGCCGTTCATTTTAGTGTGTACGTAATGTCTGACCTGGAGATATTTTAAAAAAAAATCTTGTTGATAAGTTGTATTCAGTTTTTATGGACTCAAAAGTTTAAAATTTTCCATTATCCCAAAGATCATAAACAAGTTTAATTCCTGCTTCATGCCACTTCTTACAATTGGATCCGATGCTTTCTACAGTCAAGTCTGGGTTATTAACAAGGGTTGTTAAGCAGCACTGTGTGTGCTTAGCCCTAAAAATCTTCTTCAGACCACTCCAGGTTCTAATTGCATTGGCAATTAGGAAATTGTCCTTAGCCATAATTGGTAATTCATGTCTGCATTTATCCAATAAGTTCACAGGGAAAAACAGTTTACAAAATGCTGCCTCTATCTCATACCATGGTGGTTTTGTTTGTTCACCTGCCATAATGAAATAGTCCTGGCTTCCATTGACATTACAGAGTTTGCTATGTTGGGAAGGCTCCATCCTCCTTGTGCTTTTGGGAGTTGCAGTATTTCTAATTAAATTTTATTTGCTTCCTGCCAGCCCTGACAAAGTCAGAGAGATCTTCATTGATATCGCTAATGTTATTCCTCATCAAAATAATAAAAAGCATAGATAGCATTTATGTAATTCTGGGGAGAATTGTGATCTTAATGAGATTGATCCTACCAAGAAAGGTAAAGGAAAACTTATCTTTGACATGTTTAATTATAGGGTTAATATTTTCAACATAAAGTTGGCTAACCTTAGGCGTCATCTTAACCCCCAGGTATGTAAATCCACTAGGAGCCCAGCGAAAGGGTTTTACAAAATCTGGCTCACATTCACTTGACATAGCCAAAGGCATACTTTCAGATTTTGTAAAATTAACTTTATATCCAGAGATTTGACCAAACTCTTTAACACAATTCATTTTTATTTATTTTATTTGACGTTTATTTAACCAGGAATGTCCCACTGAAATTCAGAATCTCATTTACAGGGGAGTCCTGGACCTATTGTGCATGTTTTTAGTGGTAGGGGGAACTGGAGCACCCAGAGGAAACCTCCGCAGACATGGGGAGAACATGCAAACTCTACACAGAAAGGCCTCACCCAGTCCAGGAATCGAACCCGGGACCTTCTTGGTGTGAGCACTAACCACTATGCCACTGTGACACCCATTAATTAGTGCAAGTATTGAGTTTGATGGGTCTATTAGAGTCAGAAGGATGTCATCCACATACAGTAGAATCTTGTGTTGTGTTGCTCCTATCATGGTTCCTTTTATGCATGAGGCTTTCCATACAACTATTGTTCATGGCTCTATAGCAACAAAAAGAGTAAAGGTGACAGTAGGCTTCCCTGAGCCTTACCTCTATTTAGTTTAAAAGGAGTTGATATAAGACTGTTTGTTAAGACCGAGGCATATGGCATCTTATCTAAAAGTTCTACCCATTGAATAAAATCAGACTCAAATCCAAATCTGTGTAACATTTCTAGCATATATCTTTGCTCAATGCGATCAAATGCCTTCTTTGCATTCATCGACACAACTGCACCTGGATTTTGATGAGAGTTGAGATGATAAATTATATTAATTAAGCGTCTGGTGTGATTTGAAAAAGTATCTGTCTGATCTGCATTAACAATATCAGTCACTACCTACTCCAGCTGATTAGCCACAATTTTAGAAAGTATTTTATTGGAAGAGCACTGTTCTGGATCTTTCTCTTTTTTGTGTATAACTATCATATGGGCCGTATACATGGATTTTGGGAAGTTCAGCCTCCTCAAAGGAGTTACTGAACTCATGTAGTAGCAATTTATTAATTTTGTTTTTCAATGTTTTATAAAACTGTAGGCAGAATCCATCAGCTCTTGGGCTTTTGCCTGATTGAAGTGCGGAGATTGCTTTGTCAATTTCTGTTAAAGTAATAGGTCTTTCTAGCAGTTTTGCCCGCTCCTCGGATATTTGTGGCATTTCCAAGCTATTTAAAAAAATTATGGCTTGTAAGTTTATTAATATTCATTTCTGAGCTATATAGCTTATCATAAAAAAAGTTTAAAGCATTCATTTATCCTATTATTTGTATGACGGAGGTGGTCTTCATCACATATTGCTGAGATAAAGGCTTAAATAAAGGCTTTTTATACTGCCTCACTTTCTTGCAAGTCACTGTTCCCACGCACCAAACAGCACCTTCAATACAGAATAATTAATTGACAAAAGTTTTCTGAGAACTTTGGATTTTCTCTCTTCTGTGGATATACAAAATGCAGTTTTATTTTTTTAAACCTGTGATTATAAAAACAACATTGATGCTTCTAAAATAAACACTAAAAAACAAAAAAAAGTATTGTGGATGACAGTAATCCACCACAAAGATCCACAATTCTGCTGAAGTTATTACTGAGTAAATAAAAAGAATTAAGCTGCAGGCTACAAAAGCAATAAACTAAGGACCAGAAATAAGTCACTAGATCCTTCCTGCTATTTATTCACAGAAGAGATGACTAACAGTGAAACAATCACCAGCATAAATCAGTGCTAGACTAGACACAGTATCAATGCATTACAGGCATACAGTAATGCATTATTTAGATAGAGTACAACTACATACATACAGTGTTAGTAGATAGAGGAAGAGGACAGTGAGTTACCTTTGTGGGGCTCATGCCTTCATGACATTGGCAGAGTTGGGTTCAGAGGACGCAGATGGACGGGTCGGGGAGGTAGGGGGGCTGGGGACACAGCGGGCTGTAACCACAGGGGGCATTAGGGTAAACATACAGTCTACAGTTTATGGTAGACAGACATACAAACTACAGGAAGGAACAGGGCTTACTGTGTACTGCTTCATGCACAAAAACTCAGAGGACTGCACTAACATGTACTAATCCCAGTCTTGACATGCACTACACAAAATTTTAATATCAACACCTAACTATGAAAACCTTCACAGTCATTTTCATTCAGCCTGTAATCACTTTAACAGGTTGCATTCATATTCTAGGATTTCACAATGTCCAAACCTCATATGGAGGGCAGGGTCCTATATAAATGCATAGGTGAGGCACACTTTTTAAAAGAAATATCCAAACAAAAAAGTCCACAAATACCGAACCTGATCATTTTTTGTTAGCACTGGGTCCACACAATAATAATTTTGTGGCTTCATGCAGTGTCTGACAGCAATCACACCTGTGTATTTGAATAATATCACCACTTTTGTATGCTATAGTGAAGAAAGAACTTCACTTAAAATCATTTGTAACAAAAGGTTTAAAAATGCAGTTATCTGGACTTGTTTTTTAAAGTCGAAGACATTTCGCCTTTCAGTTCTGAATTGAGAAAGCTTCTTGGATAACATCTTCAACTTTAAAAACCAAGTCCAGATGACTGCTTTTTAAACCTTTTGTTGTGATTCGATTATTACTGGATGAGTGAGAGTCTTCACAGACACTTAAGGTCATTTGTACTGACAAATAACACAAACTCTGTGCCAGTTTTTGTTTCATGTGGATAAGCCAAGTACTTGCTGAGATATTAGCCATAAACCACACCAAGACATCTGCATCTTTAGCAACAGATTCTACCATAAAATTCTGACCTGCCTCCAGCTCAATTTTAAACATCAACGCAACCTACTGTGGTGACATACTGTCTACACACAAAGGAGTTTTTCAAAATGATCCCACTACTATAGTTCCATACTTTCTTTGATCACAAATTCTTTCTTCTTTGATCACACTTCACATCACAGCACAGGACGCAGCATATTTTTCCAGTCATTCCCATAGTTATACAGTAGATAATTTAGTAACTTATGCGAACTTACACATGTACACTTCTATAACTGCTTTGCTTAAAGGTACTGCAAGCAGCATGCGCTCATAATGGTTTGAAAAATTGTACTGCAGTCTAAATCAAAACAGTGGTCTCTTTTCTGATTGGACAGCAATGCAGATTTAGAATCAAAACAAAAAATGTAAACAAAAACAACTTGGCCATTATGTAAAATGTGTTTTTAATTGTGAATAAATCAGCTGTACCACTGTTATCAGTAAAACTAATATTTGATTTAAACATGTTTGCATCATATTGTGGGTAATTTTTATGAAATATGAAAAAAAAAAATACTGCTCATAGCACCTTTAAATATACTGTAATATCTATTAATATATCTTAAATCAGGTTTCTCACCGGACAGCAGGCGGCTGCGGCGGGACGCCTCTGCAGCCAAGGCACATGAGATCTCAATGCGCTTCTCCTGCTCCTGCAACTGCTGCTGAGAGCTCACAGGGGGTGCTCCCTCCACTGGGCCATCCAGCACAGGGACAATGTTTTGCAGGCTGACCAGAGGGATAATGTGATACAGTTATAATTAATAATCATTAATCTGTTTACAGTGAACATGTTTCTTTTATTAACAACAGTAATCTAATATTCTCTCTATAGATGAATATACTGTATTTTGTTCTTCAAACAAAGTAACATTTTTATCTTCAACTAAAAGCTTATATAACATTATGCCATAAAATTACTTTCATTTGACATAAAACAATTACTGCACAACGTAGCCCACTAACTATGGTTTGGTCTCTTGCAACCTCAGGCAAGCATTAAATTCTGGCTCCAATTTTATCAATGTTATTCTGTTATAAAAACACAAACTTAATATTCTGGAACCATTGTAAACTGTGTCTTTTTAATAAAATATACATGTAATGTGAAATGCTACAAGGTCAAGTGGGTAAAGTGTTGCCTGGCAAGTGATTATTATAATCTATCTCAAGGTAAACAGAAAAGCAATGGGCCCACAACACGGTGGACATAGTTTGACCTCAGTCTTTGCCACATGATATTGTTGCAGCATTAATATGTGTCTGTATAGTAAGTGTCTGTATGTTGTATGTTTATTTAGCCAAACCCACTTTGATTTGGCAATAAGAGTTCTGATCCGCTCTAGTTTCTTCTGCTTCTCTTGCTGTTCTTCAGCGCTGAGAGGAACAGAATCATCCGCCTCCAGGAAGCTCTCAGCAGCCAGGACCTGTTCATATAAAACATACACAGAAGATGTAAAAAAACATAGACATCAAAATAAATGTATATGGTACATGGTATACAATATCAGCATTACAGAAGAGTGAAAAGTAACTAACTTAAAAAAAACATCTCTTTGACAATTTTAATTGGTTACACATCTGGCTAGAACTTCTGGCTAACAAAACCCCCTTAAAATTCTGAAAATCCACGTGACCAATCCAATCTTAAATGAAATCAAAATACAATACAAAATATGAATACAAGTGACCTATGTCAAACTAAATTTATTTTTATGTTTGGGAATTAAATCACAATTTATAAAGTGTAGATGCCAGAAAGTTATGAATAAAGTTTTTTTTCTGCAAGCCACTTTTTATCACCCATTTTCCTGATTACCATTTCATAGATTCTATGCAAAATAATAAGGTTCATTATGAGTCAGGAGATAAAGTACAAGACAGGTACTGCAGAACACAGCCTATTGGTACAGCCCAATAAGATGTTGTCCTTCTGTTTTGTTAGGACTCAAGTGACCACTTAGCTGTAATGTTTAAACTGTAATGACGTGAATATGCCATTTCAGTGAAAAGGCCTGTTTGTACCTGGTCAAAGAGTTCGGGCTCCACCTGTAAGCGTCTGAGGCGGGCGATCTCTTCACTTGGAGACTCCAGCCCCTCTCCTCGCACTGCAGCCTCCAGGTCTTTGATATCAATCTCATGAGCTGTCAGCCGCCTGGGCACCTGTGCACACAAATACAAATGTTCTTAAATGGCTTCCTGTATGATTAATGTCCAGGGTCTGCACATTTCTGATTACATCTTGATGAATTGGAATTGCATTGATCATTAATGTTCATAAATGTTTTTTTCCTCCATTCACAAGCCCTATTTGTAGCTGCTTAGTCGAATTCCTCTGAATAATTGGCCCCTCTTGGTTTAAACACCAAAGCTAAAGCAGTCAGTCAAAACCAAAATTCACAAAGAGCATACAGTGATTGTAAATAGCTGACATATTTTGAAATTTCGCCTACCACTCTGTAGTTGGCTGTGCCAGACAGGTTCAGACTCTGCCTCTTGCTCAGGTTTCGTCGCAGTCGTTGATTCTGCTCCTCCACACTCATTTTAGACTTGACATCTGCTGGAAACACAGCGCTCTTTGGACGCTCCTACAGCAGCAAACACAGTGTATTTCAATTCTGTTGTGCTAAACAAATACATGTGCCTTGGTCAACATTTGAATACAGTAGCTGGACTGTTCTGTGGATGTTAATGTTACGTCCTTCAAGTCTGCACCTTTGTAGGATGAATTACCTCACATAGGTAAGGTGTATACAGTGTTTGCCTAGTAATTGAAGTGACGTAAAATGAAATGGAGCCCAAAGAAAAAAAACAAAAGAAAAAACTAAGGGTTCAATTTTCCTAATGGAAAAGAGAGGAAAGAAACTCGGGTGTTTACTGTATAAAAGTGAGCTTTGGTGGTGTTGCAGTAATACTGTTACTAAAAGCAACATACCCTTGAGATTCCATTGTGCATTCTTCCACGGTACCGAGATCCTCCAGCCGCACTGCTATTAGCCTCATCTGTGGGAGATTTTGTCCGAGGAGGAACAATACCCACTTTCAAGAGGGGGAAAATTACATTACAACAACCAGTCCTTGTTAAGCTAAAAGTCGAGATGTTAAATGTTTAAAATGTCAAACAAATTCATATGAAACCAAATTACAAGAACTGATATTTTACATGCATAAATGATGCATAACTCTGATGTGGTACCTTTATTCATGGTGGATTGTCTGTCCTGGACTGGGTCCTCTGCATCACTCATATTCTGTAGATAAAGAAAACAGCTTGAAAACATGCAGCCTTTACTTTTGTGCACTCAGTTTGTGAGATGGGTTAAATGAAGAGATCATGGAAGTATCAAACACATACTAAAGACAAACAACTAAAGGCAGAGGGGTCTTTAGACTATTTTGTAATTACTCATAACAGGCTGCAGATTAATAAATAAAAACTGAATGATTTACATTAAATTGCCACAGACATATTAAAGGGGAGGATGAGAATGTGGAATGAAATGGGTTTATTTATCAACGATCCTTGGAATTCCTAAATGCCTTCAAAATATTGATTAAAAGTAAGGATTTCTCTGTGAAGTGGCACAGTGGGTTAAGCATTCACTCAGAAACCAGAGGGTAGCCAGTTCAAATCGTGCCTGGAGCACATACTGTCATTGTGTGCCTGGGCACGACACTTAACCCAAATCTGCCCAAATCACCATTCGACTGGTTCACTGCGGCAACCCCGAGTAAGAAAGGGAGAAGCCGAAAGAAAAAAAAAAAAGATTTCTCTGTGAAGATATCAATAAAACCAACAAGCTGCCCTAAAGTCGTAAAAAAAACAGCTTTACACTGACTACTTTGTTAAATCATCAGTGTCACTGATGAATTGTAATCTTAGTAAATAAATGTCAGAATATTGCATAGCATGTACTGTATATGTGTCATAATATCCCCTTAGCCTTCTTGGTCTGACATGAGTAGACCAAAATATTCTGCTGAAGCAAAGCATTAATTTTCATAAGCTTGTTTAAGATTAACAAGCATGTATTTGTGATTTGTTTTGTAACTTTTGTTTCTGAAGTTTGACATTCCATTGTTTTAATTAAATGTCGGTGTAAAGTAAAACTGTCTTAATAGTCATAAGTAAATGATATTTTTTTACTGTTGTTGATTCAATAGACAGATGCGGCAAAAAAAAAAAAAAAAAAAAAAAAAGAGGAACTGCACCTGAGAGCTTTTAGGTCTTGAGCTTACTTCATTATTGTAAAAAAAATAAAATTAAGCCAATCAAAGCTAAATCACACTGTTTTGAAGACAAGGACAAGGGGAGAGTGGACATGACATGGCAGAGGCGAAACGGTAGAATACCTTTGCGTTGTAAGAATCCTCAGCATCAGAGTAGGCCAAGCCACAGAGCCAGGCAGCACTGTCTCGGGACAAGGGCGGGGTGGAGGGGGGGAAACTGGAGGATGACTCCAGGGGGTAGTAGGACTTAGGGAGAGGGGGTCTGGGGGGGACACACTCCTGGCTCGCCATCAGGGCACAAAGACAAGGGAGGAGGAAAAAGGGAAGATACAAGGGAGAGCAGGAGGAAGAATAATAGCAAGATCATAAGCCTAGGAAATGAAGTCTCAGCAGAATCCAACATGAAAGAGCACACAGAAGGCTAGAAATAAGATATGAATATGAAATGTTTCAAATACATGCTTGAGCAATGTAATTTAAATATTTAACATCTATTTAAAAGAGGGTGTCTTGTGGTCCATTCATTTTGTGAAAAAAGTCTGACTGCATATTTTAGAACATAAATAAAGTCTGGCTGCCTGGATGAATGCATTTATTGCTGACATTTGTACTGGAGTTCTCTTTCCTAGCCAAAAACTCATTAAGAATTTATAAAAAGTCCTATTACTTTGTGCAGATAAAACATCAGGCACAGTGCTGACTCTAAGAATCGGGATATTAGATATTGGCTATTATTTTATGTAAAAAAAAACTATATGCAATAAACCTAAATATCTACAGACTTTAAAAAATATTGTCTTAAAAACCTGAAAACATTGTCCAGCATTTGTTCAGTACTTAGTATATATTAGTAGTATGATGCATTTATTTTTAATTGTTATTGTAATCAACAAAAATTCATACTTGAAAAGTAGTTTAGATAGATAGACGTTTAGGGTTGGTTCTTGAGTGTTAAAGATGTGTCTGCATGAAGACTTTATGGGAGTTCTTCTTGGGGCAAGTTTGCGGGCTGCTCACTGGGGAATATATCACATGAGAAGCTTCAGGGAAGTTCCTTTTCACACAGATGACAGAGACGGGATAAACCTCAGGAATGGGGTCAAGAACATCACTCTGGTACGACTCCTGGACTGGAAGTGTGTGGGAATATCTGCTATAGACACAACCGGGGACATGGGCCTGTTGACTGCTGGAGTTACAATACTGGCTTTGGTGTTTTTGTTTTTCAGGCAACGCTGGGGTTACACACTGCTCAGAGTTTATGTGAGCCTGAGAATTAATATTGGATTTTTCTACAGCAGGATCCAGTCTACTCAGGGGCAGCCTGAAGTTTTCTAAAATGACAGCAGGTAGGTTTTGGTCAGGCTCTTTGTAACTTTGGGGTCTAGGTCTTGGCTTTGGCTCACATTGAGGCACTATACAGGACTTTGGTCGAGGTTTAGGGACAGGGTTTCTACGCATTTTGGGTCGGGTTCTTGAGTCTAAGCACGGGCTGGTGTCAGGCCTGGAGTGGGTGCAGTTGGTTCTTACCTCAGGGTGTTTAGAAGGGGGGGTCTGGGAGCCAGGCAGTGGGGAGAAGGGGCTGAGCGGGCTGGTCAGGCTTACTGAGCTTAGAGGACTGGCAGGACTATTGGTGCTAAAAGTACCGCTGCTGGCCACTGCAAAAGACACAAATACAACTGTTACAATTGAACATAGGTGACTCACTGTAGCTACAATGTATTGTTCTAGATCACCACAAACTTCTCCACTCATTTTCACACAGATAACAGTTAGGGGTGTAACAATACAGTAACTATAATCGATGTATACATTTTTTTTTTCTAAGACACACAACTATATCGATACGCAATACTGTGTAACGAATTGTAGCGTTTTCTAGCTATTGTAAATAGATATACATTGAACAAAATCATCATAATCAGAAATATCAATATTAGAAATTTGTATGTAGTAAAACCAGATATGTCTTTTTGGATGCCATTTTTCTGTTTTTAGTGAAATAAAATGTTCAACTTTGCTTCGCTCTATGTCTACTGAACATAATCAACCCCAGCCGTGGTGCTATATTTGAGAGTAAACTTTTATGATTTTTGGCAAAAAGTTTCTGTATCAATTATCAAGATGAAGGCATTAAATCAACAACTCTAATCGGTATAAATTTCATTGCAAAAACTTATTGTTACACCCCCTAATAACAATTGTCCATCAAACTCCTACCTTTGTGCTTGGCTGTGTTGGTGCCTCGGGATGAGTTATTTTTATGAAGTGCTTCTAACACATCTTGGACTCTCCAAAATTCCTTCTGTATATGATTACGAACCAGGACACTCTGCAAAAAATTACAGTGTGTCACTCAGTGCACTTGTATCAAACTTAAATCAGACTGACTTACATGTAATGTAGTTACAGACATCTTTTTACAGCACTTATGAATTATTATGAACATTTTAGGACAGTGTTTTAAATCCACATAGACACACTAACATCTGAATGTGTCACCTGGCCTCCAGCGTTCAGTTGCTCCCATAGATCTCCATGAATGGCATTAGCCTCATCCTCCAGAGCCTCAAACTCCATACGGGCAGTGGTTAATGCCTAAATCAGTTCAGAATTAAAATAAACCTAACATTAAATGAAATGCATTTTACTGAAAATATGTATGCAGATCAGAGGTGGAAGAGAGCCTTACACTAGAAGCTTGAGAGAGCTCTCCTCTGATGTTAATGAGCTGGTTCTGCAGAGCCTCCTTCTTTAACTGAAGTTTTTCTATGGCCAGAGGCTGGTGGTGGTGCAGCTCCATCTCCTGGTGAGTGGACAGCAGTGCATCCTCGAGGCTGTCCTACAACACAGCCAAAAAGACAAGACTTCAGACCAAAAAGTTTAAGAAGTGTTTAGTAGTACATCATTATTTCTAGAACTTATGCATTTTGTCACTAAATGTGTCCTTAAAATAATATACAGCCCACCATAGTTCGATTATGAAATATGAATGCTAATACACTAAATAAGTCAGTAGTATTAATGACTGTACCTTGTCCATTCTCAGTCTGTGAACAAGACCTTCTTGGTCCTTCAGAAAACGGTTCTGCTCACACAGCCGACCAAGAAGTTTCTGTGTAGGATTAGAGCAAATGTATTAAACAAAGCCACTTTTTTGATTAATTATTTACAACTGCAGAAGTCTTTCACAAGTAATTAATAAAAAATGATTCTTACACTTGTTTCAATTTCATTGAGTTTTAGTGTGGGGTGTAACTCTCTGCTGTAGGGATCATGGTATGGAGGCACCTGTAACAAGAGGAACGTATATCAAAGCATCACACTGCAAAGAGACATATTGCATTTTATATGTGCAGTGTGGTTGGCAGTTCCATTCATAATTGCTATGTTCACAGTGGCCTCAATGACCAGAGCAGCCTTGTTGATTGGTCTGATTACATGTGTCGATGTCAGTATGAACAGGTAAAATCACATTAATAATTTTTTTTTTCAGAAGACAAAGTGGCTTGGATTGCTTTACTCTTCTGTCCTCACTTGTTCCCATTTAGGATGGCAATTCTCTGTCTGTGTCTTAGTTTATTATTCTTCATATTTTTCAAATAAATTGTAACATATAAGGAGGCAGATATAACTTGTAGAGAATTATACAATTATACAAAATTAAATAAGATAAAATAAATAAACATGTTCTACTTATTTCAGAATATATGAAATGAAAGACATGAATAATAACAAAAACATATTACATAAGAAGCTTTGATGGGCATGAACAGTATTGCATTAGGCAGAGAGTGCAAGTGTCCCACCTGCTGGTCCAGGTAATCCAGACTGCGCTGGAGCTGGAAGTCTAACATGTCGTCCTGAGCCAAGCAGCAGCAAAGCAGCAGACACAAGACAGAGACAGACAACAAACACAGCACAGTGGGCTTAAGCTCCACAAAGCAACCCAATCAGTTTGACCATCAACATCAAGAGACAATCAGGGACTCCAGCAGATATTCCTGTTGTTTGGTAACACTTTAGCCACAATTACCATTAGTCACACCTCATTACACATGCACATTTCATTTCACACCTGAAATCATTGTTAAATAAAAGGATTGACTGACAATAAATATAACATGGGATATACCAGCTGACCACCTGTTTGCCATCACACACTTTGAGGTAGATATGGACATAATTTAAGATAAACTAACAGTAAAAATAATTATAATTCTGATGTTAATACTTGTGTTAAAGTAGTTTACACACATTGTTATTGGGCTTGATGTTGCTTGATGTTTATCAAATTGGCTTCTTTCAACTAAACAGGAATGCTTTTCAGTTTCTTAGGACAAAACTGAAACCCTGATACACAACAGATTTCACCAAAGGATAGGAAAAAAAAAACATGCAATTGCTATTTTAGCTAAGAGTGGCAATAGATGCTTAAAAATTAGAACCAGCATAAACCATTATTAGTAGAGAGCGGACTGTGAAAAGAAATGTGAAAGAGTGGCGAAAGTTCAGCTAAAATAGCAAACTGAGAAAAATGTTTTAGCGGATAAAGCAGCGGCACATACCATTTTACTGTGAATGGAGGGGGAAACAGGGTAACTGCAGTGGTACAGGCCTTGGCTTAAGGACCTTCTATTGCCAGGGAAGTCATACTAAAGGGGGGAAGGAAGGAAGGAAGGAAGGAGAGTGAGAAGGAGGGAAAGAAGGAAGGAAGGGTAGTCTGTTAGTGGTGTAACATGAGTGGTGTATGACAGTCTTTCTTCATAATCAAATGCATTCAAATTAGGTTATATATAGTGACAATTATATAGACATAAACAACAGAGTATGTGATAGTCTCTTTTCTGTCATAGTTTCTTTTGTATTGATTTATCTAGTAGAGAAGTATACATGTTCGACTAATTTTAGTCTTTCAGTTTTTCCTTCTGGGATCGCCGCACCAAATCATCTGCCTCCAAGTGTGCACATTTTTTGCATACTGGCTTTATCCTTTTTATCTTTCATTCCCATCATTATTATTGCACGGTGTGAGAAAACCATGCAATATGCAATAACTATGTTTAATATTGCGATTAAGATATTGATGATATTTTGATGTACTATTTTGACATAGTAAGTTTAATTAAATTAAAGCAGATATAAAGCCTCCTTGTACTCATTAGATTAAACTGTGTCAAAATCAAAACTTAACAAGGACTAAACCAGGATTAAAACAGGGCTAAATGAAGACAAAATTGAGGAAATAAAGACTAAATCTGCAATTTTTAAATTTATTTTATTTGATCACATTTTCATTGGGCTCTGATTTTGACAGAGTGAATCTCTGCCAGGTGGAGGACCTAAGTGTTATTGTGAAAGATTTAATTTCATGTATAATTATGTGTTAAACAAATAAATTAATTGATGTAATCTAATCTTGTGATATGGGTATTGCATTTGCTATTATCTTGATAACAATACATTTAAAATATACATTGTGCAGCCCTAATTATGATTTGAGGTTGTCTTTTGAGGGTTGAACATTTCTGATTATAACTGTATTTGTCTTAAGAGGTAAGAAGAAATATGAGTCCCTGTATCCTACACACACAATATACAGTATGGTGAAAATGACATAGGGTAAATTGCTTCTCTGAGCATGTCTGACCTTTGGAGAGCTGAGAGACCTCCTCAGGCTGTAAACGGAAGGGTCCGCATAAATATGGTCGTCCCTCATTCGACCTGGGTCATGGTCAAAGCGTGTGGATGGAGACCGGGCTGGGGACACGTAGTTGGGGGGCACCGGGGAGTACAGCCCCCCTGAGGACGAAGACGGCGATCTGGGAACAGAGCGAGAGCGTGGCTGGATGGACAGGCGCCTCATGGATGTTTCCATGCCGTAGTGCTGTGGCCCCCAGGAGTCTCTCATCATGGGGGGTCCGTACAACTGGTGAGGGCCATCTCTGAGCGAGCGGCGTTTGTCCTCGAGGCTCCAGCGGTGGTCGTAGCCCCCCACGGCAGACACAGTGCAGATGCTGTCAGGTCTCATCCCGCCTGAATACAGTGGGTACTCATCCATGTAGCGGGGGTCAGCAGGGTAGCCATAATACTCCGAGACCCCTCTGTTTACAGTGTAGTACCGAGACGGACTGAGGAGAAGAGGGGAAAATACATATTCATTACTGGAAAATAATGAGTGTTAGAATGGCACTAAAATGTGGACATGTGACTTAGCTAAGACTCAATGCAAAGATATTGCTAACTAATTATTAATCACATTATTACAGTGTGATGCATATTGTTACAGATGTTTTTAGACATCTAAGACTGACTCAATCATCAATTATTTTTGTAAGGAAAAGTATTTTGTCAAGGCCTAATTATGGCTTTTAAAATGTCATGTATGATTAAAATGAGTCCAACATCAAAATAAATTTTAGTCAGATTAGGAAAAACAACTGGTTGAAGTCTTTTTGACAGAAAGAAGCTGCTATTTTACAAAACAACATAAAGTATATCCTGTATGCATGAAAATGTCTAAGACGGACTACTTGGCAGTAATTACATTTTCTCAGATTTAACACACTTTGATGTGATTCATAGTCAGCATGTTCACCAGTGATCTATCGTCAGACCGAGTGCTTATAACTTATACATTTAGAGGAAAGTTGCTATCTTTAAATTAATTGACTACAGAAAACTGGACAAGTTAATTAGCCTTTATAGCATTTCTTTCTCTGATTTTCTTTCTCTGAACTTTAACAAAGGCTTAGTGCTTAAAAACAAGTCCACATGAATGCAAAATTTATGGAGCACTTGGGACACAACAGTTGGATTTTCTGCACAGTAGAGACCCACCTGTGGATGTCCTCCTGTGAGGTCATGCCCCGGCGCTGGTTGACCCACTGCTGCAGCTGGGCCATGGAGCTTCTCCTCTGGGCCACTCTCTCTGGGGCCGTCCTAGGCACAAACCCCCTGCGCATGACCACTGCCTCCTGAGGGGGAACTGTTCGCTCCTGGTGGTGGCTCTGGGCGGCACTGGTTCTGGGGACTGTGTTGTTAGGAGCCCAGCCGTTTGGGTGAGGTTTTGAGTGAACAGGTACTCCCCCTTGCCCCTCCCCTGGAGCTTCAGTCTGTACACTGTTCGTATTGTCCTTTCTGCAGCGGGACGTGGAGGGAGAGGGGGTTTCAGGTACATTTCCATTGGGCTGTGAAGGGGGGTGAGAGTCACTGTCAGTCTGTGGAGTTGGGGGGTCCGGGGCTTTGGTTACCATGGTGCTGTTGACGTCCACTGTGGTGCCACTGGTCTCCAGGCTTTAGTGTAAAACAACAGAGCGGGTTAGTTTAGGAACATATACAGTAGAAACACAAAAATAATCATTCATGGAGAGTATTTAGATAGAAACATCACAATAAGTCTGGAGTTTATCTACCCTCTAAAACCTTTACACACTATAGTAAAAAGCAGTGTCTGCATTTTGACAGTAAAGTGTAATCTTAATGCAAATCATCCTGTCAGCATGTACGCATCACAGCTACACTGGGGTTTTTGACTGCTTTGTAGTTACAGTACTCTGCCTGTGTGGAGCAGCATTGTTTAAAATATGAAGTGCAACTCTCATCTAGTGAGCCTTCAGCTGCCCATACCCATTCAGCTAAAATGGAAAAAAAATACTGCACCGTTTTGGCTTACACATACATGCTGATAAGATTTAAATCTAAAGTGATTATACAACTCTGAAATACAAACTGGAAATAGCGATCAGATGTAGACACTTGACATATTTCTGATATATGTGACAATAAAGGGTCACCTGACTGCAAGGAGACTGGAGATTCTCAGGTTAATTACAAATTCTCAGGACAGAAATACATTGTTATTTTCAAAATATCATTACTGCAGAATGCCATGCAGTATCATATTCATAAGCTAATATGAACAAACTAAAACAACTTTGTTTTGCCTTACTGCCAACATTTCAGAACCAGTCTTGTCCAAATTGTGCTACCCACTCTTTATATTTAATTAGCATTTTAGTAACTGGTTGTGCATAATGATAATGCCATGTATCATGTATTATCCAGATCATTACTTCTACACTCATAAACATTATTCTGTTATAAACATTGTTTTTAATGTTTAATTATTGAGTAATATTGTTACATGTTTATTAAGGCTTCATAATTGCTTAATAGTGGGGAATTAGGGAAGTGTTACAGTTTAATAAGGTAAAAAAGTTCAGATTTAGTTTAATAGTGTTGTGTTTTTAGTTTTTTGTTTGTGTGTTTTTTTACCATACTCTCCATCACTAAAATGACATCCACTATGCCTATGATGTGCTCGCTGTAGTGTATGCACCTTTGTGTTGGTTGAGTGTCCACGTCTGCTGCCTGGCTCATGGCTCCGATCCACTCGTGCTGCTCCTCATGACTGTCTGCACTAAAATAATATGTCCTCGTGCCACTGTGCTCTGCCTGCATGCAAAACACAACAGGACCCCTCAGCTCATCTTCCTCATTCCCGTTCTCATTGTCCTCCTGCCACACCTGCAGCACAGAGAAAATCTTTGTGAGTGCACATCTGGAGCATCAGCAGATCCTATCACTGCCATCATGCTGTAGGTTAATGAGGATCCAACAAGCCAAAAAGAAGAAAACATGCAGACAGTGGCCCAAGTTAGACCCGTATCTATCAAGTACAGTTCACTTGTCTTGGAAAGCATCTTGGTTGTTTTAAGTTGTTAGGGGTAACAAGAACAACCAAACATCACATTCTTCACCAGAATAGTTCTTCAGTCCTTTAACATTTCAGCACATTTCAACAACAACAAAACAATACTGTAACAAGACAAAACAGCATTGAAAAGAATGTTCAAGCTAAAAAAAAAACAACTAAAAAACAAACAAAATTAACAAACTCACATAACCAGAATTGAAAGAAAAACTTTTCAAATGCAAAAAATTAAATTTTCTGAACATTGTACTATCTACACAATCTATTTCAGATTTTATTATGATAATAAAACATGGATTAGGTTGTTTTTTCTTTTGTGTTTCTTCTGTATGCCTAATGTCAGGTTGTTATGCTAAATATCTTTTATTGTAGCCTTATGTTGACTTGTTCACATTTTTCTACTCTATTCATTTTATCAGATTGATCAGGGAATCGGGGTTTAGCCTTCCAAATCAAACCTTGGTTTGTGAGCTACCTTTGCTACTTGGTGGAATTGAGGCTTGTACAGTATAGTGCAGTGATAGACGTATTATGATAAGATGATATCATAAGAATTAGACTAGGCTCATGAAACAGTATTAGTAAATACAAGACAGGCACCATAACTTTGATTCATAAACAACATGCATCATGCAGTTTACAAGGCACCACTGTATCCAACAGCACATTACCTATTGTACTTTAAGTGAGATGGCTGGAGAACCTCAGAGAGGACAATGAGACAGGGACAGAGAGGAAAACACATAAAACGTTTTGTTTGCTGTATACCTTAGTAAAAATCTCATTTAAACTATGCATTAGGCATTCTTCAGTATTGGTCAAGGCATTAAATATTCATAGTCTTGTCATGTTTTGGGCATTTTTCCAAACCATTTGATTTAGACAGATAAGCACCTTTTCAATGGTGTCCCTGAATATGCACAGCATGCTGTGCAAACATAATTCAACATAGGTTTACTATTAAAGTAGCTGTTAAATATACTGCATAAAGTGTGACCTGCAATACTTAAACTAATCTTTTTGTCATTTCTGAACTCAAATATATAGTTATAAAAGCAGAGCTGTTAGAGCGTCCATCCACATTAGCCTATGGGAAAACCATAATCAAATCAGACAATCCAGCACATTCACTTCCTGTGCATCGTGTTTTTGCCATACTGGGTTCTGTAGCTGAAATCTAATTTCATGATTCAAAGTGGATCATATGATGGTCATGTCAGGGTTTAACTCGTCAACATTTGTTACCAAGTACTAAAGAACCAAGAAGGTTTTTTTGTGATTTTGAAAGAACTGAGAACAAGAAAAAGGGGATGGATTAGAGGAACTCTTAGAAATTTGAAATATAGTATAAATACTGTAACAGTTTTCATCAAATCACAGCAGTAAAATTCATTCAGTATCAAGTATAGTGGTATTAAAACCAAGACTGGTCTGGAAAACCATAAACCACAAGATATCATTCTATGCAACTGTATTGTATATGTACATTATATTACATTTCTACTTCAACAAGTTTTAGTTAATTTTAAAAGAATTCAACCAGAAGGACTGAAGAAAGGATTGGAAATATAACTTAGTAGAGATTGAATAATACTTTCTACAAAATAACAGTAGTAAGATGTTAAAAATAAATTATTATTAATCTTAATGTTGTTATTATGTGTTTTTATAATTATACCTTTTATACTGTTATGCAATATTGGTACTGAGCATTATATCTATACAGTATCTCGAGACATTATTTGAGATCTGTGATATTTCCTCAGTGATGGACGTGCAGCGCTGACCTTGAAGAAGCAACTGTGAGTGGGTGCATGTACTTCTATGTGATGCTGGTGAAAAGGATGTGTTCATTCAAGATATTAGGAGGAAATGACGTCAAAATCCACTTCCTTCCACGGTGGAGCAAAAATCAGACTCCGCCTACAATGTGGAACGTGAAGCAATTGGCTGAAATGGCTCTATAGTAACAGGCAGCAGTAACATAGCAACAGAGGCGGAGTGTGTGTGGCCTCCTTGGCTTTATTGTCCTTCCTTTGTTCTTCATTTAGGTAGTGTGAAACAAAGACGTGTCGATTCTACCACGGATCACAATAGGGAGGTGACAGATTAGACGTATTCACTTTATGAGACGTAGCAAACCAATATGTTATTTAATGCATGGTCTATTGTTAACACTATCTGCTCTTTTGTTATGGAATATTTAAGGCTGTAAAGTTAACCAGCACATTGGCATTGTTTTTTTCTCAGTTAAAAATAGTAAAAATACTGCTTTGAATGTAATATTTGTTCTAATATTTTATGAGCCAAACCTGAAAATAAACTCCTAAATTCCCAATGCATTATGCAGAAATACAACCAATAGCACAATAAAACACTTTGGATTTGTGGTTATTTGATCAAAAATGTTTAAATTAGTTTAAACTATATCTTAAAGATTTCCAGATTTGAGAATTTAAAAATTTCTAATGTCTCCCTCACATATAATTGTAGTTTTAAATTCAAATCTATCATAATTTATTTAAAGGGCAGAGTAACAAAATAGTTTTTGTTTTGACATTTTTTGACAATTTTGACAGGGTAACGTTTCACCTCAGGTTTAATAAATGCTCACTGGATAATCATGATATCTACTAACAATCTGACAAACAAAACTTTCTATTATCCTTTAGGCAACACTGACTGATCATAAAAAATACAATAATATGCCTGCAGCTTAGTTTTAATAAATGCCTACCTTCATAGTACATTATATATTCATAGTATGTGTACCTGAATAGTGACAATACATAATTATAATCTACTTTTTCTTTTTCTTTTCGGACTCAATTTGATTTTAAATTTAAAATAATTTAAGTTCACAAAGATCTGACTTGGGAGTAGTAGAGAAGATGCACATGTACAGAAAAAGTTACAGAAATGCTGTTCGGTGGTACTGGCAGGTAAAACAATACATTTTATGATGGAAGCTGAGAACCGCATGAAGTCTTACACCATGCCCCCCAGGCCGGACTCTGGACATGATTGGTTTAAACAGTGACATCTGTAGTATGACCAAATATATCCTATGATGAAGGTCACAAGTTAGAGACTACTTTCAAAGTGTATTTCACCTTTGTTAATATTTACTATTTAGTTGCTTGGACATATGATCTTGTTGTGTATTGTGTTGTTTATCTGTCTGCATGTGGTCAACCACACTTATTAACAGAGTGCATAAAGTGTCAAATAGGATTTGAATGTGGTTTTCCAGTCCACTAGAAACCCACCTAGGAGTTAATTATTACTTTATATGACAGTGTAGCCAATGCACACAATGTACGTGGCCAGTGGCTAAGATTAGGGACAATGATGAAGTGTTCTAACAGATTTCACTTCAGCTATTATACAAGTCTATATCAGTGCCTTACCATTCTGATTGTGGAACCCAGTTTTATCCTGGATCATTTTTGGGTGACACAATTTTTACATATTGTTTCTTAATTATTTTACAACATCCTTTATGGCACATGCATTTTAAAATCAGTTTCACCATTTAATGTAATTACAGCAATATTTTGGCTTCAAGACACAATGGTCTTTACGATCTATTCACTAGAGCCTGGCCCGATATATCGGCCCGGCCAATATAGCCCATGAGGAAATTATTGGTTATCAGATGAAAAATTGCCGATATAAACAGTACTATTTTTACTATGTGCTGGAATAAGAGTACTATCAGTACTATTTTTACTGTGTGCTGGGAAAAGTTGGCTGGCACCAACAGAGTGTTTCCCAGCAGTTTGACTCTTACGCTACAGTTCTTAGGAAACTCCCCAAATCAACTTCTCATGGCCTGAAAAGCTCAAAACAGCAATAAAAATATTTTACAAATTTCTTTGCCATAAAACCTCATAGAACAAAAATTAAAAATGCATTTTGTAGTTCTCCCCATCGGCCTCAAAAAATCCATATCAGTCAGGCTCTACTATTCACCTTTAAGTTAAATGTGTCTGCATGTCACTGGAGGTTTGGGTTTGTAAGTGTAATAGAAAAACAGAAAAAGTGCAAGTAAAAAGCACAAAAACTATTTATAGATATGGAAAATGCTCAGGACAACTGTATAACTTATAGTGGCTGTAACAAAGCATATAATTTCTGTCTGCTTGTAGCAATTTTTAAATTATCTAAACATGACATGATTAAAATATCGGTTAAGTGCGCTCAAAATCCCAAAATACTAGACTTTGTACTTAAAGTTAGCGAAGTCACTGTCAAGAATAAGAATGTCAAAATGTGTCACCTTTGATATTGCACAAAAACACTAGAACTTGACACATAAAAGAGTGACTTCCTAAATAAAAAAACAGATCACTCTCTAGATGCACTTTATTATCCCCGCAGACTTCATTGTACAAAATAATACATTCACTTTTTCAATTTGCGTTCAGGTGCACAAAACTGTTTTTTTTTTCACCTTGTTGAGGAAAATAAATTATTCAGTCAATAGAACGGCATACTAGAAGAGAATAAGACTGTGAGGGGAAGTTGAGCAGGGACTGAATGTTTTGACCAATCACACGCTCAGAATAAAAAGGGATAGTCCCATTCGGATTAGGGACACTTTCATTGCTTGAGTCCAAGCTTTGCACATCTTTATACACTGGAGTAATGGTGACAGTAAAGATAGCAATTCCACCACTGGTTCCGACTGCTGGATAAACGGAAAAGGTTGTGCCAGGAAGGGCATCTGACATAAAACTTATTCCAAATCAATTTGCAAATCACTGCACGGTTACAGCTCAGGACTTGCTGTGGTGAGCCAGAAAGGGAAAAGCGGAAAGGGGAGAAGGTTCAAAGATGACTAGTGTGGCATTGTTTGGACAAAATCATTTACCGTAACTAGGGAGTGGAAGAACAAGCCAGATCAAGGTAACTATTTTTAAAGTGTGAAAAACAAGACTGTACCAAAACCACCAACACCTGATTAAGAATAACATAGACAATGAATTAAATGAATTATGTTGAAGCTAATTTTGTACTTGACTTGATAGCCCTCTCCACTGCAGCCTCCAGACACACTATTGCAGACAGCATGACACAATAATAAGTTGATTTGTGTAATGGCTGGGTTGGGCTTTTGATTTTGTAGAGGCTTGCCTGTTGACTTTGTTCTGCCAGTGTTTCATGGAAAAAAAATGAGGATGAGTGTTGTGGTGTGTGCTGTGCATTTAAACTACCTGGAGCTAAGCTGAAATACAAAGAGTATTCCTTCATTGGCAGAGAACTTCGGCGCAGAAGCCCACAGACATAAATAAGCAGAGGGTTGCTTAGAGATCCCCCTCAGACTGACTGGACCTTTTCAAGCAGTTTAATCTCTACCATTGTGTTTAAATGTGTCGGTTGATAAAATGTATTCAGTTTGGGAGAAGTCTTGGTCATTGCCT
Organism: Bostrychus sinensis; assembly: GCA_020698575.1. Classification (NCBI taxonomy): domain Eukaryota; kingdom Metazoa; phylum Chordata; class Actinopteri; order Gobiiformes; family Eleotridae; genus Bostrychus; species Bostrychus sinensis. Next base: position 26,423,144 of record CM036241.1, read on the forward strand.
AATTCTATTTAATCTTGTATTTCCACCTTTTTACTATGGTTGAATGCCACAAAAGTCAATGCTAGGAGGACCACAACTTTTTCACTATGTTGTAATTCTTTTGTTGAATAATCTTATAGGCAAATGTATCACTTTCTCTTCTGGTGTCACCACAGCAAATATCTGCCTCCTACTGTGCAGTGATTTGCATACATTTGGTATCTGTTATAACCTTCCTGATGCACACCTCTTCATTTAATCAGGTTTTTGACTGGCACAAAGAATACACTGGCTTGAAACCCCTTCTATAGTTGCAATCAGAAATATAACTTTTATAACTAAGGCCATCAAACATCACTGAGCTAGAGGCTTTTGCACATGAACGATGGACTAAGATTCTATTTAAGATGTGTAAAAAGCTTGTTAGCAATTACTGGAAATGTTTGTTAGAAGTTATAAAAGTTAAAGAATGCTCGACAAAGTACTGAAGCTAAGGAGTATGAGTAATACTACCTATGGACATGTGGTAAAAGAGTCATATTTTTCATTTGAACTTGAAAGTTAAGTCACATGACTAGCTAGCATGAGCCTTCATAGAGCCTGGATCCATAGAAAGTGTTCAAACCAAGAGTTGTTTCAGCAATGACAATCACTTCCAAAAGATTGTTAGTCACTATATTTAAAAGTGACCTGGCACACTCCACCTACTGGGCAACTGTTGTGTCATATAGATAAACATGGCAGTCTGTCAAGATAACAGCAGTTCACTATCCTAACTGCAGGTCTTTGGATTAAAATTAGACAAGTCCTCGACCTTTGTGCTTTTAGTTGTCCTAACATCATCTTTAAACGGTAAAACTTCACACAGTAAAACTGCCACAGAGTTCGCATTACCTGACAGAGTCAACGACAAAAAGGGTTTGGATTACTACCTCTAGGCCCAACTCGGTGGAGCAGTCTCTCATTACCGCTTTAGATCAGGGATCGGGTGTAGTTCAAGTACACTCATTTTTCGTATTTGTTAAACGTAGGCAGTCAAAACTAAAGAGACATTGGCTGGTCCCTAGTTTATGAGGGAGCCTGTATGGTCTAAATTAATAAGACATAGAACAGAGACACTTATCTAGTTGTTAGGTCATTTACCGCTGTGGAATCTATAACAGTGTAATCACAAACCAAGCTAAGTCCTACAGACCGAACAGAGAACAACATCTTTACTAATAACCTCCTCTTTTGTATTGTAAATCTCTGTAATATATTATGCTTACAACTTGAAACACCAGAAAAACTTGTGGTAATTCAAATCCGAAACCACATGCAGCAGTTTTTGTTTACATGGAAAGCCATCTTAGAGATTTTTCACAATACACTATTGTGATCAACAGACGTGCAAACTGTTAAGCCTTACTACTCTGACTGAGCCCTACAAGTATTGACCTGACATCTAAAAGTGGAGCAGCCTCATGGAGATAACCTGAGACAACAGATACAATATGTGCTGTTACAAATGTTTTGTGTTTTTTTGTTTGTTTGGTTTTTTTTTTTTTCAGAATAAACAGCAAGAACAATTGTCTACTACAAAACCAAAATTAATTTATGAGTTAGGATGAATCTAGGAATAGGAAGAATCTAGTTAGAACTTAGATTGAGTTTGCAGAGCTAACTAACAGGCAGGTGATCAGCCAGAAGAACACTGTGTCTGTTTGGTCAGTCACTTCATATTTGTTTACACAAACTGAGTTCATGCGATGCCCTTTGCTCCTGTGTACTGGACATTCAAAGAAAAAGAACTCTGTTTTTTAGATCTGACAGGCATGAACTTTTCCTCAGCTCAGATGGACTCACAGAGTGATGGCTTTATTCAACTATGAGCACTAAAATGGCACAAGCATTTGAATTTAAAAAAATACATCATTTATTATGAGATGGTCTGTTCTACTGGGCATCTATTGCACATGCAATGTCAGACAAGTTAATACAAATGCTGCAAATGCTCTTAAAGTCTGAAGCAATTCTACTGGATTGCATTTTGATTTTAATCAAACAGAGATGCATGGACTTGCCTGTGACCACATACTGTTTATTACAAAACTTTTTAAACAAAAACTAAATACCACTTTACTCAATTAGGCATTTTATGCAATGTCAGGGAAGTATACACCATTTATCTAATTAGGTCTGTTTTAATAGTTTTTATCTTAAGTGTTTCTACATCTGTTTTTGCTCAGCTTTATAAGTTTAAGTGAAAGCCAAACAGATAACTTGCATTTTTTTGAATACATGGTTTCACTCCCACAGTTCTCTCCTCGTCAATAACCCACTTTGTCAGTCAGCTGCCATCAATCACGTAGAAGCCACCAAACAGCCTGATGTGACCCAGCAAACCCAGCAGCAAACCAGTTCACAGCTCTAAGAAATGAGCGGTCAGCGCACACAGAAACACCCTGCAGCTCGGTAGCAGCCTTGCACGTGCAGAATACAAAAACAAAACAAAGTGGTCGGTCATGTTTTACTGACCTTAAAGGCAAACTTGCGGGTGATGCTATCCAACGGTTCCACACCTCCGACTCGGAAGCTGAGCAATGGCAAACTTCCTAATACTGTGTCTTCCTTCTCATCTGCAAAAAAGGAAATAGTGGAGTGTAAACACAACCCGGCAGCCTTGGCTAGACATCAATAACAAACACAGTCTTAGCCACAATAAAAAAATAAGATAAGAGGATAAAATTCATTTCAATTACATTAGAAAATCCAGCACTTAAAAAAAGAATTCTAGTTGAATGAGCACTTCTCTGCTCCCAGCTCTCTTGCTTGTGCTGACAGCTCCCAAGAATAATGGTCCAAGAGTCTAGTGATAAGCAGCAATAATGGCTTCCACGTTTAAACGGCAGTGATATCCAACACTCACAGAGAAAAGAATAGAAACCCGAATGGAGGCATTTAAAATAGAGCCGTCTCAAAGCGAGGGTCTTTGTCCGTAGAGCCTGTACAAGCCGACCTGGTCCTGGCAGCAGCAGCGTGTATTTATGAGTGGGTGTGTGAGTGACAGCGAGGGAAAGAGACCAAACGAGGGAGAGGCAGTATTGGGGGAGGGGAAACTGGCTTGTGCAATCAGCCAGTACGCCTCGTCCTAGTCTAGCATGTGTGTCTATGCAATACAGACCTGCCCATGTGACTCAGTGGAGAAGGAATCTTGGCCCGCAGCCAAATGTACCTGCTCCACGTCTCTAACAGTGAACCTCCAGCTACACAGAGCAGGAGACGGCACTCTTTGGCTGCCATCCATGATATTAAGTTATAACCATAGAAACCCTTTGTGTACAGTCTGAAAGGGGGAATACATGACGCACCATACAGGAAGTAAATAATGACAGTGTTTACAATTAGATCCTGGCAGAGATGTAGGATCATAATGATTAACTTACTGATGATTAATGTCCAATAGTTGTTTATGGCCACTTAAAAATAGATTAACCTCTGTTCTGTTCCTCTATTGGTTGAGCTGCAGTTTCAACACAGCTTTTCTTTAGCTTTTGTTATTTTATGTTATTACTTGGGTTATGTATTAACATGCACTGGGTTGGTTGTTTGTCTGTTTGCAAGTTATGAATTTTAGGAATGGTCAGTAATGGACCTAGGAACAAGAATCTTGGATCCAGGATACATAATTCTATACCATTGTGAGATTCGGCTCACTCATAACTCAAAATGTTATCAGGAGATTTTCATAAAACTTTTAGGAAAGGTCACAATAGGGAATGGAATGAAATATTATTATAAGGTGTGACTCGATTAATACTGAGATCAACATTGCGGACTAGATACATATTAATGGAGATTTGTTTTATTATTGTATTTGTTGTATTCTTCTTTTTATGACTTACTTTAGACCACATGTGACAAAACTGCAGACTGTCTGAACCATGGTCTAACTCTAGACACCTGCATGCCTTTAGCAATTTTTAAAGAAAAATAAACTCAAGTAAATGAGGCCAGAATAAAGACTGGGATTAATATGTCATAATACAGCTGATGTGGTTCTGATTGCTTTATATTGCATGGTGCTATCTTGCTACCTAAGTGTTTACATTGAGCACTGCACATTAGGCAGAGATTGTATAAACTTGTTAAAAATTCTTGTTGAGATGTTGACAATGGTGACAAGCATGTGAAATACAAGAGTAACATCTTAGTGTTAAGAACTCGTATAGCATCCTTGACAGATACAAGTCTGACTAGAAAGTAAGTCAGATGAGGCTGTTCTCAAATTAGCTGCTGTGGCCTTATTTTCGTTGCTAAGGGGTAAAGCATTTCTTATCTAAAAAAAAAAGATCAATCGACAAATAGATTATGCATTAAATAGGCTAAATATTATATCTAATATCATGCTTATGGACAGAATTCACCCTGTCCTCAGAAGTCCAGGAGATGTACTATACAAGGAAAAACACTGTGTATCTCTTGTTTCGTCCAACACCTACAGTATATTGCACTGTGTCTATTTTGTCTCATGTAACCTGTGTCTGTGTGTAACTATAGCTGAGAGCACGTCTTCATGGCCAGGTCACTGGAGTCTGTTTACCATCACAACACAAAACAGTGCAAAAAATATGCTGGCTATGAAGCAACTTTTATGAGCAGAAGGAAAAAATTGTTGAAAAAGTTACATCTGCATTTCAGGAACAACCTGGATCGAGGAATAGATCAGACATCCAATTATTATTTTTTGATTAATTAACAATTTTAATGTGTCTTGATAATCAGGTTATAAGCCATATTCTTCATGGCAGTCCCGAGATCAGATAAATGGACAGAGTTGTCAAATCAATATGAAAATGACTGCACAATGAGGCAGATGATTCGTTGTGCAACCCCAGAAAGGAAAATCTGAAAGGAAAGAAGAAGAATGTGCCTTGATGCAGAGATTTGTAAAAGCTTCAAAAAGACATGGGCCATGGCATTCATATCTTGTTAATGCATTGTTTTATGCATTACTTTAGGAATAATCCAGCTTGTTAGCACAGGTGTTGTTTCTTTTATACATCACAAACTGTGACCAAGTGACATCACATTGGCTTTTTCAATTTAATTCCAGACAATTGAAATTTCCCAAGGGGAATCCCGAAAGGCCCTTTTCTCTTTTCCATCTGCCACCAGGGGAGGTGCGGCCCTAAGGCAGTGGGGGTGCTCAATCTCACAGTGGACAGAAAGTAGAAGATAGACATCATGTTTAATAATCAACTCGGTAACACAAGTACTGCTCCACTAATCCACTTTATCTAACCATTTTACCCATTGTTAGCCAGCCACTTATGTCACCAGAGCTGTATTTGTTGTACTAGATAAAAATGTTTTTAACATACAGCCAACTACTACAAGCTCCATGTTTGTTTTGCTCATATGTTACTTAGGTGAGACATGCACAGATAGCGAGCATTTGTTAGAAAATGAGCGTACACATTTGTATTTGTATTCAGAAAAAGTATGACAACTTGAGGCTGATTACTGACTCGAAAATACAAAATGTATGCTACTAATATCAGAGCCATGTAGTTTTTTCCAAATATTAGTGCTTATTTTGAAGAAACTATTTTATGTTCCTCTTTTGTACATCTTGAAGTAACCCCACCTCACTCCCAGTGTCCAGTGTGTGTGGATTTCAGAGAGTGAATGAGTAAATACTAAGTAGTAATGCTGAGAAGTTTGTATCTCATATACTAACATTGTTATTCTCATTAACAGAGCTTATGTCAAAATGTCCACATCAAATCTATGTAACTATAATGCAGTGTGGATTACCTGAGTTACAGTTCTAGGAAATGTGTGTTTAACAAGATGCCCTTTGTTTCGGGTTAACTGGGTGCCATTGTTTTTGTCATCTTTGTTGGTGCCATCAAAGAAAGGTCCAATGCAATGCAAAAACGATAATAAAAAAGTAACAAGTGCGTTCACGGTGTGCGGACAAATACAATAATGGCCAAACAGTATTGCACAGCAGATCCGAGCTTGCACATGAATGATCACTGTACGTGGCCTGACAAACAGAGAACGCAAATATCTCAGGTCTACTGGGAGAAGCACCGGCTGTAGAGTCCTATGGAGAGGAATTTTAATAATGTATAAGAATGCTTTATGCAGTGCCAGAACATTTATAGCAGAGAACAAGAATAACTGTGTTTTCACTGTTGCCACGCTGACCAGCATCTCTCTTGAACCACGCATCCCACTGTCCCTAAGTAATAACAACTTTCTACAGCACATTATCATTAAAAAAAAAAGGGCCACCAGGGAAATAATAAAAGATTTTCTTCCCACAACAATCTCAAAACAGTACAGTTTATTGGCAATACAAACTCTACACAGACAATCTTTTTAATTAAGGTCCCTACTGAGGTTAAGGGTTAATACTCAAAATAAAATGTACATGCCTCCAAGCGACTCATTGCTTACTGTGTTCATTCATGGACTGTCAATGTACAGACAACAGCAAGTCTCTATGACCTTTTCCCATGCTAACATTATTATTATTAAGAAAAAAAATCTTAAGCTTTTTTAAATACTTACACTGCACCATATTTTAATCTATTACAATAATATAGACAGCATTATTACTTATCATGTTAACAATGGACTAATAAAAATGGCTGAGAATTCCATAAATGATATCACTGTATTGTGTTTTGTAACATACTACTGCTGCTGTAGAAGTGCTACAGTGGCCAGACTGAGTCATTCCTGCAGTCTGGCTTCTCTGTCTGTCTCTGCGTATTAAAGGTATGGGCACTGAACATTTGTCATGTTAAAGCTACTGTATGTTAATTTCAAAGCACACTAATAAACTGAAACCTAAAAAAGACAGTCAGCAGCAGTACAATATTTAGAAATGCATTAAAATGATTAGGTTAATGTTTAAAATGCATGATATAAAAAGAATTATACTGAAAAAAAAGATTTGAACACTATGATTTGAGATGATGGTGGGTTTGTGTTGGAAATTAGAATAAAAGCCAACCTTTGTAGTAGAATAGACATCTGTCAGTGAGGACAAACCAGCGCTTGTTCCATTGCTTCACTCCACTGCTGGCCTGTACCACACACAAAATGCACATTTGTCAGTGGGGCTCTTCTTTTGGCATGGTTATTTTGAAAAAGAAAAGCATTTTCTTAATAGTTCTGTTAAGAAATTTTGAAATTAAAGTAAAAACATAAAATAAAAATGAACTTGACATTAAAACATGACAGAGGAAAAAAACTGTATATTTATAGAATCATTAGTGATGACAGTTGGTAAACTGGGCAGGACAAAAAAAAGTATTTGTTGTTTGTATTTGTTTCAGTTTTTTCTTTTCAGAGTAAAAATAGTAATATCATACAAAGCTCCAGAAGGCACTGATAATAATAAATTAATACAGGGTTCTGCATTCAGTTTTACAGTTAGTTACTAAACGTTTTAAGACCTCCGGGTGTATTAACATCTTTGGTTAAAAACACAACTCTGCTGAGTAGGAAAGTAAAGGTACCCACCTGCTTGTACAGCCAGCCCTGTTTTGTGACCACTGCTTTGGGATTTCTGCGCATGGAGTTGGAGCGCTTTCCAAAAGAAGCTGTCTTTCGGGGCGTCCGAGAAATCTGTCAGCAGAGAAAAGGAAGAACGACCTTATTAAATTCATAATACTTTCCAGACATGTATTTATATTTGCATATGGGAATGTTCAGATTAGAATCATTTTCAACATTTGCAGCTGTAGGTTGGTTGTATTTAATTGATTTCAGAGTGGTGGCCTACAATCACAATATACTATCATACTGCAGTCTCATATCCATATCATATTTGTGGATATGAATACATTTGCCCAAATATTTACCCTTGTACAATGTAGGCATTTTAGTTACAACAAGGAAGTAGGCTGACTAAGCATTTAATTTTTAACTAGACACTTTTGTGAAGAGACACAACAGTTTGATGAGCTTTTTATTGTTGGGCAAAAATAGATTTTCTTTTTTTAAGATCATTGTCCTAGTTATGGACTTTCATGTTTTATTTAGGAAGACATTAGAGCATGCTTTTACTCACAGAAGTAACTTACATAAGAGTTAAGCTAAGGTCCAGTTAAGACTGAGTGCATGTTGTTTGGGTGTACTGACCCGGCTGTAAGACTGGCTCTCCTGGGACAGCTCTGAAACCATGGTGGCACTTTTGGAGTGTGGGATGTTTCCAGCAGCAGTGTTCCCATTCATTTCCAGATCACACTGCCTGCACACACAAACACAAATGCTATCGATCAGCTTGGATTAGATTTTGTCACTACAAAGGTTGCAAGTGCAGTCACCTCAGAGTATAATACTGTATGTAGCCTTACAGCATATATATTTAGTAATGTTCAATTTAGTATAATCAGAATTAACATATAAACAGAATTTTGGTAACTATTAAATTAGTTTTCAGTGTTACACATTAGAGATTAATACATAAAGGCTACACTACAATCAGTAATGCAAAAACTTATATCACATTGTTGATAATCTAGATTCACTGTAATTAATGTTCAACTCAAGACAAAAATCTTTATGGAGCAGATTTTCAATTTTAATCTGGAATGTCATAATTTGTTTCATAACAGCAGAAAAAATCATAAATGATTGTGTAAGCTATTGATGTATTACTATTTGATTGCATTTTAATCATAATCTATGAACTACATTTTAAAATCACTATATCAAGGCGGCTGTCAGTGAAATGACTCGAGGGCCCCAGGTAGGCTCCTGTCCTCCATGTCCAGCAAGCGCCCCCTTGTCCGCATGTACTGTACTTTAAAAGCCCCGCCTTCTTGAGTTCACCAATTAACAAATAGCCTCCTGTATAACACCTTCTAGTATTTTTTGTCCACATGTTTGTGTATATTTAATCTTTATGTTTTGCGACCAGTGAACTATTAATACATTTAACCAGAACACAGGGGCAGAACAGGAGATAAAAGTGCTGCCGAGTGGCTGAGCGGGAAAACACCTCCAGTCATGCAACAGCTATGGTTTGGTTCCATGCATAGAGCAGCGCGTATAGGCCTACAGCTGTTGGTCAGAATATGGAGAAAATGAAATATATTTTGTTACGATTTTTTTTTAAAAGCTCAATCATCCCATTATGCTAATTTGGACACGTGCGCTTCCAGTGCTTTCTAGAGATCTGCGTCTACGCTTTTACCGAGGCAGACTATTCTTCTGGAGCGTGCAGTGTGCTCTCATCTCGGAACTGGAACTGGCCCAGATTTCCCATGTTAAAGGAAAATGCTTTTTTCATGCCTCTAAATCGGTTTTGCATCCTTTCAGCCCCAGACTGCGCTGAGTGAATTGATTTATCCTCTGCAGTGTGCAGCGCTGTCGACGCTTAGTTTCCTGTTTATGTGTTACGTCACCGCGTAGACTGAAGGAAAGCCCGGTCCGGATTATGGGGCACTGGCCTGGACCGTGCGCCTGCTCTGGGCCACCGCGCCTACTGTTTAGCTGTCTAATCCCTGCTGCTCAAATTGGATTAGATTTAGACTCAGGCTGCAATGCTCTTTGCTGCCTTGAATGTCCAGCTTCATACAACACGCTTCTCTTCAGTCTAGAAACATACAGCACAATAGGCCTAGTGTATAGATTATTTGCATATTTATTATTTGCTTAAGACATTGTACTGCGTGTTAAGGCGCATTGTCTAAAATGCTGCAGCATAGATGCAAAATGTCTAGACTGTCTATACTCCTTCTTAGTAGGTTTCTTGATAGCAGCCTGACAAATTGTTCAGTAATAACAATGGTGTTATTTCACAAGTACTTTAAAATGAAAATACAAAATTACATAAATATACAAGTTATTATGTGGGCATGTTTTCATCTCTTAAAAACAGCAGTGTGTTGTGGACAGTTTTATTAAGTTGGGTCAAATACTTTCTGTCCATAAATATTACAATAAGTGCAGATGAGGTAAGCAAATGAATGCATGGTTGAATAAACAGCTAGAAGCAACAAGATCAGCTACTCAGGGACCTGTCAGTCAAAATCACTATATGTACAGCTCCAGTGTGTAAGATGGTGTGAACAGAGGACATAAACAAAAATGTAACACCATCCTGCTGTCAGGATAAACAAAGTAGCTAGAGGTCAATGTGCTCTTCTGTCTCAAGGTGTTAACATGTTTATTTCACTTTGAGTCTTGTTATTCAGTGACTAACAAGACTCAAAGACAAACAAGATTCTGTGATTTTTATCTCAAACATCAGACCTGTATTATACTGTTCTGCATACTAACAAACAACTATTATGGCCTACTGTAATAATAACAGATAACATAGTATCAGACGCTACCGATATCAATGTAGCTTCTGATAATAATATCAGAAGCCACATTTGTAATGATAGTATTCACTACTTAGGCTGTACAATACAGCACACATAAATAATTGATGTAATGAACAAACACTGACAGTTTAAACTGGATCGATGTTATGATATTCCTTGTGCCAAACACAATAATTTAGACAGTCAGGACACAAATCATATTATTCGGGTGTTTTTAATAAATAAAAGTCAGTGACAGCAGTCTGAACAATGGAAGTATAAGTTAGAGTCCTACAATTACATATGGCATGTTAACTTGTCATGGCAATATTTAAAGTAATCACATATAAGAGCTGTTGATCCTTCTAATATAGTCTATTTACAAGCCTTAATCACATTAAATTCCAAAAGGTCCTCTACCATTTATTTATCAGTCTTAGTGTAAGGCTACACAAAGCATCCCCATGTCCTCACAGTAACTGCAGCTCCAGGCCACACACACCGCTCCACACATTCAGAGCAGGACTTTCCCCTGTGCTTCCAGCTGGCACTGCATTGCAGTCCTCTCTGACCTCCACATACTGTTTAGCATCTGTCACAGATTACACTGTCACTTAAGTCTACCCAGCAGCTGTCATCTGCCATTGTCTCGTTTGTGTCTGTACTAACCTGACTTTCCGGTCCGCTCTGAACTTGAGCATCCTCCTCTCGGATAAGGCACATGGGACGTCAGAGGAGGCAGTCAGACAGAGGATAGGCTGATGTGCACTGCTGTCTGCTGCCTCACCACTCCCTCTCTTTCAGTACATATTAATTCTATCATCCAGGGTGTACCGCCTCGCAGCTTACGTCAGCTGGGAAAGGCTCCAGCATCCCACGACCCAGATAAAGGATCAGCTCTATCAACTAGATGAGTGCATCCCACCTGGATTCATTTCCTGTCCCACTGTCAGTCAAGTATACTGTACTGACCGTGATGCCTCTGACGTGTCCTACTGCCACAAAGGGCTGGGCTGTACATATACATATACATAGTGCACTGCAGTTTAGCAATGGCAGGGGATTACACTGTGCAGATGAAGTGAATCAAAGAAAGTCAAAGCAATTATCATGGCCTGACTTAATTGGCCTGGCAAATTTATATCAGAAATCCTAAAAAAAAAACAATGTAGTATCATATGTATTTCATGTATTTAGTTTTAACCTTAGACATTTATTTCACTTTGTATAAAACTAATATCTGATTTATCATATACGCAAATGTGAACGCAGCTGTAAACAACCTACATCCAAACATACACAACAACATAACAATAGTAATTTACACAAAACCAATTATATGACATGTTCTGAGCCGATTAAGACTAAGCAAGGAAGACATTTAGACTAAAAATGGTTTATTATGCTTTAATATTTACACAAAATATGGTGCACAGTGCTGTTTTGTAAATATAATAAGAGGTCAGAACATGATTTATTATATATCCATAAGTTTATGTTCATTTCATAACTTAAGAGTATGTTCTCCACCTGCTGTAAGCACTTTGAGACAACACTGCTGTAACTTGACACTGTGGAAATTAATTAAAATGAAATAATAAAAGCTAGAGCTCAGATGATGTCTAGACAATCATTTCTAAACACAAGATGTGTTATTAAGCTGGATAACCACAGTGCACCGTGGGTATGAGTCAACATCAAGCCTTGGAGAAATTATTAGTTAGCAGAAATGGAAACACAAGAAAACAAAATAACATGTAAAATGAATTGTGCATGTCATGTTTTGTGTACCTCCAACTTGGGACTCCCCCAGTTTTAAACACAAAAATTATACTGTATCCATTACAAGCATGTGCACTTATGTATTGTACCCCATTGTGTGTCTGTGATTTCACATACTGTTCATTGTAATGGCAAGAATAGGCCACATGAAAAAATGAAAAGTTTATGCAAGCAACTTTTTAAGACTAAGTGCTTTGATCTCTAGGCTAGGTGTTTTTTAGTTGTTTTTTTATCATTTATATATTATGAGTTTAATATTTTTATTTAATTACAGTTTTAATTATGTTTTAATTTTTGTTTAAATAAAATATCTAGTAAATAAAAAAGCTAAAATAATTAGTAAAGTAAAATAAGGAGTTTATCATGTAATGTTTTTATTTTATATTTTTATTTCAAAGGAAAACATGATTGTTTTTATTTTATTTTATTTTTTTTTCATCTTTGAGTTTTCAGAAATGTATGAGAATTTGTATTTACAATAAAGTAAGTATACAATGTCTTTGCGCTAATAAAGACAAAAAATGTTTTGATATGACCACCAAGAATCATGTATACGTATTTGTAAAAGGGTACTTAAGGTATGACAAAAGGCCCAGGGGGTACAGAAGACAAAAAAGGTTGGGGAACCACTGCTCTAGGCTACAAAATTATTGGTTAACAGAGACGGATATAATTAGAGTACGTCATATTCAAATTATGATTAAAAAACAAAAATAAATGAATAAAATTTAAAAAATGACAACACATCTATTGTGACTGCTGACTGATTATGTAACGTCATTAATCATTTTAGTATGACAGAGAGGGTACAGGGCACACTGCATCAGAGCCTCGTGTTGCATTATGGTGAGGGTAAAACGCGTCATCTTACCGTCATCTGTGTTAACGCTGCTCATTCATACATGCTGCTGCAGCCTGGGTCTGGCCACTTCCACCATGAGCCCCCCGTAAATCCTCCGAGACTGAGCTGAGGACCGAGCTACTGCTGCTACTGCTACTGCTACTGCTGCACAAAGCTACGGGCTGCGAGCTCTGCCCCGACACGGATGAGCACACCAGAGGAGGGTGGGAGGGAGGGATAGAGGGATGAATGGATGGATGGAGGTAGGAAGACTAAAAGAGCATGGCCGACAGCAAATCCCCTGGGTATTAGCGGATCACGTGACCGAGTCCTCTTCAGCATCATGCACGGAGGGACATCTCAGCTCTGCACAGGGTCACAGGCACAGAGTTTTAACCATGTGAGAGTGCCCACCTATCCTTCTTTTGGTTGTCCTGCATAGCCATTTAGGCATCAGTCCCCCGTCCCCAGAGATGGACAGTAACGAAGTAAATTCACTTGAGTACTGTACTTTGAGAATCTGTATTTTACTTGAGTAGCATTTTTAAGGGAAACTTACAACTTTTACTCCACTTCATCTAAAAGATATATCAGATAAATATAATAACTTTTATTCCACTACATTTCTAAAAAAGCAAAAGTAACTTCTGCAGAGAAATTGTCTTAAAACCGAAAGACAACTGACTTACACCCAAAAAACAAAATACTTCTTATATTTACTCTCAGGAACTAAAAACACAACCTGGAAATGATTTAGCTTTTGCTTTGAACATTAAACAAATTTAAAAATTAATTAATTAGTATGAATAAAAAACAGCTTTATTTATAAAACGTAAGGCTCGTTTTTGCTGTAGAACAATCTCACCTATCATGGTTTTATAAGTTGATCCCCACTAAAATTATGTAAAATGTATTTTATTCATATTTTTGGAGCTGCAAATTTGTGACTTGAATGTAGTAGACATTTTACCCAAAATTCTTGACTGCACTCATTTGAAATAAATTGTAAAAAAGAAAGAAAGAAAGAAAGAAAGAACTCAAGTAAAAAATTGACTTAGCAACTTTTACTATTTTTTTAAGTGGTCACTTTAATAATAGAACTGCATTGAAATACTGTATAGTGTACACTGAAAAATATAAAATTAATAGAAATTATTAGAAAAGAATAGAAATAGAACTGTAAGAACACTGTGTAAAATGTCAATAAAAATAGAAGTATTTGCAAAAAAAAAAAAAAAAAAAAAAACATTTTTTTGCTCATAATAGAACATAAACAACATACCAGGTAGAAACAGATTAAACATTTCAGGAAAAATAATTTTCCACATTTGCTAGGCCTAAATGTAGGAAAGACAAAGTAAATATTCTTTCATACAAAACATACACAAAGAGATAACGGTATTTTAAATAATACTAAAAAAAATTATAATATGGTAAAAAGTTCCTCCAAAAGTATATACTTCATGAGTTCGGGGCATTTAGTGGAGAAAACTGTGGCCTTATTTTGACAGACCATTAGCGCCCTCCATAGGACAGCCGCGTAAACGGTCTAGTGTTTACATGGCCATAACAAATCACTGCTTCTTGATTGTAGCCTGTTGCATTCAGTGGGTTTATTTGGTTCTGTACAGAAGTGGAAAGTAAGATTTTCGCAAATACATTGCTAAGAAGAAAAATTGCTTAGAATAAAACCTAGGCCTACATTCTCTGTACATTTTTATAAATAAACTTCTTGTTGTTTGAAGTGACTGAAATGAGTAAAAGTACTAGCAATAGTAAATGTATTAGTTAATTAGTAATAGTTATAATAGTAGACGTAATGGAAGTAGTAGTAGTATTTTTTCCCTGTCCAGCTGCAGGAACATGCTTTCAAAAATACTACATTTAGTTTTTTTTCCTCTCTTCCATTTAAATTCATTAAAACAGTTGTGTGACAAGTTGTTGTGGGCATTCTTTGAAAATTATATAATAATGTATTATATAATATGGAATAATGTATTTTAATTTAAATCAAAAGACTGTAGTAATAGTATGCAGCCTAATGCAACAAATTAATGTTTCTGATAGCATACTCTTACTTGACTTGTTGAATACTGTCAAACTACTGTTGCTTTAATATTTTCCATATGTTATGTGCACACATAGTCCAAGGATAATTTTAAAACTGTATGAATGTATGCCATAGTGAACTCATATTTACTGTGATCTAAAGAGACCAGTTTGTCTGCCATAGACCTTTACTGTTAGCATACTGAGCAGTGGAACAGCAGGTTATGACATAGTATTGTATAAACGTATACAGTTGATTTTGCACAAACAAATGTGTGCATAAAGAAATGCACATTGCATGAATGATTTTTACACACTTGCTTAGTACAGTTAGTTGTGTTGTTGCAGTCCACCCCCACCCGCAGCTCTGTGGTGCTCTCAATGGAGCACGCAATAGGGCACCACAGAGCTTGGGGCTTAATGCAAAAAAAAAAAAAAAAAAAAAACAACAACAAATGATTGCAGTCCACAGTAATTTTTTAGAGCGACTGTTGGCTGCCTAACACTGTAGTCCAATGTAAATGCAAAAGCTTTGACAATGAATGACTGTCAGGAAATTAAAGTATGACTTCCTGACCACCAGAGGAAGCCAGATGTGCTTCAGAATTGTGTTTTGGTGCTTCGATAACTTTCAGTTGACATTTCTTGGCAATGAAGTTAGTTTGACTAGTTTTGTGAGTGTAAATACTTCTACAGCAGTAGGTGAGTATCGATAACTTTAATGACTTAATTAATCTGCTGTATAAATTTTAGCATGCACACCTGACACTCTTACACAAACTCCTGGTTGACCTAAAATCAAGATAAAGTCTATAAAATTCAGCTGCACTGATGTTGTAGGATCCTGCATTTTGTAATCACAACAAACACTATGATGTTTGTTGGTGTGGTATATTTTGACATAATTCAGAAGTTTATTGCATTGCTTCAGGCAATTGGTGAACTATATGGAAGCCACAGATACATAGCATATTATCCTGCAGTAGAATTACTGACCCAATGCAAATGTAATAGGCTTCAGCAAGTAATATGACTAAATTTGTCAGTGCTCTCTCATTAGGAAGAGAAGCAAAGCGTATGGATGTATGAAAAAACCTATGTTACATAATGTAACAATTATGTAATTTTTCAAGCTGTCCTTTCCAAAGTCAGTCCCAAGTACAGTAAATAAGAAGCACAAAACTACTCTTGCCATGGTTTTAACAATAGCCCTACTGCAGCTACATTCTCAAAACACACAAGTTGCACCAGTGTTCATTTGGCACGGGTGGCATAGTTAGAACCCGCCAGTCATAAATGTATTAATTTTGCTTTCTTTTCGGCTTCTGTCTTCCAAGGTTGTCACAGAAAACCATCTGCCTCCAGTGCATGCAGTGATTTGCCCTTTGGCATAGGTTTTTATGCCATCATTTATGTGCTGGATGCCCTTCCTGGTGCAACCTTCTCAATTTATCTAGGCTTCAGAGCAGCACAAAGAGTGCAGTGGCTCATAGTTTTTGACAACTAACTTGTACCCATCTAGTCCTGATTTAGTCTAAGTTTAGTCCAGTTTTAGTCCTTGATTTGTTCTAGTTTAGTTTTGTTAATGATGATGGTTCAATGTCATGACTGCTAATCACATCTGATGGATTAGATCTCATTGTTTAAAAAAAAAAAAGCCGTTTATATTTGACTAGCCATTGTTGTAGTTTATATAGCTTTCCTCATTTGTCTTTGTCAGCCTGCTATTGTAAAAACCCAGGTGCATTTGGTGAACTATAGGAGGCGCCTGAATAGCAGGTGATGAAATGGTTTTCCGTAAGTACCGGCCCTTAAACAGGAGAGGCCACATTCCGCCTTATTCCCTGACACCGGTGAAATAGGGGAGGAGATCTTTAGAGTAAGGATGCATTGTTCTGCGGATCATTAAGGGCTTGTAACACTTTGGAAAAGCCAGTGCAATGTGACGTCTCACGCTGCCCACGCAAAGGGTTACACAATTCTTTAGTTGTTGGGGTATTGTCTGTTACAAAGGCCCAAGATTTGATATCCTATGCTATCTGTAGCATATAGGTCATTGTCGTGAAATAGCTGTCTGTCAGTAAGAAAATTAGTATTTGTACAAAATGACCTGTACACATTACATAAGAAGGTGAAATTGTGTGAAGTAATAGAGCTTGTAGCGGTAGTGAAGAGATGTTCAAGGTATGCTATGTTCAAGGTATATCAGAAATGTCCAGCCCCCTTACATCAAAAGACATTATAATGGTGTGTATCGAAAATATGAGAATAAATAACATTTAATACACAAAACAACAAATAATAATATTTTGACAATCTTATGTATTAGCCTGTTTATCTCCTTCCATTAACTCTGTATGGGTCAAGATAATAAATTTCTGTAGGTGGATAAATACTGTATTAAACATGAAATAGCCTTAAAACAATGAAGAGGTTTGATGTTACTTATGACTTATGCTATCAAGTGCTGTCTGGAAAATGTAAGAATATTGATTCATTAGTACCAGAGCTGTGGGATAGAAGTGGGTTCAGACATTATAAAAGAAAGAAAATACATAGAATGGACATTTGGTGGTTACAGTCCTATTAAAAGCCAGGGCTTCGGAATGTAACCTTGACCAGTTAGGGCGTACAATACAAGGCTACTTAAGTGCCATTAAGTTTGCACCATGCAAGAATTTCCCATGCCACAAATAATAATTTAATTATTGCTTTATTATTGTCATTAGTAGCGTTCGTACGTAATGGGCAATCACTTTCTCAACAATTGTAGTTCTTTTGTATTGCACCCTTAAAAATGGCACACCTCTTGGTTAACACGTACTGCATACTGTTTAACTTATACTACCAGTGTTTTTGCAAATAAATACATACATAAATCACAAGCCAGTGTGCTTATTGTGCAGAGGGTTGCATCAGAAAGGGCATTTGGTATAAAACTATTGTCAAATAAATAGGCTAAATGTGTAAAGCACTGTATCATTGGGTAGGATTATTTGTTGTGGCGACCCGAGAAGGAAAAGAGCTGAAAGGGAAATGTATTATATTAGATAAGGAGATTTTTTCTTTTACGTTCCTCCTAAATACAACATTAGGTTAACAGATGATGACAGTTCTATCTTTAATACCATGTTTTACTATATGAGAAGAATAAGAAAAATTCAAAATCTGTTTACCATTAACAAGTGAAAGGCTGTGTGTAATTTGTAGAGGTACTTGTGACCTTATGGGCTTTTGACAACATAGACCACTAAATACACTAGTTTTACTGCAGGCAGCAGACAGTACAGCAGAAGGATTCATGCATGTCTGTTGTATTCGGTCAGTAATGTTAATATCCCATTTGTCTCTTTTTTGTCTCCTTGTCCTTTACAAACAAGTGTGCAGAAAAACTTGACGAGTCTGATGTTGTGTACTCAAAGTTTATTCTGAATAGATTTATTAACTGTATAAGCACACCACCTCAGTTCCATACTAATGCAATATTTCAGTATGCAAAGTCAATTTATGAAAATGCAGAACTGGAGTTGCTCACAAAAGAACCACTGTTTACACAGTGATGTGATCTATGCTTGTTTTGTTTGGATACTGCAGGCATCCTGTCTTAGATGGTTAAAAGATGTTGGATATTTACAGTAAAATTAGGCAGTAAAATAAATTTATATTACCCAATACTATTCTGGACAATAGTACTTTCCAGAATCAAGTTAAAACTATGCACTTACAAGATAGAGCATTAAAATTAAAAATACATTCAGTCACTATTCATATATTTAGTTTTCTTTGAATATACTGTACATTAGTAATATGATAAGAGGACTACGTGGTGGCAGAGTAGTAAGCTATGTAATTTTAAAAGGCATCTCTCTGTGGGTTCTCTCTGGGTTCTCCAGCTTCCTCCCACCTTTCCAAAGGCATGCACAGGTGAACAGGTAGAACTGATTTGCCTATAGGGCGTGAATGTTAGAGTCTGTCAGTGTTTTTCTGTAAGTGTGCATGACTAACAGGCCGTTATCCAGAGCATACCCCACCTCAGGCCCATTGCTGCTAGGGTAGCCTCCAGCCACCTGCAACTGAAGAACTGTACACAGTTATTTTTTACCAACTGCTGAATATACACTAGCTGATAATGGCAGATTTGTTGAAATGGAAAGAAAAATATATTAGGTTGCAGTGTGACTTTCAGCTTTAAACCTAGAATAGTTTTGGGAGAAAGTTTCCAATAGCTAACAATGATGTCAGACACAGAAACAGTGTTGGTGAGTGTCTGTATATGTGTTAATCCTCAGAATGATTGACCAGGGGGGTCAGGCTTCACTGTGAACAAACAGACTGTCTGACAAGTTTCTGTTGGCTCCTCAGATATCACAGAGCAACAAGGCCCTCACCTGGCTTTACCTGCAGCTATTGTCCAGGGTTTGAACTAAAAATGAGACAGGATGAGAGCCAATAGGCTAAACAGGGACTTCTATTAAAAACAACCGCTGAATTTGGAATATAGAGGGCACAATATAAATTAAATCATCTTGTTTTGATGTAAGCTGGATGATCCTGCCGTCAGTGTCGTAGTTACAAATAGATACAGCTAAAAATGTAAAGTTATTCAAAAAAAAAAATTAATAGGTGTGTCTTTATAAGACACCTAAAAATAACAAATGCTGATTCACATCACAACTAACAGTATTCATAACATGTTCAACATGTTCTGCTACATGTTGTGTAGCAGTCCTGCCCACACATATGCAAAACTGTAACATCAAATAAACAGTGATGCCCGGGGTAAAACTGACTTCTTGGTGGATCTAGATGGTATTTTCCTAGAGTTAAACTTGCAGCCTATTACCAGTTACATTAATAGT
Source organism: Bostrychus sinensis (assembly GCA_020698575.1). NCBI lineage: Eukaryota > Metazoa > Chordata > Actinopteri > Gobiiformes > Eleotridae > Bostrychus > Bostrychus sinensis. Next base: position 26,442,973 of record CM036241.1, read on the forward strand.
GCTATATATTTACCATGTCCTGCATTAAAAGTGCTTCACAGAGTTAACTGTAGACTATTTTTGTGCATATTGAATAATAAATCAGTGAGAGATAATTTCATGTTTATTTTAACTGTTTTATCCAAACATTTATTAAATTCAATCTCATCATCCTTTTGGCAGCCACAGATAATAGCTTTTAAGCCTTTGTGTGGCACATACAGGGCATTATGTTATGTTTGTATTAGAAATCCTGTGTATGCCTTATTCTTTTCATTATTATTATTATTTTCCAAGTTATTAGTAATAGTAGTCACTTTTTTTTTTTTACTTCTTTTTCACTTCTTTTTTACAATCATAGGTTGCCACAAGAAAGAGAAAGCTTATTAATAGGACAGTTATTGTGACAGTGCTCTTAGTGGGACAGGTCCATGTTGTTGATCCAGTTCTCAGGAAAGTGGTGTGGGCGGGGCCTCACTCAGGTGGAATTCCCCTGATCTTACCTGAGTGCGTCCCCGCACGTCTTCTATAAAAGGGGTAAAAGTATCAGCAACAGACACAAACCGAATGCATTTTCTCTCCACATCACATTGCTCACACAAGGTAAAGCACCATGTTGTTGTTTTATGTTGTTGTGTTATAAATTTGTCATCAGGTATCTAAACATTATCATTACTATTTAGGTATCTAAAATTTTTGCTTATTATAGTTTGCATTCAGACTGATAACACTACTCCTTTTTCAAGCTATTCAAAGTTTTTCAACTATATTAGAATGAATGTGCATGCTTTATGGAAAAGGTAGTGATAGATCTTTTACTCTCAGATATACACAGAAAATAAAATATAAGCCAATTTTCTTTTTTCCTGTTTGCAATTTTGATGTTTTATACTGAAGTGATTGCCTGTGTGTTCTCAGAGTTTCCATGGCGGCCCCGAGCCTCAGCAGTGTCCTGACTAATGCCAATTTCACCATGTACCAGAGCGGGGTCCCAGACCTGGTCCCACCCCAGCACACTGAGAGGAGTAGCCCCACAGAATACATGGGCAACACTAGTAAGCACATACTTTTTCATCTAATATTAAATTGAACTGAACAACAAATGCATGCAGGAAGAAACCCATAATTGTTGATTTATAGAGTGTAAATATTTGATCTATAAAAAGACGGGGTATGGCACGTCTAGTATCACGACAGTCCTTACTGTAGTATGTTATTAGCTATAGACAGCTAAATAGACATTTTGAGTCAGAAGCAAAAGCTAAATATTTTTCAGCTGTTTTATTGTAAACACGTTCTGCTTTGTGTTTGCTGAAATTTGAGCTGACCTCATTTTTGAGTGCGACTTAATCATTGACTCAGTGGGTGATGGTCAATGTTTAACAGTGTAATTTCCCACTGAGACTTTAATCACTTTGTTGTTGATAAAACAGTCTGTGACTTTGAAAAGACTTTGATAAAGTAATATTTGCAGTGCAGGTAAATGTGTTTAACTATGTATTTAACATCATACATTATATATTTGGGCAAAATGCTCCCACAGTTAATTTAAGGATTTCCATAAGTAAAGCTGTGCAAAGTAAAAGAAATGCAGTTATTAATAAGGATCACATATTCAGCTTTGTGGTTTTGCCATTCTTAGCAGTGTATATTTGATCCTGCTTGTTCATAATAATATGTTCAAAGCTGCAGCCTAGTGGTGCATTGTGATCCCTTCATGGCAGGACCAAGGCTAGACAATACATGGACATGAATACATTGAATAATTTTAACATCTAAACTCTAAACTCCTTTTCCTTTTTGTATAGGTCCAATTCCAGGCCAGTGGTACGAGCAGGTCAGCCCCCTCTGCTGGACTCTAGAGAATGTTCTGGAGTGGATCAGCGACAACATTGAAGGCACAAACTTTGACGCTCGCTCCCTGAGTCTGGCCTACTGCACTGTGGATGGCCCCAGCTTGTGCAAGATGTCCCAGGAGGACATGATGAGACTGTTTGGCGTGCAGCTCGGAGCTCACCTGTACCAGAATTTAATCAAACAAAAGGCCAAACATGGTAAAGAAACTAAAAACTATTTGAAATGCTGCAGTTTGATTGTTAGGCAGATAATGATGTTGTGTTGTCAAAACCACTACTAACCTGTGCGGCATTCCCTTTTAGAATTCCAGGTCCTGTCTAGATCAGAGTTGAATGAGACATGTGAACTTTTGGACAACTTCCTGGACAAACTCAGCTTTCCCCTGCTCAGCACCATTAAATTTGGCCAACCCATTCAGAGTATGTAATTTCATCCCATTTTGATCAATATATGTTTACTTTGTGGCACAACAGAACATTAACTCCACTGCCTGAATTTCTTTTTTCTAATAACAATCAATCTACTTTTCACTAACAGCTGATGGACTCGCCCCAAAAAGGGAATTCTTCTATGAGAATGACTATGGCCTAGGCCGGCTGAGCATGGAGCAGCTCACCGCAGTGACAGACCCTGGCTACCTTTCAGACCAGCACTCTGACAGCGAATTCAGCTCCTCCTCAAATAGTAAGCCTCATCCCCCAAACAATTCCAAATTCAATTGTAGCTCAAAGGGGACCATATATGTTTAAAGTCTATGCTTTTGTCTTAAGGTTGTGTATTTTCCGGTTTTCACACTCCCGAATCTACGAGTGGAGAATCCGACACAGAGTTCGCCTACCCAGTGATTTCAAGTAGGATTTCTTGATATTGTTATCCCTGCATCGTCTCTCTTTAAACAAATGTCTAAAAATGTGTATTTGTCTTTTTAGAAATTAAAACAGAGAAGCACGCAGAGGAATATTGTCAGAGGCGACCCCGGGGACGACCACCAAAAGGCAGCAGGGAACACAGCAGCTTCTTCCATAGCCCCAAAAAGAGCAAGCATGGTGAGGACAAACTGTTAATATTTAGGTTGCTAATGCAGCTATAGACATCATTATAACATTTAGTAGGGTCAATAATTTTATGACTGATAAATTATCCGCCAGCATTAATTGACAATAAATTCATAAATCATTCATATGCCCTTCATAAAAGACGATTGTCCCACTGACCTTGTTGTTGTTATACTGCAGCGCCACGTGGCACTCATCTGTGGGAGTTCATCCGGGACATCCTGATCCACCCAGAGAAGAACCACGGCCTGATGAAGTGGGAGGACCGCAGGGAGGGCGTCTTCAAGTTCATCAAGTCCGAGGCTGTGGCCCAGTTGTGGGGCCAGAAGAAGAAGAACAGCAGCATGACGTACGAGAAGCTGAGCCGTGCCATGAGGTCAGCATCACCACTCACTGCAATATACTTATTTAGATTACTGCTACCCGATTTTCCTAGTGCCACCAATAAATCATTCATCCTATTATTACAATAGACATATATAGATCATTTTAATGCAACTCAATACAACTCTGCCCACTTTAACACCATTATTGTGTACTAAGTGTGAGGTATTTGTATTGCAGGTACTACTATAAAAGAGACATACTGGAGAGGGTGGATGGCAGGAGGCTGGTGTACAAATTCGGGAAGAATGCAAGTGGCTGGAGGGTGGACGAGCTGGCCCCAGTCATGTGACTCGACTGCTCATGCTCAGTGTAAACTCATCTGATGTTTATGACATTTACTTCCCCATAACAGGAAGGTGTTAACAGAAACTGTAAGCCAGTGTTTATGGCTCTAGTAGGTTTTATGAACCATATTTTATACTACTTGTACTTTTTTGTTATATTTTGTGATGGACTGTGTATGTTTATTTGACTCCACGGCAATAAGCAACTTATATTGATATAATACAATTATCGATGGACATTTGTAGCTCTATTTGGGCACTGTGAATATTTTTATTAGTTTCAGTTTTATACCATTTTAAGTGTGGAAGTGCAAAGTTATTTTGGCAATATGAAATCAGTCATAAAGCGTTATGACAAGTGAGAAACCTAAAATATGTCTTTTATATGAGATGTAATATTTGTATATTTTTAAAAAATCTGTGTGTGTTGATGATGGCATGTCAGCTCTGTATTTTCTCACTGTATCATGTATCATGTTTTTATTGTATGAACAATGTATTTTTATTGATGCACTCTATAGGTTTGGGACACTTTTTGTACAGTTTTCTTTGACTAAATGATGATTTGTGACTTTCGTTTTGTCAATAAAAAATGGTTTTACAATTTCACTATATTTTGACTTCTGTTGTGCTATCAAAAAAGCAAAGAAGTTAGTGCAGTTTTGTGTGAGTTATCATCCACGTTATTATTATAGACTTAATTTTAAACTTTTTGTGATGTATCCTTCCTAAATCTCTATGCTTTTATAGGATTTAACTTGTAAGAAAATCTTAGAAAAATCCAAGACAGATAGGAGGTTTTTAGGCTTTAATGTCTGAGAGCCATTTGTCTTGCAGTTACATTCAGCAGGCTAAATATGAAGCTGTCCCATGACTAAACATTAGTCTGAACTGGGTACAAAGTGAATAATTTCATCTAAGTGACTGAAAAGAATAGAATCAAAGGCTTGAAACTGACAATTTCATTCAAAATTGGCTCCAAGAGCCTTTTTATGGGCTTCTATTCTTAGACATAAGTCTGCTATATATAGTGTATGGTGATATAGGAGTGGGCTGCAAACAAATGTGTGTTTATACATTTTTCACAATAAAATTGTGTTACAATGATTTTAGTGAAGATCAGACCAAAGTACAATTTTCCCATATTTGGGAAAGTTTTCTTCATTATTATGGTCTGCGGTTTTCAACTCATACACCAATATTCCAATTAGTTTACAGATAAGTTTCCTTCTCTGACCATACCTGTAGACCTGTAGCCTGCACTGAGATGAACTCCTTAGGGTTGTGCGAGGCCATCAGAGTGTGTTGTATGACTGTTGGCTGCTGTTTACTGTGGTTTGGTTTCGGTTTGGTTTATAACTGGTTTTACCAGTTGACTGGAACACGATAACATCTAGATGCTGCCACATCGACTGTTGCATAAGACATTATCTGGCAGTGCCAGCTAGTCTGCAAAACAACTTTTTATTTATATGATAAATGTAAAATATATTTTTTGCAAGCAATAAGATATAATCGTATTTAAACACATTACATCTTATTGCTGACTGGAGACCATGTTGCTTTGATATGAAAAGTGCTAATGGTTGTGGCTGCCAGCCAAGTTACTCTTCAGCAGACCATAGTTCTCTTTCATTATGGTCAATAATGCTTTGATAATGAAATGTGCAGGTAAATTATTGTGTATACTTTTGAATTTGCAGCAACTTGACAACCTTGCAACTGCATTGCTGCAAACCCATGTAGAACTATAATGTCAATATGCATTTTGTTTTTATATGTCCTTGCAAGTTTTGACTAGGTAACATGTACAATATGTCTTCATGAGATATTCTTTTTATTGTGAAAGTATATTACACCTGCTCCTTACTCTCCTTACAACTCTCTCTGAACACTGGTGAAAAGTTATTTTTTTGTTTGTTTGTTTGTTGTTTGGTTTTTTGTTTTGTTTTTTAGTTTTTAGTTTTGTTTTTTTGTTTGTTTGCTTGTTTGTTTGTTTGTTTGTTTTTGGGGGGGGGGTTTCTTGCTTTGTCATTCTAAATCTCCAAATGCCCCAAAAGACAAAAGACTTATGCAATTAGGCGAGAATGCCCCGTATGGCATTGTTTTTAATGTGAGTGAGATCAAATACCTAGCTTTATACAACCAGTGACCTCTTTGATGATGGGGATATTAATAAACAGCAGAGTAGACTATACAATATAAACTTTAAAAGTTTTGTGTGTGCAGTAAATGTTACCACTTCCTCTTAAAAAACCCTCTGCTGCATACCTGTGGCACACACCTGTTGGCAAATGCCACTTTGAGAACTTGCAACACCAGTTAGAGGTTTAATAATGAAGATACCATCTTTTTGTCACAACTCAAATCTGCAGTTTGATATCTGATGATTTGCTAAGTATCTGCTGAGTTGTGAATGACAGGACTTTGAGAAGTTAAGTGGTGCTGTGTTAATCCAGTTAAAGGGAATGGATTACATGGTCATGAACTCTGAATGTGGCGTAGGTGCAGTTGTCTACATTGTTGTACCAATAGCTATTATTTATGTAATGTTTTCTTCAGTGTTTATTATTATATGCTATAAGAATTGACTTTTGACATCAGAATTTGAAAAATATATAGTATGGAGTAAACAGAAGGGGTAGCCTCTCGTGGTCTGGGCCTTTTTGCTTTCCTGATACATACGTCTTTTCAGCATTTGATATTGTAGTCTGTGGATTGGTGCAGATGGGACTAACCCCTATTATGTCCTCCTGGTTAGAGTTTTTTTGTGAAGCCAAGTGAAACATCCATTAACACTAGCAAAGCGGTGCTTTAGTATAGCTCTGTTGGTAGAGCTGCACACACACACAGCAACTACAGCTTGCATTGGTGTCATGGGTTTGAGTCCAGACTCCGACACTTTGCCAAATGTCTCTCCGTGCTCTCTTCCCCATGATTTCCTGTCATTTCTCAACTGCACAGTCTAATAAAGCTGAAAAGGGCCTAAACATATTTTAAAACGGCAATGCATTCAACACTGTGGAGATAAGTTAGAAGAAAAGCTCTAGACTTTGACTGATTGGAATGTATCAGTATTTGCATTGGTGATTAATGGCTACAGGTCTGTGTTATTATGGAAGGCAGGGTGGTAGACATGAAGGGAGAGTTTTTTTTTAGCAGTTTAGGTGATGCGTAGAGTTAATAGAATATACACTATAAGATAGTTTGTACTTCTGCCTCACAGAAGGAAGATTAATTGGTAAATCTCTTGGCACATGGTCAGTAGAAAGCTTTCCAATGAGTAGGTGCGTTTGGAATGATAAATGATAGATTTGTTATCCAGTAATCAGATGATCACCCACACACAGCACTTAAAAGAAAACAAAAGTCAAAGATGCACGCCATGCGCTCCAGGAAGTGAGATTTTCTTCATTTCTTAAACCCCATGTCAACTGTAATTTCCCTCCAAGATTGTTGTCATTCTTCTGCCCTCATGGTTCCAAAAATGCAGATGGCCTGATGAAGTAACTCAACACCTCCTAAAGTCACATGTTTGTTTGTTTTTACTCATCCATGTGTTTACAGTATTTTTATTATTACTGACAATATAATAGTGGCTCATATAACAATGAACTGATAGTTCTAAACATCTAAACGTAATCAACAGTGAGTGAATGGTTGTCTGCAGTCTCTGGGTTTACTGTGGATACTAATGATCAGACTTTTAACAACACACTAGAGATATCCAGAGAGCTGAGAAAAGGGATTCCTCAAAAAGTGGATCTCCAGCACAAGTCCTCTTTCAATATTGTAGTCAAGTCATGGGTGGAGGCAATAGATTCAAATAAAAACAGAGATAAGCACTTGTTTGAGATTAGGTTAATAATACTACCAAACACCTCAGCAGTGTGTTTGCCTGAGGCTGTCAGGAGTGAACAGCTTTGGTTTAATTGATAAGAAATGAAGGGCAAGTCTGTTTGTTACCATCTGCATCAGCTAGCCAAAACCCAAGGTACTGGATAACTGATTACTAATCACTAGAGGTCAGAGCTCACTAAAAATATCACGTAAACAGACAAACCCAAAGAGGGAAAAGATGGAGCATTGATAAACATTTCACAAGACACGTGCAGGCAGAGGTGAATGAGTTTCAAAATAAACTCTGCAACAGCTCCAAAACACAACACAGATTTAGCTGATACACAATCTGTAAATATTCATGCATAATCAAACATAAAGGCACACCAACATTAGCTAACTCTGGCTCTGGCTCTGCAGCTGTATGGAGCCTTAAGAGCCACTTTAAACAGAACAAAATTTATTGGGGGTCCATCATCCACATGTTACTGTGGGTACTCCAGCTTCCTCCCACTGTACAAAGACATGCATGTGCTAAGAGTGATTTGGTGAATTGGTGATTTCAAATTGCCCCAGTGAGTAGTTGTCTTTGTCTGTGCCAGCCCTGCCACTAACAGACCATTGTCCAGGGTGTACCCCGCCTAAAGCCCATAGTTGCTGGGACAGGCTCCAGTCACCTGTAACCCCCCTAATGGGAATAAGTAGAAGAGTAAATAAACAATTACTAAATTTACTTGTGTATGTGAATTCTAGAACATGGTTTATAAAGATGTCTGTGTCACTATTTACACAACAGTCATGCATTTTCTGTCTCCTGAGGCAAACATATTAGAATGGGACAGGTCAGGAGTAGGTCAGGTGTGTCCTGGAGGAGACAGAAAAAAGTTAAGTGCAGGCTGATCCATGCCTGCCTGCCGACAGACTGAAAACCATATTACTGGGTTTCATAATACTAATAGTTATATTTACTTTTTGGTAGAATAATTTGTCTTTTCAACAAAAAGCAGCATAAGTGTCTAGAACCCACAGGCTCAATCCTAATACCTGTAAGAATGAAGGGCAGAAAACTAAAACTAAAAAAGGGGCAGGGTAAATAGGCAGAAACAGAAGTGTACACTATATTTCCAAAAGTATTATCTCACCTGCCTTTACATGCATATGAACTTAAGTGACATCCATTCTTAATCAGTGGGGTTTAATATGATGTTGGCCCACCCTTAACATTTATCTACGTCAGACACTGATGTTGGACGAGAAGGCCTGGCTCGCAGTCTTCGCTCTAATTCATCCCATAGGCGTTCTATCAGGTTGAGGTGAGAACTCTGTGCAGGCCAGTCAACTTCTTCCACACCAAACTCACTCATCCATGTCTTTATGGGCCATGTTTTGTGCACTGGTCATGTTGGTACAGGAAATGGCCATCCCCAAACTGTTCCCACAAAGTTGGGAGCATGGAATTGTCCAAAATCCTTTGGTCTGCTGAAGCATTCAGAGTTCCTTTCACTGGAACTAAGGGACCAAGCCCAGCTATTGAAAACAACAATAGTGTGTGTGGTGCCAGACTCTAATTGCTTCCCAGGAACCAGGGCCTGATGAGCCTGGGAGCACTGATGTGGTGTACTTGCATGGTTTTGTGTTTTGTATGGTATGTCAGTAGCCAGATTGTTAAGAAACTACAGTTATACCTGGCCAGCTATAGATCTAGTGGACCAGGCTAACTGTCAATGTAAGGCATACTTGAACAATGACCCTACTTGATGGTCTAGTCTGGAGATGTTTGGTCATTCTATATTTAATTAATAGCAATGTTTTAGTGTCTTTAAGAAGAAGTCCATAAACTTGTCTGGGACTCTTGTATATCTGACAGAGGTGTTTCTGGCTGGTTGTGATAGCGTGATATTGTAATTATCATGATTGTGGGAAAAGATTAGGTTAGTTTTATTGGAGTTATTTTGAGAAACGTGTGTGTCATTCATTTCTTTACAGAGGTACGGAGATGATGTTCAAAAACCCCTATGAAATTCCAGTACAAGAACATCCAGTGACATCTTTATACTCCCAAGTTGTATCATTTTTATTGTGTACATATAAACAGTTAAGTAACATCTACAACATAAAAGTATGTTTACCAAACCAAAGAGATTTGTAAAGTTATATCAATAAAACTTGGATTAAATATTTGCCATCACCAGGCCAGCTCTGCACGCAAACATTCTTTGCTTTGAGTTTCTACATCCCTCCTCCTTCTGGGTCAACATACCAGTTCAACAGGTAGGGCTGGCTCAAGTCCAGGATGTGCACGTAGTTTACTGGAAACTTTGCGCTGTGTGCCAAAGAAATCATGTGACACAGGGAGGAACCACCTTTTATGGACATGAGCTCACATTCAGCAAACATACACGCTGCCATAATGGCTTACTCAAAGTTACTTATCAAGCTAAGTCTATACAGCAATTACAGACAAAGAGACAAGCCCTTACAGAAAGTAATTCACTGGAAAGAAAAGGTAATGGGAGTGGTCACTATTATCATCATTAGAAGGCCACTGAAAAGTCATAAGTGCATTATACGGTTGTTTATGCTGCTAAATGTAAGTATGATTGTAGTTTGTAAAATCTCCATTTTCAGTTTGATATAGGCCCAAAACATCTCCTACAAACTTTATTCTTTACATTTAACTTGATTATTATGACTTTCTATAGACTCTGCAACTCTATAGAGCTCAACAAAGACCTGCTCTACTGTTGATTAACTGTAATCTTAAATCACCCTCTCATCAGACTAATGCATTAGTCTGCAAACATGGTGGAGATAAGTTGCAAGACCAAACAAAGTCAGACAAAGACTCAGCATAGAAGAGAGCATTGAGGCATTTACAAAATTCAGTATAAACCACATAAATGGATCAATTCAGACCAGCTGGTACTAAGTACACCAGCTTATGACGTATAAGTCACCTAACCCAGCCTTTAATTTGCCCTTCTGAGAATTGGTGTGAAATTCAGCACCTCATTTATCCTCCCTCTTATTGTTATTGATGAAATGGTGTAAATGCCATTTTAACACAATGAGTGGATAAGCTAAGAAGCAGACCTACACCATCCCTCATATCACCAGTATACTAAAGCATTAGACAACTCCTTCATTAAAATACGGTGGCATGTCGTAGTTTCATAGCTGTGGTCATTCTTACTGCTGATATCACTACTGACTCATGAAGCTTGACTGCAGCACAACTGTTTGATTTAAACTAATTGGCGAATAATCATTTTGTGCACAAATCAAGCTTATGTAGGATCACAAAAGTTTTTGGCAAGTGCATGGTTGTGAGCTACTTGTTGGAGTGTGCAATGAACATTTTGGGGCACATCTGCTTTTGTCAGTTTATTACAAACAATTTTTTAGGGGGAAAATAGATTTTATTTTGACCATTTTTATTCTGTTTTCACTGTCATGTCACTGAATGAACAGACCGCAGTGTGTTTATCATAATCAACTTTAACAAATAAGCTGCTTTTGTATTGCACAGGGAAATAGTCTCGGCATAAATGGAACCGCTTTTATGGGATCATGTGCAAACCATAGCTCTTGAATAACTGCAACACAGCCCCTTTATTCCTCTAGTATGCTCCCACCTAAACATTATAAAACACTGTAATTGAGCGTCATCCATTTTCCATTCATATACAGCAGGGGTCACCAACTAAAATTCACCGAGGTCCAATTGGTGAAAATTTTCTCGCGCGAAGGTCCGGAGCATCACAATGTTGATTTGTACCTCAAAAATAAATAAATAAAATCATTGTAGTTACATCAGTGTCTACATTATGGCAATAGCATTTTGCTAACATAAGCATCAGTTTAAAACTAGGGGATATCAAATAATCAAATAAAAAAGTTTTTTTTTCTTATGTTAATCAAATACAGTTAAAAAAAATCAAACAAAATGCTTTTATAATGGTCCTTGGCTCAGAACACAGGAGACACAGGAGTTTAGAGCTGACCTCAGTTCCTTTCTACATCTGTCTCTCTCATTTCTCCGCTGTCTGTCTCACAGTCACCACTCCATATGTTTCCAAATCCTCAGATCTGATTGGTTGATAGCGTCACACGCAAGATTTTCTGTCTGCTTTTACGCAGGAGACGATTCACCCATTAAAACTAAAGTGGAACGTACTGCGCCTCAAAACACAGGTTTCCTCTTAATTCTCTGGTGAATATGAGGCAGCTCTGTCTTCTGTGGGACAGAGGGACAGACACCGAGAGGGGAGGGGTGAGCCTCGACAGAGAGACACCGAGAGGAGAGGGGTGAGCTGTGGGACAGAAGGACACCGAGAGGGCAGAGCCGCTCACAGCCTGTGTCGCCTCCTCTCTCGCCGCTCCGTAAAAACGAAACTTAAGTCTGTTGTAAACGGAACAGTCCTGTCCCTCCGCACTCAGTCTGGACCTACTCCTCTCATTTTGTTGGACAGTAACAGAAAACACAGTTGATTTAACCCCCGCACTGTTCATGTTAAAGTTTTAAAGCACCAGGATACGATGCTGTTGACGCTCCCGGGGAGAGAACAGGCTGAACGGGTTCGGGTCCGCGTAGTGGGACAGAGGTTCGGGTCCGGATGGGAGGGGATCTGGGTCCGGATTCGGACCGCGGTCCACCTGTTAACGACCTCTGATATACAGTATACACTATTTGTACATTCATCTGCAACCATCTCTGCTATGTGGTATTTTGTTTCCTGTTGTAACACTCAGTTTTCCCCATTGTTTAACTTTTGTAAATAATCTTCCTGAAGGTTTCTGCCATTGGGTCATCCTTGCCTTCTTGTAGGCTGACGTAGGCTGCAGTTTTGTTACATTAATGTGATTATGATATTATTTTTTATGTTAGCTATGTTTTTATTTTTTGTTTTTCAGCTGCTCTCTTAACCACAGTAAATCAATCACGTCATTTGTCCAATTTTCACACCAAATATCTTTCCTGTCGCAACAAGCCACATACTGTGATTGATGGAGTTGGCAATGTTGGCCCCACCACCTCTCCAGTTTGTGGGTCTTACTGTCACCCCAGATGTTAGTTATCATTTTAGGTTGGTGCTCCTTCTTCACTGCAGAGAGACATGGTGTGCCCCTGTCTCTAGGCCAAAGTAGCTGGGGTATGCTCCAGCCCCCTGAAACTTCTATTGGGAGAAAGTGGTAGAAGATGAATAGATAAAATTAACTTTGTGGGAACAGTTTGGGGATGGCCACTTCTTGGTCCAACGTGACTGTGCAGCAGTGCCTGGCCTGCACAGAGTCCTAACCTCAACCTGATAGAACACCTTTGGGCTGAATTAGAGTGAAGACTGTGAGCCAGGCCTTCTCGCCCAACATCAGTGTCTGACATTGGAGAAGAATAAGTAGAAAGTAAATAGATACAAAGGGTGGGCATGTCATATTAAACCCTATGGATGAAGAATGGGATGTCTCATAAGTTCATATGTGTGTAAAGGCAGGTGAGATAACACTTTTGGAAATAGTGTATCATAGGCCTATTTCTAAGTTACAGATGAATAATATCTTTACATTTAGAAATGGTAGTTGTGAATTATTCAGTGTATATTTATTTTGGGGATTGTCTGATATTTTTAGGGTGGTGTTGTTATGATTGTGCATCTAGGAATGAAATATAAAAATGACCAAAAATATTTTTACAACATACTGTAATACACTAAGAATGCCACAAACTGGCACTAACTGAATCAATGGTCCTGCAAGAGCATATTTTATGATTCCTGATAATTAATTTGGCTCAGTTATATTACACTCAATATAGTTCCTTATTCATGCTCTACTATATATTACAATAATACAATATAGACATTTATTGAGTAGTGATTTTAACCACTACAATTAACCACTACAACTACAATAGTTCCAAACCAGCCTGTGTCTGCAGGGATGTTATCTTTGGTGTAACAACTAAATAGTTGACTATTTGCTCGGTTATGACCTATTAAATGCATGAGTTATTGTGACTGGCATGGGTCTGCTTACATTGGCCCCACCTCAGGTACTCTTTAAATAGTCATGACTCATCAGTTAATTAACAATAAATTAGATCATTAAAGTTTACTTAGTTGCATGATTTTATTACACTGAACAATTAACAAACATAAAGCACTTACTCACTTGACTAACAAACTCTAAACAATAACTTTAAAAGGATATTAACATACTACAGAATATAATTTGTTAGGTGCAAAATTACAGTGTATGCACTCCAGATTAAAACCAGTTACTAAATCATTTCTAAAACGGGATTAGACAGTAATTCTAAAGTTTGCTCAAGCAATAAGTACATTGCATTCAGGTGATGACTGGGAGCTCAAATAAATCTTTATTGTTGCAGTAGGGAGTCAACATCTGAAGTAGCTTCCAGTAAGTTGTAAAGACAGATATGGAACGTACTGTAAATAAGATAGTGTTGAGCATGAACACAGGTTTCAGCACAGGTTGTGCATGACGCCCTCTGCTGGAGCCACTGCAGAGGGCGTCAGACCTTAGTGTAAACGTTTTATCACAATATAAAACTCTACATTGACAAACTTGCATCTCTTTGCTATGAATGTTTGGTTTTGTGGCAGAGAATCCAGAGAATTTATGTTTATACTTTTTTTATACTTCTTTATTCCAATAATTGAAGTCTCAGTAAAAAAATAAAAATCATGTCTTTGCAAAATATGTGTGTTTTTATGAATGAAAACAGCACAGCAAATGTTTTATAGGCCCATAAAGACTTCCCTGAATGGCAACTCATATCTAAATGAGATATAGAGTCAGTAAGTTGATAAGTTAGAGATGTATAAAGTCAAAACTTTTATTTCTGTCTGTCCCATCAAACTTTTAGTGCTTTTTGAGGCACATGTTAGAGGTGATGTACCATGCAGCTAGGTAAAATGAAGCACAAAGACATGTCATAAATACAGCTCAGCTTGTTTATTACAAAAGGCTAAAATGACTACAAAATGGTTCTGCAGTATGATGAAGTAAACATTTCATTATAACATTTGTCACGTGATTTCACAATGTGTTATTATTACTTGGTATATCAGTTTTATTAAGTCAAATAACTATTTTGACACATTTAAATGAAAAAGAAACTATAATAATACAATACAAATGACAGTTAGATAAACAGGACTGCAGATTTGTGGAACAACTGCAGTAAAGCTACAGAATTAAAATATGTTTAGTCCAACTTGGAGTGAACTAACAAAACATGTCTTATAACTAAAATCTAATAACAAGTATTTGTACAAGCGGTGTCCTGTACATAATGTTGTTGTTGTTTTTATGCATTAGCAATTAGAAATAAAAATCTGCTATCATTAATTAACTTGTTGTTTTTTACTGCAGTATATCAGCCAGCTTGTCCTGATAATACTCATAGTTGTCCTTGCAGTCCTCCCACAGGTTCAAAGCCTCGTCTTCGTGCTCTACAAAGGTGTCCCAGGTGTAGGAGAAGTCCAGAGGCTTCATTATGCGCAGCTTACAGCCAGCAGCGTGCAGGCTCTTCAGACCGGCCTGGATCTCCGGCTCCTCCCACTCAAACAGACGCGCCGCAAAGATGCTCAGCTTCACACTACTCCTGGCCTTCAACACTTCGGAGATCTTGGCAGCACAGGCAGTGCAGGGGCTGGACGACATATACCTGAGGAGAAAACATCAATCACTGTGAGGGTATCTAATTTAGACCCCAGCTGCACCAGGATCTGAGTCATGTTCAGGACTGGTCTGGGAGTCATAACAGCCTGGTATCAGCTGTACATTCCTGGTGAAGTTCCAACAGTCTTTCAGAGGTTAAAGAAATGCCCCACAGGTGAATTGGTGACTTTAAAAAATGAGTGAATGCATTGTCTGTCTGTGTATGTCTCTGTGTCAGCCCTGTGTCCAGGGTGCACCCCACTTAAGCAACCCCTTACAGCATTTGTTCCAAACCTTTTTTGTTTTACCCACTTAGGTTTATGTTGTACTGTGAGTACCCCGTTATTAGTTTACGTGTTAATTTTTCAAAAAGTACTCATAGAGTAGTCATCTGTGTTTATTAGTACAAAGACATTTTTTTATGTAAAAACTAATTTTCCTGCATTTTTTGCTTTAAAAATTGAATTTGAGATACAAATAAAAACCTTTTAAAATAACAATACTTAAAATAATTAATCAAAATAAAACAAAATAATAACAATAATATTAGTAAAAATATAACAATATAAACTTCTATGACATATAATTATTTTACTATATATATTTTTCAACAAAAAATGTAAACTCATAATAAAATAACAAGAAAAATTTGTGAAATATAATAATTTAAATAACTTCTTTGAAACAAGCTTCACATAGGCCTATTCAAATAATATTTCTAGTAGTTTCACCTCATTTTAATCAATAATTTTTAATCAATTGACATTGGGACACTTGAGCTCGTCTTTCACAAATTTCAATAGAAAAGATCGCAAATATTTTCTTAGTACCCCCTGTAAAGTGCTTGTTTACCCCTTGGGGTCCCCATAACCCTGGTTGGGAAACACTGCCTAACAGGAATATGCTAAGCAAGGTGAATGAATGAGTGTCATGTGGTGGTCATTTGTAGAAATTTCACATCAGTACTGACATGTACTCATCCTGCCCCCTACTGTTAACAAAAGATATTTAAGTAACCATATGTATGAGAAATGACTCACTACACCTTTATCCTACTATTCACAAAATAATGTTACAATGAAAAGGCACACCCTGAATTTCCAAACCATCACCCAGTCACTATCTTAGTGAAGTGGGTCTGGATTCTCTCCCATTGAAACCTGCTCCACCTCTTAAACCTCTCTGGCTGTTTGCTGTCAGCAGGTGGTCAAGATAGTGGCTTGCTTTTTGATAAACTGCATTCAAAGGCAGGTTAAAAAACTAGAAATCCAACTTATTTAAAGGAGCTAGACTAAATTCTTGTATAGAATAGAAAAATTCAAGCTGGCTACACTGTTAAAAAAAAAAAAAAAGTTGTGAAAACTCAAAAACTCAATGCAAATTTTGGGAGTTTTCGGGCCAACTAAAAATCTCAGGGTTTCAACGACTAATATTTTTTGTTCACCTAATTTAACGTTCATGTGTTTAAAACCTTTCAATTTTATGTTTTTTGTTTGTTTGTTTGTTTGTTTGTTTGTTTGTTTGTTTGTTTGTTTGTTGTTTTTTTACTCATTTTGCAGCCAATTTACTATCCATTGTTCAGAAAAAAAAATGTTGTTGAAATTGTAAAATAGTTTTGTTAAATTTTGTTTATTAAGTTATTACTGACAATAATGATACATTTCCTAAACAATGAATAGTCAGTTGGCTGTAAGATGACACACACAAAAAAAAATGATAGTATGTAAAACTTAAAATTGAAAGTTTTTTGACAAACAAGCCATCTTTCATGTGACCTTCAGATGTAAACTGTCCAAGATATTAGCCTTGAAGATGGCTGTGATATCTTAAGGTTAACTACCATAGCACTGCCATCAACCCAACAATTTATAAATAGCTCTGGATGACTGGACTTCCTCTGGAATGGTGTCAGGACAGAAACCCTCTTGTGAGTTACAGTTCTGGTCCCAAGTGTCACAACTTAATCAAATAAAAAAGTCAGAGGGAGAAGTAAATGCAATGGACAGTTTAAAAAAAAAAAAAAAAATCCACCAATGACTGATACAAAAAACACATTGTTAATTTTTGTGTGCCTATGATATTGTATTTGCATATACCGGGGGTTGGCAAGGTGTGGGTATACCTCTGTTTCTGTTAGATCCATAATCTTTGCATTGCTGTTTTGCATCAGTCCTAGCCAAATTACACAAACAGCTAAAAATAGTTTTAAGCAGTGGTTTCTGAACTGTGGTATAAGCACCAAAAGTTGTACACAGGCTCTTTCTAGTGGTACTCAGGAGACCATTTGGAAGATAAAAACCATGAAATAGATAAGTGCTGACTAGTTTAGTTAATAGCTTGACTGAAGTGTTCCCAAAGTAAAGAGGGCCTTTTTCTGCATGCATAGCACACTTTTTGACACAAATGGGTGAGCAATAGGCCACTCACTGTGTATGACCTTCGTGCACTGGCTGGTTCCAGATATATTTTCTCCGAAATTTGTGTTGGAATGGATTCATAACAGTCCTGCCAGGATAAGTAGTATGAGGGACTAGTGACAGTATCAGATCCTCCCAGGCAATGCGCCAGCTGATGCTATTTCACAATGTACAAGCCTTGCTCAGTCTTTTTGCTCTAACTGTGTATAAGCTCTGATTTCCAAAGAATGAGACTGTAATGAAACATAGCATCTGCAGCACTCTAAAAATAGCAGTGAGACTAGTGTCTACGTACCAAGTGATTGTGTATTTGACGGCAGGGTCATGTTCTGGCAGACACTGTGTGAAGAAGGCCTCCTCGGCATGGGTGCCAGCGTGCTCATCCTCCAGGTATCCTCTCAGCAGGCCATCCACGGTGTTCCCCCGGTCCACCAGGTAGCACAAGAAGGTCTTGTTCCGGCCAGACGAGTACTCTACGTTCTTAAACTGGAACTTGAAAACAAAGGGATCTATCCGGTCCCTGCACAAAACCAAAGAACATCAATTAATATAACACAAGAAGAAGAATACAGACACTTAGGTGAAGGGGGCAGTGCAATGGCTCTGTTCATACTGACCTTAAAGTGACCCAGATCTGATTTCTTCATTTCAGTGTCAATGGGTCCAACTGCTTGAATTTGGTCTAATTTTAAATCATTTTGAACTCTTCCCTTCTTTTATGAACTCATTATTGATTGTTATTATCATATTTTATAAAATGTAGTCAGCAAATGCAGTGTTTCTATCAAAAAATCAAGACAATCAAAAACAAGTGCTAAAAAATATTCCACTAACATAATATAACCTCTTATATTCTTCAGCTTTTGGCATTAAAAACCTGGAAGTGGTGCTTACTGTTTTCTGTGAACTTCTTTTTGTCTGAGTGACAGCTCTCTGTAATCCAATTGACAGACAGCAGTGTTTAGATCCACTGTTGGGAAAGCTGACACTTCATACCTGCTTTGATAATGGAAATGAATCTATTGAACATATGATTTGTGCCATATATACTTCATTAAACATCAGTGAACTAGCACCATTGCAAAAATAGTGTGTTGTCATGCCTTTCACTCACATAGGCAATTCATTGATTTTTTACACCAGATACCCTTCCTACCAGCCACATTGCAAAAAGGGTGAATGTTAAAGATAATAAGATGTGTGTTACTCAGCATATACTAGTTACTGTAATAAAAAATGTAAATAATAATAATAGAGTCAGGAGTCACATAGTATCTGAACCAGCACTTCTCATGCTCATGCTCTTAAACCTTTGTTCTCCGTGCACAGTGTGCCACATACCCTGTAATGATCTCAAATGGAGGTAGTTCCATGGGCTCCACCTGGAACTCTCCGTTCTCAGCTGCAGCTCCATTCTCCGTGGAAGTCTCCCCATTTTCTGCAGGCTTTTCTGCTTCTTCCTTCACTTCTTTCACATTCTTGGCTGGCTCAGGCTCTTCCTTTTCCTTTTTATCCCTTCTCCTCATAGCCAAACGACTTTTGTCAGCCATGCTAGCTACAGGTGTAGATACAACAGACTAGGCAGTAAAGCAGAGAGAGCATCCACACAGCACAAGAGTGAGGTCTGAAAAGGTCACGGAGTAATGGAGAGGGTTGACAGAAGGCGGGGGTTTACGCTGCACACCAGCACATATCTGACCCATTTGTGTTTGTGGGCCTCCGCTTCCAAGTAACAGGTTCGGCTGATGAGAAGAAACTTATTTACAGTATGTTGCTGCTTTCAAAACAAGCCACTGAATTAAACATCTCCATAAATATAATTAGCTTTGGTCTAAAAATACAGTTGCACTGGCCTTTCCCGGCTAACACTAGTGATAGTCTGGGACAGACACAGGCAGCTGCTGCCCGCACACCCAGCATGGCTATTTACAGAAGTAGGTTGTGGGGGAGGAGGCAGACTTCTAATGCCAAAATTATGAGTTTGCACATTAAGATGTAGGGCAGTTCACTCGTGTACAACAGTTCAGATGTGCTGGTCTTTTGTCATGACCAGATCAGTAACTACGCATCACTCACAGTCAGTTCTGGTTCAGAACCAAGTTTCTCTGTTGTCTATTGTCTATTGTTGACCATTTACTCTAACCTCCCAGGAAAAAAGTAATGCCCCTGCTATTCTTATCTACTGTACTTACTTGTGAAAATGACTAATTTCTCTGTGATTCAGATTCTGTGGCACTGTGCTTCCCTATAGCTTATAGTATGAGTCATTCACTTGGCACTGTTTGTTAGACATCTTTGATTTTGACTTCAGTTTGCCTTGAGACATGACACACATCAACATCTATTCCACAATCTGTCTGTCCCAGAAGTGCATCCTTCCTTCAGTGGCTGTCTCTCGTGGTCTTCCCTTACCTAATGGACAGACTGTTTTGTCTTGTTGAGTCTGTGGTATTGGTCTGTAGACACAGTGGTTTTAAAGCTATGTTTGACTATTAGAATAAAGCTACTTCATAAATCATTGACAGCATTACTTATTGCTCTGAATAGGTCACTTAACAGAACAATGTGGCGATACTTTTGTTATTTTGCACTTTGGTGTGGTATTTGGGTAGCCTCATAATCTGTCTGGCTGTCTAAAAACAGCAGCTCCGGGTCAGAGGCTAGTATCAACACTTAGGATTTTAGTTCTGTTTCTACAGCTTGAGTAGAAACACCCAGGCTATAACACACAGGGCCGTATACAGGATTTTAGAAATACCAAGGTCCATCATGTTGACGGGCAGTTTAGTAATTGTTTAGACCTTGTTTAGTCCTGGTTTAGAATTGGTTAGGTCCTGGTTTGGACCTGGTTTACTCCTGGTTTAGCCCTGGTTTAGTCCTGATCTAGACCTAGTATAGTCCTGGTTTGTCTTTTTCATAAATAAGTCCTAGTTTAGAGGATTTTTCTGGTTTAATCCTGGTTCAATCCTGTTTTTGCCTGTTTTAGACCTGGTTTTGTCCTGTTTTAGGCTGGTTCTGTCCTGGTTTAGTTTTGTTTTTTGCCTGGTTTAGACCTGGTTTAGATCTGGTTTAGTGTAGTAATACAAAACTATTAAGGTTAGGACGGCACAATATCACTAATGAATTATTCATATGGTATAATTCCCATATCTGAATTATCTCTCCAATCTGTTTAAAGACCTTTAGTTTTCTCTTGTCACAATGCCGCACTATACTTCTTGCATGTACAGATTATGTGAGTAATGAGCTGAAAGTGAAGCAGATGGTATGGAACACCACTTTCAGATGAGTTTTCCTGGACTGTTGTTTGTGTTGTAGATAAAACAGCTGAGTATTTAATGACCTGCACCCCCTCTCTCCCAACTCACCCCCATCCTCTGCACAGACCTCTCCACAGTGTCTGAGGGCCAGTCTGAAGAAGATTCAGTGAGGAGCAGGCTCTCAGGGGTCATCAGTGTTCTGTCTGAGAGGGGCTGACACCGGAAATCACACTACACATAATGGTGAGCTCTCCACATTTATTGCATGTTTGAACTATTATTATTATTACCAATTATCATAATAACAAATGATATTGATGTTTTCTCTGACAATTTCTTTAGAGAAACTTAGGAAATCTAAGAGAAACCTGGACACTTAACAACACTTATCTTTTTTTTACTGAATGCCTGGAAGAAACAGCAGAATGGTTCAGTACAAGCAAATTAAATTAAATCTTTGTTGTGTTAGCTAAATAAGCATAGACAGTCCTGAAATTGTGTTTGCCTTATGTCTGGTGGAATATCCAGTTTTACACATTACAACATAGTGTTGTGTGGTTTGGCATAAATAATAGATTCATTTCTGGCTTGGTTTTGTAAATGTATCAGCACACAGAAGAGCCCATTGTTCTGTAAATATTTGATAAATGAATGAAATGGTTGTTCTTAATGAGATCCTTCCAGAATGCACTACTTAGTCAGGTGACACCGTCCTGCTAAAGTCCAGAACAAATATGCCTTGTTTTTAGTGAATGGTCACATGGGGTTGCCAGATTTTTTTATTTTAATAAAAAAAAAAACAGTTGGTGTTGAACTGTTTGGATTTCCTAAAAACTTTAGCTGGCTTTCATCTTACTAAGTGTTTATAAATTAGGGTCAAGAAATTCAGAGTTTATAAATGCATTTAGTAAATGTGATCTGCATTGACACAGAGGGCAAGCTAAAATTCGATGGTAGAATTTGCTCAATATGCTGATGTTTTGGCCTGGTTTATGGTTTACTGGCACAATGTTCAAAGTCTTCTCTGTCAACACAAATTAACTAAAGTCAAACATTTTTGTTGCTACTGATGTGACTATAGTGGTGATATTATTCAGTCACAGTGGTGTGACTGTTGTCAGTAGTAGTATTTTCTGTTTGGATATTTCTTTATATATATATATATATATATATATATATATATATATATATATATATATATATATATATATATATATATATATATATATATATATATATATATATATATATATCTTTTTATTGAGAGGTCAGAAATGTGAGCATTACCGACTTCTGCCATTGTATGTATAATGTTTTATTGTCTGATTTGTATTGTCTTATATTTTTAGTGTGTAGGCTATATTGTCAATGTTTGGTCATGTTGTGTTTCATGTTTTGTATAAAAGCCTAACTAGGAACGGGCATTGAGAATTAGCGTTGGCTAAAATGTTGTAGTGTCTGAGTTCATGAACCATATCAATCCCTATCAAATAAACATATAAATAAATAAACTGTTGTAAATGCCTTGTAATCATTGGTCCATTTGGTCATATTTGTATCTGTATAACACAAAATCTCTCTTGCTGTGCTTCTCTAAAATAGAGTGCAGAGACCTACTGTATAATATAAATTACTTTTTCTAATTATCTCTTAGATCAACCTTCACTAAATTCCAGACCACTGTCTAGCTGTTGAATGAAGTTGACCTGAACCCTGCTCTCCTCTCTGTGCAACTCTCCACACAGTTTGAACTGAGGATGTCCCTGTCACTCAGACTGCTCACAGCTCTGGCTCTGATCTTGGTCCTGGACTGTAGCCTTGCAGCTCCTGTGGATGACCCAGAGTATGTGCTGTTGGACCTGGAGACTGACGAAGACCTGGATCTCAACATTTATGACAGCTTTGATTATGATGACCTGGACCAAGAGGTGAGGATCACACTGGTCAGGAAGTATTTACAATGTGTACAGTGAGAAGTGTACACAATGTTATACACAGTGTTATATTGTCTCCTCTCTTCCTCTGATGATGAAGATATAAAGAATTTCACATTCACCTTCAGTTAGGGTGTCTCCTCTACTTTAAGCCAAATTAACTGTGTTATTAGCTATTGTCTGTTGTCAAATCAAGAGCAATTAAGGCAGCCCAGGTGCTTTGCCCATGATTTTTTTTTTTTGCCACATCTCCTCTGTCATATCTAGTAAAGCTGTGAAAAGGTGCATAGAACATTGAAAGTGTTCTGGCATTTGCATGTTTTAGTTGATTTTTGCTTTTCTGGTGTGGGCAAACAGATTGATGCCCCCGCCCCAAAGAGCCCTGTAGAACCTGTAACAGCTGACAAAGAAGAGATGACCCAGTCCAGCAAACCTCCAGCTCCATCCACTTTGGATTTTAAGGCCTTGGATCTGTTTGGTCCTGAAACTGGCCTGGGTATGAATACTCCTGGATCATCATCTGCCACCAAATGGTTGTGTTGTCTTTATACTTTTGTTATTTCTGATCTTTTTTGTCCATAGGAATGCCAACATGTCTGCTGTGCGTGTGCCTTGGTGGGAGTGTGTATTGTGACGAATCAGGCATGGATGACATTCCTCCTCTTCCCAAAGACACAACACACTTCTATGGACGCTTCAACAAAATCCAGCATATCAAGAACACAACTTTCATTAATCTCAGTGAGGGACTTCTTTGGACAGATTTATTGTAACTACCATAGCTTCTGCATATAAAATAATAATTATTTGCTCCTGTAGATAAACTTCAATCAATAGACCTTACTGGGAATCAGATCTCCGAGATAGACGAAGCAGCATTCAGGCCCTTGCCATCTCTGCAACAGTTAGTTTTAGCAGACAATGATGTGAAGGTGATGCCTGAACTGCCCAACAGCATGAAGCTTGTCGATTTGCGCAACAACAAATTAAGCAGCTCTGGGGTCCACTTAGAAGGCTTCCAGGTAACACAGAACTACACACAGGAGCAACACATAGGACTAAATTCAGTCAGACCAATCAGAGTGGGCTTTATGCAATGAGTCTTTTCTCTCATTGGTTATATGTCTATCCAACTGAATCCAGAGGCAGTTCATATTTGTCTACCTTGCAGGACATGAGTGATCTGGAGTTCCTGTATCTGTCTGACAATGACTTGGACTACATTCCCACACCTCTTCCTCTGAAGCTCCGAGTGCTGCACCTCCAGGTAAATCTAAGGTGTAAAGTCTTCTAATCATGGACACAGTGGAATTAGTAGGGGCTAACTTTCCTCTGTAGAAGCAATGCCTGCTTTCTACTGACAAAAAGTGTAACAGCATACTACAGTCATTTAAAATCGATAAAACATCTTTTAACTGTTAATGTTTTTGTTTTCCAATCAGAATAACAATATCCAGTCTCTGCATATGGACACATTCTGCCACAGCCACGATCTCACATTTAGCCGTCGGAGTCTGGAGGATATCCGTCTGGATGGAAACCCTGTAAAGATCAACCTGTTTGCTCCGGCCTACTCCTGCCTGCCCCGCCTGCCTGTGGGCAGCCACTGACAGCCCCACTAACACAGGCGAGGCATCGGAGTAGTCCTGATGTGCTTTGTAAATGATTTATTTCTTGTTTGTATTACTAGTCTATTTATTGTGTCGTTTCATTGTGTGGATACTTAAAAATGTTACTATGATCTGTCTTAAAAGTAACACCAGCGTCAAGCCATATTTTATTTGGCACTTTCAAATCGACATAGTGAGATTATTCTCAGTAGCTTCTCCATTTCCAGTGATTAAGTATCTCAGTGTCAGTAGTTCAGTTAGTTTAGTTTTTACTACCCCATGATAGAAATAAAGGTGTGATGCCTTTAAATCTATATTCAGATGACTTTTGTGCCTCATATACTGGCCCCAAAAACTAAATGAAAACAATATAAGGCTTTGAGTTGGAATGGGTCTGTGATATCAGGACTTGTAGATTGCCACCCTTAACCTCTTCACATCATACTTTCAATATTTCTTGAGTTTTAGAGTTTTGTATTTGCCTTACTCCCTGCACCAAACAGAGTGTGGCATAACTTGAAGCTGCTTTGATGTTTTCAAACTTTTAAACACACGATACAGACACTTACCAAAAGACAAATTTAACATATTATAAATGATTATACAGCTGTGTTTCTTATTTTCTGTGGTCTAACATCTCCTAGACAAGCAATAAACACTTGCACATGTGAAATATGTGTTGTTGTTTTTTATTTGTTTAGACTAACAAGCATTGTTAGTTAGCAAGTTTCAGTATATTCTACCAAGATGGTTTCATTCAGTCAAACCAAACAAGTGGACTTTGAGGGTTTAGAGTACAAAAGTTTTCTATATTACCAGAACAAGGGAGGCAAATTCACATTTACCTTTCATAGTGCATAAAGTTAAGTTTTATTTATTTATTTCCAAAATATTTACGAGTAACATTCATCGTTCTGTGTTTATGTTCATAATATATTAAATTTCTCTTTCTAATTTACACTAAAGGTTACCTATCTCAAGGCACTTTACATGGAAATTTTTACTTGGAAACACTGAAGAGAAAGTTAGTATGGATTAACCAGTCCAGTCTCATGGCCCCCTTGTCATACATTTGAAACACTGGACTTAATACTCAATGGTCACTGCCTTTGTCTTCAGGTATTCATTCAGCGCCTCTTTTCCTGTTGGAATCACACACAAGTAAAGATGGTATTAGTACAGTTTACCACCTCATTCCTCATTTTCACTGATCTCTCCACTGACTTTTTTACGTTAGTTTCATTTACATTAAAAAGAGGACATGCCTTTGTATTAATAAATTCAACAGGACATTCATAGCTGACTATCTGATTTCCACAAAGTTTGGGACTGTAGTCAACTTGCATTAATCAACTAGAAGCAGTTGGAAAGCCCAGACCTCTGCCAAGGCTTTATAATGACTTTATAATAACTTACTGACTGATCATTAGTATCTTTGTAAACTAATTCTTACTTCCGTGACCCAGTGCTGTCCTTTCCCAAACTGTCATCCAGAGCCACCATTGCTTTTTCATTTATGTTGTTAACAGACAAGCAAACAAACCCCCAAGAAACAACAACAAAAAAACAACAACAACCAACCACACAAAAAAACCTAAGCTGGTAATGATGACTCCACCTGAACTGAGTCAGAACTTTGTCATTACAACTTCGTCAGCATGTATACAAGTGCCCAAAGAAAACAAACTGAGCACTGCTGCAAAAGTGTGTTTGTGTTTCTTATATAATCACTTAATCATGTTGAAGGCTTAGAACATTTAAATCCTATACTGATTTTCTTAATTCCACTACTTCTTATTTGCACTACCACCCAGAGAGGAGAAGCTAAAAATAATTAAGCTAAGTTGTTACATATTTCCACTTTTTCCAAACACAACAGAATGTCCCTGCAGGGCTACCATCGTTGTTTGCATGCTCTAAAAAGCAGGGGTGTGTGACACTGTAGTGTGCACTCTTGCCTCCAAATGTCACCAAAAACTGCAACCCTGCCTCAAAACTGAGAGAGACTATGACTTTTTGTGACCCAGGTGTTGCGACCTTTATAGTAATAATGAAAGTTTTTTTATTAACATACTGAAAGATTTAAATAACATGTACTGAGTGTGTAATAATTCATACCAAGGTCTTTGCCGAATCCAGACTGTTTGAAGCCTCCAAAAGGTGCAGCCACATCTGTTTTGTTGTATGTGTTGACAAATACTGTGCCCGCATTCAGCCGTTCACTAACATACAGGGCTTTGCCGATGTCTTTTGTGAAGACTCCCGACGCCAGGCCATACTCTGTCTCATTGGCTCTCTTCAAGACCTCATCCACCTCTCTAAATGAGACACAGACAAAATCATTCATGTGTATAAAAAATAAATGTATAAACGAGTATCATAAGAGTGTGAGCATGTACCCGCTCTTGAATTTGGAAATGATCATGACTGGTCCAAACGACTCTTCTTTAGCAATGTACATATGATCCTGCACATCAGTGAAGATGGTGGGCTCAAAGAAGAACCCTGAGAGCACACAGAAGAACACTGCCTTAAGCCAAACTGGAGGCACTAAATCAAGCCAATTTATCCCCAGCAGTGGATATGATGCTTCACACATGGCCAGCATCTCACCTGGGCGCTCCACCTGCTTTCCTCCACACACCAGCACAGCCCCCTCTTTCACCCCAGTCTGACAGTACTCCACCAGTTTGTCCAGGTGGGCTTTGTGGTTCTGAGGGCCATGGTCTGTGGCGCGGTCCAGTGGGTCTCCGATCTTCATCTTCTTTACCTCCTCCACCTGGCAAAAGAAAGCCATTCCTCAGTCAGTATGTAAACTAATCTACAAACTAGTCTCTTTATATGTAATATGCAAATTATTTGGTCACAGCCACTGACTAATTGCTCATTGCTAAAATAAAATAATCATGACGCTTTTAATGCATTCCATCTCAATTGTATTCCATATTGGATTTTGTCTTGTAACTACTGGAATAAAATGTCAAAGTTAAACCTATTTTAAAAAAAAAATTAAAATGCAACAAAGCATGGTGTGTCTGTTAGAGCAGTGGTTCCAACCTTTTTGGTTTTGTGTACCCCCAGGACCTCATTTAGTCCAAGTATGGTTTTAGACCTAGATTAGTTCCTGTTTGTTGTTGGTTTAATCCTGGTTTAGTCTTGATTTAGTCTTAGTTTTGTCATGGTTTTAGGTATAGTTTAGTCCTGGTTTAGTCTTAGGTTTGACCTAGTTTAGTCTTGGTTTAGTTCTGTTTTTTCCACTTTTTTTTTCCTGGTCTGGTTTTAGACATGCTTTAGTCCTGGTTCAGACCTGGTTTAGTCTTGGTTTAGTCCATTTGTCGTTCTTTAGTGTCCCATCCCTCTCTATAGTCCTGGGTTAGTCCTGATTTAGGTTTATTTTAATCTTTGAAACCCAAATATTTAAAGGTTCTACAAATGATCATACAACTCCACAAACCCCCTGCAATGTGCTCACGTACCCCTAAGGGTGCCCATACCCTGGTTGGGAAACACTGTGATAGACAATTATTTCCTTTCCCATTTTTAGTTATTTTGAGACTTTTAATTAAAATACAAATATTTATATAAACATCTCTTCATAATTGATATTCATTCGAAAACACTGTTGTTGTTGGTCTATAGTAAGTGGCAAATATAATGTAGATAGATACGTACAACTTTTTTTACAAACTGGTCATGAATAGCGTCCTCGACAAACAGCCTGCCAGCAGCAATGCAGTTCTCTCCTTTATTGAAGAACACTGAGCTCATCCCCTTAAAAAAATAGGAGCAGAGAGGAGTTCATATTGCCAGTATCCAACAAACAAAAGCTCTTCAAAATGAACATCCATACCATGCGCACAGCCTTGTCCATGTCACAGTCACTGAAAATAATGAGAGGGGACTTTCCTCCGAGCTCCAGAGAAACCTTTTTCACATTACTCACTGCACAGCTGCAGGAGACACCATAAAATATAATCTGTTACATAAATAAAATGCAAACACATCCCTTCTTCACCTTTTCTGTTTCCAACCCCTAACCTCATACCAACATACCCACAACATACCATTCATTATACAGAACAGTAACATTTAAATGGGGACTTTATTGTCATTGTGATATTTTCAGTACAATACATTAGTGGGAGTAGCATGGTTCAATGTGCCAGTCTGACTATAAAGTGATTTTGTGAAGTGTAAAGTGGTTTTGCCCCTCTCTTACCTCTTCATGATATGTTTGCCAATTTCAGTGGAGCCAGTGAAGCCTAGCTTTCGAACATCAGGATGGTCTGACATTCGCTGACCCACCAGAGCACCTGGAGTATGACAAATATCTGACATCAGGTTATTGGTTAAACCATTACACAAAGGGTTAAGAATCTGATATTTATATATAAAATATATAAAAAGCTTATGGTGTGCCCTTGTTACTATCATAATATTACAATAATATAGTAAAACTATTTAGAGTAATTGACTGTACACCAAACAGCTATGTGGACTCGGGATTCAGTCAGTGCCAAAAAGAGGGCAAATGCATTAGAAGGCATGAAAAGTTGGAGCCAAAAAATCATATGTACATAACATTAATATTCGCCCACTTATTGCTGTTAAAAGGCGCAGGTGACTGAAGCCTATCCCAGCCACTATGGGCCTGAGGTGGAAAAACCCTGGACAATGGCTAGTTAGTCACATGGCTGACACAAAGACATTCACAGGCAGGCAACCGTTCACTCTCACATTCATTCACTCTGGGAAATTTAGAGTCACAGATTGACCTAACACATACATGTTTTTGGACGGTGGAAGGAAGTCAGAGTACCCGGAAAGAATCAACTGTAACATGGAGAGGACATGTAGACTCCACCCAGAGAGATCGTGTGACGGCCAACCCCAGGATTTATTGGGTTAACCACAAATGTATCCTAATTGTTGTTATACACTGCCATTGTCATTCTTTTTCAATCAACACAGATATTAGTAACCTTATGTAAATGCAGTCTTTACCATTGTCATTGTTAACCTTTACTTGCTTCTTCTGTAAATTTAATGTGTTGTTTAATGTTGATATGTATGACACATTTTAAATATGATGTAATGTCAATATAAAAGAAAAAGTTGTTTTAAAATATTATCTAGTATATGTTAATTTACAACCAATAGTACCAGCAAATACCCTGATCCAACCATACTGTTTGGCTGTTCCTACCTGATCCTGGGAGAATGTTTATGACACCCTTAGGAAACCCTGCTCTGGCTGCTAACTCGGCAAATTTCAGTGCAGTCAGAGGAGTCACCTAGAAACAAACAGAAAATATATTCCCATTTTAGAAATGTCATCTCCACAGATACTGAAATGCCACTACATTTCATAACAGGAAAAACAATTGTGTGTCACCTGAGCAGGTTTGAGGACTACAGTGTTTCCAGCAGCCAAACATGCTGCAGTCTTCCAGGCCAGCATCATCAGAGGGTAATTCCAAGGAATCACTATGGCACAGACACTAAGAAGACACAGACAAAACTGAGCATTATCTTTATATACAATGAAGTCAGCATGCGCATTAAACTTTTTGTGATCATAACCTAGATAATAGGATTATAGGTGTTACACAATGACTCTTATGTCTTACCCGATTGGTTCCTTTCTGGTAAATGTGATGTTGCGATTGGGCCTGGCCTGGTTGATGGGGATAGTGCTGCCCTGTCATAAAAAGTAAAATAGTTGCATATTAGATTTTTTTTCTGAAAATTGATACTATAAGCTTAGGAACAACAAGACTTACCTCAATTTTGTCACACCAACCAGCAAAATAGCGGAAGGTCTGAATGGACATGCCGATGTGGGTCTTGAGAGCCAGAGTGTAGACAGCACCAGAGTCCAGAGACTCAATGGTCGCCAGTTCCTCCTGGTGCTGCTCCATCAGGTCAGCCAGCCTGTCAGTGAGAGGCAAGACAATCACAATTCACTTTCTAAAGGAGGACCTCAGATCAAGATAGTCCAAATACTCTTTAACCAAGTTCAAAGAGCATGCTAGTTCCTCAAAAAAAAAAAAAAAAAACTGGGCTTACAAATATAGTAAAAAATATATATATATTATTACAGTTTTTTTACTTAAACGTCATCCAGTTTGTATCAATATGTGAACTTCTAAAAAAGAGTTAAAAATCTTCTCATCATGGCCTGTTATAGCTTTATTGTAACACTGAAGGCACCGGGCAGTGACTATTGTTGTTTAAACTGAAGATATCTGTTTAATCACTAACTTTAAAAATGATAAGAGGAAAAAAATACATAAGGCCCTAGCCTGAGCTACATTGTCAAGGATTCTATTAGAACATTCAGTATGTGACTAAAACATACAATATGTGGATAAAATGTCCACTGAGTTGGAAAATGTTGGAAAGTTTGGATCTTTCCTTATTTAGTTAGATTAAAAAGAGTGGAAATACTGAACAGCCAAAGTTGCAAAATAATAAAAGCAATTTCTAAAATACTAACTACAACATTTGTTAGATTTGTGGGAAAAAGAGAAGAAAACATATATAAGGCACATGTGAAATGTATTTCACATTCAGACATATGATCATAATGACAGACAGAAAACATAACAACTTGCTGACAGAAACATCTGAAAAGGGGCCATGCATAAGTACGACAGTTTTGATAATAGCGTGCTCTAACTTGTAAATGAGGCGGCCTCTGTCTCGGGGGTTCATTTTGCCCCACTCTCCGTTCTCAAAGGCTTCTTTGGCAGCAGCCACGGCATTGTCCACATCACTGATCTGAGCCAGGGACACGTCACAGAGGGCCTGTACACAGCATAATGGTCTTCAGTCACAAATACATACTGTACTTGCTGTGATATGTACCTTTGAACTGACCAAGAACTTAATTGTCGGCCCCCTATACCATTGTCCCCACACTCACCATTTTAATAGTTTTTTGGCTCATTGCTATGCACTTTCAATATTTATGCACTTTAATATTTTATGCCTTTATTTTGTATGGTACATGCTCTTGTACCATCGGTCCCCCATGGGGCCAGGAATCCCCTAGTGATTGTTAATCTCAGTGTGAGATTAACCTGGGATTTGCCAGGTTAAACAAAGATAAAATAAATCAAAAGAAGGGTAGCTATGCTGTTATTATCATTATTATTAATGATTGTGCTGTTAAGGTCCGGTATTCTTCCTCTAGCCTTGGAGACTGGACATTTCTGTTCAATCCCAGAGGAGGAGTGGACATGTTCTCTCTGTGATCTGAATGATAATGAAGCTGCAATGCACTTTATGTTTTCTTGTCCCTTATACCATAATTTAGGGAGTGAGCTGTTTTGTAAAGTGTCTGATGTCTGCCTAGATTTGTTTTCTATGTCAATTGAAGTCAGACTTGAGTTTCTGTTTAAATCTAATGTATTTGAGTTAGCTCAGTTTGTGCTAGATGCTTGGCACCTGCTCTTGTAATTCCATCTGGGCTGGGCACCTTTTATAGTGTATGACACAAAATAATAATAATAAATTACAATTTACTAATCAATACTACTACTTACATCAAGAGTTAGTGATGCTCACTAGGTCACAGATTTCAGTGTACCCATGCTTGTTTGTATACATTTACATTAAGAGCAAATAACAAAATTTAAAAAAATTAATTAGCTTATAGCCCATATATTTAACAGGATATAAGTAACTTGACCTAAGCATTGGTGTGTGGCCTGTTCTTCACTGTCAGGTAGTTCCTAAACTGAAATATCATATAATAATATAAAAATATGAATAATATTAACCCTGTTTACTTGCATTCTTACCGTGCCAGTGGTTGGATTAATAGTCTTGTAGGTTTTTCCACCTGTTGCATCCACAAACTCTCCGTTAATAAAGAGCTGATGAGGCATCTTCACTGTCATGTTGTTGATGTTCATCTCCACCTAAAGAGAAACATTTGTTAGAAGTCAGACTTGACAAGGCATAATAAACTAATTCCAGAAATAATATGAAAGCACACACATAGTCCACCACTAGCTCCTCCTCATCATCCTCACCACGGATCTTCCTCACACACAACTGGATAAACTCCTGGAAAGTTGAGTTCATGTAGATGTCTTCATTCTGAAGCTGACAGTTACTGGCCAGCAGCTTTACTTCTTCAACCAGCCTGTACACAATTATACAAGACAAAAATAGCATCCATACTGACACAAATGTGCACAGTCATACACAGTGTCTTCAAAAGACAATAAATACTAGCCTGGCTATATACTGTATAGCTATTCACTACACACTGGTGCCACTAAAAGGAGGTGGGCTTTATGTGATGCTTTATTTCTTTTATTGGTTATGCATTTTACAAATTGCATAATATCAGATCTGTATTTTTTCATTCTTAGTCCAAATTCTTTGAATGGAAGAGAAAAAATGGCCCAGAAAATGTATCTGTGAAGAAATAAAAAAATATGCAGATGTTTGATTTTGTATGTTTGACATCAAGATTATGTCCCCTGCATGCTGCAAACATGTGTTACAGGCTAAAGACACACACTGTGGTTTGACTGAGGGTGCAGTGTAGATAGAGCGTAAGGAACTAGATTAGGTTTCACCACTGGCGGACAAAGTCTGTTGCTTATCTGATGCAACATATTTCATCAACTAATGAAGTACAGTACACAATACATAAGCAGCTTCCAGCTTTTTTCGTAAATGTCTTTGTCTTTTAAGACTGTTATTAATGTTATTGCTATTTTTTAAAATGAAAGTTCACTAAAAGATGCATGGGGCATGGTACCTGACCACATCCATGGAGGCAGCTCCAGACTTGAAAAAATCTGTTGAGTCTTGGACCTGACTGACATTAGTCAAAATGCTCTGCCACACAGCCTGTTAGGACATGTACAGAGAATGAGAAGAAATACTCAGAGATTTGTGTAGTGAGACTTTGAGACAGAACACCCACTCTCATCTGTTCAGCCAGGGCTTTCTCTTCCTCAGTAAGCTCCACAGCAGAGGTCTTCCCAGCACTGAAGTACTGTGAGGCTGGGATCATCTTTCCATCCTCAAACTGCAGGTTCTTTACCAGTAGCTGAAAGGACACACACAACAGGGACAAGTGATATGGTAAATCCTTTGTACCATGTCTTTTTATGCCACTTACTGATTTGCCATCGTTGCCAAAAAGCACCAGTCCTGCTTTAGTCACTAGTCCTGGCTGGCTTGCTCCAGGGATCTCCAGTGGCTGGCCATTTGCTGCGGTCCCATTTCCCACCAGAGAGGAACCGTAAAACGTCACAGGCTACAAAAACAAATGTCAGCCACACTAAAAAGCCCTGCAGATTTGAGAATATTCTGCATTTGCTTGCTTCTAATTTGGTCTTCTGTTTAACCCTAACTAATGCCCCTGTGTTTTTGTTAAAACAATTAAATTACCTTTCCGTCCACCTCGGCCCAGGCCCCGGGGACTTTGTCGTTCCCTCTGATCCAGTTGTGGAGGGCTTCAGCAGGCTGGTTCCAGTCAATCTGAAAAAGGTGTTACAGTTTTTACTACTTTGGCTATCTGAATATTTCTGGAGTTTGTTTTTATAACAAATTACAAGAATTTTTCTATATATCCACTTGGGATGTTACCTTGGCATTTCCTTTCTTCTGAATGCACTCATAGGTGGCACCCTCCTGTGGCTGGGTGATCCTGGGGGCTTTCCCCTCTGCGATCAGCCTCACTGCATCCACCTACGTCAGTACACAGCAGATTGGTTCTACTTACACAGTGGTAACATATACTTCAGAAACTGCTGGTCATAACTAAAATTTGATGCTTCTCTAGCAATGGTGGTACTCAAAGCACTTCCACAATGTGACCAGGAGGAGCAATAACTGAACCACCAACTTTCTGATTACTGGGCTGCTCCTTCCAGAGCTACTGTTGCCCAATAAAAACACACAGTGTATACTACATTGTATATAGTACACTGAATGCATTCTTGCAGTAAATAAAGAAACTGAACAAGGGCAATACATAATGTCTGTTATTAACAATTTCTTTCTTGTGCATGCTCCTGCCTTACCGTGCCTTTGACTCCCTCTGGGAAGAGGAACCTCTTGTAGATGGAGTTGACCGTGTCGTCAGGCTCCACATCACACTCCTTCTGCAGAAGGATAGGCCCTGTGTCCAGGCCATCATCTGCCCAGAACACAGTGAAGCCACCTTTCTTATCACCGTGGATTAAAGTCCTGAGGCGTCCACACACAAGGGAAAATAATATCAGCATAAACAATATCAACATATACTAAACAGAAATATGAATAACAACATGTATCTATTATCCAGAGTGGTTCCAGTAGTAGTGTAAATAATTATAATAATAATTCTTAGTAATATATGTTATGATTATTAATTATACATTCGTCACAATCTTAATACAAATCTGTCAACAAATTTGTTAATATAATGATATTATGATAAGAATTTATTTAAAATGTTATCCAAACACAGAGATGGAATAGATAGCTTTTTAACCTTAGATGCTAATATCTTCTGCAAATTTGTTGGTGGAGACAGGGCTGTTCTATTAAAAATCTATCAAAAAGTATAAGACCTCTTTCCAGTGAGGTGTAGCTATTTAGCATCAAGAGCCAAAGTCTGACTGGACAGCATGAAATCTGTATTGTTATATTACTAAAGTGTTATAATCTAAGGGATAAATATAGCATTTCTTATCTATAAGAGCCAATCCTTCTGGCAGCTATGACGCAGATAAACAAAGATTATTGGAACTGTAGCACTTCAACTGTTCTCAATAAAAGAACACTATAAAATGTGTGCCACTATGTTATTAAGGATTGCCATGTCATGCACTGTGTATTTATGTATGAGGCAAAAACAAAGGCTGAAGGAGATTGAAGGAAAATTGAGTAGGATTAGAATTTTCAACATTTTTTGTTTTTCATTTTCTAAATTACTTTGTATTTCTTCTACATGTTCAATATAATAACATGTTCTGTTATAATTTCTGCATAAACCTATGACTTTGTTTGACTAATGTTTGCCTTTCTTTGAGATCAGTAAATTATTTATACAATTATTATTATTATTATTATTATTATTATTATTATTATTATTATTATCTGGGAAATTGTCTCACCAGTTGATAGCAGACGCTCCTCTGTGGCGGGGCAGCAGAGACGGGTGGTAGATGATGGAGCCATGTTTGGGGTGGTTGATGACTTCCATGGGGATGAACTGCGAGCAGAAGGGCAGCACATTGAGCTCAGCCCCAGTGGCAGAGTACTGGCTCACTACTTCTGGGATAGCCTGGCCCTTCACCCTCCAGCGCGGGAACTTAAACACAGGCACACCGTCCTTCTCTGCCTCCGTCGCTTACAAGGGACAAATACAAGGATATTTACTGCACTGGATTTTTCTAAACTAACACTGTGGCAATCTACTGATTTTTAATGTAATATATTTTGATAGCAGTAAAAAGTGCCAGTAGCAGTGTGAAATAAGAAAAAAGAATAGAAGCATATGAACACAATCATGAAATTAAGCTGTGTTCTTTATTCTAACCCAGTTTGGGTTTTTCAAATGCTGATCTGAACATAGAGCAGTTTTCCATACTGCCTCCATTTTAAACTAATTTGTGGCCCAGAGAAGACAGCAGTGTTTATGGATCATGTTTATGTGTGGCTTCATTCATTCCATGACTTTAACTTCCACTTGTGCAAACTGTGTTCACAAATAGTGATCGCTAGAAGTGTTCCTGATTTCATGCAGTGATTTCCAGTGTAGAATCATAATATTTGTTTGCAATGAAGCTTGAAGGCCTAAAGATCATGAGTATCCAATACATCCACTACTAACAAGAACTTGGGCTTACTCAAATGCTTTTATACCAAGTCATCTGATGTTGCCAAATAACAAAAAAAAAGTTTCAAAGTGCTGCTCTAAGCATTTATGAGTAGAGCATTTTGTTGCTCCTGGCCCAATGTTTTTGAGACACAATGTTTCCATCAAATTCAAAATTATTTTTTATGAAATGGAAACATGTTCCACTTTCAAAACCTGATATGTTATTAATGTTCTATTGTTATGAATGTTTTTTGAGATTTGCAAACCCTTGCACCTTACTAACATTTTACATAAATTTCACAATTTATTTTGAAATTTGGGTTATTGTTACCACAGTGACATCTGCTGACAGCAGAGTCAGCCTCACCGGTGTGTGCTCTCACCCAGGGGGTCTGCCTTTCCATCATTGTCAGGTATAGTGAAGACCCCTACAATGGTGTGGCCCTCTTTCCTCAGCTCCTTATACACCTCTTGCCCAAACAGGCTCTGACCAATCACTGCAATCTTCATCACTGCGGCTGGAGCTTCTAAAAGAGAGAAGAAGCATCAGATATGGAAGGCCCAATAACATCAAAAGACATTGAGTGTTCAAATGGTTGATACATGAGAAAAGTAACAGCTGAAAGTTAGTTGATTGTGAGTTTGGGCAGAACAATGTGTCTTCAGTGTGTCCCTGGATTTAGGGCCAGCTGCTGGTTTATGCTGGTTGTAACATAGAAAATGTCACTTTTGTAGTCCAAAAAGCAAAGGAATCCACTTTTGTTTTGATAGATAAGATAAGCCAGAGTGGACTGGTCTGCTTTTTACTAGTTTTTACTATTCCCAATTTAGGTTATATTGAAAATTGTCAGTATCAACCCATATTTCCTAACTCCTAATGCATAATTGCCTGGGTGAAAGTTACCCCTACTACATTCAGGGTTCATACACTTTACCAAGAATTTTCCATGATTTTTCCATGACTTTCCAAAACTTTGGACTGAATTTCCAAGACCTGAAAAATAACTTACATGTCTTTAAATAGTATTTAAAATGTCCAATGTGGTGCATTAGAAACATACTTTTGCTGTAATTTCATTTGGAAATTAGTCAGTTGAAGAGGCTTCTTCCCCCAGAAATATATTACTCCACTAATTTTACTGACTTACACCAGTGATTAAAAGATAACTATGCTATATTAGATATAAACTAATCATCTATGTTGTTTTAAAGTATTACCAAAACCAAAAGAGCCAAAGACCAGCAAAAAAATTATTTAGTTCAAATATTTTGACAAAAAATAGATACAGGTCACTTTTTCCAGCATTGAGAACAAGAAGAGGCCAAGAAGGCGGCATTTCTACTGACGACTTATATTTACGCTGTTCTGGCTAACTAGGAGTGGCCGAATGTTAGTCAGACTGTTTACATTTCCAAAACTTTTCCAAAACTTTACACCAAAATATTAAAATCCAACACTTTTTCAGGGCCTGAAAATTACATTTTAAAATTCCATGACTTTTCCAAGTTTTTCATGACTGTACGAACCCTGAACATTTAAAAGTATTATTACTGCTAACACTATAAAAAATATAGCAGAATTTACTGTATACGTAAACTTCGCTTGTATTCTGCAGAAAATATAAGAACAAAAGAGATAACAGTGTTGCTAAAATGACACCCATCACCTAAATGGTATGACATGTTAACACATGCAAAGTAAATATGAGAACTGGTAAGAATTATTTGGCATAGCCAGTCTGACAACCTCTATATGGAGATCAATCGAAAAGAGATTTCGCAGCTCTAGTGACTGCAGTAAAAATAAAAGAATACTGCCGCAATAAAAGAAACCAATAAAAAGGAAAAATATACAGACGTCAACAAGTTATTCAAGTTTAAGTTACAGCACCACTGTTGGTCTTCAATACAAAACATACCTTTGTTTAAGTTGAAAAGTTGAGATGTAAATAGTGTTTGGTATACCCCATATTGTCAACCTTGGGCACTTTTAAATGATAATTTTTAACTTTCAGAGTATCATTTCAACATTCACACATTATATTTTAATAGTTTACATACTTGTATAGGACATTAAAAAGTCTTTTTTTAAGTTTAGATCAATTTGGATTACTATTTATTGTGTTGTATTCAAAATGCACACAGTAGTTACATTTTCAACCATTTCAAGACTACAAAGTTGTCTGCCAGTTCATTGACCCTGAGCATGAGTGAAAGAGTCTGCTGTCATTCTTTAACCAATCACAGGTACATGCCTCTGGACCTGACCAATCAGAAGCTCCAAAACATTGTATGGAGTTTTGGTTCAGAGTTCACAGAGTTGGATAGATGGTGTTATGAATAATCCATGTCCACAGTATAAAGTTTAAAAGTTCTACTTGCTACATAATCAAAGTTCTGTATACTATAACAGGATTTTTGCAAGGTCAAAGTGAAAGCAAGCTGTTACTTACCCCTCAGTGTAACAGACCCCTGGCTCAGTTCAGTGGAAAAGAGAGATCAGGCAGCATTGCTACTTCTTTAATTTCCTCCCACAGCTCCACACACTGTTACATAACACAAAACAAGCCATGTGATTGGAGGAGAGAGACTGAGAGGAGCAGCAGAGGCAGCCAATCAGGGGAGCCATTTGTGAATAAGCAAGCCAACCATAATGAACACTGACAGACAGACTCAAGTTAAGTATATTCATAGATGTTAAAACAAAATATAGAAAATATAATACTCAGAGACAACAAAATATTTAAAACAGCATGTAAGATTGTAGGCAATTACTAAATAACCAATTACATTTTATTGTGGTAAAATCTTTGATCATTTTTAACTTTCAGAGTATCATTTCAACATTTACACATTATATGAGTTGATAGTTTATTAATACTTGCATAGGACATTAAAAAGTTTTTTTTTTAGTTTAGATCAATTTGGATTACTATTTATCCTGTTGTATTCAAAATGATTCATTGACCCTGAGCATGAGTAAAAGAGTCTGCTGTCATTACTTTTTTTAGTTTATACTATGTTTATATTCTGTACTTTTATCTATCTTTACTAAAACCCCGTGTCTGTGGATTCACTCCAGTTTGCTTACAGACAAAACAGAAGTGTTGAAGACCCATCTAAACTTTGTGTATCAACATCTGGATAAAGGAAATCTCATGCAAGGATGCTCTTATGGACTACCATTCTGCTTTTAACTCTTTGATCTTTGTGAAGCTAATTCACAAACTGAAAACTCTTGGACTGTGTGATGCCACTTGTAAATGGATTTTAAATTTCTTAACGTCCAGAGGTGCAAAATATTGTTTCT
Organism: Bostrychus sinensis; assembly: GCA_020698575.1. Lineage (NCBI taxonomy): Eukaryota > Metazoa > Chordata > Actinopteri > Gobiiformes > Eleotridae > Bostrychus > Bostrychus sinensis. Next base: position 26,482,428 of record CM036241.1, read on the forward strand.
TGGGAAAACAACTTAACACTGAACACTTCTAAAACTTAGGAGTTGGTCATTGATTTTAGTAAAAGAAATGTTCATTTGCCTGTCATTATTAATGGAACTGAGATACAAAGGGTGGAAAATTGTAAGTTTTTGGGTGTGACCCTCTCAAATGATTTGAGTTGGAATAGTTAAGAAGTCACAGAAACATCTCTTTTACGTAAACTAAAATAATTCACCCCAAACAAATTTTTAAACTTTTAAACTTTTATCATTTCGCAATTAAAAGCCTTGTTACCAGCTGTATAACTGTGTGGTTTGGTAATCTCACTGTTAAGGAAAGGAGAGCTTTAAAGGGAGTGGTTCATTCTGCTTGCAGGACAGTTGGGTGCGAGTTGTAAGTCCCAGAAGACGTTTATAAACACAGACTTGTTTCTTGGGCATCACTTATCATTAATGACCCGACTAATCATCCTGCTCACCATATTTTTTAACTTCTCCCCTCAGGGAAATGCTATCGTTCTGTGAAATGCACTCCATCTCACCAAGCAAAAAGTTTTCTCCCACAAGCTGTGATGACTTTGAACAATGCACTTTGAACTGACATGCACCTTTTCTGTATTTAATCTTTTTATTGCTGTATTTATTGGTATTTATTCATACCCGTGTTTTATGTTTGCTTGTTTTATTTGTCTATGTTTTAACCCTGTTTTTATGTTTTGTCTGCTAACTTTGACAGTGCACTTAAGCTCATGCAACTGTTTTCTAAAGTGTGTTTTTTTTTTTTACTGCAAATGGCAACTGAACGGAACATCTATGGACAGAACAAGCTCATTTACCACCGACAAGAGCATTATTATAAAACTAATCTCTCTACCTGCTGCTTTTTTCACCTCTGCTAAGAAGTACCCATGTTAGATGTACTGATTTTTAAAAGTTTGGTGTGTTTGAAAATACAGCTTTTCAACCATTAGCAAAATTACTCAGGAAGTAACAATGTAATGTCAGTATAAGACGTGATATTCATGACTATAGCATTAATTTACTTTAAATATTAATATTAATTCCATTATTTTCTCTGCCCATAATTCTTGTGCAGGTTGGTTTGGGTCTCATCTGTACACAGAATGCTGTTCCAGACCTGGGCTGGCTGCTTTAGGTGTTCTTGGCCAAGTCTGATGTGGCCTTTCTGTTGTTGAGGCTGATGAAGTCTGCACCTTGTGGTGAACTGTCTGTATTTCCTCTCATGAAGTCTTCTGGTTATGGTGGACCTAGACACTGGTAGACCTACCCTGGAGAGTGTTCTTCACTAAGGCAGACGTTGTGAAGGGTTTTTCACCATTTTTTGATCCAGCCTAAGGATGGTCTGGGTCACTTGCATTGAGATTTTGATTTCACACAAACAGCCATCAAATACAAATTTAACACCTGAAATCAGGTCCAGACCTTTTACCTGCTCAGTTTATGATGGATTAATGAGGGAAATAGCTCATGTAGCTCAAGAAATAGCTTTTGAAACAACTGTCCAATTACTTTTGAGCCCTTGAAAGAGAGGAGGCTACATATTATAGAGCTGTAATTCCAAAATCCTTCCTCCCATTTGGACGTGAATAGTCTCAAATTACAGCTGAGAGTCTGCACTTTAAGCACATATTATTATAATATGTTATATACATAATTACATAACTTATTTTGAATGTTTTGGTTAACAGCTAAAATAATAAAACTTGTGTCAGTGTCCAAATTCTGTTTACCCCCAAACTGTTCACAAATTGATGATCTCCTTTGAATGTTTAATTCAAGTTCATACTTGAAATTTATAGCTAAATATATAAAGACGATTATTACTAATCATTAGGATTCCACGACATACAGTATGTGAGCATGTTTTCAGCACAGACTTACAGTTGTGGTAGAAAAATAAGAAATAATGCCAAAAAATACACAGTAATATGCAGGGAATCATAAGTAATTGTCACACAGGCTGTCGTCAGTTGATGGCGCTGTGCAAGAGGGCTCTTAAGGCAGCTAGAGAACAGACAGTTCAGCCTTGTGTCCACCAAGAAGTATGGAAATAAGTTACTGCTCATGCAAGTAGGATACTGTGTTGTTAAAAAGTGTTTGCATTTTTGGTGAGAGTTTATGACTGGGCCCTAAATACAATATGAACTTAACCGAATTTAATTTAAACATTCTCCTTTTTTTTTATTCCCATACTATTTAACATACAACCTCTGGGCTCACTACGCAGAAGGCTTTATTTCTGTCTGGTATTAGGTTGACCTTCACTAAACCAAAAAAAAACAAAACAAACTGAGGACTGTACCTCTTGATGGAAACAAGACTTTGCATTCATACAAAGTGGATAATGAGAGCAGAGACATTAACGCACATTAGCACAGTCCCAAAATTGGGGCTCTCATTTTTAATTTGTTGGTACAAAAAGGGATACATTGATGTAATAATCATAATAATGACAATTTCAAGGTGCATTTTCAGTGGCAACAAATCCACAGCAGCCCTGCTGTACACCAGGAAAAGTCCCAGAAGGCTGTTTAGTGGAGGTTTGTTAGTGACTACTCCTGTCACCTGTGGACCGTGTGGGTTCTGGCAGACTCACTCCAGGTCCTGAAGGTTTATTGTGCTTCCTGTAAACTGGGAATTCTCTGAGCCATTATCATCCTCCGTCATCCCCGATGGCTCCTGTCAACGTACATAGAGCTAGTAAACTCAGTGAACACAGACAATAAAGTTTTTTATCCTATGGTTTTACATTTAAGGACATAACAGTAACAGATAATATATTCCTAACAATAAACTATTTAGAGCCAATAACTAATGCTAGTTTTCTTTTCAATGAGTGAAGGTTTCTCTATCATTATGCATTTTTTTTTACTAACTTTTTTAAATAAAAGTTGCAAACCCATTTTAATGTCTTCTCTAATTTCATGTAATAAAGTTGTTGGCACCTGTAAAATGTTCACAGGTAGATCCACAGTGAGCTGGGAGTGAGAGCTGGAAGGCTGAGACGTCAGCTGGAAAGCAAGGTCTCCATCAGAGGCTGGATCATCCTGAGGAGGAAACTTACACTGCATATCTTTAACGTACACTAGACCAATGCCTCTCCACTGGTCTCCTATAAAGAATTCTAAACCAAGCAGTTTACGATTATAAAAATATTTGCAACAACTGGACAATTCAATGATAGCACACAATGACTAAATTAGTCACCTAGTTGACCAGACCAACAATTGCTGGACTTAACAGAATATGTAACACAAAACTAGGACCAAGGTGGCCTTGAAACAGTAACTTCCCTCACACAGTAACAGTGTAACAAATGTTGAGGCAGATTTTGTTCATGTGCAAAGTGGCTACCTGCAGTAGCTGAATGTGAACATATTGAGGCGCAGCATCCCGCAGACTTAGGGCCCTGGTGGAAGATGGTGTGCTTTCATTAAAATGGGCCCCAGACAAGGCCAGTGGTGTTGTAGCAGCCTTCACAATTTTAGTTCTTCTCAGAGCTGCAAACACAGATGGAGGGCGAAGGATTGGTTTAATAACACACAACTGAATTGCTGAAGAGGTGGCATTTTCTTTTCTTTAAGTAATTAATGATTATAACAAAAAAGTGAGAATAAAATGTACATTGGATGTTATGTCTGTTTAAAGGTTTAATTTGTAAGATTTTGGAAAACTGGAACCTTTAAAATTATGTAGGGAAAAAAACAAAAATCCTTTAAAAAAAATTTTTTTTAATAAATTGATTGACAGTACGACACGTGCATAAAATTATTTTATTAAAAAGATATTGTGATATATTTTGATTATATTAATTTTGTCCGTACCAGTCATCTGGCCGCTAGATGTCGTTATAAACCACAACGCAATAACTCCAGGTCACGAGGAAGCCCGCGGCCAATGGGAGTAGCGTTAGGTCTTTCAGGAAGTAGCCTTGGTGCAACAGGGGCGTGGTGATGGAAGATAAACACAGCCACGCTGACAGCACAGCCAGGGAAACACAGAATACGCGACAGAAGACACCGTTGAGCTGAGTATGCGCTGCCTCACGTTTTCCTCTTAAGACAGCGCGACGGCGGATCGTCTTCCTGACCTCGCTGTTATACAGGTGAGTTATAGCCTACGTTTTGGGGAAGAACTTTTGGCGCAGTCGGGCCGTGTTTGTCTATAGTCGGAACTCTTTCCGCATAATAAATGAATGATGGTTGCGAGCGTGTTTAGGCTGTTGGTTGACAACTAAAAGATAGCAGTTTACAGTCATAGCTTTATACACGCAGAACTTTACGTGGCAGTGAATAGCCGCACATAAACACTGTGTGCAATCTATGACAGTAAGCTTCCACTGTGGTTCAGAGGTTAGTTTACTGCCTGTAGTAAATAGAGTGTTCGAGTCCTCACACGGCAGGTAATGTACTTTACAAGTAAAACTTAGAGTCATCCGTTTGTTAAAGCTCACAATGCGTTACTGAAGTGAGGCCTACATTCTCCAGAGACAGGACTGTGGACACCTCTCTGTGGATCCACTGAGAGACGAATATTCATTAAGTAGCCTGTACACTGCATGTCTGTGATGAAATACTCTTACTGCTGTTACATGTTTTATTTATGCTCATAAACAGCACTGTAGCAGCAGCACGCCTGGAGAAGTGGACAGGTGACTGTTCACCTGAGCAGCTGCACAGAGTGATGTTCCCAGGTAAGAGCTGCTGCTCTCGTTCAGTCTGGTCCTGTTGTGTTTGTGGGTTTCAGATTCAGATGAAACATTCACCTTAGTAACTCCTGTCAGTCTGAGCCTGTCCTCTGTAGTCACTGTTATCACACCTGTGAGGTCTGAGAGTACAGTATTCCTCTGTACTCCACTCCTCACCTCCCACATACTGTTAGTATCAAACTAGTGACAGGTCACAGATGTACACATCTGTACACAACAGTGCAGTGACCTGCTGCTGAATGAAATTATTCACTTTGTTTTTTGTTCTGTTTCAGATAATACTTCAGCCTGAGCTGTGGGAGCACTCCAAGGGGCTGAGTGTAAATAAAGTAAGTCAGATGTTAAGTCAACAGTCTCACGAGCTTCTGTTGGTACAACAAATTTACTTGTACACACTTTGGAATTTGGTGTAACAATGTTGTGTCCTGTGTTTTATCAGGAGCAGAGTTCCAGTCTCCTCCTCGCTGCAGCTGGATCCATCACATTTCCTCTGACAAAGACACTGCCCTTAAAACATCGCTTTGAAATATAGGCTTTAGATGAGGATTTAGTGCTTTATCAGCGGGACCCACAGTGTTTTTAAATAATATAACTGATGTTTCAGTCAAAAAACAAACACAAAAAGCTATATATATAAGTCCCATAAGCTCATTTTAATGCCACTAATATGATGCAGAGAAGTAGCAGCGCAGAGTCACGTGACGCACATGCGACTGTATTTACAGAGACAGGCGATCTTTACCTGAGCACAGTGAGCTCCTCCTGCCCCACGTGGTGTATGTAAAGATTAATCCCATTTTAGTTTTCAGCAGTTTGTTGCTTTCTCTGATGTTACATTTGTGTTTGAGCTGAAGCTCATTCACCGACAGTTCTACTGTTGTTCACATGCGCCCCCTTCAGGCTAATGTTGGCTTGTTTTAAAAAAGTAAAGTATAAACTGAGCAAATGGTTTGTACAATGATGTATAGCCTAATATAGCGGTGTAGAGGTGTCCCTTTCCTATTTCTTATGGGTGTATTGTCAGCCCTACCTCTTACCCCTCCGTTTTAAGGTCTAAGGGGAAGGTGAAGGGCAAGGGCTAAGGGTAAAAAAGAGAAATGGGATTGGGCCTTAGTCATTTATTTGAAACATCAGTTTCTTTGTAAGTTTTCTCTAACCAGATGTTGCAAAAAGCCATTGGAAGGAAGAAGTTCATGTTTGGTCTCTACTTTTACCATCGTGCATAGTGAGGATATTGGTACAAATATTTGCAGATATGTATTAGGTTTCTATTGAAGAAATACTTTGACAGTTACCGGCGAATGATTTACTGAGAGTAACAGCAGGCTACAGAGGGGGTACAGTAGCTCTCTGCACAATAAGAAAACATAATAAAAGTCATAATAATAAATCATATGCAGAATAGGACAGCTTTTAGATTTTGTATTTGTATCCTCTGCAACAGTTACACATTTCACATAAATAAATAAAAGGGCCGAAGCAGAAGTCTGTCTCCAACAGTAGTGAGTATCTGTCAGGTTATTCCTGAGGTAAGTGTTCACTTCACTGCTGCTGCCTCTGTCTGAGAGAGGACCATCAACCATTTCCTACTCCCTTGCCTTATTCACTTCCACTCCCCTCTCTGAGAAGTCACACTCGCAGCTGAACGGCGTTCCCTTGATCACAGCAGAGATGCTCAGCTTTCAGACACACTCCACTCGCTCTGACAGAACCAGGATCGCGCCTTTACTGTGGGCACGCTCCAAACACAGCTAGCAATTGTCACTAGGTTTTATATAAAATCAGTAGTGAACATATGATAGAGGACAAAGGTGAATAATGGGTGTTTTATTAGTCTTGATCCACCTGGGCTCATTTCACAGTTGACAGGTGAATAATGGTGTGTCAAATGCAGTAAACTTGCGCATAAGGTTTTTCCAGAACCAATAAAGTTATATTTGGGCTTAGTAACGTTTTCTGTTTAATTCATAAATGTATTCATGAGTGTTAAAAATCTAGGTTGACAAGTTTGGCTTCAAGATGAATGCGGAACAGAACTTGTGTGGAGTGTTTTGCATGTAGAGCTGTGCTTCTGAGTCTGCACCGGACCACACTCGCTGTGGAGGAGCTAATGAGCCCCTTTCCCTCGATACGCAATCAATTTCAGCCTTTAATGTGGTGGACCCTTCGCGTGAATGCACAAACTGAGTGGAAGTGCGTAGGGCGAGGGAGTAGGGAGCTGTTTCAGAAAGGGCCATGGTGGGCCTGGAAGGCAGTGTCCAAACAGGCCTTTGATCTTGTGACCTGATGATCCAGCAGCAGTCACTTTACCTCTACACCATGCCCCAGCATGCTCCTGCGCTCAAAACACAGTGCTTAGTGGAAGGGGAAATGACTTGAGGTGAGCTACATAAAGTGGGTTGACCGCTCATTATCACAGAAGGATGACATGGACCCTCCCTTGTGAACAAATCTGAACACTGCCTCCTAATGGTGATATAGAAAAGTGAGCAAAAAGTGCACAAAAACTCTGCCCTCTGGTGTTTAAAATGAGAATTATTTTAGACAGGACAAAACTTACAAATTGTACCTAAGTAAGAGACTTTGAAGTTATTAATTTATTATTACGTGTGTAGCTTTAAGTTTGTTGTGTGGTTACTTTACACCAAACATATTTGAACAGAAAAATGCCCCTTTGTTATGAAAAAGCTCTATAGTTACCAGATACTGGTCCTCTCTGCTTCCTCTTCTTTGCAAGCTGAATGGCTCTATAGTCCGTCCTGGCTGACCCTCCAGTTTCCTAAAACAAATCACAAGAATCATCAAGGAGGAGTATGGTGGTACAAAACTGGTACTGCTCTACTGACTGTGCAGTACCCAGCACTACACCTGTCATCTAAATGTGCGCTAGGTGTTACTGGCTCTCACCAGGAAGCTGGTAGGGGACACTGTAACATGTTCAGACTCCTTCTGTGGGCTGAAGCTGCTTCCAGGACCAGGGAACACAAACTGGGTAAGCACTTTCTCACCCTCCTGTGTCTCCATCACCTCCACACAGCTGAGCAGAGGCCCTTGCCCCGGCCCATTCACCTCGGAGCCTTTGGAGGGAGAGGCCAGGAGCTCCACAACTGGGGCTGTGGTCTCTACACTCAGGGGGTCAACTGTTGCTCCTGCCCCCTGCATACTGAGACTGCTAAGCGAGCCCAAAGCCTCGGGAGTCACACTTTGCACATCATCCAGATTGAGCGTCCCCTGTGGGGGCAGTACTTCTCCCACAGATCTCTCCAAAGCTTCATGAGAGCCTACCTCGGCCCCGGCTGCCAGCATCAGAGGGTCCGCCGTCTTGGCCAGCGTTGTTGTGGTCCCTGTACTCAGAGAAGCCCCCACTGAAGAGGGGTCAATGGTGAGGATGCCTGAACTGACCAATGACAGGTCCATGGTAAACATCCCAGAGGAGGTGGTGCTCCCCACAGGGATCCCCACGCCAATGCCTGCAGTGGGAACGGTGCCCCCCGACACTCCGGACAACAGAGAGCTCAGGTCCAAATTTGTCAGTTGATCTCCTCCGGCAGCACTAGCCCCAGTAACCACAGCAGGGGATGGGCTGACCAGCTCACTGCTGGGGGTCAGCGTGGGAGTCATCTCCATCTGACTCAGCACATCTGAAAAACAGGCAGTACAAATGTCAGATTACAATATGGGTGCTTTTCCAGAATGCAGCAATCTAAATTGGAGGTAAGGCAATCCACTTACTCCACTAAGGACAAACAAGAAATAGGCTGCATTGAAATAGATGCTTGAGAAAATGAGAGTGAGGTAATGCTGCTATCAAATGTTTCCTAAATAAAAGTGATTTCCAAGCCTGGAAAGTTCACTGGGTCCCACAAAAACTTATCTTGGCATTCCCTTAAGCACAGATAATATATTAACAAATAATTTTGATCCCTTTTTGAATAAGAGTCAACACTTAATCAAGGGATGGTACAAATTTCAACAATCACTATGGAGGAGAGTTCAAACTATAAAAAATAGGTGATGGTGCCTAAATTGAATAAGCTTTTCAATGGACTACAATATACTACCCTTTAGTATCCCAGCACTTATATTTAAAACTAACCCTAACCAATTTATTTGGTCGGGTTGGTATTAAAGTATACCAGAAAGCTTTAACATGTGACTAATCTCTGTCCTTACTTTTTCTTTTAAACTCATGAATAGGTATGTCTGTGTTCAGAACTAAAAGGTTGTATCATTACTAACCAGGACTAATGTGGTGGCACTTGAGCATGTGGCTTTTAAGGCTGCTTCGGGATGAGAAGTGCTTGGTGCAGTTGGCCACAGGACAACGAGTCCGTAGGCTGCTGGCATCCTGCTTGTGCTTCTTAGAGTGAATGTAAAGGCTACTGCGTGCAGAGAATTTGGCATTACAACCTACAGAGCAGACAAGAGTAAATTTTAGGCTTTTCAATATAAAATATTCACACAGTAAGTGCTTCCAAAAAAGACACTTTCTTGTAAACATTCCTAAGAACACCAGAGTACCTTCTGCATGACACTGGAAAGGCTTGGTGCCCAAATGAGTGATGCTGTGACCCTTCAAATGCTCAGCCCGAGTAAAAGACTTGCCGCAGCCCTCCTCCATGCAAACAAAGCGCCGGTCATCATCATGTTTCCTGAAAAATACAGATTTAGAAAGAAATTTGCAGCAGATTTAAAGCTAACAACAAACACTTAACAGTGGTATTTCAGATTTTTTTCCAGGCACCCCATATTAGGGACTGCAGATGGAAACTAGCTATTTAGCTATAATCTGGTGCGGAACATCTGTTTTTATGAGCTTAATGTCTCTGTACATTGTCCCTTCAAATAAAGGCTAAAAAAAAAAATTAGCCTGATTGGTTGGAGATATTATTAGAGAATTTATATATGAATACCAAACAGTCAATGATTTGCCTTGTTTGTTATGTACAACACTAATGTATTTTGCTGAACTGCAAGCATGTGAATGCACCAGAGCCTGAGGGGTTCTGAGGAAAAAAAAACAGGGACTATCTGAGAAAAACACGCATGCAACAGTTTTATAAAACTGGTGAATACTAACCGCTTATGTCGAAGCAATTTGGACATGCTTGTGAAAGACCAGCCACAGCCCACAGAGTCACAGACAAATGGCCTTTCACCTGGACATAAAAAATACAAGTAAAATGTGTTTAATTAACTTTATAAAGACATTTTTGGCTTTACAGTTTGTCAGCTGCAACAGTCATTCCTAACATAACTGGATTTCAAAATAGTTTACCAAATAGTTTAATTGATTACAAATAACGCTGGTGTCACCATGCTCCAGTCTAAAAGACACTGGACACTCTGTGAGACAGTATGGTTGCCATCGTACCAGTGTGACTCCTTAGGTGGATTTTCAGGCGGCAGGCCTTGTCGTAGGTCTTCTCACAGCCAGGGAAAGTGCAGGCAAAGTGGCCTGATTCTCTGAAGTGAGTTCGATTATGAGAGAACAGGGCACTGAAGGTCAGAAAAGTTTTCTCACAACCTGGTCACAAACACAGCACGTTCAGGGGTTTTCTAATGTAAGAGTGTAGGCAATAAAAAACTAAAATTTATTATTTTATGCATAAATCTCACTATAAATCATTGCATTTGCACAAAACCATTACAATTAAACTAGGAAGGAGTAAGTGATGATGTATTACCTGGAAATTCACATTTGTGAGGCCTCTGAGGCTCAAAGTGAACCCTCTGGTGACTGGCAAGTCGAGTTGCACTGCGAAACCTTTCACTGCAGATATCACAGGCAAAGGCATTGTCCTGCTTGTGGATTTTAATGTGAGCTTTAAGGTTATAAACAGTAGTAAAACGTCGGCCGCAGCCTTCTATTGTACACAGAAAAGGCCGCTGTTTATCATGGGACTGAAGATGTCGTTTGAGTTTGTATGAGGTAGCAAAAGCCCAGCCACAGCCCTCCACAGTGCACTGGAATGGTCTAGGGTCCTCAGCATGGTTCAAGAGGTGAACTTTGAGCTTCTGTCTTGAATCGAATGTGCAAGAACAACCAGGTTCAGGACAGGCAAAGAAGGAAATAATATCTTTTTTTGCTTTTATAGGGCCTTGAACTTCCTCATTTTCAACATTTAGGACGGCTGCTTTGGGGGATGGAGTGACCAGATCAGCCTCGCTCAAAGTATACAGTGCTGAACAGTCCTCGATCAGGGACAGCTCTGTGTCTTTCAGCTGGCTAGAGCTGGGGACTGCCAGAGTATTGATCTTCCCAATGGTCTTTGCACCACCATCATAATTAAGCAGAACAAAATCTTCATAGTCCTTCATGCCAAGATGCTCTTTCAAACTGACCAAGTCATCATCTTTGTGAACATATCCTTCTGGTGGTGTGGAGAGTGTGAGGATGCCATTGTCTATAGTGACAATAATGCTTTGGTTGTTTATCATGATAGTCCCAGAGAAGGTTTCACTGGCAGGGGTACTAATAGAGGGCATTGTGAGTTGGTTGGTACTGTTCTGGAGCCCATCTGAGTCTGTAATTAAGTCTGGACTGTCCATAGTTTCCATCAAACCCGAACTCACAGAAACCAAGGCACTGCTTTCATCCAAGTCATCTTTGGGCAATTTACTGCCAGTGTTGTCTTTAAAAGACTCAATAGGTATTCTATCGTTACATTTGTAATTAAAAATAGCGTCTCCTATAGAGTGGTGATAGTCAGTCCGCCTGGTATTAAAACCACCATTTGGTAAACAAAAACTATAATCGATTTTCTTCAAGGCCTTGGTTTTAAGGGGGTTCAAGTCGTCACTGGATTCACGAAAAATAACGTTACTGTTGTCTTCAACTTCCAAGGAAGCGCTCGGCCGCGCGTTATCAGTCAAACCTGCGAGTGGTGCGCCTGTGGCCGCCGCTGCTGGACCCGCTCCGGAGGGAGTAGCCTCGGTGCTGCCATCGTGCTGAGCTACGTTCAAAATCACATAAAACTGCTGAGGTTGTTTACAGCCTGAGCTGCCATGCTCAACAGCAGCCTGGGTAGTCAGTGCTGAATGCGGGAGCTTTTCACGCTGTTGCCGTAAACCCGACGCTGCGGCGGTGGTGAGCGTTTCCTGTCCACCCTCTTCCTCTAACTCTTCCTCTAACGGAGGCAGCGCCATTTTCTTCTCACTATCAGTGCCAGAGTCTCTGAAGCTCCAAGCCGTCTGAGCAGACTGTTGTGGGTTAGACAAAATATGCGCCCCGTGGTGTTTCTTTAGGGTCAAGTCAGGTTGTCTATTATCCGTAAAAGTGTTTTTATCTGAAGGTTGAGACTCGCACTGTGGTAAGCAGTCCATCGCACTGCCATTTTCCGCCTGTAGGCGAAACGGACCTGTTCCCGGCCTGGTATTGTTGTTGTTGTCACTCTGGAGCTCGGGCACTCCATCCACTTCACTTTTTGAAGAAATAAAATTGGTTCTCGGGGTAGATGTCGTTGAAAACGTGGACAAAGTGGTTCCGCGCAGGGCGCCATGTTGAGAATGATTGTTTTGGGCATCTGAAAGCCCCTGGATTTCCATCTTGGTATCCCTGTAGCAGCGGCTCAGAAAGGCCCGCCCTCGCAGAAGGAAGGGGACCCAGGGCCAGTGCAGTGTCCAACCATTTCCAACAGGCCGACAATAATAGGTTATATTAGGCTAGGCTTATTATTGTGTGACAAAATGTTTATTTATTTATACCACGAATAAATCACAAAAATTTACATAGCCAATAAGAGAGGGGTAAATTGGGCTTTTTTTTTTTTTTTTGCAAAACCCATCTTGCGGCCCATTTTAAAGTTTTTTATTTTCAATAAACCAGTCAGAATGATTTACCCATCCAAAATATAAAATAAACGTAATAAAGCCACACACAAACCTAAAAACAACTCCCAGTGCACCCCAAAGATCCCACAGGAAAGGAACTTGCTGTGGTCCAAGTCTGAGCCAGGTCTTTATCCAGAGCTCTGCATAGTTACAGCATTTTACAAAGGTGGAATTGCAAACAAACAGAAAGTTTGTTGTTAGTGGGGTATAAACTTAAGTGTTGTTGTGGAACAGATTAATTAGTGTGTTGATTGTGTTTCTTATTTAGACAATAAAGTGTCCTTTTTACAAGAGTGTCTAAACATTTTCATGTTTTAGTTTGCACACGTTTTGAGATGTTGACTTGAGTTTATGGTTTTGAAGTTTGTGTATACATTCTGCCACACTGGCTACAAGTTTCAGAAAATGAGCTTAAGTAATTACAAAATACTGTGATATTGAAGATACCCGCTCGTACAACATTGAAAATGTGTCAGGATTTGTGTGTGGGGAAATGTGTTTAGTACCGAGTTCATCATTTAAACCCCCCAAATGTACAGGACAGGTTAGCTTATTATTTTTAAGTTGACACAACCAAACAAATCAAAACTGGGTACCTATGGGTCTCAGCTTCTAGTAATTGGGTTTGTTATTGGGAAAAGCCCTGCAAAAATACAGTTCTAAAGCATGTTGTATTAGCTCACAATATCGCCATAGACCACATTATATACAGTTGCAGGTAGACAAATGAAGTGCACATTCAAATGATTTTTGTCTTTTTATTTACAAATGCCTTGGCTGTCACAACTTAGCCTTTCATCTGTAAAACAAAAAGGTCAAAATACATCACCTGTACAAAAGACAAAACTAAAATGATTTTTAACAGAGGGACAACAGAAGATTTTGAGACAAAATAACCACTTAAGATGACCAGAAGGTTTTAAGGTGAAGATGAAATATTATATCAGCAGTGACAGCCTACTGTTACACATGATGAGAACCTCTCCGTCAAAGGGAAGTATAATGACATTTACCAAAAACACCAGGCAATAATGTCTGACTGTCAAAGAGCTTTGAACCAGCGTTGGCCATTTGCTACATGGTGTATTAGGGCATGTGGTATGTATCTAAAAACTGTGAACATAGCAGCAAATTGTACTAGAGCTTTACAGACATGACTCTATGACCAAGGTAAATTTCACTTTGTGGCTTTGATAAATTGAAATATCTCAAATGCACATATCTCTCCTTTAATAAATTCTAAGTACCTGTTAAGGTCACTAGAAATTGTCTGAATGCTCAAAAATAACATAAAACAGGCTTGGCGAAAAAAAATCTGTTCATAAAGGCACAACATTTCCTGAGGTAAGTTGCTGTAGAGCCCATTTGGCAACAAACAAACTTCAAATAAAACCATTAAAATAATTCATTCAAGAAACAGAAGGATGACGTTAGGAGAAGTCACGGGCAAAGTGACCATTACCCAAAACATTCTGGTGTCTGGACCAAGGTGTTTTTGAAAGTAGCCAGGTGCACACTTTCATTTTCATTGGACATTATGCTTACGCTGGGGCTTACTGATGCTCATTAAGAAGTGATTATTACTGTATGTTTAAGAGGAGTTAAAGTGAGTTTTGACTCTCAGGAACATCTACCATTAATTAGTCCTTAAAGTCAATGAATTACTATTTCCTAGGACTAATGGCTTGCTGTATACTAACTCATAAACAAAGGGTTCCATCCAGGTTTCTCCCACCGTCAAAAGACATTCATGCATAGGTCAACTGGTGAATCTTAACTCCAAATACAGTAATGGATGAATGTGAATACTGTATGTCTCCAAGAGGTGACTTTCTTTCAGGTTGTAACCCACCTCACACCCAAAGTAGCCAAGAGCTCCAGCCACCTTGATTCCATTGGCGGTGGTAGAAAATGAATGGATAACTGAGTGCATTCAACATGTAAATGTAGTGAGAGGTCGCCTAGAGACTGAATGACGACAAAATAGTGGATGGAGAAATATTGCTTTTGTACATGCATCATACTTTGGAAACCGTTTCCCACCTATGGGATAAAGTTTTTTTTCCTTTCAAAATATTCAATACATTTGAAATCAGCCTTTTTCAAATTATGGAGCTGAAACTGAGCAAAAAGTTGCAAATCATGGCATAATTTAAAAAAATAGTTTTGTTGAGGGAGAAACCAGCTTTCATACTAAGCTGATTTGCTGTTTAAAATATTATATTCTTATTGCTCCTCCTACTCCTAAGTGCTCACACAGCCATCTCACTTTTGAGAGCAGCAAAATTAAGACTATTAATTTACCTTATGAAGGACGGCCAATCATAACTAATCATCTCTACGTCTTCCATTTAGCACCAAAAAGCTTTCCTCTCTATCCCTTTTTATACTTTGGCTAAAAAAAATCCCTTTGAGAATCCCCCCAAAAAACTGCCAAGGACATGAAAGTTCCATCTAAAATCAATAAAACATCAAACTGGATATGAAGGCTTTGTTCCTCGACTAAACAGAGCAGTGGTAGACATGTTGGCTTCGCCTGATTGACAGGAGTAACAGAAGGCAAGAGTATTAACAAAGGTTTTAGACAATAGCATTGTGGCCTCTGAGACCAACGCCACGAGCAAACTGCTCCAGCAGGCCTGAGATGGCTGCTGAAGGACTGGGAGTGGAAGACTTGAGGCCCACCGTGGAGCTGTAGGCTGCCAGGAAGATCTCCCGCACTGCTTCAAGACGACTCTGCCGCTCAGAAGGCAGGGGACACCTATACCAAAGGACAAGCAGACACACAAGAAGATAAATAAATAAAGACATATAACTTTAGCTGCCTAAACAGGAGCAAAGCATGGCTAAAAACAGAATAAAATTATACTCATTTTCATTAACACAAGTTTGAGTATTATCCATAATACATATTTAACTTTTTAAGGCATTATTTATTATAATATTATTACATTTACTATCATACATTATGTAATGCTCTTTTGTTTTACTAATTATAGAAATATTTAAGCAAATTTAATTTATGACAGAGGTGCAATTTGGTCCACTCTATACTAAGGGCTATAAGAGGTGGTTTATGTTCATTTGCATTAAATGCCTGTGTACAGTTTTCTCTTAGTTATTTAGTTATCTTTAGTGTCTTGAAAGTCACCACAGTCATTCATCAAGCTGCTTTGAGAGCTTGCTAAAGCATTAGGCTTCTGACTCTGAAGCTTATTTAATAAAAATTTAATGACCACTCATACATGCGTATTATGGTGTATGGTTGTCAATATTCACACAAAGTCTGGGATTTATTATTCTAAGCTCAAACCCCTCAGCAGGTTGGGAGCTTGTGGTAATGTAGAAACAGCTGTGGTATTATTAACATTATACAATGCATTGGAGAAAAAAGTCACCCACATGCGACCACTTGGCCCGTCATCCTGAAAACTGAAGGGTAGAGGGGAGTCATAGGCAGGAGCTACAGCAGAAGAGGTTGAGGAGACAGAGGCTGTGGGTGGAGCAAAGTGTGCATGGTCATGAATGCTGCCACACCCTGAAACTATCTGCCAGCTTCCATATTCTGTAGAGACAGACGAGGCCGAGCGTGCATGATCTGCCATTAACCTAAAACAAAAAGACAGAAATAAAACACAGGGCTCAAGATGTCAAATGAAGCTTTTATTGAATGTTCATGATATTTGACATACCTTCTCCCGGGAACAGCTAGTGGGCTGCTGCCAGTATGTGTGAGCACATGTTCTGAGTGATTAGAAGAGGAGGAGCTAGATGACCTGGCCTCACTCAAAGGATGGGGCACACTTTCCTCCAGTCTGTTCCACATGACCATCTGAGGAGAGGGTGAAGGGCCTTTCCTCCTGACACCAGACACAAGAGTCCCCGGACACAGTAAATAAGGTCCCCCCATTAAAAGTAATTCCTCATATACACCAAACACTGTTATTGCCGGGATAAAGCTGATGACTGGAATACTCCAGTACTTTTAAGGCTTAATGGTTATTACTTTATATAATAAGGTGTTATTAGAACATATGATACAACTGAAGAACTCTGGTGAGTTTTACATGTCTAGAGTCAAATGTCGCATCACCGCCTGTGTTTCACCTCAGCCTTCACTCTCAAACTTTATTAATCTATGTTAACATGAAAGGTTTCAGTTATGTATTTGTAATGCCTCAAATTTTTGGGGGCATAGTGGGTAGTAGTGTGTAGTAGTAGCAGCTTGTAGGTCCCAAGCATACTACTAGTAGGTCATGTATTGTTTATGTTATTTATTACATTATGTAATGTTTAACTCTTTGTAGAGTCCTGATCAAAATTTTAAGACCAGTTGAAAAATCGCAAGAATTAACATTTTGCACTGTTGGAATCTGAAAGTGAGACAGCAGAAAGACTCATGAGAACAAAAAAAGAAAGAAAAAGCAAAACAGAAGAACTTAAAATCATCCATAATCATTGCAAAAGCAAAAAACACATCATGGACTGGGAGAGCGCACGGGTCATTGGATCGGGTCACATAAACACAAACGCTGGATCAGAGAGGTGATTGAAATCAGAAAGCGGGAACAGAACACCATGAATTGGGATGAGGGAGCTTTTCTCCTCTCACACACCTGGGTCTCGCTACTCCAGAGACCTAGGAAGATCAGCTGACGAGAACACGTCACAGCAGGCTTGTGACACAAAGAACACAGGTTCAATTCCCGGACCATTTGGGGTCTTTCTGTGTGGAGTTTGCATGTTCTCCCTGTGTCTGGGTGGGTTTCCTCTGGGTTCTCCAGTTTCCCCCAAAATTATAACTGCTTCAATAGAGCACTAACAACATATTATTTTAATATTATGTCTGAAAAATTTTAATTAATTGGGTTAATAGAGCTACCCAAACTTTGTCAGAAAACAGCTATGTTGAGTTTGTGTTCCGTTCTTGCTCAACTCTTCACCAAAGTAAAAAAAGTCCCATAATGTACATCAGTAAACTCAGAATATCTGTGAAAAAATGTTGCCTACAGAAGCACAGAGGTTTATATGTATATTTTGTATAATGACAGCAATACTGACCCGTTGGAGGCAGCGGGTTGGTTCATAAATAGGTCAGTGGTGTCACTGGTGAGGCTGGAAGGTCCTCCAAGCTCCTCAGTGATCAGGGAAAAATCACTGCTCAGACTGGTCACACTGCCACGGTCTCTGGACTCTGGAAAAGCACACAAACAATTTCCTTAGACAGCAATTACAGTTAACTTAATACATTTTGTATTTTGTTTTCCCTGCGTCAGGAACAGTTTTCTGACCAACTGCAGTTTGCAAACACGCACAGAAGACTCAATTAGCCACTCATTTTACTTTGATTAGATTCTCTGGATTTAAGCATGTAGAGTTGTTTTTATTTGTGGCAGTTTTTATCAAAACATTATCAACTCATTTAGAGTAGAGTCATACCAGTCATATTAATTATAACTTACTTAACTGACAGAGGTCATCTACAGTGAAATCACTGTCTCTGAATTGTGAGTTCTTTCTTCTGAGAACAAAAGAACACAAGATTATTGAATATAACAAGGACTGTCACAGTGATGACAGTAATAATGAAGAATGGCACAATGAAAACACAAAGCATAAAAAGAAAGCCTAAAGTTAAAGTTGGTTTTAATCTCTATGTGACCTAGATAATATTGTCATCATTAATTTGAGGTCATGTGAGCCAGTCTAGGAGAAATGATGGCAAACCTACCATTTAAAAATCAATGCATACAACAAAGTATGGGAAAATTAAACTTTAGGTTATGGAAGTGTGAAGCTATGTGTCATTCATGTGGATATACCAATATTTGTTAACACGCTAAAAACGTGAGTTACACACCTCTGTTTCTTAACGACAGAGAACCTCTCTGAGACAATGTGCTTCAAAAAATTGAAGCAAAAAAAGAATATCTAAAGAGAAAAATTACATTCAATTAGGAGAGTAAACAGCCATTAAAACAGTTAATACATCTACAATAAAGGCAGAAATTAATTATTAGGATTACCACCACAGACGAAAAGCCAGGTACTGACCTCTTCTCCTTTGGAGAGTCGATCAGGCAGCATGTGGCTGGAAAAAGAGAAATTCAATGGAATATGTGATGGACTTGTGGTTCTAGTCAAACATATGCACCATTTATGCAAACTAATGAGCACAGAATTATTAACATGATTGATCTGTATAAATATAAAGCAAGTTTATTTTTACCCAAATAGAAACCAGTCATATGCAATGGTTAAGTACAGGATCTCTGCTGGTTCTAGGCTGGAGTGCACTACACCATCCTGCAAAAAGGCACCACAAATCACACATCCTAAATTCTAACATATATATATACCCAGACTTAGTCAGAATGCAAGGCAGGTGTCAGTGTCATTGTTCCATATAGAAGTTTAGACAATAAAACGGAGGAGCTTACAGCCCACAGGGACAGCCGGAGAAGAGAGACAAACAGAGGCGTCCTGTCCCAACCAGATATGCAGTGCACAAGCAACCCACTCTCATCTAAAGCAACAAGAAAAGCGCAATAAGTCGTAAAACTGCTCTATCATTGGCATGTACCAATATTACATCTATTTTTTTTAATGATTCAACAATTGAGTCAGATAAAAGGGCTTATTCCAAAACAACAAACAATAAAATAACACTATTTGAATCAATTCCTTAATAAATTATTAACCAGTCAACACATCCACCTACCATCACTGTTGATGATGTGGAGAAGCAGCTTCAGGTAGTTCTGAGTCTGCTCCACCAGGTCCCATGACTACCATACAAGCAGAATAAAAATATTTAAGTGTATGACAATAATATTTACTGAAACTCATAGCACATAAAATATGTAATTGTCTGTAACATAAACACAACTGAACAAAAAGATACAACCAAGGCCAGAACTTTCTTTTTCTCTATACTCTACTTTTCAAAATAAAATTTACAAGACATCTTGACAAAACAGGAAAGCATTTTTTTTATTAACTGTATGCTTTGATGAAAACAGAACTAGCTCTATTCTCAAATGTATCTTTAGCAAGTTGAGTTTCACAGTCTACAAAAACAGGAGGACAGGAAAAAAAGTTCAGGTTGAGTGAGATTCCTAATTTAATTCTTTATTTTTTTGTTAAAGTGTAAGGTTGAAATATGAAAGAGTTTGCTATAACATTATCCCTACACAATTTAAAAAAAGTTGAAAAGTTCATAAACATTACCTTAACCTTACGGCTTTTCCCTACTATGCTCATCACACTAAATCACTTCCCTTCTAGTATGCAGCGATGCTATTCTGCTTAATTAAATCTGGCATTTTTTTTATGCCAGATGCTCTTTCTGACACACTCCTCTCCATTTATTCTGGCTTGAAATTATTATTTTTACAATGTACCATTATCATTATGTTGCCATTACTGCTTACTATTAATTTATTTGGATCTCATTACCATTTCGGTTTGTTTCTCCAGTGATTCTTTCTCTGATTTGCGGTCCAAGTACCAATGTATCTTACACATGCACTTTATGTAATGCCCCTTTTTTATGACAGGTTATGTTTATCCAGTTACACTCAGAGGTAGTTTAATCTATGTCCACATATTCTCATCCAGAAATGTAACTTAACCCCGTAGAACCCAGACATAGAAATATATGTTGGAAAAAATCATCCGGGCTAAATTTTAGTCAACGGGGATGGGTAAGAACAAAAATTTGTCAATATTTTTGGTAAGCAGCATTCATGAAATAGTTAATACATTTAAAAAAAAAAAAAAGACTCCTACTTTTGACCTTTGAAATATATGCTGCATATTTGCAACAGAGGATGCTACTGGGTTAAATCGACTTGAATGTTAGAATAAACAAAGCAGTATGGTGGCTGGCAGGGGTACTACCATTCTCAACTATCACTTGGATCTTCATACAAAAGAAGAAAAATGAAGGAAATGACCTGGTACAGGCTCCAGTCAATGTTTAGGTTCTGAGTGAAGCATGTAGGGATTGTCAAAGGAGCATCAACAAAGTCCTGTCAGAGAGTAAACAATGTGGTCAGAATAAAGAACAGCCAGGCTTTTTACAGGAGCTCTCTGTGATGAAAAAAAGCCCACCTGATTCCAGTTAAAAACCAGACCCTCTGCCGTGTAGTCCCTGTCTTTGTACTCCTTAAAAAACTCACATCCTAAAAAAACAAGCAGGAACACACATTGTATTGTCTCAAAATGTAAAACTACAGATTAGAATTGAAAGCAAGGTTTTAAAAAGTCTCTTAAAATGCTTTTTCCAGTTAGGGGTTCATGTGTGGCTGGAGCCACACTGACATTGGAACATACACTGACAGAAAACAATTCACTCTCACATTCATTCACTATGGGTAATGTTGATGAACCAGTTCACCTAACAAATGCTTGTTTGTGTTATATGATATTTTGGACTATACCTGTAAAACAACTTTAAAAAAAAAAAAAAAAAGCAGTGATGATATGTGGCAGGAGTCCATGTGTTTTTGCATTCATTCATTTTTCTATTTAGACACAAAAAACAATATTATTATTATTTTTTATTTTTTTTTTTTGGGGGGGGGGGGGGGGGGGGTATGACATCTTATCAGTGCAGTAATGGTGGTTTATGCTCGTCACTACATGTCACAGACAAGTTATGGAGCGTTTGAGGCTTAATAGCTGCACACACTTAACACATCCATACTTATTGTCAGCTGACTGCCCCTGATTGTGACTACCAATAATAATGTTTTGCTGAAATCAAAATATTAAAAACAAAATAGAAAAATTGACAAACACAAAATTATACAGACTGACAGGTGATTGTTTATGGTTTGTAAAAAAAAAAAAGGTCTACCTGGATAAGGCACAGAGAGCAGAGTGAAGTCTGCATAGCGTTGAGCTTTATCCACCTTTTCAGAAGATGTCACACTGTAAATGCAAATCAGGCAATGTAATAAAACTAATGATGCTTTAATCTACTATACTGATTATAGAAAACTATAATTCATTGAAGTATTTAACATATTGGTTTATGGACCCAAAGTGACTCTTATACTATATGAATACAAAGAAGATACCTAAATATTGAGTATCTTCACACTTACTTTAGACCAAATTTAACCTTCTTGTTCTCCACCATCAGGTCACATATGTAGCGAACTGAGAGGTAGCGTAGCAGCTTAATGTCATGACCACGAACTTTATCAAACAGCTGGGAGTCCCCATTTCTGAAAAAAAAAAAAAAAAAAAATAGAATAAATAAATAACATGTTACAATAATGATAATTCTGACAATGTTTATCTGTATTACCTAGGTCATATTTTAGGCAAAATCTGTGGAAATTTAAAGATATACAATAAATACCTAATTCCACTGTCATCCTCTAGAACCTCTTCCGCCTCTGTCCATGTGTCATCAGTGCCCCCTGAAAAAACAAACATCTCAATAATTAAATTGTTGTGAAATGAGGACTACTTCGTTCCTGCTTTGTTACACGGAGTCGATGCCATCTATTATTGAGCACCTCAATCACCTAATTTACTATGCTGACCACTGTTAGGAAAATAAATGTCCCCTGCACACCTCAAGTGCTGTCATTGTTTACATGTCTTTAACCCTATCTATGAGCTGCATTATTAGGTTATGAAAACCCATATTCTGCCACAGTTCTGAATGACAGAATTAAAAACCAATCAAATCATCTTGAAATATGATAACATTTATCTGATTGGACAAAATTGCAGGATATAGTGCACTGGAGGAGTAACTTCAATCGCCAAATCAGAGCTCTTCCCTGTGTCACCTGATTGTCAAAAGTATAGTCGGTCCCATTAACCTCCTTTTTACTGATGCTCTGCGACCACAGGAAGTTCACAATTTACACTACTTGATAACTACTGAGATAATTTTTTTTTTTTTTTGCATGATGTGTTAATTTTAAATTGAGAGGGTATCCATAAAACACAACAAATCAAAACAACTAGTATAAACTACAATCTTAGCATTAAGTGTGTCACTCTTCTTGCATTTCTCATTTCTGCCAGGGGGCACTTGCATACTGTATTGATCGGCCGCCACTGCCTACAATGGAAGCTCAGTCAGACTTGAATGGTCAATACTGACACAATGTGTTGAGTGATCAACTGTCTCTGTACTGACATCCAGAGTCTCGCCAGCCTGTCTTTTACAACTCTAAGACAACACAGAATTCCCCTCACAAGCACATTCATACATTTACTATTTTGCCTGGACTGTCACATGAAGAAGTTACAGAAAACATTTTGCATTTTTAGAAGTAAAACCTGCAGTTTTTTGGAAGCACCTGAGAATATGTAGTTGTAGCCTGTCCGACCATAGAGCTCCCCCCAGCCTGCCAGTGTGGATGACCGGCAAATATGCTGCAATACAAAACAGAATTAAACAGGACTTGGAAAGCATTATAAACTTGCAATACTATTTATAAATGCTGTTCTAGTATAGCTATGTACAAAAAATGAAGTACGCAACGGAAGGAATTCTAAGCTGTTGAACTTCCTCTTTCAATGAGATATAAATACAGTGTGACACAGTAAACATTCCTCCTGATACTGTAGTAAAGAGAACAAAGTGACACTTTACTCTAGTGATTAAGACATTTATAGTTAATTGTACAACTGCAAGCTGCTGTAACAGCTAATCAACAACAAACTGTTTGACTGGTTATCTTGACTGATACGACCATTCTTATAGCTTGAAAAATACATGACTTACTGAACAAGGCAAGAAAAAGCATTTCAAATTTATATTCTAAAGTATTTTTGTAATCAGATTAAAGAGGCCAGCTCAACGTGTTCTTAACATACCTAGCTTAAAATGAAACCTCTTTTGTCCACAACTAAGCTCTCACTTCCTTATGTCAGCATGTGAACTCTACTTTTGATCTCTGGTGTGATATTTTCACAATCATAAAATAACTCGTGTCGTCAAACTTCTTGATCCCTAATTGTTTGAAAAAGGTAAGAGTTACTGGGTACCTTGCCGTTGTAGAGGATGACAGGACAGACAAACCTCCCCCTGCAGCGTGCGAGCTTACTCCTGTTTACCAGGTCCTGTAGTTTACTGATCTGCACAGCGCTTTCAGACCTGCACAACAACAAACATGCCATTATGAGAATGAACCTTTTTTTTCTGTAAACCAACCAACCCATTTACCATCAAGGCATTTTACTTCCTTGACAATTGACCATGCTAACCTAATGTCTAATGTAGGGCTGACAGCCTCTGGTCGTTAAGTCGATTAATCAGTCGGTGAGGTCTTGATCGACTAAATAATTTAATTAGTCGATTAATTGCAGGAACTCTTTGCATTAATAAGATTGGTCTCATTTATTACTTGATAACTTTTATTGTTTATTTTATTGAAGAGAGCATAGATAATTTTTAGATAATATTTAGATAAAAACATCTTTTCTAAATGTTTTTACACCTAATTAATGTAAAGTCACTTGTCTGTGTAAGACTCTGGCAAGTCCCCCACATATCCTTTGGTCAATTTCAGTTGATGAATTGCTGCACTGGACTTCGGTTCCCTAACAATTTCTTTGGTCGATTACAGCCCTAGCCTAATGATGGTTTATTGGTTGAAAGGTGCAGTTTGATATTCTGTGGTATCAAGGGACTGGAGATACATTTGCACACATTATATTACCCTCTTTTAGGGCAGCGAGCCCTGCATGTAGATGCTGCGGCCTATAAGCAAAATCTCAGAGAAGTTGGTCTGACACATTTGGTTTGGATACCAACAAGGTTTTAACAGAAGTAACAGTATAGTAGTATATAACAAGGATTTTGGTTGTTCTGCTTTGAGCTGTTTGCAACAAGCAACATAATTAATGGCTACATGTGGTGATGCTTTAATTGTCTGATTTACTAAGATGGAAAACTACAAAAACATGTACAATTGTAAACACTGTTGAACTGAACACACTACAACAAAATACAGTACTTTTCAACTTAGTCATGAGACAAAGCACAGTTGTGTGAATAAATGCTAACCTTTGGTCTGAGTATAGCTAATGATGAGGACAGAGGAAAACAAACAACACAGGCTAATAACTAACTAACAGCACTGGACTTTGTCATAAAGAACCAGCATAGAGCTACCTGTTTCTTTCAGACTCCAGTTCATACTCCAGGAAGACAATTTGCCGTGGGTAGTGGCCACACACTTCTCCATTGGCGTTGTGGATGATGCTGTACTTGTAGTCCTTGGAGAATAAGTCCAGACTGCGCCTCTCAATCTCTTCCACCTGTGAAGGGACAAATGAATAATGTATTCAAGACATAAAAACTTAAATGTGAGCATTAATGGTTTAATGTTAACACATTTTGATCTTGATGAGTTTTCTTTTGGGCTATTAACAGTACTGTTGATCTACATCATCACATCTCAACATCATCAGATTAACATTTCTTTCACTCTACCATGATCATTGACTACTATTTGATATGTGCCATTTAGTCATTTTCAAGAAAGAAAGGGTAGAGCTGAAACCCATCTGTCAGTCGCAGACTCACCTGTGTGGTCACCTCTTTAGCTCTGTATTGCGTCCTGGAAAACAAATAGATCAAATCTACTATTTCCTCGCTTTTCCTCAGTGACAGTCCGGAGGCAGCCATGGCTGAGGCTCTACCCACGGCAGTGGCCTGTAACCGGACGTGGCCTCCCTTATACACAGCAGCGCCCTGGCTTTTGGGTCTGGAGGAGCGGCCAGGCCATCCCTTCCCGGCCAGCTTCTTCCTGACTGCCCGCTGGAACGGGCCGGAGCCGGGGACTCGTCGAGAATTCAGGGCCGTGGCGGTGCTCCAGTTGGCAACCCAACTGCACAGCCAACGGGAGTTAGCACGGGGCTAACAGGCCAAAGGAACTTTGAAGTTTAGTAGAATTCCGACGAGCAAGACCGAGTAAGTTCCCATTTGTGTCCGTACAGTTGAGTTTAGTCCCGTCGTACAGCGTTTTAATATGAACACGTCTTCATACACTTCGTACTCAGCTCCCGAGCTAAACCAAACCTGGAAGCTGGACTGGACTACGACGTTTCTCCTGTGTCTTCAGGCGTCTCCTCGCGGTTTCATGTCTCCTTAAGGACTGTGTATATTGCTGTAAACTACTTCCATTAATAAAGAAGTTAAAGCAGTGTGTGTGGCACATATGGCCACAGACTGAACTGTCAAAGCTGCGCACTGATGTTGCAATGCGCGACGTTTAAAGAGGCTATAGGAAAGCAGACAGTAAACAGGAAGGTGGCGCAGACACGTGACCGGAAGTGAGTAGAGTAAGGCGGAGTTTTCCTGATTCATCAAAAAAGATAACACTTTAAGACAATGTGATATTATTATATAATTATATTTGGAAAAACTGAGCTGTTACAATACCGGGTTAGCCTATAAAATCAATGTTTTGTGAGACATCAAGGCCCTCTGAAC
Organism: Bostrychus sinensis; assembly: GCA_020698575.1. Taxonomy (NCBI): domain Eukaryota; kingdom Metazoa; phylum Chordata; class Actinopteri; order Gobiiformes; family Eleotridae; genus Bostrychus; species Bostrychus sinensis. The sequence continues at coordinate 26,508,443 of CM036241.1, forward strand.
AACATAGTGTTTGAATTTTGAATGATATGCAATGACTGAGTTGACTCCTATTGAGTGTGGGTTCAGCTGTAATCACGAATCTCCTTTTTTTTTTTTTTTTTTGGAAATTTTTAAAATGCTTTTCCTAAAAGGGTTTGTAACTGCATTTAAAAAAAATGGTTTTCTAAACGGATTAATTAATAACAGAATCAATTATTCTAATATAAGCATTTAAGTAATAATTTATTAAATGCTCTTTTAAAAACTATTTTAATAAAAGCATTTACTAAACCGTTGATTAAAGGCTCTTTTGAAAACTCTTTTAATAAAAGTATTTAATAATTCATGCATTAAATGCTCTTTTAAAAACTCTTAATAAAAGCTTTATTCCTTTGCGCATGGCGTTCAGGGTCCTTCATATAAGCCTGCCGTGAGCTTGCTTACATTTATGACGGTATGTAGGCCACTTGTGCTTTGAAAAAAAAAAAATCAAGGTTGGTCCTAAACTCGCTTAGCCTTGTCTAACCATGAACAAATAAGTGATGTGAAATCACACCCAAAATGACAACTTTAATCTAAGTGTAGAGCCTGCTTTTGACTTTTTTTTTTGTAGTAGATGGTGGCCAGAGTTAAACACGTGCCTATCAGTTACTGCATGAATTTGAAAAGCCCTTTACTAGGGCTTATATCACAAATTTATAATTGCAATACCAGCAAATGCAATATTCATATCACAAAAAATGAAATGTATCACAATTATGTAATAATACTCCATCTGACAAAGATTTACAGAATCCAAACTGTTGTCTTTTCAGAGCCTCCAAAAAAATGTGTTGTGCCCAAATAAAAATATATTATATACTGTATATAATAAGTCATGCCTTCCTTAATTTGGTCCAATTTTTAGCTTGTTAATAAACAATGCTTATTTGCACATGAGATTTCTAAAATTGGAATCGTGCAGTTTCAATATACAAAACACATCACTACTTTTGATGTACATTATGTACCCATGATGTTGCTCACAAAGTAGACATGTTACTTTTATTATAGCTATTTAAATTAACTTCATTCTTTATGAATCTGCAAATCAAAAAAGTGACATAAGCCTAACTCCTCAGGGTAGAGCAGATAATGTAAAGGAGTCCAGAATGTCCCTCTTGAATCAGTTCATTTTCAATAAAGTTTTGGTAAACTTCTAAAATGCCTAAATCTTTTCCTTCTTTGCATTGTTAGATATCACTAGAAATAGTGATGAAATGTCTCCACTAACCAAGCACAAACCAAAGCTCACACAGAAGTGAGCAAGTTTTCAAACTTTAAACTTTTAGTGGTAAAGAAGTTGGAACAAAGAACAGACCAGCTTCATCAGATGCCGTATAATGGTTTTCAAAATCCATTAACATCATGATTATTTTATTATCAAAATGCAATACAACTCTTTTTAAATCTTTTGGAGGGCAACAATTGAATTAGTTACTACTATGATCTGTGTAAAAATGAACAAAAACCAACAGAAATGTACAAAAAAGAATGCAGCATCTGAGAGGAACCAAAGAACAGACCCAATGATTAGCTTCCAACCATCAGACAGACCAGAAAACAGAAATCATGTGTACTATATCTTCATACAAGTCTATATATCACATTTCTTTCTATACACAGGTCATATAGTCATACATAATGTCCTTTTGTGTTTTAAGGTTGAATCTCTTTTGTTTTAAGGTGCTGGTAATTTTGGGCCACAAACTGTTTCTTTGTTTGGGTCAAACATTCCTTGTGTTGAAGTTGTAGCAGGGGAAAAAACAGGTGTAGAGCTGGGCTACTGTCCAGGGACTGGGCCCTCTTTGCTGCTCAGCCCGTTGTGGTACTGGTGCACACACCAGCTAGAGGTCCCACCACAGCAATTAGCACAACTGCCTCTTCAAACCGGGCTTTCCAACATAAAAATACACCAACTTATCCAAGGAGACGTAGCTCTTCTCAAAGAACTTAGCAGCAGTAGTTATATACTTTTAACAATAATCCAAATACTCTCCTCAGAGATCCCTCGGTATCACATGGAATGCAAGGATTGGTCAGAAAGGGGGGGACGTGTATAGTAGTACTGTCAAACAAATGATTAAACCCAACATGAGAGAATGAAATGACTATTTGGTTATGTCTCTAAACACAATCACAGGAAACTCTGCTCAATATGAACAAAATAAAACCGATTTCAACTAATATAGTGGCTAGATCAGCTCTAGACGCAGAACTGGATTTTTAAATCACTGGAAAATGCAGCACCTTAAATCCTAAGAGCTATGTATCAAGTATGATAGTAGAGGTCATTGACATATTTTAAATAAAACAGTTCAAGGGGTGGAACGTGAGATGGAAAATGAATGAGTATTAAGACAAAGGGCTATAAATGGTTTAGTGACAAATTGTGTTTTACAATGGAATGGTACTGTGAGTACAGTGTGCTGCGAAAACATAATGGATCATTAGCATAGCATGTAACTAGAAAATGAAATAACCTCAGTGCAGTAAAACCTACTTCAACTACTATAGATATAAAAATATACATTCATAGCTGCAAATCAGCTCTGCTCGATTCTGCCATTGTAATAGAGTTTGGAAGTTAGGCATCATGTGAGGCCTGGACACACTGGATGATTTTTAAAGTCAAAATTATAAAATCAAGTTCAAGTGTACAGTGTCACATGCACACCATAGCTTTCAATTTCTCCATCATCTATGAGGGGTGTTATAAGGCAGCACATATGGGCAGTGGTACCAAATTTTTAAATAGCAAAAATAGCCTTAAAAATGATCAGGGCTGATGAGTCTAAACTCTAATAAACCTTTTGTCTTTATTTTTTGTTGATTCTTTCAAACTAAGTACAAATAAAATGAACTATATGTTGCAGACCTGAGATACATTAAATGGATGTATATTTTGGATTTAACCAAACATCAAGTATGATGTCTATAATAAATTACAAGTCAAAGTAGACTTTAATAGCACTATTTTATTTGCATTTTCCATCCCATACTTTTCTGATTTAGGGCTGTGTTTACTGCAGCACATAATTGACCAACTTGCCAAACAAATAAAAAAATATAACCACTCTTGTTCTGAGTTGTATCCCGACTCGGTGCGACACTCCAGGGATGTTGCTTTATACAGATGTGTGTGAACCTTACACGAGTCTGGCACTTTAGAAACTGTGGGGAACATGGCAGATTCTAAGCAGTCACCATTTCCATAAAGTGTCTATGATCTTTGGGTGATGTGTTATCTCTTTATTCCACAAAGCAAAGAAAACAAAGGAAAAAAAAAGTCCTTGTTCCTGGAAGGTCTGTACATTTGCCCTCCCCAGACTCCCAAAACCTGAATGCACTGCACTTTAGGGACTGAGGAGTTCCACAGCGCCTCGCACTCAAGCTCACACGCCCTCACATACTCCTAAAAGCTTCCTGACTGTGTCCGTAATCCCGAGCTTGGGAACTGACTCAGGCCCGTCCCTTGTGGTGGGTAGTGTGAAGGTTTAGGGGCCTGCTGCTGGCTCCCTTTAGAGGTCCGGGCCCCAGCGTCCAGCCTGGGTCCTGTGGCCGGATTTGTGTTAGTCTGCTGGTGTAGAGAGCGCTCTGGGGAGGGAGTGTAGGAAGTAACAGAATGGTCCAGGGGGTGGCCCAGGGAATGGCCCAGGCGCGAGTACGAGCCTGTAGAAGGACTGAAGGAACCTTGGAATGGAGACTTGGAGGTCTGCTGAGGGAATGACGGGCTGTCAGTCCGCTGGCTCTCTGTGGACTGAACACAGACAAACACATGAATGTTAAAGGCTTGCTGAGCTGCTGATTTTCCACTTCAAATATCACACTATTTAGACTAAAACTTGCAACCCACTATTATGGTGCCTGTTTTTTGTGTCACTTTTTATTTTTTCGGACATATTTTTATAAGGATGCAGGTGAATGTAACGTGATGGGTTAATAAAAAGGCCTGGGTAGGGTGCTGGGTTGTATCTACCTGGTGGGAGTACATAGACGGGCTGTATGGACTTGGAGAGGCATTGGGAGCTGTCTGCACCTCATATTGATCTGCATCTAAAAAAACAGGTTATCAAATGCTGTTGGGTGCAAAACAGCTCTATAATGTCTTTATATAACTTAGACAACTAAGTATCTATTGTTTGACAAATAGTAAAACCAATTGGGGTAAGTTTAATACAAAGTTTGCAACCCACAGCAGTGACAAGTTAAACAACAAACATACCACATTCTTTGTCAGTTGTACTGTCACTGCGCTTGTAGGTACGCTCGTTCTTGATGCTCCTCAGCACTCGCTCTAGAACCCCCTGCCCTTCCCTTAAACGTTCGACACTAGTAGGAACCATCCTGTAAAGAAAAATAAATGGCTTGTTATAAGATACACATACAATTGAAAAGAAAATGCAGCATTTATGTAGACAGTTTCTAAACTTAAAGAGGAAAAAATAAAAAAGAAGTGACATATAAAGATAAACTAAATTTTATAAAGAGGTTATTTATAACCGTTTCTAGGTCTTTAGATTTGACACATAGTACAAACAAAATAATAATCATAAGGCTAATTATAATGATAAGTGTCAGAGCTAATGTAAACAGCCATATTTATTAGGAGTGTAACAATAAAGTTACTATATCGATGTATCAATTTTTTCCCTAAGATACAATTATATCAATACGCATTACCTTGTATCGAATGGTATCGTTTTCTTGGTTTTGTGTCTCTATACACAAGGACAAAAAAAAAAAAAAAAAGAAAAAAAAAAAAAAAAAAAAAAAATCGATATCGGAAATATTGATATCAGAAATTTGTATGTTAAAATAAAACCAGATATGTCTTTTTATCTAATTTTTGTGTTTTTAATGAAACAAAAAGTTTTATTCAACTCTCTGTCTGCTAACATAATCAACCCCAGTCGTAGCGCTACATTTGAGAGTAAACTTTTATAATTTTTACCAAAAAGTTGCTGTATTGATTATCAGTCTGAAGGTGTTGAATCATATCAAATTTTATCATTCATTCGTTCTTGAATTGTATTGAAACAATTGTAATCAATACGTATCGTTACACCCCTATTATTTATGTTTAGCTAGACATGCAAACGGCTCTCACCACTGGTTGTCCTGGTGTCGAGATGATGCAGGGGTCTGTGGCTCTGAGGGGCTGACTGCCTCTGCTAAAGGACTGGAGTATGGGTGAGCAGAAGATGGGTAGTTGTGAGGGGAGGACAGAGGCTGGAGCCGGTGAGGCTGATGATGGTCCTGACCATAATGGCCAGCAGGCTGCATATGTGTGGCACTTAGGGACTCCAGGTCACGACCACTGCTCTGCTTCCTTTTCCGGTATTCCAGCAATGACACCTAAGGGGTAGAGAGGATAGACACATTGTCAAACAATGATGACTTAAACAACCCAAAACAGGTTTTCAGGGTTCCCAATTTTACTCAAAGACTTTCTTTGGTCCATTAAATAATAAAGGCCTTTGTTAAAAACTCTAAAGTATGACCCTTTTAAAATACAAGGTTATTGGTTTGGAACACATATTATTGATAATAATGATGAAATAAAGGTAATTAAAGATACATGGGAACCCTGCTTTCACATCAGTCTCACATTAAATAGCGTAATTCATGGCAAGTCCATGAGTAATGAAACACTACATGCATTATACCCAGAGACACCTGAAAACTGTTCATGACATTACTTTAGAAAAAAAAAAAAAAAAGTACTTTATCACCATGGAAACACCCGCAGATATAAAAAAAATGACTGTATGCAACTTGAGGTTTGTTGATTCGCTATGGAGCTTGGTGCATTACTAGAGTGACCTGAATGCATGGTTAGTAGCATACAGCAACTACAAAGGAGCAGGCAGTTGAAACCATGACAATATGCAACTACACTTAAAAACTACAACATCCAAAAACTGTTCAGACACACAAACACAAATGGCCACGCATCCACTGTGAATGAATATGTTCTGACTTTAATGGGATGTCTCTCTTTGTGAATACACGAGGGAGTATGATATGACAATGAGCTTACTTCAGATATAAAAAGTAAAGCTAAATTTCACATGACAACTGTTTCTATTGTGGGTATTACAGTAAAACACCAAATGTTGATTTCCAGGTACTAAATGTTTGTGAACAAAATTTAATGTGAACAATAAAAATTATCTGCGAAGATGGTGACAACTTGAAACGCATCTTCCCATAAGTAGCATCACCTGGTTACTGACCCATAACAACAGCTTTAGTGCTAAACTGGCTTTCAACATTTAGCTTTGCTGATATTACCTTAGCCAGCACCTCTCTAACATCTTAGACTGTTTGACTTTGGCAGAGGTAAACAACTTCTATAATTTTTAAGGACAAACTTTTGGTACCATCAATATCTGTCTCGCACAGACTGTGTGCGATATCCAATGTGACAGAAATGTATATTTGTGCATCAAAATAAATGGGCAATCAATCAAGAGTCCTCAGTGGCAAACCTTAGGTAAGAATTGTTAAGCTATTGATTGCTGGCTACACAGAGAGTAGAACAACCATGGTAAAATAATGCACTTTTGCCTTTCCAAAACTACTCAGGTTAATTAGTGCTGTTCCAGCTTAAAAATTGTTGGGAATGCTTATCGTGTGTAATGACTGTGGCAAAGTTTATAACACTTCTACTGGCCAAGCAGACGGTCTACAGTGTATCTGAGCATATAATATTTAGATAACCTTCCATTTGGCTTTGTGTAAACAGCTCCTAAGTTGATAGTATACTGTACACATGATTGTTATCATGATTGATAAATATTTTTATAGGCTAATGATAATTCATAAACTTCAGCGAGCAAATAATACACAACATATTACTCAAACTTCACTAATAAACAATATGGTCACAACAACTCAATGTATGTTGGAAGGAGGAAAGGACAGAGCTGTATAAGAATGGGGGTGTTGTATGCAGATGCAATAAAAATACTGACATGCACACTAGAGGCAGTTGTAAGAATATTCACCATATTTTGTACTGGCTTGTATTCACTTCTTACAGCTATAGCCTGGTAATGTGTCTTCCCTGTCACCAGACTAATGGGAGGCTGCTTGGCCCTCTGCCTTGGAAAAAAGTGGAAGAGAAACTTGGCAAACAGTGGCAAGTTGTAGGAATGAGGAGGGGAGGTCAGAGCTTAAAACTGCTGAAGTGTTGTTGAGCTTACACTGCTTTCTGACACATTCAGAGGGAAGCCAGTAATGCTATAACAAAAACTGGCAACTAGGAAAAGAGGACGTGGCTGTTTCCCAAATACATATTCATATAAGTCATTAGTTGTGCTTCCATAAACATATTAATTATGAAGAGTTGGATTAGAAATTGATAATGGAAAGGGCAAATATCAGTGCAATATCAAACACCTATAAACACCTGTAAATTATAATGGCATTATCATTACATGAAAACTTTAAAGCTGCACTACCTGATTTTGTGACTGTAAAAGTGATGTGTCTAAAAAAATGTTGAGTTTGAATGATACACTCCCCTTTCCTAATTCCTCTCTTTCACGACGCTCTATCACAGTCTCACACAAACCTGGAAGTATGTACACAAGCCAGGAGCTATCACAATAACATAGCAGAGATCTGGAGTTTGCTTTTAATTCTTTAAAATAAAAATACTGTGACAAAGCTATAATAAATAAAACAATAGCTCCTTCACATTATTCCTGATAGATTCTAGTTCCCGATAGATAAAGGATCTATCGACCAATCAGAGTGCTCCTGTCCTATAAAAGCGTGTGATTGGTAAAACTGTTCCTTCCCTCGCTCTAAAACAAAAACCCTTATAACACAGCCCACAGGTAACCTCAAAGTCTCATTTTTTCAGAGATGACTTCTGTTAGGCTGTACTAATAACTAAATAATTATCTTTGCCAAAATACAGAAAAGAAAAAAAAATCAGGTAGTGCAGCTTTAAATTAAAAATGATCTACACTGTCATGATGAGCTAGAAAACTAAAAGATGTCAAATCTGCACAGTTCAGTACATAATATAAATATAATATGCCTAATCCATATTTTTTCTCTCTGCCATATTTGACATTTTACTTGCTTGATGTTGTATGAAAACATTTTTGCTACAACATTTGTTAATCAACTAACTAAAGTTCACTAAAAAATTACAACACTTGCCTTCTTCTTTTGTGGCGGGTTGCTCGTGTGGGGGGGTGTGCCACTGTCTGGGTAGATTCCCCCATAATGAGGGTCCCCATATGGTGACATAGAGCCATGGTCCCCCATGAGCCCATGCCCACTTAAAGAGCTATGTAGAGACTCTGCAGGGGAAAAGCCATCTGATTTTGAGAGGCGCTGCTCTGTGGCCACAGGGTTTCCCAGGTTGGCATTAAGAGGTGAGCAGGTGTAAATGAGATTAAACTCTGTCTTGAAAGTTTGCTCTCTGTTTAGGTCCGATGACAGACAAGAGGCTGGGTTCAGAGAATTAGTTCCAATTGCCGGGCCCTGGGAATCCAGGCCTAAAGCACCTCCGGGAAGAGAGAATTCATCTGACATCACAGCGGCTGGGCTCTCCAGGCTGGAGGAGAGGGACACCTCCAAAAATTGTGGTCGAGAAATGTCATAGTCTGCTTGCAGACATGGCTAAAAGTAAAGAGAGAGGAGTTATCTCACATGTACAGTATTTTGTACAAAGAGGCTGTCAATGAGTCAGGAGAAAATGTACCTCAGGAGAGATGGACTCTGGCCTGTGAACTGGAGATGCCTCAGGTGATGATATGTTCTAATGAAACAAAGCAAAGTTAGTCAAACCTTCACAAATATTTAAATAAAAATAATTTTCAATTGAAGTAATTGTTTAACAAAGAAATAGTTGTCTCTGTGACTGTTGATGTCCTGACATGAATAGTTAAATACATGTAAACATATTGTAGAACTATGTCTCAGTTACATATTATATTTAAAAATACCTAGAATGAAAAAAGTCACTTTTATTCTGTTAAGTTTCTGAACATATTAACTATGTGCAACTTATGCGAGTGAAGCCCTTGAGTTCCTTAAATGTAAATAAATTATAGTTATGCCTAGTTGTAGTCAGAGCAGAAAAACAAAAAATGAAGTGTGTGTGCTTATGCTTACCTCAAACTGCAGCGGTGTGTTGCAGCGGCTGGTCGGCAGTGAAGGCATAGGGGAGTAGGGCAGGCCATTGGAAAGCAAACAAGGGGTGTGGAGCAGAAGATGAGGTGGGTCCTCTGGGAGAGGTGGGGTGATGGGTGACAGGGGCCGGAGTAAATGCTCTGAGCTGTCTGCTGGTGTCAATTCAGTCAGATACTTGAACCTGCGCTTTTTAATCGGTGCACTGACCTCTGCAATTCAGGAAGACAGCATAATTACACTCTCCAGTTTCTTCTCTAATCACAGGATCATCATTACTCTGGACCAACTGAACCTTTGGTATTCCATTTGTCAAGTTCCAAGTCTACATGAGTGCAATCACTTTGTTTTCTAAGATTGTAAAGTATAGTACATTAGATAGGATACTGACCAGCAGACAGTGGGTTGGGGGTTGACCGGCTACTCGTACTTTTCTGGGACAAGGTGGACTCTGTTCCGTCCTCTACACTCACAGAACAGCTCTCATCTTCCATCTGCTTTATCCACCTCTGCCATAAGAAATCAAGCAGAAATTCACACAAAAAAGTTTGAAATGTCGATTTATTCACAAGATACTGCTGCACTTATTTATTGAGCACTCACCTTCTTGTAACAGCCGTAAGTGCCGTCCATTTGAAGTGGGCGGGGTCTGCGTCTCTCAGGGTTAAAGGGTGAGCCGAAACGAATGTAGTGTCTAGGAGTGGTGCAGATCATGGATGTATGAGACAGGCCTGGCAGCATATTCAGAGTGGTGGCCAGAACTGTGGGGTCGGTGGTTATCCGTAGGGGACGCTCGACTGGCACCTCCTGGGGCACTTTCTCACCTCCAGGCACTTTGTCATTCAACCACTCAGTAACCAAGTACTGCAAAGACAACACAAAAAGATGAAAGGTATGATTCCATTATACAAAATTAGTTTGGTAACCCATCACTTTGGTTTCAACAGTGTAATACTGTTAAAAAGAGGTGATGCTTAACAATGGAATTGTTGTTTAGGTAACAGAATCTACTGACTAAAGGGAACATGACATGTGAAACGTAAAATAAAACATGTTGAGACATGTTTTGTGTCTGTATTGGCAAGGACAGTGTGTAGGCAGAAAATCAGACAAGGGCATTAAGAAAACAGACCTGTGTCAGAAAATGAACCAAGTTGAACCAAGATGTCCCAATAAGTCACTCAAAACCATTTAAGGTCCTTTATACACCACTTTAAATTTGTGGTTCAAAGTGGCTCACATGTTTTCAAAAATACTAGAATGTGTTCGATTAAAAAACACATGTATATATTATTTCATGAAGAAGGCTAAATTATTTTCTAAAATCTTCTTCTTTGAAGTAGCCTTCATACAGAACTTGCAGTCATCAACAAACTCATCAAAGGCTGCTTCAGAGTCGTGGGTTCGATTCTGAACTCCAACAGTTTGCCAAATGTCCCTCCCCACTCTCTGCACATTTCCCTACTATACTGTCCTATCCCTAATGCCTAAAAAAGCCAAACATATCTTTATAATAAACTAAATAACCCCTGCTAACCCCCTCACCTTCTTGGTCTTAGGGTAGCGGAAGTTGGCTCTATGGATGCAGTTTGGACCTTGGCCATCTCCATCAAAAAGGCCCACTGACCCCAGGGCCCCTTCTCCTTGTTCAGCACCATAGGGGCCCTGGGGTGCCTCCTCCTCTAGAGCAGCACCCTGATCGGCTAAAGATGCTGAGGCTGCAACTGCTGCAGCTGCTGCCTGTTGAGCCAAAGCCTGGCGCTGGCGGCGTGCCCGCTGTGACGAACTGGATCGGGTGCGACAAAAGCGACTTTTGGGCCTGGGCTTTGCAGGCCGTGCAGGTTTAGCTGGAACAGCAGGGGCAGGAAGGCTGTGAGGGGTCTTTTCATCAGCTGGAGTTGGCTCCTATGGCAAAAAGTTAGATTATCAGTTTAATGCATAGATAATACACTTTCTCTTGTCTTTTGTAATTCTATTTTAGTTTAGTAGTTGCCATAGTTTCTACACTTATCTTACAAAGGGCAGATTATATACTCACTGTGACATAGGTGGTGCGCCGTGTGCTCATCCCAATTCCAGTGCTAGGAACTGCTTGATTTCCCACAGTAACACTCCGAAAATCAGCTTCCACACACTCCTCTTTTAACTCAGTCACCCCTGCTTTCCTCCGCCTTCTCTCTACACTGCTCAGGGTCTACACACAAGAAAAAACAAAAAAAAACATCCATCTCATCTCATTAAAACTTACATTTACAACATTAAGTATTTTATATATGTATTCATTTAAATAGGCAAGGCAAGGCAAGGCAAGTTTATTTGTATGGCAAAATTTATACACAGAGCAATTCAAAGTGCTTTACAGAAAAAAAAGGCAAATTTAAAAGTACAAAACACAGTTAAAACAATAAAATCAAATTCCAAGAGTATAATTAAGAATCAATTTAAAATTAAATAAAAGAAAAGAGTGCAGATAAAACACTTTCAGTTGGCATATGCACAGTTAAAAAGAACACTTTTAAGTCTGGACTTGAACATCGTCAGGGAGACTGTTCCAGAGTTTAGCTGCATAAAACTGAAACGCTGCTTCACCGAGTTTAGTCCTGACTCTGGGCACCAGCAGAAGACCTGTCCCTGAGGTTCTCAGAGTCTGAGATGGTTCATATGGGACCAACAGGTCAGAGATGTACTTTGGTGCTAAGCCATGGAGAGACTTGTACACAAGCAGAGATGTTTTAAAGTCTATTCTCTGAGCAACAAGGAAGCCAATGCAGAGATCTGAGGACAGGACTAATATGGTCGTACTTCCTGGTTTTAGTCAGGCCCTGAGCAGCAGTGTTCTGGATGTACTGCAGCTGTCTTACAGCTCGCTTAGTGAGTCCAGTGAGCAGACCGTTACAGTAGTCTAACCTGCTGGAGATGAACGCATGAATAAGTCTCTCTAGGTCTGGTTTAGACAGTATACCTTTGATTCTGTTTTTGAGATGGTAAAATGCTGATGATGTTATAGATTTAATGTGACTGCTGAAGTTCAAGTCAGAGTCCATGATTACCCCGAGATTTCTAACCTGACTTGTAGGTTTTAGTGAAAGAGACTCGAGGTGACTACAGACACCTTGTCTTTGTTTCTGTGGGCCAAAGATGATTATTTCAGTCTTGTCTGTATTTAGCTGGAGAAAGTGTGAATCCACAGGTCCATATTCACCTGCTGTCAGTGAGATGTAAATCTGAGTGTCATCTGCATAGTTGTGGTAGGATATGTTATTGCTGCTTATTAATTGGCCTAAAGGGAGCATGTAAAAATTGAACAAAAGAGGTCCCGCCATTTGGTCTGAAACACAGTTACCGATTTCAACAAAGTACTTCCTGTCTTCAAGATAGGACTTACACCATTTTAGGGCAGTACCAGAAATACCTACCCAGTCCTCTAATCTTTGTAACAGGATCACATGGTCAACTGTATCAAAAGCAGCACTCAGATCCAGCAGAACTAAGACAGAGACTTTGCCCGTATTGGTGTTCAGGCGGATGTCATTAGTCACCTTGATAAGAGCAGTATCAGTGCTGTGATGGGGCCTAAAACCTGACTGAAAATCATCAAAGCAGTTGTTCCGCAGAAGAAAGTCAGTAAGTTGTTGGTATTCAACTTTCTCAAGGACTTTACCTAAAAACGGCAGGTTTGATATGGGCCGATAGTTGTTCAGTACTGTGGCATCAAGACTGCTCTTCTTTAGGAGAGGTTTGATGACCGCAGTTTTCAAGGCCCTTGGAAATGTCCCAGACTGCAGTGAGATGTTAACTAAATGAGAAAGCTGAGGTAACAAACTGCTCAGCACAGATTTTAGAAATCTAGTGGGTAACACATCAAGGCAGCATGTGGATGAACTCAGATTGGAGATTATCTCCTGGACTGTTTTGTCAGTGACAGGGGTGAAGTGTGTCAGCTCTGAGTGTCTGGATGGCTGCAGAGTTGTTATCTGTGTTGTGGCGTTTATAGCATGTTTAATACTCTGAACCTTGTCATTAAAAAATCTTGCAAACTCATTGCACTTAGATGTGGAAATTAGTTCTGAAGGCAATGGAGCTGGGGGGGTTTGTTAACCTGTTTACTGTAGCAAACAGGACACGTGAGTTGTTACTGCAGTTTGTAATAATTTCAGAAAAATACCTTTCCCTTGTTCTACGCAGAAATTGATTGAAAACATTCAACATTTTTCTGTATACGTCATAATGAACCTGGAGCTTTGACTTGCGCCATTTTCGTTCAGCCCTCCGGCACCCCCTTTTCTGTGCCCTGACCGAATCCGCATTTCTCCATGGCACCTTCTGCCTATTTCTAACCATTTTAACCTTAATAGGTGCAATGGTGTCCAGAACATTTACAACACTAGAAATATAGGAGTCCAACGACTGATCAACATTAGAACAATTATTATTAGAATTATTATTAGAAATAAACAGGTATTTTCAAACCTAATTATTTCCATAAACAGAGTCCCCGTGTTATAATTTATGTGTCTCCTCTGGACAACTGCAGGACCAGCAGCTGGTTTGGGAATAACAGACAGGTCAAAGAAGACACAAAAATGATCAGACAAAGCAACGTCAGCCACAATAACATTTGAAATATGAACACCTTTAGTAATAAGCAGGTCCAGAGTGTGGCCTCTGGTGTGGGTGGGCTCACTCACTGCTGAGTAAGGCCAAAGGTTTCAAGAATAGCACAAAGTTCTTTAGCATTTCTGTCACAGACGTTATCCACATGTACATTAAAATCACCTGTAATAACTATACAGTCAAAGTCTGTGCAGACAACTGAAAGCATTTGAGTAAAATCATCAATAAAACTCTGACAATGTTGGGGTGGCTTATATATGATTATAAAGATTATGGATGGAGATACTTTTAGCTCCATTTTGAAAGATACATACTCAAATGATGGAAACACCCCAAATGACAGCCTGTGGGTAACTATATCATCCTTAAGTAAGGCACACACACCACCTCCCTTTTTGTTTTCCCGTGTTTCTGATATAAAAGTGAAGTTAGGTGGAGTGGATTCAATAAGAACTGCTTTACCCGTCTTGCTGTCTAACCATGTCTCTGTTAAAAACATAAAATCCAGGTTTTAAGAGGAGATAAAATTATTGATTAAAAATGATTTGTTGCATAAAGATCTGACATTGAGCACTGCAAGCTTCAGATCTGTCTGAGTAGAACCTGACATTATCTGCTTACAAGGAACTTGAATTAGATTTCTCTGATTGGACAGTCTAACTGTCCCCCCTCTTATCTAATCAACGACATTTGACAGTAGTTATAGCACTATGGAGCTCTCTCCCAGGGCCTCGGGTTGATAAGTTCTTTATCATGACTAAAAGTCCTGGAACAGCAGAGGCCCTGGGTGTCCTAGTCGCTGATAGTGTTGATCTTAGTCAGGATCTTTGGTCTGGGGGGTCTGACAGGGGTGCATTGAGGGGTAACAATTCTAGATGTTGGTGGTGGGGGTGGAGCTGGTGGTGTTTTGGTGGATGGAGCAGGAGAGGTGGAATTCCTGGGGAGCACAGGGGGTAGTGTTTGGTGGGGGGCAGAATTCAGTGTTGTTGATGATAGTACCTGTGATCTTGCCATGTTTGGAGTAAGAGGTACCATTTTAATTCCTGATTTCACCAGGCTTTCAAGGTGGTTGGGAAAGCCCATTGGTGAAGCTGGTGAAAGGATGGAAAGTGAAGAGTCTGCAGAGGGTGTGGATGTAGCAGGTGGGGCCCAGGGCTGTGGTGAGGGCACCGATGGAGGTGACAGAGGTGCTGCTGGAGCTGAAACCCTTTCTGTGTCCATGACTGGCGAGGCGGGAGCGCTTCTGTCATTCTCTGTCTTCTCTCAGTGGCTGCGTAAGACCCCGTCCAGGCCCTTTCTGATGCCTCAGAGCGTGGAGGAGGTTATCCGTCAGTCGTCTCACTCCACCTCTGCACAGGTGTGGGCCCTTTCCTTTAAACAGGTCCTCCCGTTGCCAAAACAGATTGAAGTTGTCAATGAAGTTTACTCCTCTAGACTCACAGACCCTGGACAGCCAAGTGTTCAGTTGAAGCAGCCGACTGAATTTATTCATCATCCTGTCTATGTTCGGGAGAGGTCCACTGATAAATGACTGGATTGTCACTTTATCAAGTTTCTCAAAAAGTATAGTGAAGTCCTTTTTTAAAACTTCTGATTCTCCCTTCCTGATGTCGACAGCACCCACGTGCAGGATCAGCTGTTTGACTCCCTGATGTTTGGATATGACCTTGGGGAGGAGTGCTGTTATATCATGGACCGTGGTGCTAGCAACGTCTCCCAGCAGCAGGATATCTCTGTCCTTCACTTTTGGCATAGATTTATTCTCTCTGTCTTTCTGACTTTTTCTTTCAACATCATGGCTCTTGTCTTGTACCATACAGTTTTCTGTCTATTTGTCAGCCACAGCAGAGTTCACATTCATATTTAACTCTGACAGTGGTTGAAATCTGTTTGTTAGCCACATGTTAGCTGTAGGTTGGGTCATGATTGCCTTGTTGCCAGCATTCTCCTTTAGCGTTTGGTGCCTCTTTGGCTTGGCACCAGGTCTAGGCCAGTTTTCAGTATTTTGGTCAATTCCCACTTTTGATAGTTTATGAAAAGTCACAGTGTCATTTAGATTGAAATACACTACAGTATTTTTGTCAGTACCCTTTTTCCAGGTTGTAAATTTTGACTTCTTACCACTCAATGTCAGAGGGAGCGTGTCATGAAGTCCCTTCTCTGATTCTAAAGCAAAAATCCTCGCTTGTAGTATGTTGATTTCTTGAAGGTAAATCCGGCAATTTTCACAGAGAGAATTTGCTGTATTTTTCACCGACATGTTTAAAATTGTTTCCCAGACTGTAGTTGCTTGGCTCGTCAGATAAGTTTTTTAATCAGTAAAAGTATAAAAAACGTTTTGGGCTAACTTAGAAGATTTAAAAGATAGGCTATTATAAAAAAAGTTAGTCCAGGAATCAAGGAATAAAAAGTAAAAGGATTAAAAAAGGAAAGTAAACCTGGTCAAAGCAGGAGCAGGGAAAAAAGCGTCTGCACTCTTCAGAAGCAGGAAGTAATACAACCACTTATCCCAGATGCTTGGAGCATTGAGTAGGGCAAACCCCACTCACAAATACATAATAACACAATAAATACATAGGTCATACTCTGTCAGACAAGCATTTATACTATAGATGAGGTTACAATGGGCAAGTTAGAGCCACCATTGTATGCTTTGTGGGAGGAAATAGACAGAACATGCCCACAATGGTATTGTAATGTAGGAAATGTATGCTCTGCATATTCTAGTAGTATTATATTGTAATATTATAATGTATAATATTATAAACATTATAATGTTTCTCAAACTGTGTTAAGTATTTTATAACTCTTATTATACATCAGGTAACTGCAATAAGATGGGATATTGGCTCACTATTGAGGTCATTCATTTGAAGTTTCTTCTGCAATAAAACTGTTACACAAGACAAATATTTCCATATGATCTTTAATATAAATAATAATACATTTTATATATAAAGCACTTTCTAGATGCTTATTTAAACAGTTAAATAATTGGGTCATACATACTTTACTACTTGAGCCAGCCACTTCATTTTCATCCAGCTCGGCATCTTTCTCCTCAGCTTTCAGTTCATCCAGCTGTCTTTCCTTGAATGTACAGAAAAAACACAGTACAATTACATAGCCAGTTGAGATTATTCACATTAACATATGTTTTAAGCTGGACATTTACCTCTGTGTCACTGGCTCCTTGTGTGTCTTTGGCCTGTGAGTGCTGGTCTAGGCATTGGTTGTGATCACCCTCCTGCTCTCTTCTGCGAGCCTTTCTCCGTCTTGTCTCTGCACCAACCAGAGGAGTGGGGGGTAAAAGTGAAGGAGGACTCACAGAGTTGTCTCTGGGGTTCAGGTTGTGCTTCTGCACTGGGCAGTTCTCATTCCCCTTTTGGCAGGCACAGTCCACTTTATAATTACTGTGAATTTGAAAGAGTGCAAAATAAGTACAAAAGACCTCAAAATATCTTGATGAACCATTCAGTTGTAAGCCAGACATATAGGGCTGACATGCATTCATGCAGAACAAATGAACACAAGCAGCTTCATATGCTAATATGTGAAGTAAAATGTGTAACATCTTAAGCCTTTACTTTCTAGTTCACTTCTGCAAGACTACAACTGAAATTTGTTCCTTTAAATGTTGTCATTAGAGCAATAATTCAGTAGGTGGAATTGGTTGGCTAATAAGAATGTCAATCTTATTAGCCAACCAATAAACTTCTAGTGTTTAATCAGCTAAACTAAACACCAGAAGTTTAACCCTAGAGTTCCACATCATGCATATCCTCTGCACTGTGGATATAATCTGAACGGACTATGCCATTGAAGGAAAGTAGACTTGCTGTGTTTCTCTGGCGCGGGGCTGAGCACTGGGGGAAGCTGTGGAAATGCTCTCATTCACAACAATGTAGTGAGTGTGTGGCGCAGTGTAGTATACACTGCTATTATAATATAGTATAATAAGAGGTGTGAAATACATTTATACTAATCATATAAAAGTAGGAAAAAATTTATATATATAAATTTTATATTTATATTCTGTTGTGACTGACTTGTTGGGTTTGGTTTGATTTCTATTTAACATCCGCTTGTAAGGCAGTAGTAAAAAAAAAAAAAAAAAAAAAAAATCAGGCAGTGCCCAACATGTCTGAATAATGTAATTTACTGTGGAAGTACTATGTGTGTACAGCTTACTTGGCCTAAGGGTAGACAAAGCTCCTAGCATGCTCCAGAGCTAAACAATGGCATATCATCCCACATAATAAAAACATTAAAATTTGTGTCAGAGTTACGGTAACTATGTATGTCAGTTGTTTTGGTCAAATATTTATTCATTTGTATCTCATAGTCAGAAACACTTAACATGTAGTTGCAAGTGTCTGTATAAAACAAGCACTTATAAAGCAAGTTCAAATGTGTGACTTGTGAAAATACTAACCAGCTATTAAACTCAAAGTCAAACCCAATGGTGACCTCAGCATCCTTAGTGATTTGACTGACAGCATAGATGCACAAGTGAATCATCCCCTCAGCAATCATATGTCGGACCTAAAGACAGAACACACATGTTCTTGTTAACGCCAATTCTTTCTTTAAAAAAAATGTATAAACTGTTACAAAGTTGTAGCTTACTTCAGCATTAGGCGTACAAGACCTCCTGATAAAACGAGCATCATTTCCAAATGTCCGTGCATCAACACACATTTCTACATCATTGTACTTTGAGTAGAAGAGCACAAATGGGTAGGGTCTAAAAACATAACAATGGGTGTAAAGCAAAATGCACTTTAACACAATGACCTAAACTGTGTGGTTGTTTGCAGTCTTACTTTTTGAAGAAGTGTCCATTGACTTCAAACTGTTGCTTGAGCATGACTTTTCCCCGGTACTCAATAATAAGGGTGTCAGGGTCCAGGTTCTTAGCCGCTCTAAGAATCTTTCTGTGTTTCTGCACTCGTGTAACCCGGCCCAGCTGAAGCTATGACAAGGCAAAAAAGTGTACAATCACATACTAATCCTTAAATGTCATATGACTAGTTAAAATGGACTACATTTGTTTAAATGAAAGAGTTTTTATCCTATTATAGTGTATTATATTATAATATTTATACTATTGACAAACACTATCTGACAACTCAAGTGTTGTTTTTTATGGCCTATTCACTTGAAAGCATTTAAGATTGTTGCTGATATGCAGGGCCCTAAGTATTTCCTGTATCAATAAAAGAAATGTATTTAAAACAAACGGTTTTCATGATATTATAACATTAAACTTCACATTTTGTTTCCCCGTGCACTGTCTGGGTCACGATCAGTGAAGTATAACACTGCGGGTGTTTACAGTCAATATAGTATACCAATTGTAAACTTCGCAGTACTGCCATAATGTATTTTTGTTCCTCAAGATCATGTCAGAATGTGTCCAATACCAAGTTTTATCAGCTAAAAGTTGTAAGCTGCTATAAACAAAGTTTAGAGCAGTGTGCCTCACACAGCTCCACGCCCCTTCGCTAAAGAGAAGTTTACCATTTATTACAAATCCTGGAAAATTATCTTAGCCTGGCAAGCCAGTCTACTTCTCTGCTTAGAAAGAAAGTGGGTATGGATGGCCAGGCTAAACTAATCTAGCTTTCTGGAGAATAATTACAAAAGTGTCTCTCAATTTGCAGAAAAAAAAAGCCATCCCACTCACAACATTTCATCACAGCACTCACTCAACAGCAGCTGCACTGAGCACTTCACAGTTCAGTAAAAATGTAATGTTGCAAATTTGCCAAATTTGTCTATGGTGGGTTGCCAAGGTGTGGGAAACACTGCAGTGAAGCTGGGTTATTAGACCCCAACTTCAAAGTCTACCCACTGTTCTAGTAATTCCTGCCACCTACCTGCATCTGTGAACCTAGCACAGTGTTGTTACAGGAGAGCGCAGTGCGGTTGATGGTGTCTATGGGCTCAGCTGGACTTGTCTGTGATAAGGAAGGTGACTGAGAAACTGTGGAGTTGGCAGTGTGATGCTGGAGGAGTGACTGCACATCTGCGCTGTACTGATTGGCCACAGCCTCCTCATACTGGTCCGTCCACTTGCGTATTTTGCTCTCCCAGCCCTCTGTGGTGTTCTCATCCAGCACACTAGCATCTGTTGTTGAATTCTAGAGGGGGAAAAAGCTATTGTCACTTCATTGCAAATAACTTCCAACCCTGTAAATTGATTAAATTGATTTCAAACCCTACCTTCATTCTCATGGATTTCCTAGAACCCTCTCTGAAAGCCTAAATGCAGTGCATAAACAGGACATACACTTGAGGCAGTTCAAACCAAGAATTTTTGCATATTTATGTGATTTTTTTAGTTTCTGGCTAAAGCAGGGCTTTCCTAAACTCCTTAAAGATTAATTGTGTCATATTACTACAACAAGTTAGCTGTGTCAGCTACCGGACTGAATGTAGGGGTCATACCTTGACCTTCTTGGCCTTCGTGACTCCACGTTTCTCTGTGCTCTTCTTCCTCTTTTTGGATTTGCTTCGCTTGACTCTGTTGACTGTCAGTTTAATGCTGGTGGGTGTATGTTGTGTGGCTGTATAGGACACTGTTGAAGGGGACACCTCTTCATCCCCACTCTCAGTTGCACTGCTCTCCCCAGCTAACAACACAAACCCAATGCAATTAACAATGCAATTTTAAACATTCTAGACTGATGTCATTAAATGCTTAACAAACGTACCAGAAACATTTTCAGCATTTCTGTGACTCTTTGCGCTTTTGCTTCTGTAAAACAGTTAAAAGAACAAATTTAATAGTTTATGAGGCATAATACAAGCCATTAAATTATAAAACCTAAAAACTACATCCAGTACATTTTTACAGAGTACGGAATAACATGGGACAAAAACCTTCTACATATCACAGCATGTCTTGAAGCATTTAACAATATGGACCAATTATATAAATAACATACTTAACAACAGTTGCAGTCAGGAAGCTTGTTCGCATTTACCAACAACATTTGCTAGAAGTTATAAAAGTTAATGGATGCTACAAAGAATCAACTAAGGGGTGAATAATACTGCCCATGGACATGTGTTAAAAGACTCAAAGTTTTAATTTGATCTACAAAATGAAGTAAACTTCTGCTTCTGTGTAATAAATTTGGATTGAAGCCACTGAATCACACTGGATAGTTTTATACATCCAAATTAAGCATTACATCCCTATTTGTTATGACATATAATTAATATATACTTTATTAATATTGTATATTCAATTCAGTAAATACGAATGAGTGGGAAAATTTCTAATGTCTTCAGACGTTCCCATAACTGGAAGGATGCACACTATATTCCTGTATGCATGTGAAGTCTAAAAGCTGAATTATTACAAAACTAATGCTAACAGCTGGGCGGCTGACCTGCAGTGATCACACTTGATCAAGATACTGTCTGCTGTCAGACTACACTGACACCAGCTCGAGTTGGGCTGCTCCTCATCTGAGGAGCTGTCGCTGTCTGCCGAGTTGTCCTCAGCAGGTTTGTGGTAGCGAGAGGCGCGTACCACACCATTGAGCTCCATGCGGGGAATGATCGTTTGGGAGAGCGGGGAAGCAGGTGGCGTGGGGGGCGGAGGCGCACCATAGTTGTGATCTTGGCAACACACAACGGAAGACTGCTGCATCTGCACACAGCCAGTGGAGAAGCAAAAATAGAAAAAGAAATTGTTTTATTTGTGAAAAAAAAATACAAATGTTGCATTATTTGTTGTATGTTCATATTACAACATGGGCTACATAAGGTAAATCTCTGAAGAAGTCCTTACAGCATACGGTAGACTCCGATACCCATGACTCTGTGCACTCCCACAGCTGTGGTTGTAGTTCTTCTCATTCACTGCAGGACTTGCTTCTACTGACTCAGGGCTGAAAAGAAAAAAAAAAAAAAGACATGCTTATTTGGTCACAAATCTTCTTGTTCCTCAAATAAGCAATAAAAAATCTGTTTCAGAATCATTATGGACAATCCTATACGTCATCTACATCTCAAACATTACAGAGTGGAGGTGTGATGAGCAGGAAACGCTATATTTACATATGTATGAGATTAAATAAAAACAGCATATATTATAATATATAATCAAGAACAAGCAGACAAACAGAGAACTTACTCAGATCCAGCGGCCATGTCTGAGTATGACGTTTCAGGCGTAGTTACTCCCAGAGCGATTACTATGCTCATGACGTCCGGCACAGCGACGCTCGGGGAGGGGGATGAGGGGGGAGGGTGGGGCGGGGAAGGGGGGGTTGACTAAGGGCAGGGGGGAGGGCAAAGGGTTGAGAATCACAGGGTTCCAGCTACAGCCACAGAGCACACCAAGGATGGGTGCCGCCGAGCCGCACGCCACGGCTCACCGTCATCGGGGACCTGTAGCAAAAAAATTCTATCAGTTTTAGAAACTCGTACAGCTCTGCACACAAAACCAGCAACAACATAACAATCATATTCACAATCTCTAAATACGTAAACATTTTCCAGTAGAGTATTTCTAGTTACACCAAATTAAGTGATCTAAGCGTAGAGCAGGAAAAGCTGAGAGTATTCTATTCATAGTTATGAATACACATAAATCAGCTCCAACATTTATCCTAATTGTATAAACCCGTGTTTAACAAACAATTTTATGTATCAAGTTACTCATTTGTTGGTTTAAGTGGGTTAGTGTAACCTTGACATACAAATGGATAAAAACTTTCTTAAACTCCATTGGTGTTTAAAAGTCCAAACTCTGAAGGGCTTCAAACTATTGTTATTGAAGTTGAAAATGTTCTTTGCATGTGATAGGCAATATGGAGTAGAGGTGGGAAAAATAAGTTTTCCGATGCATGGATGAGTTCTTAAAAAATATTCGGAATTGATTCAGAAAAGCTAATAATCTGAATTTTGTAAAGACTACAAATTATTAAAGTAGACTGTGCCCAACATAAATCTTATGCTACTGGCAAATCTTAACAAAATGTGTTACTTCAACATATCAATTGTTAGTTTTCTAATTTTAGTTTTTTTGGAGTAAAAAATGTTAAAAATTACATTTCAGATATAAAATATACAATTCTAATGATTTATTTTTGAAGACTTAATGCTGACATAAACCAGAAAGGTGTCTGATGAATCAATAAATCAATGTGCCACTTTTGAAACAAATCATGGGCCTCTAAATTTAAATCGTATCGAATCGTGAGATGCCCTAAGATTCCCACCCCTAAAATAGAGTCACCAATTCACCAGTTTGTGCAAGCAAAAAATTCTCTTTAGAGATGAAACAAGAACGCAATCTTTCCCTACAGAACACAAAATTCCCCAAATAAAAAATATAATAGGGTTATCCAGTTTATAGCAGCTTTTGAACAGACTGATGTGTAAGTGGCCACAATAAAACATAGCCAGTCAAAATCAGACCAGAATCATTCAAAGTTTACAAATTGAAACTCCTGTTCAATACAGAAATCTGGTCAAAATCTGTGTCTTCAAGAAGGAGCCTTTGTTGAGTCCTGTAGAGCTCAGTCTGAACAGATCAAGCCCAGTTCTGAACTGTAAGCTCTCGAAAGGTCAAGTCATTTTGGTCTGGCACTGTCTGCTTGTGCCTAACAACGTGTCTATGCCCATGCGCTTCTCTCTCCCAGAAGACAGAGCTGTGTATTTGGCTGCTATATGAGCCATTCATATGTATAGACAGCCAAATCATGAGGCATGAGAAGAATCGCATATTTTATGCCATGCATTTCCTTTTGTGCTAGATATAGACTTTGGTTTGGTTATTTAATATATGACCAACAGTCTTTCGTGGCTGAAAGTCAGTTTGCAGTGCCAAACCGAACAAAAATAGCTGCTGAAACTCAAAGCCTAGGTAAAATAAAATAATAAGGGTTGTGGTGGTCTTTCCCACACACAAAAAAAATAAAACTGTCAACTGACATAACAGCATGCACATTCATACTGCAGTCTTCAACAAGGTGAGAGCGAGAGAGAGCATTTGTCAGACAAAAACTGACTGACTATGCTGTGTGTGTGCTTTTACTCAACTCATATTGGATGAAGGACGAACACTGTTCTATTCAGAGTAGGGGCTCCAATAAAACAAAATCTTCAGCTAAGTTTTTAGTTTCAGTTCAGCCTTCCAGTAGTAGAAAGTCACAGAAAAACCACCAGGTGGCACTATCCACTCGGCCTATTTGGTGACTCATCCACTGGGAGTCATGAGATTGACTGAACCACTGGACCAGCCCAGCAGTGCTTTCTCACGCTCTGTTACAGCTCCAAGACAAAAAGGTGAAATAAACATGAAACTGTTGCACTCACCATTAGTGATTGATCAATATGGGTATTTCTATGGCCGATACAATCCCAAATTTTGGAATCCACATCAGCTGATGGCCGTTAAGAACTGCCCATTTTTTAGGGCCGATATGCAGGCCCAAGTGTACAGCTACCAGTCAGTAAAGTTTAGTAAAATAAAGTCACAGCAACAGCAAAGAGAGAAGTGTCTGCTAGAGCCCAGTTCTACCACGTGGCTCTATAAGCCCGCATTTAACCACAGCCAGTGGAACTGTTGTACATGTTTTGAACATAGCCTCATGTATCTGTTACATTTCTCCCAAAGAGACATAGTTACGTCCATAAATATTTGGAAACTGACACAAGTTTTGTTATTTTAACTGTTTACCAAAACATATTCAAAATACAGTTAATAATTAATATGAGCTTTAAGTGCAAAGTCTGCTGTAATTTGAGAGTATTTACATCCAAATTGGACGAGGGGTTTAGGACTTGCAGCTCTTTAATATGAAGCCGCCTCTTTTGCACGTGAATTGGACAAGTGAATCAAAATTTCATAAGCAGCATGGGCCATTCCCCTCATTAATCCAACATAAACTGACTAGATAACAGGCCTGGAATTGATTCCAGGTGTGGCATTTGCATTTGAAAGATGTTGCTGTGAACCCACAACAGGCAGTCTCTCAATGGAAGTGAACTAGACTATCCTTAGGCTGGATCAAAAAAATCATCCAACACTCTCCAGGAAGTAGGTGTTAGAGGTGTAATGATACACTAAAATCACTGTTTGGTTCAGTAAATTTTGGGAACAAAAAAAGCAGGAAAAAAAAATTGCAAAATATATTTATCTCCTAATGTGAAGTGATGTACAATTACTGTTAAATAGCTTTCTGTAGCCCGTGATGTCCATCCATCTGTGGTCAGCGGCACGGCCGTATGCACCACAGAGGTCACAAAGGTCTGGCCTCAGTATTTTTTTAATATGTTTACTGTATAACTGAACCAGGACTTAACCAGGTCTAAACCATGACAAAACCAGGACTAATGAAAAGTGTAATTTTCTCATTTGTGACTCAGATACAGTATCTTAGATTCAGAATCTGTCAGTCACTGGTTTATGTTTGATATTGTTCCTAAAACTTTAGAAAGGATTCAACATTATGCATATTTATTAAGGGTGCTCCGATCAATCGGCTGCCGATCATGATCGGCTGATCATGGCTAAAAATAGAGTGATCGGTGATCGGTAAAATGGGCCGATCAGAAGGGCCGATCAAATTACAATAAGCACGCGAGGCTCTCACATTTACTGTCCTGCAACTCCGGTTTGATTAAACAGCAGTAGCGTTATTCTAGCAGTGTTTTTAAGTTAAGCCCTGGTTATAACTAACACAAACCTGCCCTGGAGGCGCTGCTTTGTGTCCCCGCCTGCATTAGGAGCGCACGGGACAGAACCGAGGCGCAGCAGTGTGTGTATTTGCAAACACCAACGTAAATAGAGCTACAGCTAACCCGCTAACAGTTACGTTAAAAGGATTAAGAAAGTTCAGAGTCTGCCTGTGTCTTGTTGCACGGAGAAAACTGTGTGTTTTGTGGCTTAAACTGCACCAAGTGGCTGCTAATGGAAAGAGAA
The DNA here is from genome assembly GCA_020698575.1 of Bostrychus sinensis. Classification (NCBI taxonomy): domain Eukaryota; kingdom Metazoa; phylum Chordata; class Actinopteri; order Gobiiformes; family Eleotridae; genus Bostrychus; species Bostrychus sinensis. Next base: position 26,534,181 of record CM036241.1, read on the forward strand.
AGTAAAAAGGCAGCCCATGCATCCGTGTGTCTGAGAGCAGCAGCTTTCATCGTTGTCTTCTCTGCTCTCTTTGCACGTTTTCTTCATTCAGACGTTGTCAAAACTGGCTGCAGGAGCTGTCTGCTCTTTAGTCCACTGTGTTTCAACCTGGTTTGGCTGCGCGTTACGCGGACACAGGCGCTGCACCCGCGGACTCGCATTAAAGGAACCAATTAAGAACAGCTGATTTTTACATCAGCGGAGCATTCAAACAAAGCCACAGACACTGGGCACACATTAAAGACCAATAATGCAACAAAACCTCTTCTGAAAAAAAAATAAGTAGAATTTTGTTGTTCTTTTATATTTACAAAGGCTACAGTATTTTTCAAATGGAACTAATAATAGCCTGCATACAATACATTACTACATTGAAGACCACATGATCGGTATCGGCCATGATCGGTATCGGCCGATCACAGCAGAGGCTGATCAGTGATCGGTCTCAAAAACCCTGATCGGAGCACCCTTAATATTTATTTATTTTTTCTTTGCATGTGATAAAAGGCATTCATTCACCTTAGACAATATGGAGTAGAGGTGGGGAAAAAAAATGGTCATTCATTAGTAAAAGCCACAAAGACAGAGACAGACTTTGCATCCTGTGTCTCATTTAAGACTATAGGCAATAGGGATGGGAATTGATAACATGTACTGAATGTACAGCTGTTAAATTACTGGAAATTTATGCTTTTTAAATAAACAGGATTGTGGCTTTAATATTAATTTAGGGGCAGCAGAAGCAACTTTACACCTGTCTATCTGAAAAAAAAAAACAAAAAAAAAAACACTCACTAAACTTATTAAACTTAACTTTAGTCTGTGTACTATGACAGTCCAAAGCAAGGAGGGGCCACATCAGCGTCAGACAGGTGGGACAGGATTCAGCATTTTCTATGGAGATTTCTCTCTTTCTATTTCGCTCCCTTCCATACTATATTTCTTATGCAGGGGAATGAGCTCCTGCTGTCACAGTGCGCGGACATTTAACTCCTACCTTCGCAGCACTCTGACTTCACTCTGGCGTGTGCACACAGTGGGACACGAGCGCGCCAGGCTCCGTGTGTCTCCACCTCCACGCTGCCGTGTCCCGTGAGCATGTGTGCATTAATTAGAGAGGAGAACAACATGCACTGCACAATGAGCATTGAGCTTTGTAGGCTACTCATCAAAGACGATTTTTGCAGTGAAGTGAAAGTAAAAAGATTAGAGGCACTGCTTGGGAGCGGGGTGGGTCCCGGAGCAAAACCTGCTCACACAAATGCAGCTGCCCAAAGTGGCATCAATAAGAGGGATTGTTAATGGCGAAGTTATACAATTCCGATAGATTGGAAAAATTTAGGGATGCACCGATACCAGTATCGCGTATCGGTACCAATACCATGTCCAAGTACACGTACTCGTATTCATAAAAGTGACCCGATACCAACAACCGATACTGCTTTACAGCGCTGTCACGTGACATTCCCCTCTCAGCTGAGCAGTGAGAACCGAGTGGTTATGCGCAGATGCTCAATCTGTCTTTAAAATGATTTTAGTGACTGCATAGAGGAGAATCTAAGCTTTAAAATGAGGTATAACATGTCCATGTTGAGCAAATTTTAGCCATGGTTAGCTGTGCTCAAACCACTCTGTTGTAAAAATAACTTAGCATCGCAGAGTGGGGATAGACGGCAAAAATACGACAAGGTATGGGATGAATGAGATATAGTAGTGTGACTATAAAGTATAAAGTATAAACTATAAAGTCACCCCTATATAAGTACTCGTATCGGCGAGTACTCAAATGGAAGTACTCGTATCGGTTTGAAAAAAAAGTGGTATCTGTGCATCCCTAGAAAAAATTAGAACCGGGTTTCAATGCCCAGCCCTAATAGGCAAAGTGTGGACATTTAGAGACAAGAACTGTCAGAGCTACACGCAGTAAAAGGGAAAACGCATGGCCATGTGTTGTGAGTGACTGAGACGTGTGCTCCCTTTACTTTTACTTCTGCCTTATTTACTCAATGTTTTTGAATAAATAAACACTCTTGTGTGGATCTTCTGGTCTGTCCCCTGTGCTCTGGAGGTCAATGATGTCCTGCCTCTGTCACAGCCAATGCTTAAGTTGAAAACTCAGCTCAAAACATGGAGCTGAAAGTGAGGTGGCTGCTCTGTAGCTTTCTGAAGAGCTGTCACTTGCCAGGTGTCAAAACTTGGTACTGAAAGAAAATAATTTTTACGATACCATTATAAACCTGAGCTTTTCGGTCTGTACCACAAAGGTCTTGTGTTTGGTACCCAGCCTTAAGTGCGATTATATGATTTTCACAATTGTCGCTATTTTTTATTAATTTCTGCTGTGTGGACAGCGGTGTGAATGCCATGAATGTGTGCAGAGTTAAACATGAGTTTGAGTCAGGGTGGGATGAAGTGAAGAGAACATGCAGTGCTCTTGAGATGCAGAGGAGCCGCTGTGTTTACTTAAAGCACCAAATAGAATGTACTGGGGGCCCCAAGAAGTGACACACAATACCGTGGTGTTAAAAATTCTGACGGTTATACTGTGACATTTATAATCACAAGTAATAGTATAATTGGTTAATCCTCACATCCCTAGTTAGCATTGAAGGATGCACCTCAAACTATGCTGTTCGTTTTGGCCTAACTGCTGCCACATCTAAATGAAGGCATTACTAAAGTAAAGGGATTCCTTTATCTGTGATTATTAGTGTTTTTAGCATTTGCAGACTCACCAGTCAGTATTTAAGCTGCTCTAGGTGCTAGCAGTAGTAGTAGCCACAACTCCGTGAAGTCCACTTAAGTTGATTATACAATAGAGCCTCTTTTGACATTATCCAAAATTTTAAAAAAAATTGCTAATTAATTTAATTAATTTGTTTTTTCGCCCAGCCCTACAGCAGACATGTTTGGTCATGTTGCAGTGGTTTGTGTTTTGCTTTATGGTAGATATAAAACACAAGCTAGGCCCAATCACGTGACTTATTCCAAAATTACTTTTTAAAAATTCTCGCTTGATAGCAACATCCCTAATTAGTATTTCACATTTTATAACTTAAAATAATGTGTGTGGATGTTTCCTTTTTGGGGAGCTGTTATTTTCAAGTTAAGCACCAAAAGTATCAGAATGAGTCCAGGGATAGTGTATGGGCTTTAGAAACAAGCAGGAGCACACTATATATATTTTTTTTTCTTTTTCCACCTGCCCCACTTTTCATTTCATGTTATGTCCCATGCCCCCTGGGAGTGCAGTGGGAAATATGCACAACCAGAGCGTGTCATGTCACCTTCTCTCCATGTAAGCAAATGGACAATCTTCAGGCTCTGAACTTCATGCATTTAACAGGTTAGCTCTAGCTCCATTTGCAAATAAACACACTGCTGCACCTCTGTTTTGTCCCTTGTGCTCCAGGAGCAGGCGGGGACACAGTGGGGAAAAGGCGGGGACATAAAGTAGCACCTCCAGGGCAGCGTGTGTTACCCCCAATTTTAAAAGCAGAAGCAGCGCGGAACGGCACCATTGTGGCAGCTGCGTTTGATCCGCTTTCTGTTTATTCAGTCTGACAATTCACACCAGCAGCGGCACATGTATGACCCAGGAACGGCTCGCTGTTCGCTACAGATAGGTTTGAGTTCTATTTTTCAAGCGGCTCCGCTGCAATCTGCAGAGCTACAGCCGAGGAAACATGGGAAACAGGCTCCAAGTGTCAAAATAAACGTCCACCACACTTTCAAAATAAATGCTCATTGAAACAGTGGTAATGTAAACACGGTGCATCGAGGGGGAGAAATGTAGCATAGTTTGTGACATGAAGCAGTCATTTTAAAAGGACAATATGCAGAAGTTGAATGCCTGGCCACAGTTTTGTGTTTAGACGATGAGTAGTCTGTAAAACAACAGGAGGAGACTGGCACCAGCAGCGGAGCAGCAGCAGCTCTGTCACTCTCGGTGTAAACTGACGCTTTTAAACAGTCGTGCGTAAACCACTTCGCGGCCACAACATTTCGCGATAGCTCTTGATGTAAATTCGGGGTTAGTTATAACCAGGGCTTAACATAAAAACACTCCTACTGTGGAATAACACTACTGCGGTTTAATTAAACCAGAGTTGCAGGACAGTCGATGTATGAGCCTCGCGTGTTTGATGTAATTTCATTGGCTTTTCTGATTGGGCCATTTTACCAATTACCAATCACTATTTTTAACCATGATTGGCCGATCACTGATTGCAGCCGATCAATCGGAACACCCTTAAATAAAAGTCAAATGGATATGTCATATCTATTATCAAAAGACTAGCTACGCACACAGACATTTTGACAGTGTGACTGACTAGGCTTAACTACAGCTACGTTTTCTGAAGAAATGTGTCTCCACGTTGCCTTTACATTGATATCAGATTAATAAATAATATATAGTCGATTAAAATCCATATTTAATGTGTATCAGGTGAGTAAAACCTGTAATGTTAGGTTTACAGTGCAATGTATGTAATCTAATTTTACTTTATTTTGCAAAATTAAAACATGACTACCAAATAAGGCGTTTTTGTTTTTAGAACACTACCTAGTGTATTGTCATTTAAACTGTAAAGAAAGAAACAGCATTCATGGAAAAAAAAACTGACAGCAGGTAAGGTTTTAGAGCTAGAGATAATGGTCTCAACAAACAAAATAATGGTAAGAGTCTGGAGTTTAAAGTGGCTTGTTTTCATTTAACCACAAGTGTAGAGCTTTAGTGGTTTTGTTAACAGATTCACTATGTAATCATCCACATGATCCACTGGTTGGTTTTGTGCAGTTAATTCCTGAAGAAGCTAGGGACATCCCTATACCGATCAAGAGATCAGTAACGGGTGTTGATCAAAGAATTTTTAAATGATTGGAATAAGTCAAGTGACTGGGCTGTTCTTGTGTTTCACATCTGCTGCAAACAAAAACACAAACCACCACAACTAGGGCTGGGTATTGCCAAGAACCTTACGATATGATACGATATGTATCACGAATAAAGTACAGGGTCAAACAAGTTAACAAAATTGATGCTTTATATTCTGTATACTGGCTGCCTGTGATAAAATCTAAACAGCCTGGCTATAACAGCAATTAGCACATAAAAGTATACTAATTTTAATAAGCTGTAACATAACTGGTAACATAACAGTCTTAACTGGCAGCTATAGCCTATCTATGTCTTGTCATGTTCTTGTGAACAAACAAATGTTTAGAGCTAAGCTGAAACTACGTCCCCAGCAGTGGAGAATCTCCTCTCTGCTGCTACCTAGGATGCAGTGATTATTTCTAGTTAAGTTAGACACAAAGGGATAAGTAACTTTGTGTTCTCTCCCCTCAGTGACACACGTTAGCTGTGTTGTGCTAAAGTTACCTGTTGCTAGTGGTAGATCAGCGTAGTGTCTTGTTATATGAGGACAGAGATCTGTAGTGTTGCTGCACTAACGTTACTTCACTGCAGAGCTTACAAACTACATAAGCCATGTCTAACTCCTGATTCCTTGGTGTTTTTAAAAGTCCAAAATTGATAATTCGTCTCAGGTTTGGCTGACTGAAAAATCCACCGTGTTCCTCCATGTTTTTATTTGTTTACTACGAAGAGAGTGATGCTGCTGCTGTGTGCTGTGGTGCTGCCACCTATGGCAGAAATGTGTACTGCACCTTAGGGAACAGCTTCAAAGTGTGTATGTGTGTAAAGTGTATATTCTGTGTTTTTTATTAAAAACACATTATCTTCATGTGTGTCTATGCTGATGATTACATGCACTCCTGAGTGATTACGAAATAATTCTCTCATCAACGCAAACCCTATATAAAGAGAAAACAAACTGCAAAGTTGGCAGCTATAGCCATTGTGATGCACAAACTAAGGGTGCTCCAATCGATTGGCCGCGATCCGTGATCGGCCGATCACGGCTAAAAATAGAGTGTTTGTTGTAATTCGATCGGCCCTTCTGATCGGCCCATTTTACCAAACACGCAAGGTTCTCACATCTACTGTCCTGCAACTCCGGTTTGATTAAACAGCAGTAGCGTTATTCTAGCAGTGTTTTTAAGTTAAGCCCTGGTTATAACTAACACAAACCTGCCCTGGAGGTGCTGCTTTATGTCCCCGCCTGCTTGTGAAGCGCACGGAACAGAACCGAGGCGCAGCAGTGTGTGTATTTGCAAACGCCAACACAACTAGAGCTACAGCTAACCCGCTAACATTTACATTAAAAGCATTAAGAAAGTTCATAATCTGCCTGTGTCTTGTTACACGGAGAAAACTGTGCGTTTTGTGGCTTAAACTGCACCAAATGGCTGCTAATGGAAAGTGAAAGTAAAAAGACAGCCCATGCATCCGTGTGTCTGAGAGCAGCAGCTTTCATCGTTGTCTTCTCTGCTCTCTTTGCACGTTTTCTTCATTCAGACGTTGTCAAAACTGGCTGCAGGAGCTGTCTGCTCTTTAGTCCACTGTCCACTTTCAACCTGGTTTGGCTTGGATTTTTATATCAGGGGAGCATTCAAACACAGCCACACAGACACTGGGCACACATTTAAGGCAAATAATGCAACAAAGCCTCTTCTAAAACAAAAATAAGTAGAATTTTGATGTACTTTTACATTTACAAAGACTTCAGTATTTTTCAAGTGGAAATAATAAAAGCCTGTATACATTACATTACTACATTGAAGACCATGTGATCGGTATCGGCCATGATCAGTATCAGCCGATCACAGCAAAGGCTGATCGGTGATGGGCCTCAAAAATCCTGATCGGAGCACCCTTAGCATAAACCAAACAATGCAGCTCAAAGCAGAAGTTGAGTTTGGGATTATCAGCTTTGTTTGTAGTTGAGTCACCAGTTCCTGAGTCCAAATCACAGTCCTTAGGGTTTGAGTCTTCAACAACTAGCCCAATTTGAGTCTGAGTCAAGCCATTAGCACTTAAAGTTCAAGTCATCATGAGCTGAGATGCAAAAATGAGTCAAGTCTTTAGGTCAGTGATTCCCAACTAGTCTGGCTTTGGGACCCACCATCACTCTATATAATGTCAAGCCGCGACCCAAATAAAAGTATATTTTAACTTATTAAATGAATTAATAAAACATTGTGCAGTTTGAACTTGCGAGTGAATAATATCAGAAGATCACAGTCTGCCAACACAAAAAGAACACATTTAACAATAAACCAAGTGTCAATGCTACAGAGGGAACACCCAGTAAGCTGCATTTTAATTTAATCCCTTAACCCACTTAAGTAACTTCAGCCTTTTTAACACACTGAATAGTGCTTTCATTTACAAATACAAATTAAAAAAAACACTGAGAAGTAGTTTCAAAGACTCAAACCACTGGTTGTAGCTTCAGCTGAAGACATCACAATGTCCCTAGGTCACTTTTTCGACCACTGATGGCATCAGTCTTCCAGAATAATGGTGACACTGCACACGAGTCTAGCAGAAGTTAAATCACTGTCCTATATCTACTGCTCGCGTAACCATAGCAACGGCAATCAGTTGAGCCCTCGCACATCTTCGCTCTGAAAGCCTGGGCACGTGTACATCCTCCCCTTGCCTCAAGCATGAAGGCTACTGCGACATGAGCCCAGGCCGCCCTCAGTGCTACTCAGCCCTGCCACAGCTGCGTCGAGGGCCCGCTATTGTCACCTGAGCTTTGGCCGGGCTCTGCAGGATTCAGAGGAGGGTGCACAGCGTGACGCAGACGCACAAGGCCCAAGGACCCTGTGGTTTACAAAATTTAGCCCCAGACTTAAACTTATTTACAGTCCCCAATGTTAGAGCATGAAAGTAATGAAAGAGAAATGACTTTAACTAAAACGGGGACAGGAAAAAGTGTCATACGCTTTCCCACTAAGCAGAATGGTACAGGACGTGTTTGTACGGGACGCCTTAGAACGGGAAACCCCAAAAGCTTGTGTTTCATTACTCTGGGTCCAGGAGACCCATGTCTGTTACAGAAACACTGACGCCACACAAGCGCAACAAAAGTTATTAATAAATGTGATAAAAATGTGTTTGAAACTCACTTTTAAAACATAAAAGGCGCTGGCAACAATTAATAAAAATACGAGCATAAATCCTGGTGTGTGTCTGTGTGAGGCTGGAGGTAAAGCTTATTAGCTTCAGTAAACAGGAGATTACTTCCGGTTTACCACCAGCTTTCGATGCATTAAATTTATTTCTCTGTGCCACTTTAACACATTTTACACCAACAACATGAGATGTGTTTAATCCAGTCTAAACTAAAAAATTTACATTTAGGGTTTAATGACAAAACATCAAATTTTCAGTGTCTGTAGCGTCTGGGCGTTGGGGCTATGTTTTGGCGATGCCAAAAAAAAGGTATAATAATTTTTTCCATATTGGTTGATCTTGTTTTTTTTTATTTAATTTTATGTTTACAATTAAAAACTAATAATAATCGTGGCTTTGATTTATCCTTAGATTTAGATTTTATTCTAAAGTGGAAGATTCAGTGTAGAGTTTATCATTGCAAAATGTAGTAATAAAAAAAAAGGAGGTAAGATGATATGGTGCAAGTTTTAAACAACTAAAACAACCAGTTCCTTGCTTTGTGCAAGAGCTCAGTCTGGACTGCAACAGCTGCTCCAAAGATGAGAGCAGGAAAAAAGCTCCTTTCTGTCTCTATAAGGACTTTCCTGTCACTTTGTATACTTCCTGGCGCTAGTTCTCTCATTTTGTCAGACTAATAAGAGTAAAATCACATATGTTGATCACAAAGCTTTTTCAAGTGACAAGAAGCGGTATTGACGCGTCACGTGATGCTCTGTTTCTGTGCCCTCTTTCGGCTTTACTGCAAACCATGACGTGTGCGCCCTGTTTCCAAAGCTCTGGCAGTGTTTCCGCAGAGTTAGGATGGTAGAAATATGGATAGTTTTGCCCTTTTGTCCTATGGATTAATTGCAGCAAAAAATGACTCTCTGGACTGCTGTTTTTGTGCAGCACAGCAAATGCTAACATTCGCTTAGCTCCTCTTTTAGCGCTGTTGCTGCAGTTGTTGCAGTCATTATTTTTAATGCCTTTTTGTATTTAAATGTATAGTACCGTTTAGGTGATTATTCCTCTAAACTCCACTCTTGTTCTCTCTGGCTTACGCTGTAGCACGTGGGTGGTAACTGTAAACATGCGTGTGCTCCTCAGCTGCTCCATTATCTGCTGCTGCACAGTCTGTTAGACTTGTCCAATTAAAGGGCAGTAAGCTTATCATCGAGATCAACCTTATACTTAATTGCAATTCAAATTCTTTAAATTTGATTTTTAACAAACCCCTAGTTAAACATTACTAAAATGTATTCATTTGAAGACAAACTAGTTTAAGATGTTCTTCTAACATGGCTCAATTAAAGCTGCACTACATGATTTCTTTTTCCTTGTATTTGGGCAAAGATAATTATTTAGTTATTACTACAGCATAACAGAAGTCATCTGAGAAAATATGAGACTTTGACGTCACCTGTGTGCTGTATTATAAGGGTTTTTGTTTTAGAGCAAGGGAAGGAACAGTTTAACCAATCACAAGCTTTAATAGGACAGGAGCACTCTGATTGGTCGATACATCCTTTATCTATGAAGAACTAGAATCTATCAGGAATAATGTAAAGGTGCTATTGTTTTATTTCAAAATGTATAGCTTATTCACAGTATTTTTTTTTATTTTAAAGAATTAAAAGCAAACTCCAGATCTCTGCTATGTGATTGTGATACCTCCTGGCTTGTGTGCATACTTCCAGGTTTGTGTGAGACTGTGATAGAGCCTTGTGAAGGAGAGGAATTAAGAAAAGGGGAGTCTATCATTCAAACTCAACATTTTGTTAGACACATCATTTTTACAGTCAAAAAAATCAGGTAGTGCAGCTTTAAGATATAGTAAAGATGCAGTTTTTTGAAACTTGTACTTGAAATTTAGAGTCAAAAATGTCATATGGTGTGACTGTCCAGGCTATATATGACTGTAATAATAAAGAATATATATAAATAAATTTAATAAATGTAATCTAATAAATCTCTAGAATAATCTACAATTTCAATAAGTGAGTATAGTTGTTTTAATTTTGACTAAAAGATGCAGTGACGTGGAAATCACATTGTGTCTTTTGTGTGACATACTTCTACTGAAAAATAATGATGTTGCATGAATTATTCTAATGAATTCTTAATATGCAATGCTTCCCTGAGTCTGATGACATGTTAAGTATTTGGTAGCCTTTTTTAACAAGCCAGAAGTGAGCTATGAGGGCAAAAAATCATATGGCGTGACCACTATTATCACATGGAGTGACATCACATCGTATAATATCACTGTGATACCATATGTCCTAAACTTAGATTTTCAACAGATATTCATAAATAAATATTTATGTTATACAGTTAATCATTTTGTATCTTTATTTTTGATATTTTCCAAATCTGTTTCCTTTGTGTGAATACACTAATTTTATGGAGGCTTGAATTATGCACATATTTTTTGCTGAATTTTTGGTGTTTGCTGTGTCAGAAAAGCCCCAGAACAGTTTGGGAGTGTAGTTTTCTCAGATGAGATTCAATATAAAGCTCACACAGGAGAGAGTCCTGGTCAAACTGTGGATATAGCTGTTGCACGCTGTTTTTACTGTCTTATGATAAAAATTATCAAATATAAGGCTGTATAATTTAATTCATGTATTTTTTTTCCTAACAAGTAAAAATACATAGTGAGGCTCTGTCATCTCTATCAAATCAGATTGATTATAACATAAGGGAAATAATATGGCTGATTGTTGAAAATTAATAGATAAAAAATGCAACATAGTTGCACAACTGTGGTGTGATGGAGTTGTCATATGTCATATGGTATGATGTTCAAAATTGTGAAAAAGTAACAAAATCATTAAAAAAAAAAAAACTCTAAAAATATTGGTGGAACAGAAGAATACCTTCAGCTAGTAGCTAAAGCATTTTAGCCAAATTTTATCGAGACTTGTCAAAATTAAATAAAAATTTCTTTGAAGGCTCAAAAAAGTAAAGCATTTTGCACGATCAATAATAAAAAAAAGTGCAAAATGTAGCAAATTTGTGCTGAGAAAATGGCAAATCATCCCCTTAGAATCATAGGGTTATACCTGATATTTTTGTCAAAATTAAGTTATATTCTTGTTCCCGGGTACCTTATCTACACTATATCAAGTTTTTTTTTTTTTTTTTTTTTTTTACAATTTTATCTTGGGCTTTTTTTAACTGGGTAAATAAAAAGTTCTATCTGCAAAGTCAAACCTTAATCTGGTGCTATAATGTTCTATCTCTCTGAGCCAATCAGAACGCAGAATGGACTTAAATGAACCAATCACATTCTGCCTCTTTGGAATGTTGGCATTTCAGCCTGGTTCAGATACAACAGACTGCTTTCCTTAGAACAAAAATTACATCTCAGCCCAAATTTCAGCAAAATTTTATCAGAAGATTTATTTGGGGATTGTATGAATGACATTAGCAAAAATTACAGAAAAGTTTATGTTCTTGTTTAACTTTTTTCTTGTATTACGTTGTGCAGAAGAATTTTATTGTAGCTGTTAGCTTGCTAAGCTAACACAAAGTTGTCTAATTTAGTAGCTGTAACCATGGATGTATTATAGAACTGGATAATGAATGACGTCATGGCCGCCATTGTTTTCAATAGCCGTGCTCATTGGCGTGTGATGCCAAAAAAGTTTTTTTGCTTCTGCGTTACTTCTGCGCTTTCGGCCCATAGAGCAGGTGCACTGCGGCTTTCGAGCAAGCGCAGTCTAGCTTGGCATACCATGTGATCAGCTTTGGACGCGATGGCAGGCTAGAGCGCTGACGTCACAAACCATAAAAAGTAATTTTTTAGCCAAATTAAAGATTCCGAAGAGGGAAAAAGTCCATGCTGTGAAAAAAGATAATAAACACAACAAAATCCAACCATTTTGGAAGCTGTTAGGTGCCCTGTGAGCCGAGCACCAGGTGTTTCTTTTTACACTGCGCTCTAAGGGAAAAATCCTTTCTGGGCCGCATTGTATTTTTCACTGCAGTTCCACAGAGCGGCCACTAGTAAATTTAGCATCAGGGAGAGGGGGCGGCGCCCTATCCAGGTCTTATTATAGCTATAACTAAGACAAGAGGCAATTCATGATTACTTATGTTACTTTGAATTTATACATTTTACACAATTATATGGACTCTACATGAATCTTTATTGTGGGATTAATTATGTTTTATTAATATTTTGGGCTATATAGAATGTAGCTTGGCAGTGATCTGCTCATTTATTTATGTCTTTTTTCCTTACTAGAAATTACCTTCAGGCGAGTTGAGAGGGCTGAGAAAAACCTCATGTGGTTATCGCGTCACCAGGTGAGTGGATCGTCATTCAAGTCTACGGGCCCCTCCTCTGAGTAACGCGAAAAGCCCCTTTCACATAGGACATGGCAGGCACTCTACTTGCCGCCGAGCAGAGCGGCACTCGCCGCTGAGCTAAGTGGCGCCACTCAACTTGGCGGCTGAGTGAGAGCGGAGCGTGCAGTTTGTGGGCATGGCACCCACACAGACCAGGAAGTGGTGTTAGCATGTAGCAGTTTTGGCTAATTTTTAGGAAGGCAATTTAGCCTCATATTCTTTTATCCTCTCAGTGAAAGTAATGTTCAGGACCACCACAACCCTCAAAATCACAGCACAATGGCCACACCCTTGCAAGCTAGGCTAAGTTTCTAATATGACAATAATAAACATCCCATTTCTACCACTTTGTCTGAACGGACCTTTCAGGCTCTGTGATTGGACATGCTGAGTTGATATCACAGCGCGCTGCGCCCAAGCTGATGCTCGCTGCCCGTCTGCTTGGGAAGTGGTTAGCTTCAATGAGCAGAGCCACTCGTGCAGAAGCCTTTTCTTTTCTCAACATTAACCCTCCGTTCACCTCTGCATGTGTAAACATTAAATGCTTCATAGTTTACAGTAAAATTAAACCGTACATCCCATTAGTGTCTCACTAAAATGATAAACTGCGGTCACTTGGATTGATAACAGCGTGGTATGACAATAATGCAGCCACCGCGACAGTCCTACTTTGAATTCCAACAAATTCGTTAAATATTTTCAAAGTGTTTGCATTTTACTTTCAAATGAGTAAAGTATTCTTAAAAACAGTGAAATGATAAAAATAAGTTAACTGCCAATGTATAACTTAATGATTTTTATGTTTTATAAGATAGAACTTTATAGTTCCAACTGAATTTTGGGTTCTCAGAATTAGAAGGTTCTATTTGCGAATGACCAGTTCACAAAAGTCCCATTTCAAAAGTTTCAAAGATTTTGAAACTGTATAGTTACAATCACTTTAGGCTACCTTTAATTCCCATGATTTAAGGATATTTGTTCCTCATATCAGGTTTTCTATTTTTAATGTCAAAACTTTAAACCTAAATATCTCAGAACGCAGATAGAACCCTGTAATTCTAAAGGGGAGGAAATGTCTAAAAAGCAGTAAGCGGCATGTGTGGTGAACTGACTTTTTTAAGAAAATATCTAGTTTTTATTTTATAATAAATTGTTTGCTTGTCACACCATATGAAGCTGACTTGAGTAATTCATGAAAAAAAATACATTTATATTAGGGCTGGGCCTTTAACGCGTTAATCACAATTAATTAATTTCAGAGAAATTAATGAGTTAAAAAAAATTAACACAATTAATCGCCCTTATGTATGACAATGCAGAACTTTTCTCAGTGACCTAGTTTCTGGTGCACAGTAACTAGGGCTGGACCACACCAAGCAAAACACCAAATATGGGTGGATTTCAGCTGTGCCTATATGAGTGCACTACAGGTAACTGTGGGGCTGAGGTCGGCCTGTCTGCGCACATCCAGCGCACGGTGCCACTTTTCTTTCATTTTCAACCGTGCTGCTTCAAGGTGCTGTTCATCGGGGGTGTGACAGCAGCGAGGAGGGAGGGCTCTTAAAGGGACAGGGACCTAATCTAAGCGTTTCTTAGAGAGTCAAATGAGTTTCTTCAAATAGGGTTTTTTTCAATAATGATTGCGTTTGCTGACCAACAAAACGTGAGGTGCTGATCTAGAGGTGTCCTTAATTAATTTAAAAGGCACACAAAAAAAAGCATAGACCTCACATGGACCTCACTCGACACTGTTCGTCAGAGAGCATCGGTCCTCAGGGACAACCTACAGCACAGTCCGCTTCTTTTGCCACAGTCAAAGGCCTGCGACCCACTGAAAACAGTCTCGCGACCCACCAGTAGAGAATAACTTGTTTAAGTCACGCAAAAAAAGTTGACTGAAAATCAATTCAAGAGTAAATTTAGCTGAGTTCATGTAGAGTCATTAAGGCTTAAGCTTGAGATGCAAAACTAAGTCCGGTGACTCAATTTGATTTCAGGATGCGAGTACCGTATCTGTTACAAGCAACAAAGTAAAAAAAAAAAAAACATTTTCTAACCTAGCTAAACTCAGCTGCTAATGTCTTAACTGGTGCTAACCTCAGATCTTTTCTAGATTTTAAATTGTTGCATCTACTGTGACAAAAGCAATTGGACAAAAGCAATTGTGTGTGCATTTATGTCTGACTGCCAGTTCTAATAAGGTACAGTGTGATAGTATAGTGCCAATTAGAGAGCTTTAGGACTGGGAACATGGCCATAAACATAAATTATTTTCATGCAGATACTAAAAGGCAAGATCTTTTGTACTAAGAAGTGGTCTACACTTCACTTCTGGATGAAGCTCAAAATTAATTTAAACCAGGACTTGCACTTGAACTGCAACAGACTTTTAATTACCACCATTAAGAAGTCCATATACCACAGTTTCAGAACCACTGGTCTAGAACATTATCAACATGGGTTAGTCCTAAAAGCTGCATTAGCTTTAACCAATAAAATCATATCTGGCAGAGAGCTTTCACCTTTCCCTTCAGGCAAAGCATGTATGTTCTGTGCTGCATAGCTCTCTGGAAACATCAGGCCAACTGCTTAACCAAACTGGTGGATCTTTTTGCAAACCGAGCCAAGAAGTATTGTCTTATGAAGGACCATGAGCGCCACGCGAAAAGGAATAATGCTTTTATTAAAAGAGTTTTTAAAAGTTTATTTAATAAAGAGATTACTAAATACTTTTATTAAAAGAGTTTTTAAAAGAGCATTTAATAAATTGATTACTAAATGGTTTTATTAAAAGAGCGTTTAAAAGAGCATTTAATAATTGGATTGCTCGCTTACAAGCTGTGACCGGAAGTGGCTCATTCCGTTTAGCCGAATGCGAAGTAGTTAGCGCATAACCCCTGTTTTCTGGCCAATCAGAGCGCGAGTAGCTCTGACCAATCACAGAGCTCGTTACATCTCTTTCCTTTTTATTTTATTTAACTTTAGCCAGGAGGACCAGGAACGCCACGGAAAAGCTAAAAGGAGAAGCTAATACGTTTTGCAAATGCTTTTCCGAAAAGGTTTTGTAAATACATTTAGAAATCGGTTTTCTAAATGGATTAATGAATAACGCTATTAATCCTTCTTTTATTAAAACCATTTAGTAATCCATTTATTAAATCCTCTTTTAAAAACCCATTTAATAAAACCATTTAGTAATCCGTTTATTAAAGGCTCTTTTAAAAACTCTTTTAATAAAAGCATTTAGTAATCCAATTATTAAATGCTCTTTTAAACACTCTTTTAATAAAACTATTTGGTAATCCATTTAATGCTCTTTTAAAAACTATTTTAATAAAAATATTTAGTAATCTCTTTATTAAATAAACTTTTAAAAAATCTTTTAATAAAAGCATTTAGTAATCAATTTATTAAAGACTCTTTTAAAAACTCTTAATAAAAGCATTATTCCTTTTCGCGTGGCGCTCACGGTCCTCCATAACTCTGTGCCATGGCAACAGAACTGCTGTTATGAATGTCAAAGCTAATGATTCTGTTTGACTGCTCTTTTAAGTATTTAGAGATCACATTTATAACATTTATAACATACTGTTTCAAATGACCATGAAATGCACAGACCTGTGTAACTGAAAGAAGGACTACAGATGGAATTGGATAAAAATGTTTGTAAAGGCCAAATGACTCAGAGCGTGAACAGACAAACAGTGGTGAAATATGGGAGCTTTACTCACAAGTATCATTAGGAAAGAGCACAGTGAGAACAACATTAACTCTGATGGTGTGCCCCCTCCTTTCATTTGCTCCTCCATTATTTCCACAAGAAGCACTGCTTTTCTTGGTACAAACAGAGTACAGCAAAGCAGGCCTCTGCAACAACACTCCCACAAGAGCCAGGGAAACACTGGCGCTTCATTGGACCAGCTCCAGTTCCCTTCCACCAATAGAAGAGCTGCAACAAGGCAGGCGTCACAGCCACTTGTTTTCAATCCTGTTGTGCAAGATGGCAAAGCATACACCAACACGACAGCACAGAGGAGACTTCAGACAAGGCAAAAAAACAGCATTGTCAGGAATCAGTGACTGATAAGCAGCCTTCACATTAATTCAAACTACCTACCATACATCGATTACAAAGCCATGCTTTTAGCTTTTCTGACCTTATATGCACCCATAAGAACAGCATGGCTGTTAAATATAAAATAACTCACAATCAGCAACGTATTAGCCAGGAAATAGCATAAATAACCTTGTAGGAATGCAAGAAACACAACTACTGAGGACAACTACGTAACTCAACATAACCTGACAATGACTAAGTGTAAACAAACCAGCTTTTTTCAGGTAAGGGCTCAATTTACTGATTCCTGTACAAACACATAAACCTGCTTTGAGTGCAAAACTTCCTGCATTAGTTACTTATACAGAGTTCCTAGTTTCTGGCAGCCATCTTGAATCAAATAGCTAAGTATGACACTTCAAAAGTATAGTAATACAGACCTACAGGGGTGGTAAATGGGATGGGCTAAGAAAAGCAGGATGATTCAGCCCAATCCATTTTGGTTGAGACTTACAAAGTTTGAGAAATACAGTACTGTATACGTTTTGGAAGTGAACAACCAAATAAAATCATTCATTCAAAATTATTAGAACACAAGCTTTGAAATGTATTTATTTATTTTTTTGCCTCTAAAACATATTTCAATTTAATAATGTTCATGAAATATGCAGATGTTTTCTCTGAGCACAACAAATATCAGATGAAGGGACTTCTGTTTTTATCCACTTTGCATGATAATATTTGGTATGTCTACCTTTAGCAGCAATTACAGCCGCATATCTTTCTGCTATGTTAAAATCTATTTCCTGAGAACTTAAACACTATTGTTATCTCATGTCTTCTGCAACTCAAGCCAAGGCTTTCCTTTCAACAAATACTGAAACTGTTAAAATATACCAAGTGTTGTAAGAATTTTGGCCACCACTGTATTTTGGAAAAAGATGGCAGTGCACATAAAGCTAGATACAGTTTTCTTTTGAACGAGAGTAAGATAGCTGAAGAAAAATTTCTGCCAACAGGACTGTGGCACCCCAATAAACAGGTTCTGTGGACTCTCCTTGCCACGTATTTTTCGCTACAAAGGGGATGCTAAAACCTCTACACATTCTTGTCTACAATAAGAACACCATTAAAGGTCCACACAAGTAACAAGACAGAGCAGATATGTCACATAAAACTACTGAAAAGGGCAATCCAACATCAATACACACAAGTAGTAATAGCTCTGCACTTCTCCTAAAACACAACTATACCTCTTTAAAAGATACTATCTGTACTCATAAACATGGTCACAAAAGAGCTACTTAAACATTACTATGAATTAATGTGGGTAAAATTACCTTTTGTTAGAATGTACATAATGCATTTTAAATCTTATTTTATTTTCATTTTTTTGCATTATTCTCGAGATCAATGTTACTTCAACCTACTAAATAATTTGAGAGACATTTGTAGATTTTAAGTTAGAGAGAGAGTAAAAGCGTAAAAAATATAATGTAAAAACAACTGAGTTATGACAGTCAGCATTTATCATTAGCATTTCTGTAAGCCTGTCTTATAATGCTTAAACCGAGTGCCGCTTGGTGTGTGCAGTCCTCCGGACAAGTGACTCCACAAAACATGGATACATTACGCGGTGCAGCTGTGCGTAGCGCAGCAACCCAGGCAACGTTTGGGGCAGCCATTAGCCCTGTGCTTACTAAATATTTGACCTCGCGAAAACGAGGCCCACGTCGTAAGGAATAACCCATGTAAACCTTTGAATTAAGACGCGCTTACACGAGATCGCATTTGCTCTTTGTTAGTAGGATATTTTAAACGCAACACTTAAGAGCATATTTTATTTTCTTATCTACAGCACAGCAATTAATTAAACTTGACAAAACATGCCCGCATGGCAACTGGGAGCTTTTACATGTCCGTAGTAACAGCGCTAAACACACAGACGTTTGAATGTAATTTGAAGGCTAAAAAAGGAAACAGTCCCTGTCTAAAATACCAGCCATTTCTGTGAACCGCCGTCGAGGCTGGGGGTTGGGAAGTGGGGGAGGTGAAAAACAGCAAGTCACCACCAAACACAAGTGCTTTTATTTACCAGTCCCACACCAACACACGCACAAAACAGTTTTTACCTAAAACAACTTGAGTCTTATGGAATTTATGTCGACTGGGGTCATAAATATAATAAATTACTGCCACTGACAATACTCCTGAATTTAAGAATACACCCAATAGCTTTCTTTCAATCGTCGTGTCCACAATAACACTAAGGACCAAGAAAACATGTTAACGTACAGTATTTGTAACTAGTTTGTTTGTTTGTTAACGTTTAATGGTCTTGGGATTCAACTTTCGACATGAAATTAGCCGAAACACATGCGTGGCAATTTAGTATAGAAGCTGGAAAGAGCAGCGGCATTTTAGCGATGTTCTAGTTAACCTTAAAACACACGTCTATTTTTACATTTATGTTTGAGATGAAGTCACTATAGTGCTCAAGGAAATACCTTTTTCACTTGTATTAATCTTGGTGTTTCCCAACACCGGGTCAGGACACAACAGTGGGTCGCTGGCCATTATACTTGGTTCGCCAAACATTTACCATTCAATAATTTGAAAGGGCAAACCACACAAACCATCAACACAAAAAATGACACAGTACGTGTACATGGGGATGTAGGATAGAAAAGTAGGCTAAAATTCAAATACACGGTTAAGCATCCAAACAAAAAGGAACAAAACCACTCCAGGGAGGTCTGCTGCGTTTGTTTGGCATATTGAAATACACGACCACAGAAAGTTTGGAAAACCCTCATATAGATTACGACTGCCGCTTAAAAAAATCATCATCCATTGAACTGAGGGTCTCTTTTTGAACTTCATACAGTTTTCCTAAACTTCCTAAAGTTATTGACACAAATCCGCCCATTATGTTTATTGGGTAAAACAAAAAATGTCCTAGTGTAACAGGTCAACAGTTTAACGACAACCTAATCTGCAGGAGCTGTTCTATACAGATACTTAATCCACCACCATAGTAAACTAACAACAATGCATCAAAAGCTAAGATGTTGTTTATTGTAATATGTTAGGTGTGAAGCTAATATTGTGGTAAAGACACATGCTCACAAGCTTAAATTCTTCTGTAAAATAAAACTGTGACTTAATAAGACTAACCAAACCACAAACATCTTATCATAACGTTTTTATCTAATATGACTTATATAACTATGCTGTTTTAAAGCAAACACTGTGCTATAATCAAGTGCTAACTAGCTCAGTTTGCCATGCTAGCAATATTCGTTAGCCTAATAGCGATGATAGGTCGACTGAAACATGGTCCGTGTTTGTTTTTTTCTGGTTCTGCTCTTGCTGTTGATAACGTTACATTGCTGTGTCTTAGGTACTCACCTAAAGAGACATTCCAAAATCGTTTATTTGAGGTAAAATCCCATACAGTGGAAAGCCTTTGTGATATCCCAACATGAAGCAGACCACTAGGCCCGTGAGAAGGCCTCGGAGTCTCCCGTATGTCTGCCGTTAAAAGTAGCTCCCTCTCTCAGGATCACAAACAAACTTCTCAGTGTTTCCACGCATTGGCGTAAAGTTAAATTCACAATCCCCGTGAAGTAAAGATCATCCATTAAGTGTTTCCGGTAGATCTCTGCTGGACAAATCCATTTATTTTAGTTGATATAATATTTATAATAGATATTTATAATGAGGTATGTGCTGCTGTATCTAATGCACTCTGATTCTGTGAAGGTCCGTACGTTTGCAGAGGCGCCCATCCCCCTCCTCACCGGGTTCGATCTCGAGTCCCTGCGAAAATGACACACAACCTGTACGCGGGGTTTCCCTGGCGACCGTGCAGGGGCTCCTTGGTTGCGTGATACGGCACGAGGACAGTGATAGGACAGCAACGTGCCCGTCAAAGTGCACGAATAATTTGACCAATGAATACGGCGACTGCTTTCTTTTACTGAGAGTGGGCGGGAGCTGTGCTGAGCAGGGCAGTGGAAAGTCCGCACCGTTACGACTCGTCGACATTTGGGATAGTTGTTGTAGCGGAGTCCTGTTCGCTTCGGACGGGATTTGGAACTATTCTCTCAGGACATTTAAGAATTTTGGAATAATCTAAACAATTAATGGGATTATGTTTTTGTTTCGGGTACATATTTACCGAGGACGACGTGTTTGAACACACCACCT